>JAEIGF010000368.1:0-1205000 GCA_018903485.1 Drosophila littoralis | reverse complement strand
TCTTCTTCTCTCTTTCTTTTAACGTGTTTGAGTACTTTCGACCAAGTTAATGCGGCTCGTATATCGTTCGACTATATCGCAGCGCGTTCAAAAGCCAACTGGCAGCTGTTTTGATCCGGGCCGTCGTCGTCGTCGTCGCGTCTCTCAATTAACACAAAACTCAGCAAATTATTGTTATTATTTGTGCATTTTTTTGTTTTTTTTTTTTTTTTTTGAGAGCGAGCGAACAGACGAGTTTTTGTTTGAGTTTGTTTTGAGTTGAGTTAAATTTGAGAAGGCGCGCAAAAAAATACAAATAAATATAAATATAAATAAAATATAAAATTAATCAACTTAATTGCCTGCTGTTGTGCACTACGCGAATACCCTGTAACTAAACGAAGCCAAGGGGTATATTTTAATGCTGTGCACATCACATGATCAATTTTTGTCAATACAATTTTGAAAGGCGCCCAAAAAATAAATAAAATATAAAATTAAACAAGTTAATTCCGGAATACCCTGTAATATACCCCTGTAACAAAGCCAAGGGGTATATTAATGACAAATTTCGACAGACTAAAAAGCGTTTTATTGTTATTTGCAAAGTAAATTTTGAAAAATATAAATAAAATAAAAAATTTGACAAGTTAATCCTGGAATACCCTGTAACTAAACAAAGCCAAGCGGTATATATTAATGCTGTGCACATCAGATGATCAATTTCGACAGACTAAAAAACGATTTATTTTTGTTGTTTGTCAATGAAATTCAACAGGGTATATCCGAGTCGGATACTGTATTATTCATGTTAAATTAATGGCGTGCATGGTTAAACTTTTTCCGCTGTTTAGCTGATCGAAAGAGCTAGACGAAATGACGTCAGCTCATATTCATATTGTTTTCCCAACAATCTTTATTTAAATATCGTTTATGTTTTGAAATTTACTCAATTTGTGTCTTTGACTGTGTGAGATTTAACCGATGCGTTTATTGATTAAAAGTTGTTTTGCCATTTTTATCCCAGCCCAAGCTGAGGCCCATAAAGGGGAAAACTTCTAGACTTAATTCGAATAAATCGAACAAAACAAAACAAAACAAATTTAGAGCGAGCTCTAAGCAAAAACGAAACAAATTTTGCTTGGGCTCTGTCTTCTAATATATGTATGTATTCGTCGATGTCTTTTGGCAATTGTTTACTTGGCGCACATTTGAGCTTAATTTGCTGAGTCTGCAAATCTACCTGGATACAACTCTTTTTTGAAAACTTGGCAATCACTTGGTTGCAATCACTGCATTTATACCTTGTGTTTGGCTGTGGCTGTGGCGTTGGCCGCGGCAAACATGTTCTACAACGGCTGTGCATCAACTGGTTTGGTTATTGAGTCTGAGCCAAAAGTCTGGGCCAAAATGCCAGACGGCAAACGTGTGCAAAAGTGGAACTCAACCCTAGAGCCGGGCCGGCAAACCGAACGAAAAAGACGGCCAAACCGGCCGCTCAAACGAGTATTTAGCCGGCTATTTAAGCGACACTGGATACCCTTCTCGGAAGAAAGTCACAAAGCGCAACCACAACAAC
Organism: Drosophila littoralis; assembly: GCA_018903485.1. Lineage (NCBI taxonomy): Eukaryota > Metazoa > Arthropoda > Insecta > Diptera > Drosophilidae > Drosophila > Drosophila littoralis. The sequence continues at coordinate 1,203,442 of JAEIGF010000368.1, read as the reverse complement.
AACAAGTAAGAATGCTCTAGTCGGGAGCGCACGACTGGGGGATACCCTGTACCATCTCCTTCTTTGAAAGACACCTCAGCTATATGCACTATTCTAGAAGCTACCTGTCAAGTTTGGTGGCTCTAGCTCTTGTTCTTTACCAAAATTGCTCAAAAAACAGCATTTCGATATCGATTTTTATCGATTACTTGGAAACGGGGCACGTTATCGAATATCGGGAACCTACTGCTAAAATTTCAAGACAGACATGGCTAGATAGACTCGGCTGTTGATGCTGATCAAGAATATATACACTTTATGGGGTCGGAGATGCTTCCTTCTGGCTGTTACATACATTTGCACAAATACATTATACCCTTTTCACGCATTGTCAATGGGTACAGGGTATAAAAAGCCAGGCGAAACCCTACACAGGCCACAGAAGAAGCCTCAACAAATGTATCTCAACCAACATTTACATGTCTAAGATACTTTTGCGTGCCCAGCGAATGAAATTCTTGTTATTGAAGTTGGAAACTTAGAAACCAATCTTTCAAAGTACTTTTTTATTTCTCTTTTCTTATCGTAACGAAACGGAATATAATTTCCGTATTTTTTCTCATTCTGTTACTTATCGGCGATTTTTTTTCTGTTTGCTTCAGTAAATAAAGAGGGCGTGAAATTAAGTTTTGTTGTGGAGCGAAGCTTTTCTCGCCACATTTTACATTTCATTTCCTTTTATTTCGCGGCAAGAATTAATTCCAGTTACTCGGCTCGTGTTAGATAAGTTATATAGGTTGTCTTTTTTTTTTATAAAAGTTGCACCTGTAGGGCATTTTTAAGCGCATTGACCCAAACTCAGTTAAGTAATTAAAGTGCTTGGCATTTGACAGGCGGATAAATGGGGTTAATTTGGCTGCCATTCACTAATGTATTGTACACGGCACACGTGTAACGTATGTAACAATATGATGCCGTAATAGCAGAAGCATCTCGGCTCAGGCAATTAGACTGGAAGAGAATGTGATTGGAGTACTTAACAGAATAACTATACAAGCATGTTAAATAACATATATGTTTGTATGTACATATGTAATTCTACGATTCGCCCTTGTTTCTGTTAAGCTTCTGTTCTTTGGGCATTCTGTTATTTTGGCTGTTGCTCTTCCCACTCACCGTTTCATGCATTTCGCCGCTTTCATCGAGCAACGACTCCAAGCTCTGATCGTCTTTGGTTGGCGAGAGCGGCGGTGTGGGCGAGCGGTTCTTGGCCGTGAGCATCGCGCGTGGCAGCAGGTGGCGCCCGTAATGCAGGTAGAGGTAACGACCCCATTTTCGACCCGCAACGCCGCAGACGGCGACAATTGCAAAAAGCGCCACAACAAACCACATGTTGTAAACAATAACAAGAGCAAGAAACGAGATTTGCTGCTCACTTGTTTACAGTTAAAGCTCACGTTGCTCAACGTTTTTGGCCAGCAGTGTGCTTAAAAGCTTTCCCACGCTCAGCCGCATTGCATGCGCTGCTCTCTTGTTTCCGCGCTCTTGCTCTCTCTCGCTCAGCTGCTTTGGTCTTGTGACCCACGAGACTACAGCTTTATATTTTTCGTTTTTTTTTTTTCTTTAACGTTTTGTTTTTTGTGCTTCTGTGTTGTTGCCTCGGCTTTTATCGCTCTCTATGCCGCCTTTCAATTGCTTTTCCAATATTTTCTTACACGTTAACAGCAAAATGTTAATGTTGTTTACTTTTGCCACAACACATCATAAACTTTGTACACTTTTGCTTATAGTATATATATATGCATTTTAGCGAGCGAAGCGTATAACTGTGTGCGTGTTTCAAAAACAAGTTGCTGACTGAAGGAATGAGCGCCGACTGGCGTACCAAATGGCAACTAAAAGAACAGGCGCACACAGTGGCCCAAAAAGAAGTTGAGCAATAGACATAAGCGAGAGAGAGCGAGTGTGAATGGGAGAGTAAGCGTACAAGAGCGTGCGGTGCATTCTCTTAACTATTGGTGCTCTTAGCAAAGCTTTTTTATGTAGCTTCCGTGCTAGACGATTTGTTGTAGTAATCAAATCTATTTTGTTGCTGGCTATTTATTATTATTAAGTGAGGAGGGCGCGAGGGAGGGGCGGTTGGTGCTTCCGTTTAAAAATGTGTTTTGACTGGCGCTCACAGATTTTGTTGCCAGCAACATGTTGCCAATGCTACGTATACGCAATTTTGGTGTGTAATTTAATTTGAATAGTGCAAATCGCATGTTTATTCGCGGCCAGTTGTCGCCCTTAAGGGGTCGCCAATTGGGGCATGAGTTGGCGGCAATTATTTTTTTTTTTTTTTTTACAAATTTCGCTCATCATCATGTGCTTTGGATCCAAAAAAAAAAGCTTAATACTTAATTTGGCTGTTGCTACTGTGTTGGGCCAAGGCTGTTGTTGTTTTTGTTGTTTTTGTTGTTGTGCATTTTTGTGGGTTAATTTGATTGTTTAAAGTGCGGCTCGAACAGGTTTCTGCTTTGGTATTACCTGATGTGCTGCCTTTTAAGTTAACTGCTCGCCTTAGCGCATAACGGGCCAAGTCAATTGCTGGACAAATCAAATACAATCATAATGCAGACGGGCTTGACCCTATCCCATTTTAATTGAAGTTAAACTAACTCTCAATTAGTTTTGGCACATTTTGTGCTAACAATTTAGTCCCTAAATTGTTTATGCAGTAATCCACCTTATCCGGTTATTTGCCGCATTATCTTTTTTATACCCTGAGCCCATTAAAAAAGGTATATTGTATTTGTGCAAATGTATGTAACAGGCAGGAAGAAAGCATCCCCATGAAGTATATATATTCTTGATCAGCATCAACAGCCGAGTCGATCCATATCCTTCTGTCTCTCCGTACGTATGAGCGCAAGAATCTCTCCTTCCGATATTCGATAACTTGCCCCGTTTCCAAGTAATCGATAATAATCGATATCGAAATTCTGTTTTTTGAGCAATTTTGGTAAATAACAAGAGCTAGAGACACCAAACTTGACACGTAGCCTCGAAAATAGTATATACAGCTGAGCTTTCTTTCAAAGAAGGAGGTGGCTCAGGGTATCCCCTAGTCGTGCAGCACCCGACTAGAGCATTCTTACTTGTTTGTTTTTGTGCTCATATTCTGTTAGTTCCGCATCCAAATTCGAGAATTTTGGATAATGATCTGAGATGTTAGGTACTGTTATGTGAACCAATTTTTATGACTGATTCCCCAGCTAAGTTTTTATAAGGAATTAGTTTTTTTTTCGGAGAAAATATCACTCTGAAGTTTTTTTAAGCGATTGTAGCTCTCAAAATTAATCAATGCTGAAGATACATTTTTTCGTGTCAGCAATTATGTAATTATTAATGAAATTATAAAAGAAACCGGTTTTCGTAAAAGTTATTATTTTGTTTGTGTTCTGTTTTCTATAAAGTTTATTGCATTGCGAAATGCCTGAACTTTTCAATAAACTTCTCCTTCTTCTTCTATGTATATTTTGTATATCCCAATCTATGTTTTTTTATAATTGCCTTCCGTTTACAGTTAACAGCCTTTGGATTGTCTTCAACGCTTAATCAACAGGTGGCGCTTTCACATAACAACAATAACAGACCGCGACAATAACAGACCGCAACAATAACAGTTGTCGTCACTTGCCACACCTTTCTCGTACATATATAAATATATATATGACAGTATATGCCAGTCAACCATTGGAAATCTAAGCCAAATACATAATGTGTATAAATATAATAATAGTATATTTAAATACGCAGTTCATATATATGTATATATTGCATTGCACTCTTAACAAATGGCTGAGTTTGCGCGGAGGCGTATTGAATTTCGTTAGTTGCGGGCGTGCTGCACATAAAAGACTTCGGGCCTTTGTTTTGATTTCCAACGAGCCAACAAACACACAGAGACTTAATTACGGCCAAATAACAATTGAAGCAACGTATTTGCCGTCCCGGCCAGTTTCTATAGCGTCTAGTTAAAGGTGAAAGAAATGTCACGTTTATTGAAACGGTAGAAAAACAAGCTGTAGAACCAGCTAGCCAGGTCCAGAGCACCTAATTATCTCCTAAAGATCCAATGAAATGCCCAACAATGCCATAAAATGCGCTAAATTATGAACTTATGAATGTAGCTAAAGAGTTTGAGTCGAATCTGTTGGACTGGTAATGCCAAAGCTTTCTTTTTCTCATATGGAAACAGTTAAGTTCCTTTAGTTTGGATCAGATTCGTTTTCAAGTTTTTGTAAAATATCTTTTGTTTGTTTCAATTTGAAAGCAGGTTTCACCCAAAATATGCATTGAATTCTTATAAAATACTTTGAATCTCTCCGATATGATAACAAAGATAAAAATGTAAACATGTGGAAAGTGCTTTCAGAATATTGTGATACCTATTGCCAAGGCTAACAACAAGAACTGTGACAAACAAAGCACAAAAAAAAAACGTTTTCAATCAAAATGAGAATGCATTGCGTTTGCTTTTGTTGCGCGAAAAAGCAGTCAGAGCTTTTTCAAGGCTGCGAGGCTTCGAGGAAAACAAAAGAAAAACCTATTTCAGAGTCGCATTTCTCGCTTCATAAAATTTGACTATGTTTGATCTATTAGTTAATCCTTGGGTTTACAGTCGAGTCGAATCGAAAACCTCAACAATTCGTAAAAAATGCTGTCCCTTTGCAAAATATTCGTTAATTTGTAAAAATTTTTTGTCGGATTTTTTTTGACGAGAATGATGATGATATGATGCCGAAGGAGATGAAATTTTAACCAACATACAAGCCATATCGTTAATTCCTCAATTATAACTCTTTTTTTTTTTAGAAAAACTAAGAGAAAACAAGTAAGATTGCACTAGTCGGGAGTGCACGACTAGCGGATACCCTGAACCATCTCCTTCCTTGAAAGATAGCTCAGCTGTATGCACTATTCTAGAAGCTACGTGTCAAGTTTGGTGGCTCTAGCTCTTGTTATTTACAAAAATTGCTCAAAAAACAGTATTTCGATATCGATTTTTATCGATTACTTGGAAACGGGGCAAGTTATCGAATATCGAAAAGAAGCTCGATCTGCGCAGGCACCAGGAGGACCTACAGCTAAAATTTCTCCCTCTAGCTCTTACAGGTTTTAAGACCTCTGCGTTCATACAGACAGACGGACGGACAGACAGACGGACGGACAGACAGACGGACATGGCTAGATCGACTCGGCTGTTGATGCTGATCAAGAATATATATGTATATACTTTATGGGGTCGGAGATGCTTCCTTCCGCCTGTTACATACCTTTGCACAAATACATTATACCCTTTCTGCCCATTTTGAATGAGTTCAGGCTATAAAAACACACAGCAATCGAAAATTACAGACTTTTTTTTAAGTTTAATTTAAAATTAATTTTTCTTTAATTCGTAAAAAGGTAAAGGTTAAATTCGAATAAAGTTGAAAATGTTCATATGATGTGAAAAATGACTCGATTTTTACATTTTTGAGCCGCGAATGCGCTAAATCGAATTGCTGTGCAAAAATGTGATCCCACCTTGCCCCCCCTTGCTATTTTGAATTATCGCAATTCGACTGTATCATCCGTTTAATTCTAATGGATGTAGATGGAGAGTCGGTTGGGGAGCATTTACTTGTATAGACCCTGACAATATATTACGGCACTTTAAAGTCAATTGAAAGCAATTTCCATGTGCAATGGCAACATTTAATGGGGCAATAAGGCGACGAATAAGGCGACCATTGCCCGATCTCTTAAAAGCCACTAATTATAGCTCATCTTGCATACATGATCATCATCATTGTTGTTGTTGTTGTTGTTGTTGTTGTTTGTGGCGAACATGTCGCAAATGAATTTGCATGCGACGGGCGGGTGGGCGATCGGTCGGGCGGGCGGGTGTAGCTTGTCGGCCTTATCGATGGTATTTTGCCCGGTTTTTTGTACTATTCAATATGGACACTTGTGTTTTGTGCTATCGGCATTTATGGCCAAGGCATTGAATATATATATATAAATTTGTCTGTTTTGTTTTTCGGAACGCGCTTCGATTACAAAATGCTGCAAATTGATTGTTTTTTGCTCAACTTTCACCCAATAACAAAAAAAAAAAAAACAGCGCGCGAAAACAGAAAATTTGACCAACAAATCTCAACTGAATTTTGAATTTAGAAAAATGTTGAGATTTTGCCAGCTGTTTTACCTTTTTCCTAATATATTTGGCTATTTTTGACAATTTGATCGGCTTGACGCTCATTTTGGCGACGACTTTTCGTTTCTGTGAACTTCTGTTTCTGCTTCTCGCTTGTTGTTGTTGTCGTCTTCGTCTGCTTCTTCTTGCGCAGGCGTTGCTAATTTTGGATACGCTCTTTGATTGGCAGCAGCACGGGCATCAGGCCAAGAGAGCGCAATATCCCAAACAGTTGAGCACATATGTCGATGTTTATATATATCTTAAATATATATGTCATAAATATGTGCAATCACATTTTAACTACACTGGCGCAGAATTTAACACTTTCAACTAGAATTTTGAATTCAAATTCAATCTTTTTCGTATACAAAAGAAACGACAAAAACGGCGACGCTGCGTTTGCGACTGTGCGGCTTGAATGTGTTGCGAAAACTAAAACAGCAACAGAAACAGCCCACAAAACAAACCCAGCGTACGAAGCCTCTGTTGCGGTTGACGCTTCGTCGACGTCACCGTCAGCAGCAGCAGCAGCAACAACAACAGCAACAACAACAACAATATACGTGGCTCAACAATAGCGGCATCGTAAACGTCGCGATGCTCTGCTGATAACTTGTCTAGCAGCAGCCACAGCAGGCATGCAATGTGGCACCATTTGTGGGACACTAGTGTAGCCGCCAAGCCCAAGCCGCGTGCGTTTCTTTTACATATGCTGATAACTTGTCTAGCAGCAGCCACAGCAGGCATGCAATGTGGCACCATTTGTGGGACACTAGTGTAGCCGCCAAGCCCAAGCCGCGTGCGTTTCTTTTACATATGCTGTGCAGCGAGGCGGCGCAGCACTAGCAGAGCTTTTGTTGCTTTTGCTGTTTTGCTCTACAGCCACACACACACACACACGCACACACATGCAGACATGCACAAACAAATAAAAACATAACATATTTGCGCTCTGCATTTCAATTACAGTTTATTTAAAGCTTGCAACGCATTGAGAAAAATAAAAAAGAGACAACAATATGCAATGCAGCTGAAAAACTCTCTACCAAAGACGGGCTACGGAATGCGTTAACTACTTGTATATCTTAATAAAAAAAAAAAAACAAGATATACGAACTTTTTTGTTTAACCGGATATTGGACAGAAATTTTAAGCTCTATCGCAGCGATTTTCAATGAGAGACTGTTCCAGAAAAATGGGCAGCACTTTTTTTTTTTCGTTTTGTGTTTTTATGTAGTTAGCTTCATATAAACGTTGTATTTATTGCAAATATATAAAAAGATCGCTAGATCATATATAGTTAAAGCTTTTTAAAGATCGTGCTGCCACACCTTTTCCACACCTTGCGACCCACTCAAAAGCCGTCAACATTGGGTTAAGAGGGATTTTCATACGCGTGTGCGTGTGTGTGTGTGTGCTGTTATAACGGTTCCATTTATGTAAAGAGTACACAAAATATTGTGAGTACTGCAATATGCAAAGTGGATATTTTAAATAAAGATGACTGGGAATCGCACTTGCCGCAATTTGTTCAGAAACGTTGACGTCTCGTTTGGATGGCGTAAAAATTCATTGAAACTAATTGAACGTACGCCTTCTAGAGTTATATACATACATATCTGCATTCATACTTTCTATCTATATGAAAACACTTGACAATTAACGGCAAACGTGTGGGCGTGGCATGACCCGACTGATCGGCTAATTGGGCAAGGCAAAGAAGGGGCTACCAAAAACCGGATGCGGGCAAACAAAAAATAGTCCCGGATGATCAAAAAACGAACAAAAACCGGCTAAATGGCAAGCGCTTAACAATTGAATAAAACGTAATTCGTTAAAAAAAAAAAAACTTATTCAATTGTTTACTTTGTATATAATGAAATTCCAAATGGATCGCTTCGACTAAGATATACATACATGCATTCCATGTATCGTACACGGATCGAGATCAACTGCCGCATTTAATGGAGTATCTGGGCGAATGCTTTTGTTCGTGTGGCTCATCTTTGAGGCGTTCTTTATATGCAAATTTGCTTTTGTTTAATGAGTGAGCCATTTGGCTACGTTAGCTCAGATATGGGGCCAAAACAACAACAGCAACAACAGCAACAATTAAATATCAACAACTATAACAAACGGAACCGGTTGATGATGCTGCGCGCTGAGAGCAAAAACTTGTCCAATTTAAGCCCAATAGAAATATGCAGCTATATTTATATTATTTATGTTGAATACAAATATGTATTAATTATATCTTATTTTTGGTCAACCCCTTTAAAATGGCCTGCAGTATAATTCATTTCTAAAGTGTGCCTAATAAACGGGTTTCTAAGCTCTTGCTCAGTTTATGTGACGACTTGTTTACCTGTTTTTTCTACATAGATTATAATTTACATACATTTATACACATATATATATATATATAGACTAGCTTGTACCGAAGAATATAATTTAAATATTGAAGCGACAATTTCACGCAGCAAAACGCGCATTTTCCGCAATCTTGCGTGGAAATTTTTGAAATTTGTGAAAAACTTCCACAACAAATTTTACCACCGCTTTTTGAAAATGATTTAGAAGTCGATTATATGATAAACAAAAGTTTAACACAATCGTTTTCCATCCACTTTCCACATTCGGGGGTGGAATCCGAAATCCTGACTTAGCAGGCATTTTCATTGATTAAGCCTATCAGTTAAAAATTCAGCTTTTAGCTTGATCATCAATCAGTCAGTCAATCAGTCAGTCACTTGGTCAACCAGTCGATCAATCAATCAAGCAGTTAGAACCAATAGATTTATTTATAAATATACAAGTATTTTGTACGACGGCATATAAGTATTATATATGTGCGTGTGTGTATGTATGCATGTGTGGGTGTGTGTATGTGGACATGTGTGTGACAGTGCATGCATGCATGCATATATGTACGTATGTATTTATGTACACTTGTATGCATGCATGCTTGTTTTCTAATACCAAACGCAGACCAAACCTTTTGTCGCTGTGCTGCAAATTTAAATAAAACGAATTTCTATCAAGTGCTCTACTCCTCGATTCTCAAGAATTCAATTAGGCTCTGCAGTTTTTTATGCTTAGCTAGTAGTGCGGTGTTTTTTTGTTTGCGGTTTTATGTTTTTTTGTACTTTTTAGTGTTTTTTGGTTTTTTTTGTGTTTTTTTTTTTCTATACGTACATATGTATGTACATCTGTATGCAAGCATGTATGTATGCATGTATGTATGCATGTATGTATGCATGTATGTATGCATGCATGCATGTAAGTATGTATGTATGCATGTATGTATGTATGCATGTATGTATGTATGTATGTATGTATGTATGTATGTATGTATGTATGTATGTATGTATGCATTTGTGCATTTATGTAGCTATCCGGACATGTACTCAAACATGCGTACATGCATGCGTGCTTGCATATATACAAAACAAACATGCATACATATACGTATGAACAGGCATTCATATGTATGCAAACTTAACACTGCGCCCAAAATATCGTCTCAAATGATTTTTCATAAAGATCCTTGGAAATAAATTTGAACACGAAACCAACACCCAATCTTTGACCCCCATTTCCACCAAGGTGGAATGCATATTTGGAGAAGTGTGAAACACACCTCAAATGAATTTAAACAAAGATCTTTGAAAATGTGTTTGAGGCCGATCGGATGGCAAAAAAAAAAGTTCCATGCGAGTGGAATTTCCCGAAAGCCCGCCTTAACGTGCATCTTCATCACATAAGGTAAGGTAAGTAAAAACTTCAGCTTCCCAGCTCTAACGATTTGGGCGTGCGTTGATCTCCAATCAGTCAGTCAGTCACTCAGTCAGTCAGTCAGTCAATCAGTTAGTCAGTCAGGGCAAATAGTTTTATATATAGAGATATGTATACATATGACCTATATGCTGGGTTTATTTTTAAATTACGTAATTTGGCGGCAGCTCGAGTGAATGCTCTGAAGAGGGGGAACAATTCCGAAATCCAATTAAAAGTAAAAAGCGCACATTTTGAAAGGTTTTGAACAAGGAAAGTAAGCAGCAGCAGCTATATAATCAGATAGAAAGCTAAACATCTTAATACTATTTGATTTGATAACCTCTTGAACTGAGTTGCGCGCATCATATGGGGTTATCTTCACAAGCGACCCTCAATGTATGTACATATATACTGTAATGTTCGCTAATAAGGAAACAATTTGCTTCGATTCCGCTTTATTTACAACTGATGTGGGAACAACTCGACGTACAGATAACAGCTGGAAGGAAAAGCACCTTAGACTGAATCGTATTGTTCGTTAACAAACTATTGAAACTTCCAATTTGATAAGAAAATTGCAACAGCTTTATAAGTTAATTAGTTAAACAACCAAACATTTCGACTCGCCAAACAATAATTACTCATACGACGTGTGAATCGTGCGCACATCTCGAATGCACTTAATTTGTGGGCACGCTTATTGGCTGAGAAAAACGTGTCCAATGAATATTGCGAAACGGCCAAACAAAATCATGTTAAAATGCGCTAATTATTGGATGAATCAATTGTGGTATGCAGATAAGTGTAGAAGCTCAGCCAGACGATAAAGCCTGATCCAAGTCGCAGACGTTGAAAATTAATTATGCAAGTGTTAATTGGCATATCAATTTGATCAATTTGTTTGAATACACAGCCAGAACATGGTTAGCTGGCAGCAAGGCAAAGCTATATACATATAGAAAGAAGCAGGCGTCAATATACAATTGTTTTATATAGCCCCCATATCTGGGTTAGTTAGTATTGTTATGCTAGGCTTAAGAAATGTCACATATCTGGGTTACTTAATATTGTTATGCTAGGTTGTTAAAATTGTAATGAGAGCTTGACAAAAACCAAATGATGCCAGTCACAAGTTGAAACCCAAAAAGTGTGCACCGCAGAGTTACGAATTGATAATGTGATTTAAATAAATTTAATAGCCTCTATCCACTGACCACATTTCTTACATATTTAAGCAAAATGTGTAAAATTCAGCCTGTACGTTTTCCCATAAGAAAACACATTTTACACATTATACACATTTAACACATTTTTCAAAAATGTCACATTTATAAAAAACATAAAACAAAGCAACTCGATCAGCTGTTTATTTAAAGAAGCGGTACTTTTCCCACTCCAATGTTACCGACAACCAATGGAACAGCAATATGTGAAACTTGTAAATGTGACATTTCTTAAGCCAGTGGAGAACGGCTATATTTGGCTACTTTTAGGCCACATTTTCTTACATTTTTTGAAACAACGTTTAGAATAAGCGCAAATTTAGTCGCACTTTATAACTTCAGCTTACAAATATTTTTGATTCACCAGAATATCGATGAAACTACTTACATATGTTGCCAAATATGATCAAATATGTTGCAAAAAATAATTATTTAATGTTCGTATATGAAATGAGCCAATGCCAAAGTAACTAAGAAAAAACAAAATTGACTTGAATTTGTGCTCAATGTGCCACACACAGATGTGCTTGAGAACATGTGCGAAGAAAATATTACATTACCAAAATAAAATAGAATATAAATAAAATCATAAAACATTACGCATAACTACGAAAAAGTTAAGAACGAGCGAGCCAAAAGGGAAAACCAAGTGTGCAAAAACAATAAACAATTGTTCTGGGAAAAGGAATATACGTAAAAAAAAAAAAAAAAAACAAATGCACATAATTTTCACAAATTGCAAAGGTGGGTGTTGGGTGGATTTTTCTTTAAGTTGTGTGCTTTAACAACACAGCTTTAGTTTAGGTGGAAGAATTCGTATTAAAAGGTATTTATTCCTAACCTCGCCGCCCAACAATTCCAAATCATGCGATGCGGCATGCGAAGCCGTTTTTATGATCTTGTAGGTCTTGGCGAAGGGCGCCTTTAGAAGCTGTCGTATAGAGATTTATCACATAAAGGTTTCAGTTTTGGATTTGATGTTTTTTTTTTTTTTTTTTTTTAGCCCATGGTTCGGCAGATTTTGTGTTGGTTTTTCGAAATAAATGCAAATTGAAACACAATATAGACAATAATAAGAAACAGAAACAGATGGAAACGCGCGTGGACAATATAAATGTAAGAAAAAGTATACAAGAGATATATTAAAATACTTTCAACAATTTCGAGGCATAACCTAAAAGATATTTTGTTTTTTTTTTTTTTCGTTTTGGATTGAAAATTTTGAGAAACTTTTTTTTTTTTTTTTTTTTTTGTTATATGCTTAGTAGAAAAATTCGAGAGAAAAACTCAGAGCAATAGGTTAAAAATTATATATATATATATATATATGAGAGGACGCACAATGCGATTTCTGCGGCCTTATAAAGGAATGAAAAGAAATTTGAAAAAAATTGAGCTCACCTCCCAGGACTCGCGGGTGAGATCGCCAATTTCCTCGCCATCCTGGCTGTCGCTGTAGCCGCTGGCTTTAATCGCGCCACTCTTTGTCCATTCGGTATCCTCCTGGATTAGTTCAAAGCCGCGCGCCTTTATTTGCTCTTCGTCCAATTCACCGTACAGGTGTTTCACCCAGGTGTTTATGAAACGATAGAGCTCGTCCACGCTATAGAAAATCGATTAACAATTAGCTATACAGACATGGATATAGGCGAGGTGGATAACTCACCGATTTTTGGGCACACTGAACCAATATTCGGCGCGCAGCTTGTTTTTGCCATAGGACATGACCGTGGTGCCCTGTGGTATTGCCTTGCCAATGGGCTTGCCCATGCGCAGGCGGAAATACAAAGGTGGGTCAGAGCAGGCGCGTGCGGGACGCGGTATAAGCTCTGCGAGAAAGACAAGTGTTTTAATTAAATGATATTAAACATAATATTTGCTGAAATACTTACTGTCCACGCTGATAAACAATTCCGGCTTGTCATCCATCGAGACCATGGAGCGGTAGTCCAGCTTGGGCGGCGGCTGTTTCAGCTTCGTGCTCGACGCAGTGCCCTCCGAGGAGTGTGGGCGTATAAAGGTGCCAATCGAGGAGCGCCTGTGGAGTCAATAAAAGTAGATGTTAGCAGTGCCAATTGATAAAAGTCCGAATCTGATAATCAAGACTAGTGCGAGTATAGAGTATGGTTCGAGGTTTTTGACTACGATGCTTTGAGAATTTAAATTAGCTGGTGAACAAAAGTGGGAACTGAACCATAAAAGATGTATTCGTCGAATGAGTTACACAACAACACTACAACATCAACACAACAGAGTGCACAGGTTCCAATCCGTCCTTACCCATAGGTCAAATGACCCTCGGAATGTGTCGAGTGTGGAGTCAATGGCGGCACTGGCGACCCACCAGATTCTTCGGACGGTGTTTTCGAAAACAAGTTGCCGCCCAGCTCTGATACCAGAGTGATGGGCGAGCTAATTAATTCATTTATGTATATCGTATAGTGTGTACATTTGTTGTGTGCGTGTGCGTGTGTGTGTGTGTGTGTGTGAAAAGCATAAGTTAAAATTTGCAAAAGCAGCCGATCCGCATTTAACCGAAGGTAAGCATTTTGTTTTCCAACGAAATAAACAAATTTGTGGCACCAATTATATATAGGAGTTAATATGTTGCTTAGCTTTTAGCTGAGATTTCATTAGCGCACCTTGAGAATACTTTCGAAAATACACTCTGGTTGGAGTCACCCGTATTGGGCGCCGAATCTGTGTCCGCCGACTTATTCAGGCCGCCGCCCGGTGCAGGCGGTGCGCCGCCCTCGCCAGTCAGGCCCTCCACCCAAGTCAATGGATATGACAGACGTTTTAGCATCTAGAAAGCAAGTAGAAAACATTAAATTAATTGTCAAATATGTTTCTGCAGCTGGTTTATTCGTGTTTTTGCTCACCTTATTTTTCTTGTCCGCCTGCTTGTCGCCGCTGGCGGCAGCTGCCGATGCGGCTGCCTGTGCCTGCTGTGCTGCCTCGTCGTCGACGGTGAAACTGACGCTGGAGGTCTTCTTGCGAGCACCACCAGCGTCGAGGCTCTGGCCAAGTATGGTGCTACGTGGCGGTGACTCGCTGAAATGCGTGGGTACAATGGTCTTCGGCGGCACCCAGTCGGAGCTGAGCACAATGTCAGCGTCGCTGTAAACGGTTTTCTTTGGTATCGGCTGTATTGTGGGTATCGGTTCGCGAATGTCGATGCCCGAGTCGTAGCAGGACTGCTTCGACAGCTCCTCCAGATGCTCCAAGTCAATGCCAGATGGCGGCAGCATGCCCGGCACCAAACCACCCACTGCGCCAGATGCAGCCGCAGCAGCAGCTGCAGCGGAACCTCCTACGGCTCCTTTGGCATCGCCGCTAACCGAGCTCGCTGTCGACTGTGGGTCCTGGACCCGTGCGCCGCTGTCTATGGTAATGTTGGACTCGTTGTCGGCCTCGTCTTCCGATGATCTTCGGGAATTAGACAAACAATAGCTGAGTATTTGGAGTGTGCAGTGTGTGTGCGTAATTTACAGTAACAGATGCAGGTTCACGTGTGTGTGCGTAGTGTGTGGTTGTGTGTGCGGTGTGTGTGTGTGTGTTTGTAAGGCACAAATGGCAAGTAATGTATTTATGTATTTATTGAGGGAACGTTGCGGTTTAAAATATGAAAATAAAAGCACAAAAAAATGTAGAATAACAAATTATTAACAACAATACATTTCGTTTCGTTTGGTTTTAAGACTCGGTTATGTTGTGAGTTAGCAAAAAAAAAAAAAAACATTAAAATAAACACACAGCTGGGCAAATACGAACCGATCTTTGCTGGGTATGGCCCAGTGGTGATCCAATAGACTCTTGCGACGCTCCTCCAGCGTGCTGCGTGTGTTGGTCGGGCCAAGCGTTTTCTTTTCCTCGTCCTCGTCCTGAGCGTCAGTCTTAGCGCTATCTTTGGCATCCGTTGATGTATCCTAATGGACGCGCGTTAACAGTATCAGTAATTGCATAAGCACAGTTAGAGCTTTGATTTGCTTACCTCGACACGATCGCGCTCAAATGCCTTCGGGAAGGCGTCGCCATCGCGACCAGTGCTGGAACATAGTGACTCCTGATCATCGGTGATCTCCAGTGAACCAATTTCGGCTAAAATTATTTAAAAATAAAACCAGGATTAGCCATCATGCAGTGTATTATGGTATTTTATATCTTACCCTCCAAGCGTTGCTTGCTGGCGTCCTCGTGGTCCTCCGGCTGTTCGGGCAACTCCTTGGAATCTTCCTCAACTAATACTGGTTTGGGATAATAGATTTCGGGCTTCTCGGCATCACTGCCGGCGCTAGCGGACGCTGCAGCCACACTCGGCCCGGCACCGCCGGCCACGCGCATGTGCGCTATGTCATGGAATATGGCTGCATTTACAACCAGATCCATGGGTGCTATAACCCCATAGCTTTCGGGGCCATGCTCAATGACCAGCGGATCACTGACATTTGGATCGAACATGACAGCGTTGCGTGTGACCAGGAGAACGCCACCGACAACGCCCTGGCCATCGGTAATGTGGCGTACATTGATCTTAAGAAAGCGCTGGGTAATCACGGGATCATCGCTTCTGTCCGCATTCTCCTCGGCCTGTCTGTTGCCAACGCTGCTGTTGCCCACAACGCGCTCAATGTGTCCCGGCTTGGGCGAGCCTGGGCGCAGGCCCTCAAGAATATCTGCAAGACAAGGATTTGGCGTGAATATAGATAGACATTTTTTGGGGCTGTTGCAAAACGCGCAATTGTCTGTTGAGGGGCAAGCGCTGTGATTTTTATCTGCCTGATAAGATAGTGTGTGTGTGTGTGTGTGTGTGTGTGTGTGTGTGTAGCCAAACCAGGCCAAATTGATTTATGTGATATTCAGTTTAAATGTAAATCTCTACAAATGCGGGACATGTGACATTAATAGCTTGGCGAAATGCGCTGCAAATTTGCAGCGAGCGCCGCACTTGACAGCCAGCGTTTAATTAATTAGCACATTGATCAATGATGTATCAAAAAGCCAAATGTGGAATCCGGCAATAACCTCCGTTTCGCCAAAATACAGCCGTATGCATGCTGAGGCTGATGACGTCTGGTCTACGCGTCGGTGCACTTTACAACACTTGCAGTCCAATATTGGTCAACGTGCGTGGCGTGGCCCAAATGTTGAGAACGAACTTCTTTCGTTTTAACTATTCCCGTCGTTTGGGCCACACAAAACAAATACAATAGCACAACTGTCAAGAACGGCTACAACATAGCAGAGTTAGGGCTGCACAGCTTTAGCAGCTGTTAGGCCAGGGCTGCACATAGCGACAAGTGTTGTTAAGCGCTGTTGCGCAGCGTTGCCAACTAACTTACGGCGCCGTTGAATTTTTGAATCGTGAATGCGTGCAAAATGCAATCAAGCAAAAAAGTTAAATTAAATATATGTGTAAGCAAAACTAGATGAACTCCGAAATTAGCTTCAATATCATCGCACCAATTGCACCATTTCCAGCAAACGTCGCGCTTACCTCTCTCCTGCTTGCTCTCATCGCCAGACAACTTGCGCTCAATTGGACTGGATTTGCCGGAGAGACTGCCGCCGCCCCCGCCCCCGCCATCAATTGTGCCAGAGGAACTGGTGGAGGCATCGTCTTTGGCACTCTTATCGGGCACCAACAGCTGCTGGCCCGGATATATAAACGAGCTGTTCAACCGATTCAAATGTGTTAGCTCCGATGGCGTGGTATCAAAACGTGCCGCCACCGATGTCAGTGTGTCGCGATTTCCCACAGTATAGGAAATGGTGGGTATGGTGGGCAATGAAGACTTTTGCCCTGTGAAAAAGAAAACGGCTTCAGTTAATTAACCGGACACCTTCAAACAATAAAAAGAAACTGAAATAACAAAATAATGTAATATATTCGAGTAATGTTTTTTTTTTTACTTTGCGGCCTCTCCGGTAGCTGATCAAAGATCACGTACTCCTTATCAACAGGCCGCAGGCGCGAATAGATAACATCTGTTTCTATTGCATCCTGCGCCAGCTGCACGCACTGGCGGCACAAATAGATGACAACGAAATCGTGGGCGTCCACAGGCGGCGGTATTTTATTAACATGGCCACGCCAATAGATTTCAACAAATTCCAACATTCTGTACAAGTTCTGGTATTTGGTAATTTATGTAAGCACGCTTTTAAAACTCTTTTCTCTCTCTCTCGCTCTTTTGCTACTCATACGTCCAGCAGCAAAAGGAATTTTGTTGCCAGCAGCAACATCTTCTTTGACAGCAGACGCTGCAAAATTTTCGCTGAGTCGGCAGTTTTCCGTTTGGAAATGTAACGCGAACACAACAATGTGCTTAGCTTTATGTTGGCGTGTGTATTTCTTATTATGTATAAATTTGATAATGGGGATTTTGTTATCAATGGGCCGCAACTTTAACATTGCCCATGCGTCAGTAACTGTTTACGTATACCGTTAAGTCTTGTCTGAGTCAACAGGTCAAGAGTGATTGATTTTGAGTGCTTTCCTTGAAAAACTTTTAACTACTTGCTGAAGTCAACAAATTGATTTCACTTAAACATTTTTTTATTTCAAATTATTTGCACTTAGCCGGATTAGAAACAAAATTTCAAATTGTTTTCTTGTTTAATGGCGGCCAACAAAAGAACGAACAATTACAAGATTATGCGGTACCGCAAGAACCGTTATCCCCCCAAATAAAACTAACAGATCAGATGGTTGGCTCGCTGTTACGACAGCTGATAGCTCCATTTAGCAGCTGTTAAATTTTAGATCTAACAGACCAGTTCTCAGAGAAACGGAGAAACTTTTTGAAAAAATGCTGATAACAGTGGTGTGCGCTGTTAGAAGACGTGAAACATTTAGCAATTCGCAGCTAACTTCGTGTGTGTTTAGTTTTACGCGCAAAACCATAGATGGCGATAGTGTGCGAAAATTGCGCGCGCCATTTGAAATTGAAATTGTTAACATGATGAAATACTCACTTGACAGTTTGTCGACGCTCTCAAATCGCTGCTCAACTTTCGAACGCAACGAATCCAAATCGAATGGTGCCGCAAGGCCATGATCCACACTGCGCGATTTGCTCCTGTAATATAAACAAAATAAGAAGAAAAAACACGTGACGAAGCACAAATCGGTTGTTAAATTAATTGGCAATATAAAGCGATAGCAACTTGTTGCTGCGATCTTTATCACTTACAAATTTTCCAGCTTAAATTGTGGCCATAACCAGCTAATAACAATTTATTTATGTGTTCATTTTGTTGTTTTCATTTATATGTAATGCTTTTTTTTTTTTTTTTTTTTTTTATCTGGCAATCAACAATTGTGAACTGACCAAAAATGGACAACGACGAATTTTAAATCGTTTGTTTGCTTTTTTGTTTTACCCGCTGTAACCTTTAAATGCGCGCTCGTCACCTGTCACGAGTCACGAGGTATGGAATTTCATAAAAATACAAATTCAAATGGAAAACATTGATGCCATAGCATAGCAGGCCTGCGCAGAGCAGTCAGGCTGTGTAAAGTAAGTTCATCTGCTGAAGCTGGCATTTTCCGGAGCTATTTCCTATTGAAAGCATTATGGAGGAATATACACGCGAGCCGTGCCCCTTTCGCATTGTCGAGGACTGTGGCGGCGCCTTCACCATGGGCGCTGTGGGCGGCGCCATATTTCAGGCGATCAAAGGCTTTCGCAATGCGCCCTGCGGGCTGCCGCGTCGCCTGGCGGGCGGCCTGGCCGCGATGCGTGCCCGTTCCGGACTGGTTGGTGGCAGCTTTGCCATTTGGGGCGGCACCTTCAGCGCCATCGATTGCAGCCTGGTCTACGGTCGCGGCAAAGAGGATCCATGGAATTCAATTATCAGCGGCGCAGCAACTGGCGGCATACTAGCTGCACGCGGTGGCAAGTGCCTCGAATATGCCAGTCCATTTGTGATAAGCATTATGTTAACATTTTTCAGGTGTCACCGCCATGCTGAGCAGCGCCCTGGTGGGCGGCGTGCTGCTGGCTCTCATCGAGGGCGCCGGCATTGCCATGTCGCGCTATACGGCCGACAACTATCGCCAGGTCTCTGTCCTGGAGCGCATGCAGCATTACAATGAGCGTCAACTGCGTCAGCAGCAGCAGCAGCAGCAGCAGCAGCAGCAGAAGACTACGACGATTCCCAGCTTCTATACGGATCCCAACGAGGCGAGTCTCTGTCTCTTTAAACTTCTGATTGAATGCATTCGATTCTTGTCTCTTTATTTGCAGGGCAACTCGATGCCGGCTTAGAATCCAGCTGCGTCATCGATAGGCAACGACCATCGAATACAAATGTTGAAAATGTGTTTTTTTAGTTTTTCTTTTCTTTTTTTTTTTGTTTTGCCGATTGTTCGGCGGGGCATGCGGCAAGTGCCTCGAAATTGAATAGAAACACAATTGCTGGCACATTCAGTTTCATTAAAATTCATTTGCCGTGCATTTAACGCTGTTTTTTTTTTCTTTTTGTGTACGTTTTTTCTTTGCCGTAGAATATTCTTAGCATTTTGATGTTGTCGCGCAATTTTTGATGACGACTTGGATATTAAAGCCGCGTGCGCGCTTCCTAGCGCCAAGTTTGTAGGCGGCCTTATAAAGTCTGCTGCGCGTTTTGGCATGCGGCGAACTATGGACTACCGCATCGATGTATGTTAATGCCTGGGCAGTTTCCTACACTCAAATATATATATATATATATATATACATGATGACTTCTTTCGATATCAGTCGGACAATAAAAATAGTTGCAACTACAGTCTGACAGTCTCACTTTTTACAATTCTTTGTAACATCTTGATTGACAAAATTTAATTTCCGCCCGAGCACACTGTCATCCGCTCCAAGAATGATAAAAAAAAACAAGTAGGAATGCTCTGGACGGGAGTGCACGACTAGCGGATACCCTGAACGACCCCTACCTCAGCTGTATATACTATTCTAGAAGCTGCGTGTCAAGTTTGGTTGCTCTAGCTCTTATTTACCAAAATTGCTCAAAAAACAGCATTTCGATAGAGATTTTTATCGATTATCGATGGAAACGGGCCAAGTTATCGAATATCGGAGACAAACTCGATCTGCGCAGGCACCAGGAGGACGTAAGGCTAAGTTTCAAGTCCCTAGTTCTTATCGATTCTGAGATCCTTGCGCTCATACATACGGACGGACAGACAGACAGACGGACATGGCGTTATCGACTCGGCTGTTGATGCTGACCAAGAATATACATATGTTCTTTACGGGTTCGGAGATGCTGCCTTCTGCCTGTTACATACATTTGCACACATACATTATGCCCTTTTTGCCCATTTGCAATGGGTTGAGGGTATAAAAAGAAATCATCGTTGAGGTCTTTGTGTAAGAGATTGAATAACCGATGCGACAGCTTGTTAAATGCAGGAAAATTGCCAATATATAAATATATGTACATGTGTGCTTATTAAAGACAGCTGCAATTCAAGTCCAGTTTGGCAGCAAGGCATATTTTTACTTGTAGTCTCTGATAAATTGTTAAAAAGAGAGAACGCAAATAAAATGAACTTGCGCGTGGCTGCGAATGCGTTGGCAATTAGCGAAACCCCAACTGCGATAAACGTAATTGAATATCAATGATAAAAAAAAAAAAAAAAAAAAAGTGAAAAGAAAAAATATTTATTCAATTCTAGCATTTATGCGCGTTAAGGCAGCTGACAGAGCGCCTTTTGTCTGCAGATAAACAGAAAAACTAATTATTTAGCGCATATTTGTATTTATTCTCTCTCTCTCTCTCTCTCTCTCTCTCTCTCTCTCTCTCTCTTTCTCTCTGTGCTATTATTTATCGCAATTTCCGATGCCGATTGACTTAATTCTGGAATTTTGCTGCCCATTTAATTAATTGCGCAGCTGAAATGTGCCACAAATTAAATAAAATTCGCCGATGTGGACCCTTGAATCCATAGTCAAAAAATGTATATATATATATCTATAAACTGGCGGGGACAACTGTGTTTGATTTGTAAGTTGCGACATTTGACGACAGACACATACTTTATTTGTTTAATTTATTAAGCTCACAATAACGGGCCGGGAATTTCGTCGTTTACACAGTTGTTTTTTTATTTCCAGCTAAAACGCGATCACATGAGAAAAATAACATTCTTTTTTAGTTTTATTTCTTATTATTTTAATTTGTTGCGCGCCCGCCAGTTCAGTAAATATTAATATCTATGGCTTTAATCCAGCTAAAGATCCTGTTTACCTTTTGCATTCATTTCCCAGAAGTCAAAAAAAAAAAACAAGAGCTTCTAGTTGGGAGCTCCCGACTAGGGGATACCCTGCACCCTCTTCTTCCAACACCAAATGCAGATATATACACTATTCTAGAAGCTATATGTCAAGTTTGGTGACTCTCGGTCTTATTATTTATCAAAATTGCTCAAAAAACAGGATTTCGATATCGACTTTTATCGATTGCTTGGAAACGGGGCAAGTTATCGAATATCGAAAACAAACTCGATCTGCGCAGGCACCAGGAGGACCTTCAGTCTCTAGCTCTTATAGGTTCTGAGATCCTTGCGTTCATACATACGGACAGACGGACGGACAGACGGACGGACATGGCTAGATCGACTCGGCTATTGATGCTGATCAAGAATATATATGCTTTATGGGGTCGGAGATGCTTCCTTCTGCCTGTTGCACACATTTACACTTTGCACAAAAACAATTTACCCCTTTTACCCATTTTTAATGGGTTCAGGGTATAAGAAGAGGCCAATAAACAGCAGCAACTGCTGGCAACATCTGAATACATTTCTAGGTACTTCACGTACATACATATATATTAACTTGTATTTTGTAGCCGTATTCGTGGCTATATCTTATCAGTATTTGCTTTCGATATTTTGGCCCTGGATAACATATTGCGACAGCGGCAGAGTGTTAAGCCTTTTGGCTTTTGGCAATGACAAGTGCCAGCACGCGAAATGAAAGGCTGGATGCAGTTGTTGCCACGATCCATCGATCCATCGATCCACTAGACACAGCTGACATACATATGCGACATATGTGACATATGTGGACAAATGACAGCGGTTTTCTTGCTGTGGGTCTGGTTTTTCTTTTAGCTATTCATAAACTACAAACATCCATAAACTATATCTACAGACAATCATCTAACTAGCTGGACTGCAGCATAAATGAATCCGAAATATTGTTAACTTTATTTTACCAAACAGCTTGATCTATTGAAATTCATTTGACAAAGTTCTAGACCTCTTGATTTTATGAAATTGGAACTGGGACTCCTAAGGAGTATAAAGTATATATATTTATATGTTTCTCTTGGGCTCTCATTTAAGTAATGCCAATTGATATTGAAATCCATTTGTTAAAGTTCTAGAACTCTTGATTTTATGAAATTGGAACTGGGACTCCTGAGGAGTATAAAGTATATATTTATTTCGATCTCCTGGGCTATCATTTAAAATTGTTTCAAAATCTCGCATAATTCTCGACAATCAATACTCGAACAAATGTCAAAACGATTGATGATGATGTCATCTCTCGTATTAGACACAACTGGTCGTATGCTCTAAGCACTTAGTTTCAACGATGTCTGTATCTTCAAATGAACGTAATATGATATCAGAGAAATCTTCGAGTACTATGTTGTTAAAGAGTTGTTGAGGCAAATGTAATGCATAATTGTATGCAAAACAAGCCAGAAAAAAGAAAAGGCACTGTCAGCTCTGATTAATATGACGCACTTGCTGATAATCGGCTGGGTACTTGTGATATTTGGTCTTTAATCTAATCTCTGGTAATCTGCACGGCTCTGCCGCCTTATTTCAAAATGTTTGCAATTGCTGTTGAAATATATATATACATATATATTATATATATATATTTTTAATCATTATATCAGCCGTTCATTTTGGTGCTTATTGTTGTTAACAGTTTTGTGGCTCTTATAAATTATCAATTTCGTTATAAGACAAGGTCTATTAAGATTATCTGGAAATCTAGCTATAAATAATAATAAACTGAACTGAGTATTTATTTATGTAACTCGATTGCGCTCTTTATAAATTAACTTGAACTTTTGTTGAAGTTTTGATTTAATATCAAATGGCTTTTGATTATTTAAGGGCCTGGTTATGGTCACAATTGGGCTGAAAAAATGTCAGGTATATATGCATATATATATGTATATGGTAAATCATGCTTTCACTAGTTATATACACCATGCAGATATACACACACACACACACACACACACACATATATATATAAGGTTAACATGCGACATGCAAATGGCATTGCACAATGATATTGATATTGGGCTAGCATACATACATATATACATAGGTATTACTATTATATCAAATGATATTTGCTGATATTGTGTGTTGTAATTTACAGGATTATTAGTTGGACTTACCTGCGCACGGGAATCGCCAAGTTGTCAACGCTACGCGACAAACTGGAAACATCTTGACTAGCCCTACGTGACCTGGCACGTTATTACATTTTTTTTAGGGAGCAAACGAAATTGTGCCAAAAAATAAACGAGAAAATCATAAAAAAAAAAAAAAATCAATAAAAAACAAACAAACAATACAAAAACAAGAAAAATCTTTAAATAAATTCACAATCATATCTATTGTGTGCTCGATTTGAATTCATGTAGTTTAACAAACGTCAACGTTCCAAAATGCATCCATAACTTACGTCCTGCTCGAAGCTAAGCCCCCGAATCGGGCCAGATCATCGTACAATATATTAGCACAATATTCAAATGTTTGGGTCTATTGATGGAGCACGTGGCGATAATGAAAGCACGCGCATTACTTCAGCTTTTCAACTCAACAATTGTCACGTTCCCAAGTGCTGTCTATAATATATAATGGCATAGCAATATATATTGTTGTATGCGACAATGTAGCCTATTCAAATAAACTAAAGATTAGTTTCTTTCTAATTGTATAATATTGACTTCAGTTTCAGATCTTGGCCAGGGCCAAGCAGTTAGCATGTTTCCATTAGAACACGGCTAATTATAGCCCGATCGCCTTGTCCAGAGATCCGCCTACAACAAGTTGGTCAAACACCTGAGGCCCATGGAACGGATCATAAAGTCGCAGTATCTTTATAATGCCGAGAATAATCAAACTGAAGTTTTGAGATAAATCAAATATTGGGCAAATAATCGAATGTTTGGCCATTTATGAAGTACAACAAAACCACATATGTATATGAATAACTGCCAGACAGCTCAATAAATTGTATACCCGAAACTTGAACGAATTGTTTGTTTATAGGCGGAGTCATAAATTTAAATTTACAATTGATTAACACTTTTTACAATCAATTAGCGAGCGCTTACTTTCTCAGTTTCCAAAAATATCACACACACGTATACTCGACTGGAGTCTGATGGTTTTTTTTTTTTAAATGGATATAATTGATATTTAACACACCACAATCAATCAAACAGAAAAAAAGCAACAAAACTTTGTTTTGCTCAGCAATGAATAAAAGAAGGGGGAGAGGGGGAGCGGGAGGGGGGCGTAGACACATAACTGACCTTTTGTGGAACAAACAAAATTGATATAATTAAGCATGTTTACAAAGAGGGCCAGAGTGAAGCTCGTCCGCAGCTCCGAAACTTTTGCTGCGTACGTGCCTTGAAGCATGTGTGTAGATTATTACGAAGATCTGTGTAATAATATGACGAAGATCTGTCTATGGGAGATGACCTAGACCTGCAAAGAACTTCCTTCACAAGAACAGATCTAACTGACATTTGGCACATTCTCAAGTTTCACATATTGGTGTTCCACCGTGTGTCGGTAATATGTGAGTGAGAAAAGTACCGTTTCTTTAAAAAAACAGCTGATCGAGTTGCTTTAATTTACATAAGCAATAGAATATTACGAAGATCTGTCCATGGGAGATGACCATTGAGTAATAAAGAGAAAGAGATGAACTGACACTCTAAGCTGTCTCTTTATTACTCAATGGGAGATGGCCTAGAAAGAACTTCCTTCACAAGAACAGATCTAACTGACATTTCTTGCACTCAAACTGTTTTATAGGTTTTCTGCACTGGCTTAAGAAATGTCACATTCTCAAATTTCACATTTCCACCGTGTGTCGGTAATATGTGAGTGGGAAAAGTACCGTTTCTTTAAATAAACAGCTGATCGAGTTGCTTTAGTTTACTTAAGCGCAACGGATAGTTTTTCTTCCAGAACACAAATAATGCGATCTCGAAGTAAGGGCTCCATTTTACATACTCTTTTCGACATTTCGCCATGTTTAAATGCTAAAAACTGTGGGGATTAGTACAATTTTAAACTTCTTATTGAAAGTTGCTAATCAGCTGTTTATGGTTATGATACTTTCACATTTTTCACAACATCGATAGAAATGTTGATTAATCATCGCAAAAATGTCACATTTTTGCTGTGAAATGTGTTTTCGTATGGGAAAACGTACGGGCCGCATTTTACACATTTTGCAAAAATGTGACATTTTCAGAAATGTGTAAGAAATGTGATCAGTGGACACAGGCTATTAGTTAACAGCTTAAAGTTCGCCCCACTGAGCAAATTTTTAAGACTAATGCTATACTCTTTTTTTAGTGTTAGCTCTTACCAGTATTGTTGTGATGTAATCAAATGGTTTTGCATATTTGCAGTCATTAATTTTGTCAATGAATCTTTTGCATGAATTTCATAGACACATTTCTCGCACACTGAAATAAAAACAAGAAAAACAAAAAAAAAACTCTCGAAACATTTCCCTAAGCAGGCAGAAGCTTAATTTCAACATTTTTCCTCAAATGTGTTTTTTTTTTTTTGTAGGCAAAAGTTGTGCATATACAAAAAATAAACGTGGCCATCAATCATACGCACTGTCAGCCCGCTGAGATGACGACAGATGAGCTGTAAAAACGACAAAAATACCAACAAAAAAAAAATTCTGCTGGCACTCTGTTGACTTTTAATGACTCAATTTTGCTGTCACTGTTGTATTTGCCGGCAATATTGATTGCGGCATTAATTAGCTTGTCAAATGTGCACGAAACGAGCGAATAACCAATTAATAAGCAAACGCAGCCTCACAATCACACAGAGCTCTTATCAATAGCCAGCTGCAGCTGCGGCTGCTCAGCGCAAACGTGGCACGTGCTCCATGCAGGCATTGATATCAGCAGCAGCAGCAGCAGCAGCAGCAGCAGCAGCAGCAGCAGCTGTCAGCATCAACTGCTAACTGGGCGGTGTTTGCTCTTTGGTTAGTTGCGCCTTTTCCTGCACGTTGTTGCCATAGGAATAATCGATCAAAACTTGAACGAGAAGGAAGGGCTATCTTCGTCACGCCAACGATTTAATACCCTTGCGTACTCAGTATGCTCACAATGCTTGGCCCGTATCTATGAAGCACAGGGAAAATACTTAATGCCGAGTATGGCTAAGATAGCTTGAAAAAGAAAAAGTTTTCCATATAAGAACCTACTTTTCGACCGATCGTTCCTACGGCAGCTATACGATATAGTTGTCCGATGTGGATAAGATTTTGCATATATATAGGGAATATAGTAAAACTAACAAATGCTAAGTTTGATTAAGATATCTTGATTAACAAAAAACTATTCCATACAACAACTTCATTTTCAACAAATCGTTCCTATGGCGGCAGCTATATGATTTAGTCGTCCGATCTTGATAGGATTTCGCATATATATAGGGAGCATAGTTAAACTAATAAAAGCCGAGTTTGGTCGAGATATATTGGTAAACAAAAAAGTTGTTCATACAAGAACCTTCTTTTTAACCGATCTTTTCTATGGCAGCTATATGATATAGTTGTTCGATCCAGCATATTCCGACATATGTACTGCGTGCAACAGAAAGAGGCACTTCTGCAAAGTTTCATTAAAACTGCGAGACTAGTTCGCATAGAAAAAGACAGACATGGCTATATCTACTCGAATTTCGATACCGATCAAGAATATATATACTTTATGGGGTCGGAGATGTCTCCTTTTATGCGTTACTTATTTCGAGACAAAATCCTAAATATAATTATCATAAATATAACAAAAAATCAAATAAAAAAAGTATTTTTCCCAACAACATCGGCCTAGTCAAGAATATATATGTATATGTCTATATGCAGATTGATTCATGAAAATTCGCTTTTGTATGGAAAACCTTTAAAGATATCTTAAGCATAGGTTATATAGTCTTCTCTTGTTTTTGTTTTCTCTGATAACTGAATCCAGTTTTTAATTCACGTTTCAGTTTTCATTTAATTTGCTTTGTTTTCGTTTTGCTATAATTAGAAATTTTCTTAATGCCGCATTGTTATCTCGCCTTGTTGTTGTTGTTGTTGTTGTTGTTGTTGTTGTTGTTAGAGCCGCATTGTTGGTTCCCGTTTGTTTGTATTTGCCAGATTACAAGCAGGTGGCAAGGGTTAATTGGACGTGTTTTCGTTAGCTAGCCGAAGAGCTCGAAAACCGGCAACAGCCACAATTGGGAACAATCTGTTTAAAAGAGCCCGTCTATAATATCTGCCTTATGCTTAATCTGAAAACCTAATCGCGAACACGACGACGATTATTCGGTTTTATTAATGGTATTTTCCGCATTTGCAATTTATGCCTTTCACATTTGCACACAAATTCACAAGGTCAAAGGTTTCTTTTTGTTTCGATTTTCTTTTCAAGTTTATCATAAATCAACTTGCACTTGAAATAATCTCCTGCCAACAAAAACAGCAACAACAAATTTGGGTTAAGGCTAAAGTTTCAGCTTTGCGGCAATTTTGTTTTCTTTCATTGTTGTTTTTTTTATTTTTTGTTTACAAAGAAAGCAAATACGCTACCGTTATCTTCTTTATTTTTTTTTTTTTTTGGCAATGGGAAGCTATTTAGGCCTTTGTAAATATTGTACAAAAAGCAAAAAGTGTGCAAAAGAAAAATGATCATTTAATGCATAATAATTAATTGCGTTTGGTTTTGAAATGACTTTTGCAATAATTCTACTAAATATATTTGTGTGCAATCCGTATTTAAATAAATTGTGTTCAATAATTTGAGTAAAAATTTGTATTCGCGGCGCCGGGAAAAAAAAAAAAAAAACAAAATACAAAAAACATCAAAACGAACCGGTTTGATAAAAGAACAACCTATTTATTTTGATACCCTTGCAGAGGGTATTATAATTTGGTCGTGAAATGTGCAACGCATAGAAAAAAACATCGACATTCGAACCCATAAAGTATATATATTCGTGATCATTATCAAGCCATGTCCGTCTGTCCGTCCGTCCGGCTGTCCGTCTGTTTCTATGTGGTTTCTATGCGAACTAGTCTCTCAGTTTTAAAACTATCTTTATGAAACTTTGCACAAGCCCCTCTTTTAGTTGCACGCAGTACATGTGCCGGAACCAGCGGGATCGGAACACTATATCATACAGTTGCCATAAGAACGATTTGTCGAAAATCAAGTTGTTGTATGGAAAAGTTTTTTGTTTATCAATATATCTGAACCAAACTCAGCGTTAATCAGTTTTACTATACTCCCTTTATATATGCGAAATCCTATCAATATCGGACCACTATATCATATAGCTGCCATAGGAACCATCAGTCGAAAATTAAGTTGTTGTATGGAAAAGTTTTTTGTTTATCAAGATATCTTGGCAAAACTCAGCATTTATTAGTTTTACCATGCTCCCCATATATACGCCAAATCCTACTAAGATCGGACTTCTATACATGCCATAGGAACCATCAGTCGAATATCAAGTTGTTGTATGGAAAACTTTTTTGTCATACAAGATATTTTGATTAAATGCCGAGATTTCACTATGCTCTCTTCATTTTTACAAAATCTTATTTACATCGGATTACTATATCTTATAGATTCGGGCCAAGCACTTTGAGCATTATGAAAAGGTTGGGTCTGCAAGAGTATTAGATCTTCGGCGTGCCGAAGATAGCCCTTCTTTCTCGTTTTTTATACCCTTGCAGAGGGTATTATAATTTTGTCGTGAAATGTGTAACGCATAGAAGGAGACATCTCCGACCCCATAAAGTATATATATTCTTGATCAGCATCAACAGCCGAGTCGATATAGCCATGTCCGTCTGTCTGTTTCTATGCGAACTAGTCCCTCAGTTTTAAAGCTATCTTAATGAAACTTTGCAGAAGTCCCTATTTCTGTTGCACGCAGCACATATGTCAAAACCAGCTGGATCGGACCACTATATCATATAGCTGCCATAGGAACGATCGGTCGAAAATTAAGTTTTTGTATGAAAAAACCTTTTGTTTATCAAGATATCTTGACCAAACTCGACATTTATTAGTTTTACTAAGCTCCTCATATATATGCAAAATCCTATTAAGATCGGACCACTATATCATATAGCCGCCATAGGAACGATCGGTCGAAAATTAAGTTTTTGTATGAAAAAACATTTTGTTTGTCAAGATATCTTGACCAAACTCGGCATTTATTAGTTTTACTAAGCTCCTCATATATATGCAAAATCCTATTAAGATCGGACCACTATATCATATAGCTGCCATAGGAACGATCGGTCGAAAATTAAGTTTTTGTATGAAAAAACCTTTTGTTTTTTTTTTGACATGGACATGGACGGAAGCCAGACCAAAAAGCTTAAATTCGCACTTAATAGAAAAGCTTCGGTCTGCAAGGGTATTAAATCTTCGGCGTGCCGAAGATAGTCCTTCTTTCTCGTTTTTTTTTTTTTGTTTTTGTTTTGAAATGAAATTTACATAAAATCTAGTTTGGCTTTTGTGTAAGGCATTTAGCAGCGGGCCTTTAATATTTAAATTTGGGAGGGGTGCGAACTTGTCAACTCGCCTGATTAGCGCCTAGTTTGATCGACCCATCTGGTCGGCTGTGAAGCGTAGAATCTCGTATGTTGCCGGGCAACAACATTTTGGGCAAAACAATTTTTGGCCAGCTCGACACACAGACGAGCCCCTTAATGGCAGCAGATACAACACAAACAACAACAACGAGAACAACAACATTGGCCAATGATATAATAACAATTATTATGAATTGTGGATCAACGAAAACGTAATTATTAATTAAACAACTTGTGCCACGTGAATTCAGATAAGCACAGCGCTTATCAGCGCTGGCTAATAAACATATTAGCGTGTTATCTTCATAATTATTGTAATTCACAAAAGCATTTTGTGTAAAAAAGTTTAAAAACGAACAAAATTCCGTTTTTGAGGGATTCCGAAAGATTAATGTAATTCGTTTCAATTATTTCAGTTATGAAAAGCTTACGCTTTATGCAATTAATATTTGAGCAATTTGTTTTGTAAATAAAATATAAATTATTATTGTCGCCGCACACACACACACACACACACACACACACACACACACACACGCACACACACACAGAGAATATCCAGTTTGATGCTTTGCACTTTGAATTTGCATAAAAAAACAATTTTTCGTCTTTTTTTTTTTCTCGAATTAACGTTGTTTTTTTTTTTTTTGTTTTTGTCGATGGATCAACTTTTTGTCTCGCTTTTGGCGCACAAATGTCGCTACCCGTGTTCCGTCTCCGACTGAATGTCGAGAAATGCTCCCGGTTTTTTGCGGGGGCAGTGCGAGAGAGCAAATGTCGGTCGCTCGTTATTGTTGATGAGATTGGATGCGTTATCATACAAGTGCTGGATACACCCTCATATTTACATACACACATGGGCATTCGTATGGTATCTATACAATTGTATTGCTGGACCTTCGCGTTTATATATATATAGAGATATATATATATATATACTATATCGGCAGTTAAAGGCCTTTTGAACTCAATCATAGAGTGGACTGCGGGCCAGCCGGACACCTCGCGGGGTTGACAACCCAAGACTCAATGGAGCACAATTTGCAGTTTACATGCTGCAGAGTTCTCTTGTTGAGGTTAGTTCCAAAAGGTATAAAACCTTAAATTCCAAGCAAGTTTGATTAATTGCTCAGCTGCATATTTAATAAATTCAGCAAGCAGCAGCAGCCAACAGGCAATTAATTGCTCAAACAATTCGAATCAACAGTGATTGATGATAAAGTATGATGATAAGAACAATATCTGGCGAGAGCTGACAGCAGTAGAACTCGTCGAGCTGGATATGGAGGGTAAGTACATATACAAGATATACTAAATAAAAAGCTAAGCTTGAATTTAATTAAAAAAAAAAAAAAAAAAAAAAAACACATTGTAACTGTGCTGAGGGCATGTCCAAATACGAAATATGGCCCAAAATGTTTATATTGACTGACCATAAAGAGCTGGCGCCCAATTTGGGGCCCAGTTTCGAAATTCGATTCCAAGTGAGCCGAGTCGAGTATTTATTATTATGGAAAACACGCCCGGGTCCATAAATCGTATGATTAGAGAAATATACAAGAATACTTAAGGCTATCGCAAATTGTAACGCTAAAAAAAAAGCAGAGTATGCCCCAGTCAGTATTATCTATAACCAAACGCCTCTCACGATTGTGATAAGAACGGCTGTGCAAAAAAAAAGTGCTGATTGCAATAACTAAAATTCGAGCTTCTACCTTAATATATAAATGTACAACAAGTAGGAGGTTCTAGTCGGGAGCTCCCGACTAGGGGATACCCTGCACTCTCTTCTTCCAGTTCCAAATGCAAATATATATACTATTCTAGAAGCTACGTTCTTTGTTTGGTGATTCTAGCTCTTATTATTTACCAAAATTGCTCAAAAAACAGGATTTCGATATCGATTTTTATCGATTACTTGGAAACGGGGCAAGTTATCGAATATCGGAAACAAACTCGATCTGCGCGGGCCCTAGGAGGGCCTACAGCTAAAATTTCATATTTCTCTAGCTCGTATATGTTCTGAGATCCTTGCGTTCATACATACGGACAGACAGATCGACTCGGCTGTTGATGCTGATCGAGAATATATATACTTTATGGGGTCGGAGATGCTTCCTTCTGGGTTCAGGGTATAAAAACATAGATGTAAGTGCCATAATATATATATACATATATATATATATTGTAAGTAGACATAAAAACCAGGCTAACTATCGTATTTTGCACTTGTTATTAAGACATTTTCAAGTACACGCTGACAGCTACACAGACTATGCACGTCGTATTGATATGGCAGCTAAAGTGCTGCCTAAACGAGAAATGAGTCATCTTTGTCAGGTTCAAGTGGGCTGAGTCAGTACTTCAAATATGGAGGAGCAAGACATGCACTTGAGGCCAACAATGTCCGCCAAATATGGCCGAGTGGGAGTAGACCGACAATGTCCAACATTTACATTTGATTGCAACAAACAATGTTAAACATTAACAATATTAGAATAGAAACAGCAGCAATCCATATTTGCGTTGCAGCTGCATTTGCAATCCTTCACATGAGCAAACATCACCTTGTTGTACAGTGTACTCAAGTGTTTGGCTATTGCCTTCGTGCCACCGTAATACCTCAAAAGCCCGCCAGGTAGCCGACTGTTCGTTATGTATTTACGTGTGTTAAATATTTGCAAAAATAGTTGTGGCATTTAACTAACTACTGCATGGACATTAGGCAACTGAAGTGGGCCTAAGCGTCGCCGTGCTTAGCCATTCTTATTGAGAACGCAACTGCGGCTGCGAATGTGAATACGAATGCGAATGTGAATGTGAATACGAATGTGAATACTGGCATGTGAATACTGGCATGTGAGCTGCTGTTGAGAGCGCATGACGGCAGAGCCCCAAAGGCTGTAGTCGAGAGCCAGGCGCGTCAAACTGTGCAAATATTTGGGCACGTGAGATTACGCTCTGGAGGCTGTTTGACAGTGTGGCAAAGTTTAATTAAGAATTTCAAGTAGATCGGTCGCGGCAGAGCCGGGCTGACGTGTAGAAATTGTGTTTGTATATGGTCTATGAAGTGTTATGGGAAGCATCAATAAGATACAGAAATAATAGAACTCGTTGGGATATGCGTTATATCTAGAATTCAACAACTAAGAATGCTCTAGTCGGGAGTGCACGACTAGGGTATACCCTGAACGATCTCCTTCCTTGAAAGATCCCTCAGCTGTATGCACTATTCTAAAAGCTACATGTCAAGTTTGTGGCTCTAGCTCTTATTATTTACCAAAATTGCTCAAAAAACAGCATTTCGAGATCGGTTTTTATCGACTATCGATGGAAACGGGGCAAGTTATCGAATATCGGAAAGAAACTCGATCTGAGCACATTTTTCCGATAGTCGATAACTTGTTCCGTTTGCAAGTAATCGATACAAATCGATATCGAAATTATGTTTTTGAGCAAATCTCGTAAGTTATAAGAGCTATAGTCACCAAAATTGACACGTAGCTTCTAGAAGTATCCCCGCTTTAAATCAAGTCATAAGCCACAATTTAAATGCAATTGACTTTCTGGGAATGTACAGATGTTCTATAAGATTTAGGGAAACATTTGTATTGTTAATTTATTTTTATTACTGATAAGCCAAACGAGCTCGCAGCGCGAGCTACATTTAGTGTTGGTAGAAGCGGTTGCAGGGTATCTCCTAGTCGGGCACTGCCGACTAAAGCCTCTTACTTGTTAATCTTGGAGCTTATAACACGCAGCACATCTCCCTGTTTCTTTGAATATTCATTGAACTCCCGAGTTTACAATCGCGTGCCATAAAGCGTGCTGCCTTATTGCAAACATGAAATACGCTAAAAAGTCGGTCAGCTATTATATTGATATTGCGGGTTGTTTACATTTCATTTGGCAATTGGTTAGCTTTATTAATACTTTTTACAAGTTCAATTGACATTGAATTGTAAGTTGCGCAGTTGATTGCCCCTGGTTCTACCGTCTCGCCCAGACCAATAAAGAGGGGCCAGCCAGGTGAAGACAAATGAGGGAAACAACAAATAGTACATCACATGCACACGATTGATTAAGATATATGTATGTATGTGCATATGCATGTCTCTTCGAGGGCTGATTTGCATTGCAAAATTAGAAATTGACTTTCATTGGAGAGTGTGTGTGTGTGTGTGTGTGGGTTCGACGGTCAGGTTATCAACAAGAATTTCAATCGCAATCGGCTTTGTTTTCATTTGATCGATTGCTCAATTAGTACAAAGAAGGGCCGAGCTCATTTCCAGGTTCGAGAAAATTGATGCCGATTCACGTTGGGGCTTATGCTGCAGCCAATGAATAAAATGACAATCAAAAATAATCAACGGCTGTGCAGTAATTAAAATGCGAACACAAAAATGCACAATCGCCCAATCGCCCAATCGCAATAACAAGCTGAACAATAACAAGACGAAAAGTCAACTGTCGCCGAAGTCTGAATACCCTCACGACCTAAAAAGTGCCATGTTGTCGGGTATTGGTACATACTAGAGTTAATCAGTCGATCATTCCCAACGGATATCGTGGTCCGATCCAGACAGATCCGGCCTATGCAATTATCAAAAATTTATATACTTTATTGGTGCTCAAATGTCTCGTGCTAGCCGTAATACCTTAGCCTGTCAGGGCATAAAAAGTATGACAAGTAAAATGAAACGAAAACATTTCAAGAAAATGAAATGTGCATAAAAATAAATGCATTCAAAATAAGCAAACAAAAATTGATATCAAGGAAGTGCAAAATATACCAAATAAGAATAAAATGTAAAAGATTTATAAATATTTCTATAAGATAACATGCAACAGTCGAGATTTTTATTAACGAATCCGGGCTGGGCCCATGGTACTTATGTACAGGAATGCGTCTCTCTAATGGCTTTGCCTGCGGCGCTTTTCACAATAAATAATTATCATAATGAGCTCTTGTAGATAAAATGGCAAAAGACGGAGCACTTTGAGGCTCAGCTCGGCTTAGGTCAGGTTGGGGTTATCAGAGGTCATGGCTGCGGCTAGGTCATTCCCATCTTTTTGATCCAATGAGAAACCTGAACGCGATATTCATTATTGTCGCACATGTGATAATTTAGCCTCAGCAACAAAAGTCAAGGCCGTCAACGAGCTCAAGAATTCGCACAAAAAATGACGCAACAAAATCAACAATAAACCAATCCAGCAAAGTGAACTCCCACACATATTGATCTTCGATCTTTGCTGGGCCACAGCGTTCGAAATGCTTTGAATGATTTGAACTGAGGGAGCGCGATATTAATCACAGGGTTTACGCTTAGATTAGTTACTTTTTGAACGGGGAAGGGTAGTCTGGCGGGCGCTGAACTGAACAATGCATTTTAGTCACTGGCAAGGCGTTTGTTAAACATAAATTGGTTAGAGAGCAATCGGATGATGCACAAACTGGTTGTTTTTTTTTTTTTTTTTTTTTGATTATTATTAGTTATAGTATAGCGAACCTGTTCTTGAAGTTATCGGGCACAAATATATTCCACCAGGAGTGGCGCTTCTCGCGCGGAAAGTACTCAACATGATTGGGATCGACAATGTCGTCCTCATCATCATTGTCATTGTCATTGTCGTTGTCATTGTCATTATTCGCATAGCTGGCCATATCGCTGGCATTATTGGCTCCATTGGCCCCCATACTGTCATTGGTCAGATCGCTTTGCGACTCGCTGTTGGTCATATTGGAGTCCAGGCTCCGTTGATTGATGAACTCCATCTTCTTGCGTCTGTGTCGATCTAATTTCGTTTGCAGCGAGCTGCGACGTCGCCGTTGCCGATCGTTGGGCGTATCATAGGGATTAATGCCCTGAACGACGGCACGCGACTGTGTTCCATCCTCAAAATAGGTCAGTTTGCCGGGCTCATTGGGCGAGCTGGCGCGTATATTCTCCTCCGAGCTATACACTATCTCGGGACTGTTGGTGGGCGTGGCTGAGCCATCTGACTTCTCGCTGCGCACAGCCGATTCGTACGAGTCTTTGGTAGAGTTCTGCAAGCAGGGGGCGCGGATGCAACGAGAGATTCGAATTAGGATTAAGACCAGGATTAAGACTAGAGACTAGGATCTGCTTACCTTATTGCTATCACGCCGCAGAAACGAGACGGCAATGGAGCTGCGTCGCTTCTGGCTCTTGTCCGACTTGCTGGAGAAGAGGCCCAACGCCAGCGAGCTGCGGCGTGGCGGCTTCTGTGGCGGCAAAGGCGCTGTTATATTCATGCCATGCTCCGGCTCGCCATCGCCATCCACGTGCTCATCGATGTTGACCAATGACGGTATGGAGGCACTGGCCCAATCCTTGCGCAGGCGATACTTGCCGCTATCGATGACGCTCATCTTGTTAACAACAATTCTTCGCTCGCCTCAACTCAATTAACCGTTGAGCACTGCAAATATTACGTATATTAATCAACCATTTCGGCCAAAAACATTAACATGCCAACGAGGCGTGGCAGCTGGCTAAACTACATTCTATGTGCCTCTCTCTCACCCTCTCTCTCTCTCTCTCTCTCTTTGTCAAACTTTTACTTTCAATGAACTCCATTGAACCGAGCGTAATTAGCAGGCCATTGTCGGTCGACGACAACGATGATATCGCAGCTCGAATATATGTCCGAGCGAGTATCTAACTGCATGCAACGCGGAGCAATTATCAGGTAGGGGCGAGGGGAAAGGTAGCCAGGGGTTCGCATGTTGTGAATAGGGCGCGTTTGTTACGAGCATGAGTTGCAATAGTCAGATCAGACTTTGGCTACAGCGACTGCTTTGATCACCTGCAACAGGTGAAGCTCTCCCTCTCCCGCTCCCTCTCTCGCTCTCTCTGGTCAAACCCTCATAACTTTATTCGCACTCATTTGGCGGCTGATTTGATCTAAAGATATAGTATTCACTATACTCGCAGATCGGTTCGAATTTGGCAAATGCCAAAAACTGATTAGCATCAAAATGGGCTGGGCTGGCACTAAAGTTACACAAAGCTTTAAAAGCCGCTTAAAAATGTTCATAACTTAACTCCTCCATAGAATCGCCAAGTTGTTTATGTGAGCGTAAATATAAATAATATAAGCCAAAAAAAAACTATTCAGCTAAACACATATGCCCAGATCGGTTGAGTGTGTGCTAAATGGAAAAACAACTGCTAATAATGCAAATTAGCTGAAAACTTCATGACATCATGACAACAATGGCCCAACCTACGACAACAACATGACATCTACCAGCTATCATAAAGCAGAGAAAAAACAAAACTACACTTAATATATATTTCAATGAATCTCAGTTGCGGCGATGACGACGTCGATTTGGACTAGCTCGCGGTTATTCCAAGCCACGCTGCGAAATCGAAAGTGCTTTGTTACAGGTGTAGTTGAATTTGTTGAAACAATGGAAGGGTTGAGAATCCAATTACAGCTAATTCCATTCATCTTACTACAACTGGGGCCTGTAAACTGTCAGCTGTTATAGTTTAACGCCTGGCTGATTTGTGTCTCAGTGTGTATCTGTCAGATACACAGTCTGTTCTCGCCGACAATAGATCACAGCAGGGCCATAATTGTTGCCAGTATGCCATTTAATTCTAAAGAGCCGGCCGAGCTGAGCTTAATAGACTTTAAATCGCAAGCATCTAAATAGGTCGAGTATATCTGGGCTGGAACCCATTAAAAACGGGTAAAAAGGGTATAATGTAATTGTGCAAAATGTAAATGTATGCAACAGGCAGAAGGAAGCATCTGCGACCCCATAAAGTATATATATTCTTGATCAGCATCAACAGACGAGTCGATCGAATGTTGTCCGTCTGTCCGTTCGTCCGTCTGTCCGTCCACCAGTCCGTATGTATAGAGATGTAAAATGTGAGCTATAGGTCCTCCTGGTGCATGCGCAGCTCGAGTTTGTTTCCGATATTCGATAACTTGGCCCGTTTCCAAGTCGATAATCGATAAAAATCGATATCGTCATCCTGTTTTTTGAGCAATTTTGGTAAATTATAAGGGTCTAGCTCTTATCTAACTTGACATGTAGCTTCTAGAATAGTATATACAGCTGAGGTATCTTTCAAGGAAGGACATGGTTCAGGGTATCCGCTAGTCGTGCACTCCCTTACTTACTTGTTTTTGGCATATGCTTTATAATTGTGCTAAAACGATGATTAGATAGAATTAAGACTGCAGCCCCTAGAGTGGGCGAGTTACGACATTATCAGTACATTTGTAAAGAGTGCAAATTTTCGAGTGTTTGTTGCCAGTTTTTCAATTGACTTTAAACTCGTAAGCGCAGTTCAAGTGAGCTCTTCTACCGAGTCTTGACTGACAAACAGATTCCAAAAAACATCAACGCTCTATAGGAAACGAGCAATTTGAATAAGGCCCGCGTATAATGCTTATGAATACATATAGATATATATTTATATACACACATATGTATATAACCTTGTATACGTTCAGTGCGCAGCTGAAACTGACCACAACCGGTCAGTCTCAAGGCGTCGTTTACATTGCCGGCCGAGAGAGAAGTGAAGTGAAGTGAACTAAGCTGAACTGAAGTTCACGCTTGAAAAACCGGGGGAGCTCTCCAAGCTCTGCGTCTCATATCTGTCTATTGGCTGCGACGGGGTCTCGGTCTGGGTCTAGGGCGTTTTTGTCAAATTGCATCGGGCCATGAAGGTGAGACATTCGCTTCGCGATGGCTCTCTTATATATCTATTGAAGAGCCAACGCATTATAAGTCCATGCTGTTCATCAATTGTGCAATGCGCATAAATGAATAGAAATCGGATTCGATAAACGAAATCTTACTGTGTCAATGTCACGGCCAGCCAACCGAAAAACTTGTTGTCTATTGTCAATAAGCTGGTACTCGAACCTACATTCATTTTCCCCACCCCTTCACGCACACTCTCGTGCTGTAATCTGTGACAAAAGTTTTCCACAGCAAGGAAAAACAAGCGTGCAAGTGGAAAACTACAGCACGTGATAAGAGCCTTTCACTGATAACGTTAACTAACTTCTTCTCTCTCTCTCTATATATATATATGTATAAGCATACATATTTGGACAATGCACACGATCAGAGAACGATGCTCTTTAACATTATTAATTTGCATGTCTGCTTTTCACACTCAACTGGCAATGCGACAAACAAGTGTCTATAAAAATCCGAGTGTCAAGCCAGGCGCATGGGCCACAGATAAATGATGCCTGCCAGAGATCAGAGCGAGAGAGTCTGGCAAAGTTGCAAGGCTGATAAACTGGAGGGCTAGCAAAATTTTCCATGAAAACTGATTCTATTTATGTTGTTATATTTATACTAGAAGAGATTGCCCGGCGTCAACAAAGCCACAATTGCTGATGTTTGAGCCAGCTCGGAGGTCGAATCAGCAGAAGATTTGGCCAGTTCTTGATCAAACTCCTTTATGCATAAGAACATGCTCTCCCATATTGTTTAGCTGTCGTTTTCTATGCCGATTAACAATCGCCAAACGAGTTTAGATTCATAAAATTCGTCATCGCCAGTGCAAAATCAAAATCATAGACTAGCTCGCATCGAGTTACACAAATGTATATTGCACTTGTCAGGCAGCCTGTATAAACAGCGATAAGCACAATAAAGTCGGAAACTCGAGAAGTTTATATTGATTCGTGTTCGAACAGCAAATGTTAAATGTTAAATATTAACAATTCGAATATACAGCTGAAAAATCCCTTGAGTTTTGACCACAATGGGGAGTTAATTTTATATATATTCCATAGCCAGCAATTGATAAGCGCACTTTTAGTTCTGCGGGCATGCAAAAATCTTATATATATATATATTTGTTGGTGAATTGCTTTTGATACAAACTCAACACACAAAACAAGTAAGAGGTTCGACTAGGGGATACCCTGAACCCTCTTCTTCCAACACCAAATGCAGATATATATACTATTCCAGAAGAAACATGTCAAGTTTGCTGACTCTAGCTCTTATTATTTACCAAAATTGCTCAAAAAACAAGATTTCGATATCGATTTTTATCGATTATCGACTTGGAAACGGGCCAAGTTGTCGAATATCGGTAACAAGCTCGATCTGCGCAGGCACCAGGAGGACCTACAGCTCAATTTTCCCATCTCTAGCTCTTATAGATTCTGAGATACATACGGACAGGCGGAGAGACGGACGGACGGACGGACGGACAGACGGACATGGCTCGATCGACTCGGCTGTTGATGCTGATCAAGAATATATATACTTTATGGAGTTGGAGATGCTTTCTTCTGCCTGTTGCATACATTTGCACAAATACATTATACTCTTTTTATCCATTTTTAATGGGTTCAGGGTATAAGGGGCATTGCGATTGCACTTTCGCTTTTGCAAAACACATATATGCAGCAAATGTATCTCAAAGATGCGCAACACTGACGCCTCACTAGCAAGAAATTGCAATAAACCATTACTGATCGACTGGCAATGCCCTGTAAGTGCTTTAGCCCTATATCGAGTCGTTTAGCTATAAATAGATAAACTTTCAGAATACATTTTCATATGTCATACAAATATATGCCACATTGTTTTTTTGTTCTTTTTTTCGTAAAGCATATTGCCACACATCATAAGAAAAAGCGCTCGCACATACGTCCCGTCGGCTAGGCTAAAAGATACAAATGTATCTGGGGCTAGACGACAGCCAGTGTAAACATCGCGTGCCTAAAATAAAACATATATATATATATATATTCATACATATGTTGTGTCTGCGATCTTTTTTTGTTTTCATTTTTATTTGAAGCTTTTAAAGTAGCCGCAGGAAAAACAAAGAAATGCGGCATAGTCAACAAATAAGATCGATTCAAATCGTGCCTCGAACAGCCTGAAAACTATATCAATTACCTGGCCTTTGGTTACCTGTACAGAGCATATATAAGAATGAGGTTGTTTTGTGATTATTATACCCTGAGCCCACTAAAAATGGGCAGAAAAGGTATTATGTATTTGTGCAAATGTATGCAACAGGCAGAAGGAAGCATCTCCGACCCCATAAAGTATATATATTCTTGATCAGCATCAACAGCCGAGTCGATCGAATGTTGTCCGTTCGTCCGTCTGTTCATCCGTCAGTCCCTCCGTCCGTCTGTTCGTCCGTCCGTATGTCCGTCCATCTGTTCGTCCGTTCGTATGTCCGTCCGTCTGTCCATCCGTCCGTCCACCAGTCCGTCCGTCCGTCCGTCTCTCCGCCTGTCCGTATGTATCTCAGAACCTATAAGAGCTAGAGATGTGAAATGTGAGCTATAGGACCTCGTAGAGCCTGCGCAGATCGAGTTTGTTACCGATATTCGATAACTTGGCCCGCTTCCAAGTCGATAATCGATCAAAATCGATATCGAAATCCTGTTTTTTGAGCAATTTTGGTAAGTAACAAGAGCTAGAGCCACCAAACTTGACATGTAGCTTCTAGAGTAGTATATACAGCTGAGGTATCTTTCAGGGAAGGAGATGGTTCAGGGTATCCGCTAGTCGTGCACTCCCGACTAGAGCATTCTTAGTTGTCTAAACTTTATATTGTTGGAGGAGTCAGGCACATATGTACATTTACGAATACGCACTTGTGTCTGTTCGTCTCGCCAATCTCTCTTCAAATATTTTTGTATATTTTTGTATCTACGTAAGCAACTGGTAATATTGGCCTGCCTGTGCTCGCCCGCGCGTCAGCTTGGCCGTAATGCGAAAACCGGTTGCACAAACAATTTGCTAATAAGCAACTTTAGTTCATAAATTTGTCATATGAAACACAAGCCGCCAAACAATTGCATGAATTCTGAAGGTATTTGCAAATTGCATTCTTCGTTCTCAGTGTTCTCAATGGGGATCAAGCTAAGAACCCAAATGACATAACTGCCACAGTTGAAATTAACAATAACTAAATAACTTGTCGCCTCAAGTCATTGAACTGTGGGCGAACGAGCGTGCCTGCACAAGATACAAATGTATCTACACGTGCTAGCTAATTGCATTGCAATTTTCACGGCATACCTTTGCAATAAGAATTAACGTGAGAATAAAGTTGTAATTTACTTTTCTTCATTTTTTTACCCTGAACCCATTCAAAATGGGCAAAGAGGGTATAATGTATTTGTGCAGAAAGTATGTAACAGGCAGAAGGAAGCATCTCCGACCCCATAAAGTATATATATTCATGATCAGCATCAACAGCCGAGTCGATCTAGCCATGTCTGTCCGTCTGTCCGTATGTATGAACGCAAGGATCTCTTGAAATTTGAGCTTTATGTCCTCCTGGTGCCTACGCAGATCAAGTTTGTTTCCGATAGTCGATAACTTATTCCGTTTCCAAGCAATCGATAAAAATCAATATCAACATCCTGTTTTTTTGAGCAAATTGAGTAAATATTATGAGCTAGAGTCACCAAACATGATATGTTGCTTTTAGAATATAATATATATGTCAAATATCTTTCATTTTATACCTGTCGCCACCTCCCCGCTACCACCTCAAAGAGGGTTCGGGAGCACCCGACTAGAATCTCTTACTGGTGCCTAATACTTTTATATATGGTATTTGACTTTTTAAAGCCTTTCCACTCGATTGAAAGCTAAATAGTTAAATTGTTTCCCACATTGTCTACAAGAATTTAAGCACGCCAGTTCTGGGCTGGGTTGGTTAATCAAATCTAAGGTGAGGCCCGGTAGTAAGCACAACCCGTTAGCTATTTATGGTATTTATAGGAACCAATCGTATATCACGGGCACAATTACAGTTCAAGGTGTACGGATTTCATACAACTTTCTAGTCTTGGCAAAGTTTAACGTCTGCGGGAAAAAATAAAGGAATTTTCTTACTCAAATCGATGCCTACAATTAAGTTAAGCTTAAGACTGGGTTTTGCCTGAGTTTAGTTTCACAATCAATAACTACTTTAAATATGAGCATCTAGTTACATGGCTTAAAATCCAATTGTTTTCGAAGGCGTGAACATTTATTTACATTTCCGTTATTGTTTATAAAATATAGTGTGTAGTAAATGTTATTAATATATAAATTGTGAAACAAATCCGCATTAGAGCTAAATTTGAAGCTCATGCCGTGTCTGAACAGGCAGCCGAGGGGCGGGGGGCACAACTACAAGGGGAGAGGGGGTGTGCATTCTGGCTTTAATTGTGTTGTGGTAATAAAATGACATAATCCGTAACCGTGACACTTGATCCGATTGCGAGCGTGAACCTGCGCAGGCCGCAAGAATGTTGGCTGGCTGTGTATCTGTATCTGTATCTGTATCTGTTTCGGTAAATGTATCTGTATCTATAGCTTGCATCTATATACTTATTGGCACTATTTCTGTTGTCAATAATAATTGTTGTTCCTATTTTGTAAGTGTTAAAAATACAAAAAATTCAATGCGGAAGTGCTCGCCTTTGGTTTGCAAAAAAAAAAAAAACAAAACCAGTTCGGCGTTTTGCTACTTTCATAACTATGTATCTATGTATCTGTAGCTATGTACCTGTATCTATGCATCTGTATCTGTGTGCTTAATCAAACTCAATCAATCGTCAAGTTTGTGTTCCGCAAAACAATCAACAATTTTGCTTACAAGTTGACAACAACAACAACAACAACAACAACAACAACAAACCGCAAGACGGAACCGAACAAGCAAATTCGACCCCTCCCAGAACGGTTTGCACTTAACTTGCCCGCAAGTTCGATTCAATATGCAAATCGGAAACGCTTCCTATAACAGATAATGCGAGATATTCAGCTAAAGTCGGGATGAGATTTGTTTTCATTCGATTTGCGCTAGACAAAAACTCTATAGCCAGTTCCTGCTCAATTGTAAAGTCCACTTAATATAGAATTCAAATGGAAGCTTAATTTGGCATTTACATCAAGAGGTTAAGGGTGACAAAATATGAAAATCTACATTTGATGTTGAATCGTAATGCGCAGTTCGATTAATGCACAATTTGCTCAGCAAAACAAATATATATATATATATATTATTATATATTTGGAAAAATCGAAAAATGGAAAATTAGAAATGGCAACAGTTTACAGTGCTTGCTTTGAAGGTTTTTCACG
Organism: Drosophila littoralis; assembly: GCA_018903485.1. Classification (NCBI taxonomy): domain Eukaryota; kingdom Metazoa; phylum Arthropoda; class Insecta; order Diptera; family Drosophilidae; genus Drosophila; species Drosophila littoralis. Next base: position 1,159,192 of record JAEIGF010000368.1, on the reverse strand, counting down.
TTCTGCGACATATCTGCAGTGCATATATGTTTAGCAAAGTATCTCGATCGATTCTCTGGCAAAAAATCTGGAGAACTGGAGAGCTTTCACCTTACCAATAGCTGGGCATATCTGCACTGTGTGTCAGGATATCTGTTAAGTCAGTTTCTCAGTTTCTATAATCATCGACATTGTCAATAAATCACACACACAAAACAACAACAACAACGAGTCGCGTTTTAAAGTGCTCTTTGTGCAGATACAAAAGCCGTCAGATACTTTGGCACTTGAAGAGCATATGAAGTGCCTTTGTGAGCGGCGATTGATTTTTGGCATATGCATGAGCTCGTGTATTTATTTGTGTAATTATGACATTTTTTTCACGCCGCGTTCAACAAACAAACCGCACACACAAAATGACAATAAGCCTCTTTGTCTGAGACAAGCGCACAGTATTAAAAATAAAAAAAACTCATAAATAAATTAAATAAAAACATATAAAAGATATCATTTTAAGTGAACAAAGTGCGTGGACAAGCGACAAGCCTTTTTTCGCGGTGCGTCTGTTAATAAATACATATATAATGTAAGCTTTTGGTCTGCTTAACAGACAAAAGATGCAGCTACTTACAACAAAACAAGTAAGAATGCTCTAGTCGGGAGTGCACGACTAGGGGATACTCTTCTCCTTCTTTGAAAGATACCTCAGCTGTATGCACTATTCTAGAAGCTACATGTCAAGTTTGGTGGCTCTAGCTCTTGTTATTTACCAAAATTGCTCAAAAAACAGCATTTCGATAACGATTTTCATCGTTTATCGACTTGGAAACGGGCCAAGTTATCGAATATCGGTAACAAACTCGATCTGCGCAGGCACCAGGAGGACCTACAGCTCACATTTCACATCTCTAGCTCTTATAGGTTCTGAGATAAATACGGACAGACGAACGGACGGACGGGCATGGCTAGATCGACTCGGCTGTTGATGCTGATCAGGAATATATACACTTTATGGGGTCGCAGATGCTTCCTTCTGCCTGTAACATACCTTCTGCACAAATACATTATACCCTTTCTGGCCATTGCAGGGTATAAACAGACAGACACACACTGGAAGTTGGCTGCTTCCTCATGTGAAGCATGTAAAAATAATTTAAGCGCTTCGAGCTGCCACACGCAGCGCTTGTCGCTCAAAATCAATAAAAAGATACAAAAGTATCTACGCGCTGCGAGGCATCTTTTATTTTTGCATTTCCGCGTTGCATTTCGTAATTATTAACGCATTTAATTTAAATTTACAGTTGCTCGCTGCGCACCGTAATTGATTTGCATAGCTGTCCGGCCACGCCCACAACGATATGCGTCAGTTTCCTATACTAAAATGTTTTCCGCCTGACTTGGACCCCTTTGGCATTTAATTTATCTAGCCAAAATTAATATATATATATTTTTTTTTATCTGTAGAATTGATAGACTTTGGAGTCCGGGCGATAAAAATATTAACAATCAGCGAATGGAAATTGTGTCAAAGCAAAATATAAACAAAAAGGCAAATTTATGGCGATTAAACAAATTTATGAAAAACAAAAATTCTTATCAGTTGAACAAATTCAAAGCAAGATATGCGAGTAACTATATAAATTAGTATAGTTAAATTAAAATCCCATTTATTATAATATGTAAATAATTTATTTTCATATATAGGCCCAAAAGCCTTGATTCGCGTTTGATCGATTGGGTGCACAACAATATAGAATATTCATACATACATATATTAACCTAACGCCGCTTACAGTTTATAGATTGCGAACTCTTTCACTCTCTATCAATATAGAATATGCATACATACATATATTAAACTAACGGCGCTTACAGTTTACAGATTGCGATCTTTTTCACTCTCTATCTCGCTGTTAATGTTAAGAGACCAATGTAAAGATTCGCACGGAAATTAACAGAGACAGAGCATCTGTCGCCAGACAGTCTACGAAATCGGAAACGTAAGCAGGTTATGACGAACTGGCATAAATTGTAGACAACGAATAACCGTTAGAAATAAAATTGTACTTTTTTTTTGGTTAACCCACTGAAGCATAACAGATTTTTTTTTAACCTACTCTCATTCGGCAACATTATGAAAATTGCTTCTTTATACGCAAGTACCACTGTATAAAGTTAGTTTAATGTGCGTGTGTCTGTTAGTTCGTTAGTTTGAAATACCGTTGCCATTTGTTTCTCTACGAAAATGGCAGCGCAGGGCTTTGGACAAAGTGGAAATGAAGCCCTCAGCGTCGGGAGAAGACAGTGAAGCTTGCGTGCTGAAATTTTTTCAGTTGTTGTTGTTGTTGTTTTGTTTTATTGTGCTGATGACCTTAAATTAGGCGTAGGTCTTCATTTTTTTTTTTTCGCCGCCGTCGTTTTTTGTTTTTGCGTTTTAGTCAGCTGTTTTGTGCTGCGCTTTGGCCTCAAGTTGTAATAAATAACAAAGAAGACAGAAAAAAAAAAAAACTTACATGCTCATAGAAATAACAACGAAAACATAAAACCACGCTCCAAATGCCTTGACCCGCAGGCAAGAGCCAAGAATAATGGCAATCATTTTGTTGGTTAGCTTGGATTAGCACAACGCCTAATGTGAATACGTATGAAAGTGAATGTAATGCAATAGACGCCAAAAAATGAGAGGACAATAACAATTCCAGCTATAGAGTTTTGCTTCGCATTTGCCTTGGTATGTGTGTTAGACAGAGAGAGAGAGAGAGAGAGGGAGAGAGTGGGAAGAGAGAGACTCAAAGGGCAATGAACAAATGGAAAACCGTTGAATGGCGCACAAGGAAATCGAATATGAACAGAATTTTAGACAAGCCGCGAGAAGAGCGCGAAACCGATTGAAAAAAAGAGAGTGTAAGAGAGAGATAGAGAGGGAGAGAGAGGGGAGGGAGAGACACCGTTTAGCCAGCGGCCGCCTTTTGGCGAACGTTGCTTTGCCCATTTCTATGCACAGATTATGCAAAGCATAATTAATTTTGCTTCCTACATATATTTTTTGTCTTACATCACTAAAGTACTTGTTGCACTGTGCGCACACATACACACACACACCTGCTGTTGCTGTTCGCCTTGTGAGCTCGGGCTCGCTCTGCTTAGATTCCTTTTGGTTTGCTTCCTTTGCCTTTTTTTTCTTTTGTTGATTCTCTTTTTCAAGTAAATTCGTTTGGTGATTTTGGTCACATTTCTAACTGGTATTCATTTCACTTTTTCACAAACACACGCACGCGTACTAATAATATATTTAAAAATTTATTTTAGTTTTGTGCTAATGCTTTTCCTTTCCTTTCTTTGGCACTGCGCGAAAGAGGGTTAAGAGTTGGGCACTCTGTAATATAATTTAATTTTAATTTGTGGAGTGGAACTTTAAAATCAATACGCACACACACACAAACCCATATTTATAGTTTGAATTTCGATAAATAACTTCTCGTATATAATGCCAAGTGCAGCTCCAAAATGGTAAAAAGCACACACTCAGACAAGCAGCTAATTTAACAATTTAACAGAAACATGGGAATGTGTGCTGGGTATTTATTATTATTTATATTATTTTTGTATTGTTTTAAACAATTTACAATATTTGACTGCACGGTGGCTGCACATTTAAGCCCGTATTTGCATTTATTTCTGTATTTTATTTAGCACGTAGCCGTTTTTACGGTATTGTGTTGTGTTTCTTCTCTTTTTTTTCTTTTTCGAAGTTCGCGCGCGCGCGTTTTTCGCTTGGAATAATCGCTCTGCAACAGAAGAGTTTGCTGACACTTTGCTGTTTCGTTTTGGCGCGCTGCGGAGCGACTTGCTTGTGTTCGTTGCGAATGAAAAACTTAAACTGATCGAAAATTTCTAGCGTGAAGCGAACGTGCATGTGTGTCTCAGAAAGCGGCGACAAACTTGAGGAAAACACAAACAACACAAAAAATAACCGAACACCAACCAACGAATACGAATACGAATACGATCTTTGGCTGACGCTGACGTCGACGTCGCTGCTGCCGTCGCTGTCGCTGCCGACGCTCTTGTGTAAATTATGCTATTTATTGTCGCCGCACAGTGGAACGTAAGTATAAATAAAATTATAATAACTGCATACAGGCTTTGTCTATATGCACTGAATATGGGCGTGCCACTGTGTGGAGAGTCTCTTTGTTTGTCGGGCAGCACGGACTGACTGAGCTGCTATTTTGAGCTCATTCTTCCACTCTCTCGCTCTCTTTTTTACTCTCCCGTTGTGTTTGGAGCTCTCCCAGAGAGCCACTGGGCGCGTCGCCATGTGCTTCAATAAACATAAACTTGTTTTTGTTGGCAGGTTTAAGCGCAGCTTACAGATTGTTTATACATTTTTCAGCTGTTTTTTTTTTTTTATTATTCATATTTATTTTACGTATCTCAACTAACTGCGGGTATGTACATTTTCCTTAATATCGCTAACAAACAATTTATTCATTAAGTTAAAGCATAATTTCAATCTATGCATTGCATTCTGATTCGCATAACATATCAGCATGAAGCTGCAACAAATGTTGCCGAAACATGTTGCTGGCATTCAGCGATATTGCTGACTTTTTTTTAGCGGCTTTCTAGATGGTTTTTTATTGTTTACTGGAAATCGCCTTCTAATGCACATGTGCACCGAAACTTGTTTCATTTGGGAGTGCGTTGCGAATAGACAAATATTTAATACAATTTGCTGCTGTTTATACCTATTTACAATGTGTGATTATTTTAGTTTTTCTAGCTTTTTTTTTTTTGTTTTTTGGAGGCTACGCGGCGACTTTGTAATTTCATTTAAATTACTCATACGCATTGAGAGCCAGCCAGAATGTGTTGCTTACTGTTTTACGAAGCGAAAACATTTCCGGCCTTAACAACAGCCAATATAGGTCATTGGTGGGGTGAAAGTGTGAATGCCAGCCCCTTTCAAGGTGTGTGCCGCGCTCAAAAAAAAAGCCTAGAAAATTTCCCTCAAGGTTACTCAAACATGCATAAATCTATAAACTTACATACTTACATACATATATAGATAATGCTAGCCTTCACCTTTTGTGCTGCGTGAGAATTCCCTTTAATTTCTACGCTTAAATATCATGACTCGACTCGATTTGCAAATGATGCAATTTATTATAATTATGTCTTTTCTTCCTCTCGCTCTTCAGCTTGTTGAAGGGGCAACTCGAAACGCCAAACCTGCAACATCATCTTGCACCTTGTTGCCGCTCGTCTTGTATTCTCGTCTTGTTTTGAGACTCGAAACCTTCAAAGGTATTACACAATTGATTGAGCCAAATTGCATCGTGGCTGTAAAATGTGTAATTACTATTGAAATTATAATAGTTACCTACATTTTTGGCTGTTAAACAAATAACTGTCGCTGAAACGGTTCACGGTTCGAACCTCGCCTCGCCTTTAGGTTCATTTTTGTACATGTGTACTTATATGTACATACATATAGATGTATGTATGCATATTTGTTTCCTAATACCAAATGCAGACCTAGCTTATTTGTCGCTGTGCTGCAAGTTTAAATAAATCGAATTTCTATCAAGTGCCCTCCTTCTCGATTCTCAAGAATTCAAGTAGGCTCTGCAGTTTTTCATGCTTAGCTAGTAGTGTAGCGATTTTTTTTACAAATTTTTTTCTGTTTGCTTTTGGTATTTTTTGTTGGTGTTTTTTTTTATGTATACAAACTGGGGTACACATACAGACAGACATGCACACAAAAATATACATATGTATGCATGCAGTATTACATATTTTACATATATAAATACATGCACATGTAAAAATGCATGTATACATGCATGCATGTATATATGTGTATGTGTGCATGCTTGTATGTATGTATGCATGTATGTGTGTATGTATGTATGTATGCATGTTTGCATGTATATAGCTATCCGAACATGTATTCATACATGAATGTATGCATGTGTGCATGTATGTAGCTATCCGGACATGTATTCATACATGTACGCATGCATGCATGTTTGCATACATATGTATGTATATGCAAAACACACATGCATTCGTGTATTCACAAACAGGCGTACATATGTATATGTATTTATGTACATACATACATATGTATATGCAAACTAATAACATCACCAACAAATTCTTTGAAAAACAATCTACCCAGGAAGCTTGGATTCTGCGAACTCGTCTCAAATGATTATTCATATAGATCCTTGGAAATGAATTTGAGCGCGAAACGTCACCCAACAAATATTTGAGCCACATTTCCACCAAGGGGGAATGGATTTTTGGGAAAGTGTGAAACACACTCTAAATGAATTTGAACAAAGATCTTTGAAAATGAGTTTGAGGCCGATCGGAAGGAAGACAAAAAAGTAGCATACAAACGTTTTTCGCGATTTTTCCACCCATGCGAGTGGAATTTGCCGAAAGCCCGTCTGAACGTGCAGCTGCAACACATAAGGTAAGTTAAGTGAGAATCTGAGTTTTATATATATTTTTATATTTAAGATACAAGCATATTTACTTCCTTTATGACAGTCTCATAATTGTTGTTGATTTAAATGTTATTTAGCAACGAGTCGTAAAAAAGTCTAGAATTTAAAAAGCCAAACAAGACGGCATTTGAAGTGGATTTATTGCTTCGATTGGTTAGAATAAATACAGACTGCAATTAGCTTCCAAATGTTTGAGAATCTGTGTATATATATGTTTAAAATAAGTTTGCGGTTCCTTGACATAAGCACACACACACACACACACACACACACACACACACATATATATTACACAATCTGTATATATGTATATCTAAAATCTCATGCTTGAGTTTTCGCCTAAATTGTTTATTTATATTTGTAATATTTGTGTACCAAATGTGCGCATGTGTTCGTTTCTCTCATATTTGCATTTATTTATTTATATACAATATTTTTTTGTTCTCAAATTGCAATTTCAGCAAATGCCAACAACTTGTTTACAAATGCAATAAATATAATCTAAAAAAAAAATAAGACATATATAATTCATTGCAGCTGCCCGAGGAGAACATTTGACGGAATATTCCTGCAACTAACTTGAAATATATGCATTAAATAGATCAAATAAATTTTTGCCAGGCAGTTGCTGAAATTCCCAGAGCCCGATTTAAGGCAGGGACAGCTTCGGCTTCGGCTTCAGCTTCAGCTTTTAGTTAAAATGCAAAGCTGAAAACTTCATTTTTATTTGCCATTTTGTCAGGAAGGGGCACACGAATCTTTTCAGCAAAGTTTCGACTGCTTTTTTTTTTATTTATTTTTGCTGCAAACTAAAAATAGCAAAGCGACAAAAAACAACGACTACAACAACGACAACAACTTCGGCGTTGATTGCAAGTTGTTTGGTTTTGCTTTTATGCTGGCAGCGAAGACGTCGGCGTCGACGTCGACGTCGGCGCTGGTGTGGTCCAATAATGAAAAGAAAAACCGGCTTGACAGGAAAACACAATTTTCGTTTGAATAAGGAAAAAATGCATAACATTTTTTGCAGCTCGACAGCGACGTTGACGTCGGCGTCGCTGCCACCAGCACTCGTGAAAAACATTTTTATTGTCAAATACCCTAGAGTTTGGCCAGCGAGGTAATATGATTCGGCTGTTCATATTCCAATTTGAAGTAAACAACATTAACTACGTTCTATCTTCTATATATACAAAACTGTTTGTCCTGACTGACTGATTGACAAACTTTTTGACTGATTGACTGACTGACTAACTGACTGAATGACTGATTGACTGACTGACTGATTGACTGACTGACTGACTGACTGACTGATTGACTGACTGGTTGACTAAATGACTGACTGACTGACTGACTGTCTGACTGATTGACTGACTGACTGACTAATTGACTAACTGACTGACTGACTGACTAACTGTCTGACTAACTGTCTGACTGATTGACTGACTGACTGACTAATTGACTAACTGACTGACTGACTGACTGACTGACTGACTGACTGACTGACTGACTAACTGACTGACTGACTGACTGACTGACTGACTGACTGACTGACTTACTGTCTGACTGACTGACTGATTGACTGATCGACTGACTGACTAACTGTCTGACTGACTGAACAAACTGTTCATTTGAGAGGTGTTTCTTACTATTCTAAAAATCCATTCCTCCTTGGTGGAAATGGAGGTCAAAGACTCGGTGGGTGACGTTTGGCGCTCAAATTCACTTCCAAAGCTCTATTTGAAAATCATTTGAGACGTGTTCACCCCTTTCGCAGAAACCAAACTTGTTCGATTCAAAGATTTTTTGGGCGAAGTGTGAGGTTGTGTCCGTTCAGCGATTTGGGAAATTCCACCTGCAACAGTGGTAAATAGGCGGAAAACGTTTGCATGAAAGTTGTGTGATTACCTTCCGATCAGTGTCAAAATCGTTTTGAAAGCTCTTTGTGAGCCACGGGCAAGGCCGGGCTATACCCGTTGGTTGTCTATTTAAGTGCATTTGCTGTTTGTCAATTTTTCTAGGGTATTCTAGAGCCTGCCTACAGCCAACAGCTTTCGTTTGGATTGCTTGGATTTTCAGCTGTTTTACTGTTCGGGCTTATCCCTAGGTACTTAGACTTGTTTGGAGCCCGTTTGTGAACCCTTTGGTCAGCTGACAAATAGACAGCCGCCACATTTTCCATTTCCACTAACCCAATCAATGTAAGGATGTTGCGTATTTCCTTTTGAATTATGCACATAAATTGCATACGTAATGCACGTCACTTCTCAAAGTTACTTTAAAATTGATTAGCTGTGCGAGTGTCAGATTATTGACATTTGTGGGCCAAAACATTTATCATGAGATATTGAAATATTGGCGAATATTCGATTCAAATATTTCGCGACACATTTCAACAGTTAAAGTGATAAATGATTAATTTGTACATTGACTGATGCAGACACTTTTTATTTGCCCTGCAAATGAGAAAATAATTAAAAAACTGCGTGTTTCTTACATATTTAACTATTATACTTGTGAACTATTTTATTTGCTGGCACAACTGAAGGCAATAATATTGAGGTCAATGTCGGTTATACAATAATTCTTGCTGCTGTTGTTATTGTTATTGAAAAGGCTTTTGTTTATTTAGTTAACATAATATTTTATTTAGACAGTTGGCAACATCAATTATAAGTCGATTTTCGCCAATCGTGCAATCGAATTATTATTATTAATTATAATGGCCCATCATCGTATCACAAGACTTAAAAGATATATGAGCCCAGTTGAACTCAAGCCCTGCTACAGCATATAAAAAGCCACTCAATTATAATGCCGCTTATTGTTTGTAGAATCAGTTTTTACTTTTCCTATCTGATTGATGAATTGAAATTTCGATAGTAGCTATGAGTTATACGCGAAGAATGTCTATTCAAGTTTTCCATCTGGCCGCATTTCTTCAAAGCAGGAACCTCGACCTGGAAGAGCCTAACACCAAGCGCGGAAGCGCGTAGGAAAATCGACTGGAAAATGCACTTTATTGAAGCCTTAGCTGTTCTCTAGCATATTGTCTAGCAGTTCGCTAACTGATACGACCCCATTTTGCGCTACAGGGTATCAAATTCGAACAATATTTGTAGCCACGCAGAAGTTATTTGTTGACTTGTTTGTTGACATTCGGCCCAGCTGAGCAGCTGAGCTGGCTGGAAATTTTTATGATATTTTACAATGCATTTGGAAAATTTTCGATCAACTTATTTGCCTACTACTTATGTGTACTCTAGATTTTTATACCCTTGCAGAGGGCATACTAATTATGTCGTGAAATGTGTAACGCATAGAAGAAGACTTCTCCGAACCCATAAAGTATATATATTCATGATCAGCATCAACAGCCGAGTCGATATTGACATGTCCGGCTGTCCGTCTGTCCGGCTGTCTGTTTCTATGCGAACGAGTCTCTCAGTTTTAAAGCTATCTTTATGTAACTTTGCAGAGGTCCCGCTTTCTGTTACACGCAGTACAAATGTCGAAACCGGCTGGATCGGACCACTATATCATAAAGCTGGCATAGAAACGATCGGTCGAAAAGTAGGTTGTTGTATGAAAAAGTTTTTTGGTTATCAAGATATCTTGACCAAACTCAGCATTAATCAGTTTTACCATGCTCCCCATATATACGCCAAATCCTATTAAGATCGGACTTCTATATATGCCATAGGAACCATCAGTCGAATATCAAGTTGTTGTATGAAAAACTTTTTTGTCATTCAAGATATTTTGATTAAATGCCGAGATTTGCAAAATCTTATTTACATCGGATTACTATATCACATAGATTCGGGCCAAGCACGTGTGAGCATTATGAAAAGGTTGGGTCTGCAAGAGTATTAGATCTTCGGCGTGCCGCAGATAGTCCTGCTTTCTCGTTGTTATTGTTTTCGCGTCGACTCTTATCGGCGGCCCATTTGAATATCTGGGTAAATACTATTCAGAGTAAATATCAGGTGGAGCTGATAAGAATGCGCTGAATATATAATTTAATTAATTATCTTAATAGATAAGCACGAATTTTATTGAAGACAGGCCAGAAATTAAAAGCTCCAGGAAATATTTCTAGAATATCTTTGCTTTAATCCCCTAAGTGTACAAATTGCAACGCACGAATGTGACCTTAGCAATCAATAGCTGAGGTCAGCTGTCAATAGTTCATTGCATCAATACGACCACGCCTTGTGTCAAATCTAATTGAGCTGTTCAATGGGCCATATAGAGAGAGGCAGAGACGATGTCCCCCCCCCCCGAGGGGTTGTCATATCCTTGTTAACATGTCGCCTGTTCAATTTGTTGCGCTTTTCTAGTTAATTTCATTTGTTTTAGCCAATTTCGAAAGTAAAAATCGATGTATAACAAATCGTAGTTTAGTTCTCGATTGTAGATTGCCCCGCAAGGACAACAACAAATAATAGTTAATAAATATTTATCGATACGCGCTCAATATGCTCTAATAAACAATGATAGGTAATTATAGGTAATTATTTTGATATAGTACACACACAAATGTTGGCTGACATATGCTTAAAACGAATGTCAAGCCGTTGACATTGAATGTTAAGATTCAAGGATGTGAAAAATCAACAATGCGCAGAATTGTGGAAAATGATCGATAGTGAGTTTATAGGGAGAACGTGGAAAAAGCGGGAAACCAATAAACAGCTCACAATTATAATGCATTTAATATTTATGACCTTCTTACACTTTGAATACGTAAATGCAATTTCTGAGTAATGTTCAAAATTAATTCCGACAAGTGCCAAACATGCCCGTGCATATAGATATAGACATATTATATTATGCATATAGTATCTTCTGCTGCTTAGATAACAACTAAATTTCGTCGCAATTTAATAAAGCCAAATACTTTTGTTTGTGCTGAAAATGTCAAGCAACGACATTGGGTCCACGATCATTGAGAAATAAATAAAATAATGGTAATTAATAATATTATTGTAAGAAAATGCGACTGAGATTTGATTTAGTGAACGTAGGACATCATTAAATAACACATAACATCTGGGTTGTTTGGATACGCCGATTAAGTCTTGTGAGTGTGATTAAAATGCCACGTGCGACACGTTCCAGCGAGATTTATGGCTAACAAACAGTAGCATCAGTCAACCATGGAATCGGTTGATTTATCGAGCTGACAGGCATTGGCTTATGTGTGACACGGCGAGCACACCTGGAGAGCACAGAAAATGATTGACTTGAAGCAAAGATTCCCATGCTGGGGGTATCCATATTATATATAATGTGACTAAGTGCACGCCCGAGGAAGCTTGTATTCTGCGAAAAGTGTTAAGCACGTCTCAAATGATTTCTCTTGGAATGAAATTTGAACACGACACACACCAAATCTATAACCCACATTTCCACCAAGGGGAAATGCATTTTCCAAAAACTGCGAAACATCCCATTAATGAATTTAAACAAAGATCTTTGAAAATGAGTTTGAGGACGATCGGATGGTAAACCAAAAAGTTTCATACAAACGTTTTTCGCGATTTTTTCACTCCTGCAAGTGGAATTTGCCGAAACCGTCTTAGAGTGCACCTACATCACATAAGGTAAATACAAAGAAAATTTCAGCTTCGTAGCTCTGACGATTTGGGCCGTGCGTTGATCACCAATGAGTCAGTCAATTAGACAGCCAGTCAGTCAGTTAGACAATGAGTCAGTCAGTCAATCAGTCAATTATTTAGTCAATCAGTCAGTCAGTCAATCAGTCAGTCTATCAGTCAATCAGTCAGTCGGTCAATCAGTCAGTCAATCAGTCAGTCAGTCAATCAGTCAGTCGGTCAATCTGTCAGTCAGTCAGTCAATCAGTCAGTCAATTAGTCAGTCAATCAGTCAGTCTATCAGTCAATCAGTCAGTCGGTCAATCAGTCAGTCAATCAGTCAGTCAGTCAATCAGTCAGTCAGTCACCACCAAATCGTTTAATATACATATGTATAGAGATGACATCATCAGAAACTTTGGATTGATCGCAATTTATTCAAATGTTGCACTAAGTGTAAAACGCACCGTTTGTGGACTAGTTCGGTAATCGTGGGTCTCTCCGGAAATGAAATGTTGTACTTTCCTCGTCATCAACTCGAGTCTGCTAAACATTAAACAGCTTAGACACCAACAACTACATGCATATGCATATCGCATATTGAACGCCATTTGCCTGCGCAATATGGCACTTAATTGTGGCAATTAATTCATATTCATAAAATCAACAAGAATTTTCAATGCCTCTCAATTAAGTGCTTTACTCTCGACGCCTTCCTCACAGCTTTCAATTCTTATTTACATCCATTATATTGTTTCGTTTAGGTCGTGCAATTGGCAGGAACATTCGCAAAACATTCCCAGCGACATCCTTCAATGACAAAGGACACAATTTGCCGAGCCAATGTTACATTTTATGCCCGGCTGTGCAGAAGACCGCAACATTGACAAAAACCACGCCCTAGCCTCAGGCTTGCACTGTGGTCGAATGGTAATAGTTTATGTGGACCTGGACACGAGTATATCATATCGAAAAGCCGCTCTGTTCAATAACCATAAAAGTTCAAATATTGTTAATAAGCCAACTCAATAATTCTGTATATACTGAACTCGGATAACCTGATTAACTTGAACCACTGTGCGCATTGCAATCGATGCAAATGATGCCCTAAAACAATGCCAGGAGCAGTGGCCGCTGTGAAACTGCAATTATTATACCCTGTACACAGAAAATACGCTTGAAAGTAGAGCTGAAAAAAACATCGATATCTGATACCGAGCGAGGTTTTCGATATTATCGATCTTTTCAAAAGGAAAACAATGTTAACAAGAAACAATTTTATTGTTTGCTCTAAAAATAGTTAACATTTCCAAGACAATTCATGTGAGTTAAGCCTTAGATTCAAATTTGCTTCAATTTTTATCGATCTGAAATTATTGGACCAGCTTTGCTAATTGTTGTCTTTGATGCATAAAAATGTATAAATGTATAAATGTAATAAGGTCTCGCTATTTATTTGAAAAGAAAAAAACTGACAGTTTTTGGTTGAAAACTTGTAGCTTGTATTAACTGAATTTGCATTTTTTTGAAATATTTTATTTTCCAAAAAAAGTGCGAAAATAACAGTTATTCCATTTAAAATGATTTTACTTGCCGCTTTCTTTTGCTCAAATAGTGTTAGAGCTGGTAAAACAAAGCGGAAAACATCGATGATTCCAAAAGAATCGATAGTTCTCAAAACACCAAATATATCGCTCTAATCGATAGTCCCAACGAATAGGTCCAACGATTGTTTTGCAGCACTAGTGCATGTCTGTGCTCCCACTCAGCGATGATTAGAAAAAGAGTGAGGGAGAGATTGGGAGCTGAGTGAGAGCGAGAGAGAGAGAGAGAGAGAGAGAGAGAGAGAGAGGAAGAGAGAGAGAGGGAGAGGGAGAGAGAGAGCTGAGTGAATGCGAGGTAATCTTGGAGCGCGCACGCACTGACTGCAGGGTATCTGCTCGTCGAGCACGCTGCAATAGAATGCTCGGACTTGTTATTGTTGTCATTGTTGTGCTGACATCGCCAGCCGCAGTAGAGCACATCACAGCTGCAAGTGAAAGTCAAACATGAAACGCACACACACACACACACAACTTGGCGGATATTAAGGGGGAGGGGGGGCAGAGGGTGTGGCTCGGCAGGCAGCACTGGGGTAGTGCTGATGACGGCCATAATGTGCATCGTTTCATGGTCAACAGCTATTTACAGTCGCTATCAGCGTGTGTGCGAGTGTGAGTTTGTGTGTGTGAGTGTGTGTGTGAGTGTGTGTGTGAGTGTGTGTGTGAGTGTGTGTGTGTGCGAGTGTGTGTGTGTGCGAGTGTGGGTAATAGCAAAACAAACGCTTTACTATGCAGAATGGGCCAAAGGATTAGCAAACGGCCACACATCAACGGGCATTATCATCAGCTCATCAATATGGCCCCGGCGAACGGCGTTCAAGACGTGCTCGGCATGCTTAGGGTCGCATCTTCAAAATAATCGACTCCATAAAATGATACACACATCATATTTGCATAAAAACCACCCAACTTTGGAGGGGCTTGTCGGTTTTGTCGGCATTTTTCGTCATTTATGGCTTTGTTTATATCAATACGCAATGCGACAGATTAATTGCTTGTGGGCAATCATTATGCATATGCATGAAGGGGGTTGGGGGAATAATAATGAACAATAAGTATCAGTTAAGATTAATCAAGGTTTGGCCTGTCGAAATTCAGGAAGACTAGCCACATTGTCAATACCCAAATACTTGAGTACGGAATGTGGCCAAACCAGTTGAAAGGCGAAGCCTTTACAGATGCAACTCGCAAAGGTGGCCAGAAGAAGCAACTACCAAAACCGGCGATCAAGGCCAATCTTTAAAGGGTTTCAAGGTTATAAATCACCTGGCACAGCCAGGAAGCAGCAGACTCCAGTCCAGATGCATATCAGTGAAAACGGGTTTTGATGAGCGAGAAAATAAAAAGCAGATTCCCATACCCATTACATTTCGAGGTTACGACAAGCCAGCCACATTTACAGGTCATCGGCAGAGTTCTATAATGTATGTATGTAGCTAATGAGAGACATTTAACTCTAATGCAAAGACTAAAGCCCGATGTGAAAGTCATTTGGCAGCAGAATTGAGAAAATAGCGAGAAAATAAGCCAACATTCATTTAACTGAATGTTGACATATTTGTGCACGAAGAGTTAACATTTATCTGGCATTTATCTTTTAGCAGCTGGATTCAGGCCATTTTGAAGGACGAAAGATATGCGAAATTAATGTGTCAAATTGAATTGATTTATGGCCAATGATTCAACTGTCTGTTACCATTTTTATTGCACAATTGCTTGTTGTGTATTCGCCTGCCCGATTTCGAGCTGATTTCTGCTTCGCATCGACGACAACAATTCGTGTTCCCGCTTTCGCATTCGCTTTCGATTCGCGAATTCAGTTGCAATCGGCCTGAGAACTAAAGTTCTTCAATCTTAATTTAGTATGTATACACTATATACTATATATACTATATTAGATTGAAGAACTTAGTTTTATATATATTTATTTATAAATATATTTTATCAGATTGAAGAACTTTAGTTCTATATATATTTGTTTTTGTAGTGCCAATGTTTTTTATAGGATCAGTTAATATTATATTATCAATCTTAAAAAATATGTGCAGAAATTATCGTGTGACTTATATAATATACAACTTCTAATAAACCTTAATAATTTTTCACTTAGTTGATTTCTGCTTCGCTTCGACAACAACAATTCGTGTTCCTGCTTTCGCATTCGCTTGCGATTCGCGAATTCGTTGGAAGAAGTCTAGTTCTTCAATCTAAATTTATTTTGTAACAAAAATAAATAAATATATTTATATATATTTATTTATTTTTATTGTGAGAATAGTTTGATGTAGGACCAGTTAATATTATTATATTATTATTCTTCAGAAATATGCAGAAATTAACGTATGACAACAATCGTATTTCCGCTTTCGATTCGCGTATTTTTTGGAAGAACTAAAGTTCTTCAATAGAAATTCAATTATTATACGATTAATCTTAAAAAATATGCAAAAATTAACGTGAGACTTATATAATATAATACTTCTAATAAACCTTAATAATTTTCCACTTACCCTGAGATCAGCTCAAAACTAAGTTTAGTTCAGGATCAGTTGCTAAATGTTTTAAATGTTTAATTTCAAGTGCTGTGCATTTAAGTATGTGCTGAATTTGCCTTAACTTATCATCAAGGTGTTAACCTAGCTGTGTGTGCAACTAGATTGTGGGAGCTCAAAATTGTGTTTTATTTATAGGACTTGGTATAAAATTAAATTTTCTGCGTGCTGCTTTGGATTTGTAGTGCGAGTCGGTTGTCTTCATTAAGAATAGTCAACTTTACGCAAAGACAAGAATTCAAAAACTATATAAAAAAAATATTTGAGAAAAAAACACTACTTAAAAAAAAAATGTAATTTCGAATATGGCAAAACAAATTGTAAACTTAACACGAGACTAAAAAAAAAAAACAATAGGGAATTTGGAAAAGCTTTGAAGAAAAACTTGCAAGCAGTACTTACTGCCAGGAGAAGCTGCCGGTGATGCCATCCTTGAGCCGATCGCGCAACGAACGCTGACGACTCGGTCCGGAACCGCTCAGTGGCGGCAATATCGTATTCTCGCCGTCCTCCAGCACGGTGGCGATATTCGATGCGGACGTGGATATGGGCGCGCCGGCATGCTCCATTATCGGTGGCTGTTGCTGTTGCTGGTGATGGTGATAATGAGGATGATTCGAGGGATGCGGGGAGCCCGGCGAGCCCGCTGGCGAGGCGTCTCTGTTGTTCAAATGACGGCGGATCGAGCCGTGACGTGGTGAGTTTTCGCGTGACATTATTGGATTTTATTGAAAATTTTGTTCGGTTGATTAAATTTGTTCAACAGAAATTTGCATAAAATAATTAGAAGCATAAAATAATTAGTTCAAACGCAGCCAATTATTCAAAGTTCATTAATTAAATTCTGTTTTAATAATTTCTTTTTTTTTTTTTTTTTTTTTTTTTTGTTTTTGGTTTAAATTTTTTGTAGATGAAGAAAACGAGCGAGCTGAGCTTGCAGTTAATTGGTAGTTATTTTTTTTTTTTTAGCTGGTGAGTTTATTTTTATTAATTGCACATAGAGCCAAAAAATGTTGTGTAAAAGTTTTGCTATTCGGGGAACGGAGGCATATACCACAAAAATTAGTCGAACAAATAAGATAATGGAAAAAAACGTATTCAATTTATATATGTATATATGTGTAGATATTTGCACGGAGTAGAATAAAATTAGGTTTCAAATACGCGAAATTCACAACAAAATATTTGAGATTTTGTGAGTGCGTTTTGTTCTGCGTGTATCTTGCGTATAGTTAGTTAAAGTATTTATCTAGCATAGTGTAGAGTATTTGTATTTGCAGTGAAAAGATTGAAAGGTTAAATGGAAAATTTCAAGTAGAGATCTGCACAGATTCTAAGCACAAGCAGCAGAGTATTAGAAAGTGGAAATAACTTATAAAAGAGTCGAGTAAATGCGACTCAGGTGTTAAATTAGTTTGCAAGCAGCATGCACTTCTTTTTTTTTTTTTATGGTTTCATTCAGCTTAAATGATTTCCTGTTATTTAGAAAGCAGAAAGCAGCGTGATTTGTAGATTTTATTAGTAGCAAAGAATAACGCACATAGTTGGCCCGCGTTGCGTATCATATCCAAGGGCTCTGGGGTTTCCTAAATTGTTTCCAACTTCAAAATGAATACGAACAACGCGTTGTTGGACTAAACTGCATTACACACACACACACACACACATATATATTTATATATAGATAGATATCTGTTTAGATATAGATACATCTAGTTGGTTTTTGAGCAGCCTAAGCTATACAGATAGTCGGGCTCATCAGTCAAGGCACATATACAAGTTGTTATTAAAACAATATTGTTATGGGTATTACGAGTATCAAAATGATTAGTAAACAGCATATTGTGTGTACAGTTAGGCAGACATTTGCAAGAGGCTAAACAATCTATATATTAGACATTAGACATTAGGCATTAGGCATTAGGCATTAGGCATTCGACATTAGACATTAGACATTAGACATTAGACATTTGATATTGATATTGATATTCCAGTTCTTGGGTTTTAGGCATTTTCTTTGCTCTTAACTATTGCACAAATATTGACATACATCTAGAAGGGGCTAAGTATATCTATTGGCATAGCTGGGCATATGTAACATATATATGTGTGGGCATAGCTGTTATACGAGCATTGTGTTTTAATTAGTTTTGCGTATTCATAATTTAATTAGCAATATGCATTGTATTTTGTATTCGTGTCTGTGTGTGTGTTTCTTTTTTATCTGCAATTGTCATTATTATTTGTTTATTGTAATTATTTGGACCAGGCCAGTCTTGATCGCAGTGTGTGTTTATTGTTGTTGTTGTTGTTGTTGTTGAGTTGTGTGTGTGTTTTTTCTGTAGTTTATAATTTGATTATTATTGGTAAGTAGATTTGGTATTGAGTTGAGGGCAACGAACCTGCAAGTAAAAATAGATTAAGAGAGGAATTATTCATCATATTATCTTCGGCACGAGACTACAAAATAATAATAATAATAATAATACAATACCAAGAACCCAAGAACCATAAAAATTAAGACATTCTTGTCGGCCAATACCGAAGATCAAAAGGATCCAGGTTCCAAGATGATTCAAGGCATATGTGAGAGACTTTTCATTAGACCCGATTGTAAGATAAAATTATTTGTAAATATTCTTAAAAGAACACGTTCTGCTAACTTTTGTTCAGCAATCAGACATGGTATAAACATTTTAATATAATTTCATAGAGCTTTAAAGACCCTTCTAAGAAATCCTTTTTCATTGGATCACAATAAACATGGAAGAGCATTTATTTAACCAATAAGCCCTATCACAGATGCAATATACAATCTTCACATACTTACATTAACCTTTTTGCAAGGCTCAAATTTGTACAAAATGTTCAACGAATTCAACAGGATTTATGCCGTGGCCCGTCACGCCTCCAACAACGTGGCCAAACCTTGGAAAAGCGCTTGTTGCCTTTCACCAAGTCCAATGTCAAGTTGCATTTGTAATGCACCCACTCGAATAACCAAAGCCCCAAATGTATTATTCATGTCAGTTTTGCAGTGGCACGAGAAAAAATGAAAATAACGTAAAACAATGGAACAGATAGTTGAACAGACCTATACAAACAGGAAGAGTCGCAAAATCGTTGGGCACTTTTCGTGGACAGCCTAAAAGTATGCAATTAGTTGAGCCCAAGATTCTTCTTGATATCTTGCTTGCCTCGGCTACCCAATATTTCATTGACGAATGCAATTTGCATATCCTTGCGACGCAGTAAAACAGGAATGCCATGCTGGAGATTGTACAGAACATGTACGCACAGACATACAAACCTTTAAAAGTTTTGATATATAGAAACAAAACAAGTAAGAGGCTCTAGTTGAGAGTTCCCCTCTAGGGAATACCCTGAACTCTCCGTATATTCTCAAAAAGTTAAGATTGTGGGAAATACAAATTGGTTTATTTTATTTACTTGACTTATACTTGATATATATACCATTCTAGAAGCTACACGTCAAGTCTTTTTATAACTTACGAGATTTGCCGAAACAACATAATTTCGATACCGATTTTTATCGATTACTTGCAAACGAGACAAGTTATCGCTTATCGAAAACAAACACGTACTGCGAGAGCACTAGGAGGACCTACGTTCAAGTCTCTGGCTCTTATAGGTTCTGAGATCCTTGGGTTTAAACATACGGACGGACAGACAAACGGACGGACGGACAGACGGACATGGTTATATACTTTATGGTTTCGGAGATGCTTCCTCCGGCCTGTTACTTACATTTGCACAAATACATTTATACACTTTTTACTCAATTTGAATTGGGGTTATATCCCAAGTCTCAGCATATATGTATACAAATCGCAATGATTCTTGTTATGAGCACTTATTGTAGCTAATTCCCAGGCATTTTTCCGTTGTCTCTTGCTCCCAAAACCCAAACCCGGCCAACAATTTCCCCCGACCAGCTTCTGATGCTTTTGTTGCCCACAATGTGGTGCTGTCCTAGCATTCGTTGTATGAAAACTGTAAAATGAGCAGCAGTCGCAGTCTGCAAGGGCGGAGGGCGGGCAGCCGGGCACATTTAATGCTCGCACTTGAAGCGCGGTGCATTACCAGCCGGACTATGGTAGGAATTCCTATACATACGGTAAATTCTGGCAAAAACGCAATTTGATTGTTTATTAGACGTAACATGAGTAAAGATTACGTTTATCTAAACATTTTCCAAGCAGTGTCAATTTCAAATGAATTAATTTTCGCGTTTTCTACATCCGCAACACTTTCCTCTCTTTTTCTCGACTGATCCGTTTCTCCTTTTTTTTACCAAGTGTGACCATCCATTTTTATCTTATATGCCTAATGTTATCGATATATGTCAATCGCCATTAACTCTATTTATCATTTTCTTTGGTCACATTGATCTTGTCACCAGACTGATATTCAAACTTAAACGTAAATTCAGGGAAATACTAAAATACTTTTCTATTTTTCCACTGTAGCTGCAGTTGTAGCTTCCGTGTTTTGCGGAAGTAAATGTTCGACGAACTTTAAGCTGTGCGAGTGTGTGTACGTGTGCTTTTAATATGTGCGCTTGTATTAATGTCTCGACAGTGTTGAGTAATGAATGCTGCCTGCCAAAGCATCGAAACCGAGATCCAATGTCCTTGCACGCGTCTGCTCCACCCACAACAATTTTGAAGGCTGTGCACTTAAGCGAGGTCGTAAAACCTGGCGTGAGCACGCAGACTGCGAGAGAGAGAGACAGAGAGCGTTACATAATATGGCGTCGAACTTTAAGCCTTTACAGTCGCAGCATTTAAGTTTCGGGCATACTCTGGTCACACACACACACACAGTTATACAGTGTGCATAATTTCCGTCTCCGCTGAGCTCTGTAATGTTTCCTGGCACCTCTCTTGTTGCCTGTCGCAGTTTTGCCCTTTTCATTCATAATTGCCGGATGCATTTTCGCTCGTCATTTTTTTGTTGTTGTGTTACTTAGAAGCTTTTGCTGTGCAAACATCAAGGATATCCTTGAGTTGGCAGTGAACAAATATTTATGCTGCGCGAACTGTTCCAACTGTGCACTTTCTGGCAGCCCAAGCTGATTAAAGCTGCCTAAGCCTAAGCCCTAGCGCATAAACTCAACTCAACTCATTTGCCTAAATTGAGTTCCCTTTGCATGCGCGGGTGTGGTTCTGGCAATGCGTTAGTTGTCAAATTGGCACCATTAGGCGCACATTTAGTTACCCTACTCGGCCAGCCCGGCGCCCACTCCGAGCTGTGTCCAAATGCAAATTGCATTCACAAATTTTACATGACCGTCCGCTGACAATGACCGAGGGGCATCCATGGCGCATTCGTGCAATGCAACTGGCAGAGCAGAAAATCGAAAAATCGAAAAATCAAAAAATCCAGCAAAGAGCATTGCACAAAATGTACAGAGCGACAAAGTGCTATTCTGCGTGAATGTAATTTATGCATTAATGGAGTCAATTTCACACGGCACATAAAATATAGAAACGGACATTAAACTCTGCAAATGGGCGTTCGGGCAGTTAAATCGCATCACTGGGCGTAGTAAATTTCGAATGACTGCAAGTTGTGCAACGAAAAAGTTAACTTAAAGCTTTAACCAATTTAAATAATAGACTTGAATAAATTGTATATTTTCGTTGTCTAATAATAATAATATAATAATAATAATAATAATAATAATAATAATAATAATAATAATAATGATAATGATAATGATAATGATAATGATAATGATAATGATAATGATAATGGTAATGATAATGATAATGATAATGATAATGATAATGATAATGATAATGATAATGATAATGATAATGATAATGATAATGATAATGATAATGATAATAATAATGACAATAATAATGATAATGATAATGATAATGATAATGATAATGATAATGATAATGATAATGGTAATGATAATGATAATGATAATGATAATGATAATGATAATGATAATGGTAATGATAATGATAATGATAATGATAATGATAATGATAATGATAATGATAATGATAATGATAATGATAGTGATAATAATAGTGATAATAATAATGATAATAATAATAATAATGATAAACATAATCATAATAATAATAATAATCATAATGATAATGATAATGGTAATGGTAATAATAATGATAATAATAATGATAATAATAATGTTAATGCTAATAATAATGATAATAACAATAATAATAATAAAAATAAAAATTATAATAATAATAATAATAATAATAATAATAATAATAATAATAATAATAATAATAACAATAATAATAAATTTAATAATAATAACAATAATAATGTTAATAATAATAATAATTATAATGATAATATAATTATAATTATAATTATTATATATATAATATATATAATATATATAATATATATAATATATATAATATATATAATAATAATAATTATAATAATAATAATAATAATATTCCGGGTATTTAATGATAAGGACTTAGGCACAGCGACTGCAAGGATTATTTGTTAGTTGAATTAATGGCAAACTGAATGACTGTGAATATAAGTTGCACTTAAGACGCTTTTATTTGTGCTCGGAACTTGCATTTGCATTTGTGGCTTCTGTCAATTATGCCATGCCTTAATAATTGCAGTTTGTATACTGTACACACAGCTAAATCTGTGTGCATAATGCCAAAAGTACATTTTACAAGCGGACTTAACATTGAGCTTAAGTCTCTAAATTTCTCTCGTTCCCGCCATTCCGGGCCTGCCGTATACGCATTTAGCAACGGCAAAATGGCTGACGAGTGCCTGAATTTGTGTGCCGTTAGGTAGCGAGTAGGTACACACATGCACTGAATGATTTGAGTATTACGACGTTTGAGCGCACTTCATTTAAGTAATTAGGCAACAGTTTGTAGTACGTGCACTTGTAACTAATAATCAAAAGCTTCTTACAAACTGATTTAAGTTGGTTGAAAACATATTAGGCAAAATTTGGAAAAATTGTAATTAAAATTTTAAGAGCTTAGGAACTTTAAGTTTAAACTAATAGTTTTCAATAAGTGCAGGCAAGTTATTAAACAACAAAAAGCTACAGTAAAACATAAAAATTTTTTTATTAAAATTGTAAAAGCTTAGGAACTTAGGAACTTTGAGGTCAAGCCAATAGTACAGGCAAGTTAAATAGTGCACGTAACACACCTGCTCGTTGGGGACTTTTCCATGACATACAGTTAAGACAGTCACTTAAAAGAAAACCCAGAGGAGGGAGAGTACTCGATGCCGTCAAGACCAAGATGTCGGGTTGGCGGCAGGAGCCGAGTGCGACAATTGGAATAAAAAGATGACCTTGCATTTACCTGGGCGGCAATTAAAGTTGCCTATAATATGCAATTGGAATTCCCAATGTGCGCGTCCAAGCCCAAAGCAATAAACGGGGTCCGTTCTGCTCCACAATGCCGCAATCAATGGTTAAAAGTGAAAGTTTTGTGGGCTGTCTCGAAAAACTGTCAAGCAATTGGAATGGCTCACAAATCGTGTGCGAGATTTGCACGCGAATTGAAGCCCCCTACAAAGTCACACACACGCACATACACACACAAACACACACACAAACACGCACACACACACACACACACGCACAAAACTTACACAGACAAAAGGCAACACAACACCCACGCAAAATGTTTTCGCCTGGGCAGGAAAAAATGATTGTGTTTTTTTTTTCGCTGAATGAATGCCGCGCATCAAATGGCCAATGCATGCGTCTCTCTCGCTCTCTCTCGCTCTCTGTTATAGGCGCACAGGCTCTCAGTTGCTCAGTTGAGCGTTCTCTTTCACGCAACAGCCACACAAATACGAAACGTAAAAAAAAAGAATATTGTTGAAAAAACAAAACCTTGTCAAGGACAAAGCCCGCAACGTAGTCGGAATCAGCTGAGCAGCCGTTTACAGTTAAAGCCGTTATCGCTCTCAATTTCGTTCATGCGCACGCTGTTAACCTTAACAGTTGGCTGTTAGCGCTGTTAGCGTCACTGTGAATGCCCTGTTAGCTAGGTAAATATGGAAGCAACATTTATAATTGAGTTCCAAATAAGCCTTAGGACGACACAAAAAGACAAGTATATGCTTGAGAATATCAACCAAGTTTTTATTAGATTTTTTGAATTTTTATTTGAAAATGTGTGTCCGACCGGGCGACCGAAGAATATCAAATAAAAGCACGCCAACGTTTAGTTAAACTTTACATTTCCTACGGGCTAAGAAGAACACATAAATTAAATAAATAGGCAAATCAAATTGAGGTAACAGAAATCTGCATTCTGAAAAATTTCCAAACTCGAAAGTTATTATTTTCCTAAACTTTTCGGAGGAGATGGTCCGCTAAAAAGTAAATATATATTAAAAGCAATCCTCTAACATTTACTTTAACAGGACATCCGTAAACGATGTCCATCTGCAGGCAATTCACCGTAAGCTACTCTCCCTTTCTATATCTTTCGCATTTTATTTGCTTCAAGCGCTTTTCCTAACGGACCAGAAAACGGCTAAAATACTTCAAGTTGAAATTCTCGGTGGACAATAAAAAAAAAAGAGGATGCAAAGCCAAAAGCAATAACAATAATAAACGGCACAACAAATGAAACGACGACAGCTCAGCCAAGCTGCCAGCAAAATGTCCCGAAATTGACGGCAACTTGGCCATTTACTTGCGCCTGGCCGAGTACACGAGCACACTTGCCAGGAGACAAACAAACAAACAATACGAGCGTAACAATGGCAGGATAACAAAGCCCTGAAGGACATGCGTTTTGCCCGGATATATGGCGTGGCAGTGGGCAGCCAGATGACCAGAAGACAACAAGAAAATATTATGTACCAGTAAAAGAAAAAAAGCAGCTGCTTGTAATCGAAAATGAAAGAAATAAATGCCTCTCTAACATTGGAATGCGAAGGAATTACAATTCAAGAACATGTTAACATGCGAATGTAAACATGCGAATGTTAGCATGCGAATGTTAACATGTTTTTGTGGAAAGTTCATTGTTCATTAGAAATGAACAACATGAAAGCAAAGAACGTAAAATGTGCCGTCATAATAAGCTGAATAAGCAATTAACTCAACTTAAAATGGGCATAAGACGTGACCGAAAGGGCCTCAATAACAGGTAGGATGGGTACAGGTGGGCTGGCTACGACTGGTCAACGTTTAACGAACTGATAATCAATAAATGTTGTGGAAATTGTCGAATCTAAAGGAATGAAATGAACCGAAATGAAATCAATGTTAGGCGGCAAATAAAAATAAGCAAATGCAATTATAATTATAATTATTGTAGCAATAGATATGTATTAAAATTAACTTACATTATTGGGATCTGTTGGCTTATCTTATGTGTTTTTTTTTTATGCTGACAACACTGCGTATGCGTAATATTCTTAATGTGTTTTAATTGACACTACAAAATTAACCGGACAATATCTATTTGCTGGGGCGCACACATACATAATCACGCGCCATACGCGCACACACACAAACACACACACACACAAATACACACGCACTTACATATGTGTGTATGTTCGCTGAGATTTATATAACACAACGTCAAGTCGCGTCAATATGCGTAAGAAATGTTCGACTAAATTACAAGTTATGTATAAAAGAACTTTTTTCAAGTTTTATTCATCCGTGTCAGCCATTTTTATGGCATTTTTTTGTTGTTTTTTTTTTTCAAAATGTTTTTGTTTTTTTTTTTTGTATTCGGTTTTATTTGCGCTTTTTATAGTGCACGGTTTCGTTTGCTTAAACTTGCTCGCTCAACTGTTCACGATGTACTGTGTTAACGGTATTTGCGTGGCTGCCAAAAGAGAGGCAAACGGAATGAAAGCGAGAGAGCCAGAAGGAGGACTGGATAGATAGACAAGGGCAACTTAATGTATCTGTTAACAGTAACAGCTGCTGTTAAAGAAATCTTTAAAATGCCGCTTTTGCCAAGTCTCAACAATATTATTGCTATTAAAAATATGTAGTCTAGTTTATCGAGCTCCCACATTTTTGGTCATGCTATGCTCTTTAGTTTAACTAAACTTTTAATTATTATTATAAAATAAAATATCAATAATATCATTGAATATTTTCGAATATTCAATTTATAATCTCAAGTTTTTATTTATAAAAAAAAGCGCATTGCTTTAAGTGCGAAAACTTTTGCTTTCGCTGTAACCAATAGTCCCATGTAAACTTTAAAGGCAGCTGCTGAGAACTTTCACTATCAACATTCGACATGTGCATATAACATACATGTACGCATGTGTGTGCATGTCTACAACGTGCTTTAACTGTTTCTCTCTCTCTCTCTCTCTCTCTGACTGTCTGTTCTCTCCAATTGTGCTGGGGAATGGGTATAGCGTGCTGCGCACTCTCAGTGAGCGTCGGCGTCGGCAGTTACCGTTCTTCTTGTTGTTGTTCTTGTTGTCGTTGTTGTTGTCGTTGTTGTTGTCGTTGTTGTTGTTGTTGACAGGCCTTTTCGGCCCACTTAGGGGCTTGTTTTCGGTTTTCAATGTTAAGTGCGATGAGAGCGCTGCGCCACCGACGACAGTCAGACAGGACAGGGGTAAGAAAAAGAAGGCCAAGCGCAATAATTCTCGGGAGCCTACGCCTACGTGAATGGATGGCAATTCGTGGAGCCTGACCCTCACACAAACAGCGAAGAGAAATTATTAATAAAATACATATGCATGTCTCTAGACTTTGTGCTCGAACTTAATTTGATGATTTGGCGAATTATAATTATAATTAATGGTTTTATCTTTTTAACGGCCTATTAAATTGTTAAATATGTTCATTTTTATCGTAATACACTTGTCTTGAAACAAAGATATTTTAGCCGAAATATCATTTATATTGAAAAAAATTCTTTAAACCAAAACGGAATTCCATTTAATGTTACTTGCTTTTTTTAATAAGACCCATAATTGGTAAATATTAAATTTAATAAATACTTTTTTAAATGAAGGGAATCAGAGCCGAAAATTATCCTCTTTAAATATTGAAACAATTGTAATGCGAATTCTGGAGGTTTAAGGGACAACATGAGACATTTGTTTTGTAACCGTTTTGTTGTTGGGTTTTTGTAAAAGACTTTCTCTGTTTGACCTTGATTGCCGGTATTTATATGTATACAGATTTTTATGCCCGTAAGTTCTTCTGTGATTGTAGTTGTTGTCCCGTTACTTTTAAAAACAGGTGCCTGTGCAACTGAGAAGCTTTTCCTCTGCTTAGCCGGGAGTTAAACTCAATTGCAAATGCTTTAAGAATAAACTCGATTCTCTTCATCAATTAGGATTGACCTTCGAAATATATATGTAATATATGGTTTATCCTGCTGAAGCTGGCATTTTATTAAGCCGGCTAGTTGTAAACATTTTTTAAATATTTTGCGGACTTCCTCTTTTATTTATGTATGCTTTAAAAGGGGGGCAAACGCTCAAAAGCAGGCAACAATTTTTATTGCTCAGCCATGCAGTCGTGCGTGCCAGTAAAGGTTGTGCCTGTGTGTGTGTGTGTGTGTGCCACAAAGAGAACGATATATATAGATGAAGTCACGCCCACACACACATGCCTTATATGTGTAACGCATACATAAAACGGTAAACTTTTAAAGAAAGCGTACGTCAAGCTGTCAGTTAGTCAATTATTCATTGTGAAGACTGCTCCGGCCCACTGATAAGCAAGAATCGATAAAGCCAAACGGACGTATTGGCCAGTTCGGATAGCACAGGCAATGAGATGGCCTACTAGAATGGACCCTTTACAAAGGGAGAGATGATCTTTAATCCTCTAATATTGTCCCAAGATGGGGTACGATTTAAGCCTTTTTTGTATCCTTATAAAAGGACACAGTCCTCTTACTGAGAAACAGATAACACAATTCTTTATTTACGCTTAAATGGTTACAAGGACAAAACGCGATTATGAGAAATATGTAAAAGTGTTTATAATCGGATGGGAGGGAGGGGGATTGGGAGGGGGGGGTTTAAACTGCTGCATTTGACCTTACTAAGCAGACTGACTGACAGGATGTGCACACAAAGCATTGACTAAGCTCTAAACAAAAGAAACAAACAATAAACCAGCCAGCTAATGAGCATGAATTTCCACATACATACATATGTATATATGTATATATATGTATATATGTACTCAGAACTAACCTACATTGTTTTGTGCATACAAATGCAACAATTCGATAGTTAAACAAGTAAGAATACTCTAGTTTGGTGGCTCTAGCTCTTATTATTTACTTAAATTGCTCAAAAAACTGGATTTCGATATCGATTTTTATCGATTTATTGAAAACGGGGAAAGTTATCGAATATCTCTAGCTCTTATAGGCTCTGAGATCCTTGCGTTCATACGGACGCACGGACAGACAGACGGACGGACGGACGGACGGACAGACGGACGGACGGACACACGGACGGACGGATACACGGATGGACGGAAGGACGGACAGACGGACGGACGGACGGACAGACGGACAGACAGACGGACCGACAGACGGACAGACGGACGGACGGACAGACGGACGGACTGACGGACAGACGGACGGACTGACACACAGACGGACGGACTGACGGACAGACGGACAGACGGACGGACAGACAGACGGACGGACAGACAGACGGAAGGACGGACAGACGGAAGGTCGGATAGACGGACGGAAAGACGGACGGACAGACGGAAGGACAGACGGAAGGACGGACAGATGGACGGACGGACAGACGGACGGACATGGCTAGATCGACTCGGCTGTTAATGCTGATCAAGAATATATATACTTTATGGGGTCGGATATGCTTCCTTCTGCCTGTTGCATACATTTGCACAAATACATTATACCCCTTTTACCCATTTTAAAAAACATTGTGTACTGTTAACCAATATTTAAAGAATACTAAAAACGATTCAACTTTCAATATAATACTTAACTGCATAGTACAGGGTATTTGACGCGGTTGCCAATCTAATTCGCATTTAAAAACTATTAATCATATTTGCATGTACATATATAAATGGCTATATGTATACAGTAATTGTTTACAACGGCAAACAGCTGCTGGCCATTAAGCAAATATTGTTGAAAGTGCAAAAATAAACTGTTAAGGGCTTACAGCTGGCGAAACCGTAATATAAAACTGTACATACATATGTATAAAAGCGCGCGCTAAAACACGTATATGCATATATACATACATACTTAACATAATGCGTAAGAATTACACGTTAACATAATGCATACGTACATGATAATGCTTAATTCATTCCAATTGGATCTATTTCACGTAAGTAATACTCGCATCTCAATTGTGCGAATAGAAAACGAATAAATAAATGTTCTTAACTTTTACGAGCAAGGCTGGAAAGACGCGCCTAACACGACGAAACCACGATTTATACTAAATAAGCAACGTCTGCTGGAGCAGTGTTGAACAACGCAAATTTACTTGTTCTTTTTTTAATGCAAACAAACTGGTTCGCTTTACATAAATTCAGCTAAATTATAGGTAATCAACTAATCGTAAAGAGCTTATCCTGGTCTGTAACTACAGTTCCGTGTGAGCGTATTCCGCGTGCGTCGACTCCTTGTCCTTTGGTACGATATAGAGGCCTTCAGAGGAGGTCCAACGTGTGCCATGTTGGGGACTGTGCAGACCCACGATTTCCATTTGGCCAGAAATGGGTCGGCCATAAGACCGTCCCGACATGCCCAGATACATGCCAGTGTCAACGTGACGCAGTCTTACGTGCGCATCGCGCATCCAGCTGTCGTTGGAGCAAACAACCTCCCAGTTGTCACCGGTGTCGCCGACTCCATCGACGCCATATGCGGACACCTCTTGCTCGCCGGACAGCGGCGATGAGAAGTGATGCGAGTGCAGGTTTTTTTTGGTGGTCAAATGTTCCAAGCTTATGGTCGCACCACAAGCAATGGGCTCACCGCGCTCGCACAGCTTCTTGGCTTGCGCCTTGACCACCCAGTGGCTGTTGACATCCTCCTTCTGTTCCACACCCGTCACCGATTGTTGACCAGATCCAGAGCCATACTTCACATCGTGGGAGTGCAGCCGATACGCATAATCCGAATTGAGCAATTTCAATATGGAGCCACATGTCACATAGTTATTCTGAACAGCTGAGGGGTGTATTTGTTATTATTGATAGAAATCGGATAATTGATATTTGCAGGGCGGCAAGAGCTGCGTGGCCAATCACAGCACACCACATAAACGGCGACGCCGCTGCTGCAAAATACGCACCATTGTTATTGGGCAGACGGCTGATTAGCGCTAAAACAACGAAGATCAGTGTGTGCATCATCCTGTCTTTCTTCTAGTGATAACAATAAAGTACTTAAACTAATATTTAATATGTAAAAATGCTGGAAATGCCGTACGCGGCGAAATCGAGTACACGCAAACAAACGATTTTGACAGTGAGCCAGTGTTGGCTTAGCCGATGAGTGAGCGAGCGAAAAATACTTCCCTAATGAACTGGTTCTAGCTAACAGTCAATGATAAATGATAACAGAGTCACTGCCACAACAGAACAGCTGATGCCTAACATTATAAATCGATTCTTTCACAGCTGCTGTGCGACATGCGTCAAATTAGTACTTGGTATCGGAAATGGAATCGCTCACTTTTATATGCATTTATTTATGTCTGTAAGCCCAAAACGAAATAAAACCTTGCAGTTAGGGCCATCTTTTTGTTACAATACTGTGTATAAATTCATAAATGCACTGTTGCCTTATTTAGCAGCAATATATTTTATCAAAGATAATGTTTCAATGAAAAGTTACAATTATTTTAAAGTCTTCATTTCGTTCATATATACAAATAATTTGAATTAATTTGATCCCGCTCAATACCGTATCAAATTGTTTAACACTGTTCGATGGGACTTTTAAATGAACAACCTAATGTGTCTTTACATTTAATTAGTTTTCTTAAAAACTGGCTAATCAGTTTGCTTAGAATTAATACTTTAGGCAGCGTGCATTGAGGAGCATTATCCCTGAGAAGAGGTATTAGGGTTCAAGTGCAAGGCTAATTTTTTACGGTCATTTTGTATGGGCTAGCGACGAGGTTGCACTGTTGTACAAATATCTTAAAAACGTGCTGATCGTTTTTCATAATTTTTTCAAGATTGGTCAGGTGAAACCAAAGGCTTTAATTGTGTTTTCGGGTTTTCGGGGCCATTATCCCTGATGAAAGAAATTTAGAGAATGGTGGAAATCTAATTTTGTAACCCCTTGGCTTACCCATATTATAAGCTCAAATTCAAAAACAAATAAATGTAGACAGTAAATTATTTCATTTTTACAATTCTGCATATAAATTTTTAAATTTGAAGGTGAGCGATACCAAGTCGATACCTTTTCCGATACCGAGTACCAAAAAATCGACGCTATATACCCGCCGCTAATTTGACGAACGTGCAATTTTTTCGATTTGTAAATGGCGCTTGATAATGATAAAGTGACGGCAACGGGAGATTTGTTTTTACCCGGCCTAGTGCAGCAGGTTTTCAATAAGTACAAACGTGCTAATGGCACAATCTTAACTACAGGTAGTCCTAGCGAAGACTTATTAAATCAGACAATAATAACGGGAACGTTTATTACAGCTGAACGGGCCGAGTTGTTTATAGAGTTGAGCGCCTTGTTGGGCGAGGATCTACTCGAGCGGGCACTGCGTCTGCTTGACGAGTGGAGCTTTATTATCTACTACACAGCAGATCGCTTGCGGAGCATCGCGGAATTGAGCAGCAAGCGAAACTTTGCGCATGTTGTCCGCGTCGTACCAGGTGTAAATTATTGCAAGTGCCGCTATTTTCAGCGTTGTGTGTTGCAGTTAACGGACAAGGAGGACGGTGAGGAGGAGGGTGAGGAGGAGGAGGAGCACCAGGAGCTAGACATCATCAAGAGCAACAATCAAGCTTCGTTCACCTGTGAGCACGTGCTGGCACAGCGTTTGCATTGGCTTGTCAATCTCGAGCCACGGGCACAGATCTTGACGCTGGACCAGTTTAGATATTTCCACAACGATTTCTATGCGGATTGATGCAGCACTCGAAGCTGCTGTACAAGAAGGGTATCATTAAAAATCGCAGAATGTTAACGCAATCACAGTATGAGAACTACAAGCTGGTGTGCCGTTTGGAGCACATAAAGACCTTCTACTCGTCCATTAAAGCGATCTGCTTCAGTGATGTAAACAAACTCTATATACAATCTAAACAATTCAACTGTTATTAATCAATACCCTTTATTTTTCTTCAGTTTGGTACGCTGCAGGCTAGTGAAGAGGGGCTGCTCATTACCGTGGAGCAGGGCAAATCCATACAGGCCACATTATTTATCGCGCCCGCTTTCTTTGCCGAGTTCAAGGTCGACGGCGCGCCAAGCTTCAGCGTGAAGATCAATGTGCTGGCCGAGTGCCTGAGTCTTTTCGGCCTGTCCGATTGTAGCATCAAAATGTTGTATAAGGGCGAGGGAGCACCGCTGCTGCTGCTGCTGGAACCGCACGACGACGATCAGGTCAGCACAGAATGCTCCATTAAAACGACGAACGTGGAGGAGCCCATGGAGTATGAGCTGGATTCAAACAGTTCAAGCTTAAATACCATATTTATGCGTGGTCCCGATCTGTCCAATATCTTTCACGAGCTTGACAAGGCGGCGGATGAGTATGAGTTTACTATTTCGCCGTTAAAGCCGCACTTCAAGATCACCACGCTGGGCGTCATGCAGGCCGAGTCCAGCGTGGAAGTGGCCAAGTCCAGTGATATGATAATATTGTTTAATTGTCGCGAGACAACGGTGGCTCGTTACAAAAGCCAGCAAATCAAGCTGACCAACAAAGCAATGCAGGTGGCCACAAAGGTGGCCATTAAAACGGATGCCACTGGCTTGCTGGAGATGCATTTCATGATGCAATCCGATGACCAGGAGGAGATGTATGTGCGCTTTTTCATAACACCATTGCTAGAGCTTGACGGCAACTAAAATAAACTTTTATCGACTGTCTGGCAACCCTAAATACCCTGTATGTAAAACAGTTTGGCAAGGAGAGGCGCAGAGGTGCAGCGGAATCATGTACATATAATTTAAGCACTACATAAAATGTTTATACAATACATAATACTACATTAATATATTCACCAAAAAAACAATCGTTAAACATTATTGAGCTACCATTAATATTATGGCCCCGATAAAAGTCATCGAGCTCCGCTGGGCACACTCAACTTTTGGCTACAGGGTGTTTCGACGCATTAACTGCGAAATGTTCTCGAGCAGTTGGTGGTGTTGTTGTTGTTGTTGTTGATGCCATGCCATCAGCTGTGCGCCAGGCATGTGTTTTGTTGTGTGTCATGCTTCCTCTTGCTACTCTTGGTTTTTGGTTCTGGCGAAAAAAAGCGTGTTCTGTCCAATAAAACGAGTAAAAATCTGATTTTAGGTCATTCCTACTATGCATACGTAAGTATTTATTGCTTCATCGAATAAGTCAACATATATTGAACCGATCTATATCGAATTTATGGGCAGGCATGAGCATTTCAAGGCGCCAGCGAATGAAGACGAGCTCGATGACATTGATGACGATATGGTAGTTGGTGTAATAGCTGAAATTGAACAGGAGGTGCTCAACGAATCCGAGAGCGATGACGATGAATACGATCTGGTGGACATGGGCGCACCAGAGCCGCAACAAGCGGATGGCCACAGCAGCTCGAATGAGAGCATCAGCAGCGATGGCAGCTTCGATCCGAATGCGGAGGACATAGACTCAGATGATTCAATGATAGATGAGGCTGCAGCGGGTGGAGCGAGCAGTGCCAAGAGGCGCAAGGAGCAAACGGCAACAGATGGAGTGGGAGCAAGTGGGTCGGGCGTCGGTGGAGGTGCCGATTATTCACATCTGGATGACGATGATGAAACGGACGAGACAGTGCGTGCCATTATAGCAGCTATAAAGAAGCCACGCAGTGCACCGCCAGAAATCAAACTGGAGGATTTCATCACAGACATTTGCTTCCATCCGGAGCGCGATATCATCGCTCTGGCGACCATAATTGGTGATGTGCATCTGTACGAGTATGGCATCGAGGAGAATAAACTGTTGCGCACCATTGAGGTGCACGCCAAGGCCTGTCGCGATGTCGAGTTCACGGAGGATGGACGCAGTTTGATTACATGTTCCAAGGACAAGTGCGTCATGGTCACCGACATGGAAACGGAGAAGCTGAAGAAGCTATACGAGACGGCACACGATGATGCCATCAATAAGCTGCATGTGCTCGACGAGCGTCTATTTGCCACCGGTGATGATGCCGGCACCGTTAAGCTTTGGGATTTTCGCACCAAAGATGCCATATTCGAGCTGAAGGAGGTGGAGGATCAGATCACCCAAATGCTTACCAACGAACAGAATAAGCTGCTGTTGGCGACCAGTGCCGATGGCTATTTGACCACCTACAATATCGGTGCTCGTAAGTTATATGTGCAATCGGAGCCGTACGAGGAGGAGCTCAACTGCATGGGCATTTATCGTGGCAGCTCCAAGCTGGTGGCGGGCACCTCTAAAGGACGCCTTTATACATACAATTGGGGCTATTTTGGCTATCATTGCGATATGTATCCGGGCATCAAGAGCCCCATAAGTCTGATGGTACCCATTACGGATAGGATTGCGTGCGTGGCCGGTGAGGATGGTAACATTCGTGCCTGCCACATTGCTCCCTACCGCAATCTGGGCGTTGTCGGCCAGCATAATATGCCCATCGAATCGCTGGACATCAATTGCAGCGGCGAACTGTTGGCATCCTCGTCGCACAACAACGATGTGCGCTTTTGGAATGTCAAATATTTCGAGGACTTTGGCGACATCAAGTACAATGAGAAGCACAATGCCTACAAGGAGAAACGTCACAATTTGCCCTCATCCAAGTGCACAAATGCCTCGGACTTCTTTGCCGATATGACCAAGGAGCAGGACGATGATGACAATGATGCTGGCAACGATGCAGCAGCTGGACCCAGTAATGTAACCTAGACCTAGGATATATCTCAGTCATACAAAAATCTGTAGCTTGGCATTATATATATATCATTGTTAAACATTTCTTAACAATTTTTAGCTGTAGTTTTTAAGTCCTTGTGCTGTAAAAGCTTAATAAAAGTTAGCATGTACCTAAAAACGCGGCATTTGTATGGTTTCCAGATTGATAAATATACATATATTGTAAATGGGAGCTACTAAACGAGATATGCCTAGATATGCGGAAAAGCTTCGGTCAGTACTCCCGAGAATTACAGGGAATCGTATATGCCCACATAGTTATCCCGTTGAGATGAACTATGGCTTCGAGCTCTACTCCGGATGCGTTCGATATCATAGCCGGAAATGAAATATATGTTTAAAATGTAATATTGAATATATGTATTTGATTTGCAATTCATGTTTATCAATATAATATAATATGTTTAGTATCCTGTGACCAACTTTGAATTGGATTTTATTTAATGGGGTTTACAGCCCGAGAAAAACTTAATTGTAAATTAAAATTAGTGTTTTTTTTTTGTGGCTGTCGACGCCACGCAACGCGCTTCAGATCAGATTAGATTAAACAGAAAATCAATTACAAATATGGCAACAAATAGAATTCAATAGATAGGATTAAAATGCATTTGAATTGAATGTTTTTCTTTTTCTTTTTGTTTTTGTTTTGTCGTTTTTTTTTTTTTTTTGGTACCACACACTTTATAATTTCGTGACAAATTGTAAAATATGGGAAAGAGCGGGCAAGTGGTCACGGTTGGGGTAGGGGTTAGGGTCATACAATAACAATTACAGTTTGGTACATTTTGAATAATTATTAACCATGGGGTAGGCGACATTCACACTTTAACAATACGTAGTACATATATATAGATATATATATGTATATGTGTGTGTGTGTGTGTGTGTGTGTGTGGATGTAAATCACAAGAATTTCGTTTCACAAAACATGGACATAATTTGATAATATAGGAAATATGATGCGATGATTATGCCAAAAAAAAAAAAAAAAAAAAAAGAAACCACCTATCAATTAATTTTTTGTATATATAATAATAATATATGCATGTACGTAGAGTTTGAGCCAAAGTTTTTTTTTTTTTTGCTTTCGATTGTTTTTTGTTTTGTTTTTGTTTTTGTTTTTGTTTATAATTTAACGCAACGCAGCAAATTTTTTACACCTGCTTTCGCCTGTTTTTGGTGGGTTCACAGTTCCAACTGGCTGACGTTTGACGATTTCTTTTGTTTAAGTTTCAGTTTCTTTTTTCAGTGTTGTTTTTTTTGTTTTTGTTGTTATTGTTTTTGCTGTTTTTTGTTTTTGTTTTTGTTTCTTTTTTTTTTGGAAATTTTCGGATTTTTTTTCTTTTTTCTTTTTGTTTGTTGTCTTTCAAAAGAATTTGAAGTGAATTTTCATTGTCGCTGCCGGCCCCTGGCCCCTGCACGACGAACTCAGGAAATTTAGCCTTAATAGATGCATTTGCCCCATAGCGCGTCCAAATGGGGCCAGCCGGCATCAGCTGCAACAACACCAAAACTAAAATTGTTGTTGCTTCACCTTGGACAGCAACACACGGCAGTGTGCGCACAGCCCGGATATGCAATATAATTTTTTTTTTTTTTCGGTTTTTGTTTTTGTCAACATATCATTTTTGTTATTCCTTTGGTTGTTGTTGCTGTTGTTGCTGCTGCTGTTGTTGCTGTTGTTGCTGTTGGTCTGCCTGCTAGGCCCCTACATGAATGTTGTAACATGACGAACTCAGTCTGAAAAGTAGTGTCTCCTTTTTAGTGTTTTCGCAGTGGATTGAGAGCCGTTAAGAGTTGTTCGTGTGTGTTTCGTTTGTTGTCGCTTTACATGAAAATGCCATGTACACAATGTCATAAAGCGGCGGTGCCAGCGGCAGCGGCAGCCGCGGCAGCTGCTGCAACCCCGCTGGAGCTGGGCACCAGCGCATCCTTGGCCATATGCGTCTCGATGTCAACGCGACAAATGGGACAGTGCTTATTGGTGACCAGCCATTGATCCACGCAGTCCGTGTGAAATAGATGCATGCAGGGCAAACGACTGAAAGGCAGATGATATGCATATATATGCATAAATATGCATAAATATATATATATATATATATATATGTAGTAAATGGCATAGGAATAAGCGACTTATTGCTACTAACCGCACATCGTTCTCGATCTCAAAGAGCGACAAGCATATGGCGCACTTTTCAGCATCCTCGTCCGTTTCGCTGGGTCGACGAACTCGCCGATATTTATGCGGCAACGTGTTGCGCTCAATAATCTCCTGCGATCGGGATATATTTAGATTGATTAGATTATGCCCTAAAATCTGAGTACTTACCAAGGTGGCGCCACGATTGGGACGCGGCGGTCCAATGAGTATGCGCGACGAGCCCAGCGAGAGTGGCGTGGCCAGCCCAATCTCGAGGTGTAGCGGCGAGTAATGATGGAACATGTGATGATGGACAGCGGCGCGACGTCGCTGCTGTTGATGTTGCAGCTGCTGTTGTTGTTGCTGCTGCTGCTGTTGTTGTTGTTGTTGTTGTTGCTGCATCTGTTGCTGCTGCTGCTGTTGTTGCTGCTGCTGTTGTTGTTGTTGCTGCTGTTGCTGCTGCTGCTGATATTGTAGACCCAATTGTGGCGGTGGCTGATGCGCATCAATGGGTCCCGCGGCTGCGGATGTTTGCTGCTGCTGCACAGCTGCATCATAGGCCGGATAATAGGCAGGATCTAGGCTGGAGACGGGTCCGTTGCGTGCATGCACACAATTGCAAATACTGTGCAAATATCGTGTGCGCAGGCTGCTCGTCAGATTCAATGGATTCGATGAGAGATCAATTGGCGTGGGCGTCATATGACGGCGATGCAGCTCCTGCATGCTCTGCTGTCGATACCACAGATTCTGATGCACTGGATACGGTGGCGCCGGTGTCAATGATGTTGCCACAATCGCGCTCGCCCGATGCGGTGGATGGATGTGCGCATGCATTTGATTCTGCGGCGCCTGATGGCCCTGATGCGGCTGCGGCTGATAGTGCTGCCGATGATTATGATATTGTGCATCCGAGCGGCGTAGACTAAATGGCGGCGAACCGCAATACTGCATGGTTGTGCGACCCGAATACATCTCCAGCGGCGGTGGCGGCGACACAGCAGCCGCTACGGTCACTATGGAGGACATAACTGGCGGCGGGCCAGCGGCCGTGGCCACAGCAGCAGCCGCTGCCACGGGTGTTGTGGACCGATTGAGCATGTTTATCGTTTGGCTGCGATGATGATAGTCATCCTCGAGACTGCTGCTCTCCATGCTGGTGACCGGCGAGCTGGGCACATTAGCCAGCGAGAGCAGATCGTGAAATGATTGCGCCTGAGCGGCAGCCACCGTGGCGGCCACAGCTGCAGCGCTCATGGCACCGCTCAGTGAGCTGCGACTGCTGCCCGTTGCATTGCCCAAACCGCCCTGATAATGAGGATTTGGTGGTCCGGGCGAGTAATCACTATTGTTGCGACTCGCCGGCAGCGCTGTGATCGTATAGTGCGGCACATAATACGGCTGATAGCGATGATAATAGGCGGCAGGGCTGCTGCGTCCGCTGGGCACAGCTCCTTCGGTTGGCGGCGCCACTGGCGTTCCAATAACCGGACCCGCTGAGGTATGCTGCACATAGGAGCCGGCATTACCACTTGGCGCTGGCGGCGGTGGCTGCGGCGGCGGTTGTCCCTCCGGCAACGGTCCAAAATGCCACATGGGCGGCGGCGTAATCGGCTGGAAATAGCGCTGCGAATGCGCCGCAGCTGCCTCGGCCTCCAAGCCGGGACAACGTGTGGGCAATAGACTTCTGAGATTTATAATCGGCCCCATGGTCGACGACGCATGATCATAGCTGCTATAGTTGTGATCCGTGATGGCCACACGATCCGCCAGGGCGCCGCTGTAGAAGGCAAATGAGGTGCCCGCTGGACGCTGACGTCGTCTCTCCTCGTAATCGCTCGCCGAATTGGGGCGTGGCAGCAGCGATGCCGTAACAGTGGCCGTGGGCGCAGCAGCTGCGGGCGCAGCACTCAATCCCTCAACGCCGCCAGCTGTGCGACTGCACGTGGCCAGAGACTCCTCGCGCAGCTGCCGCTGCTGTTGCTGCTGCTCTCGCTGCTGCTGATGTTGTTGCATCTGCTGTCGACGGCGCTGGCGTATTTCTTGCATTCGCTGCAGCTGCTGCTGC
Organism: Drosophila littoralis; assembly: GCA_018903485.1. NCBI lineage: Eukaryota > Metazoa > Arthropoda > Insecta > Diptera > Drosophilidae > Drosophila > Drosophila littoralis. The sequence goes on along the minus strand of JAEIGF010000368.1, from coordinate 1,119,567 downwards.
AGCGCCGCCTCGTTGCTGCCACCGAAGCCATCATCATCGGAGGTCAGGTCTATCGAGAGTATTGGCTCGCGTGTGGAGTGCACAAATACCACATCATCGTCATCATCATTCGAATCGGAGGACCAGTCCAACAGCTGCAGATCGGGCGCCGTTAGCACCGCATTATCTCCATTGGAATTCGTGTGCGCACTGTGATGATGTCGCCTGCCCGTCGATGTGGATGCCAGCCCATTGGACAGCTCCACTGGGCCCGGCCTGGCCGTCCTGCTGCCATCCGGCTCGCGCGGTCTGCCCACATAGGTTATCACACAGGAGCCGGCGCTTGTCTGCTGTGTCCTCTGTTGCTGGTGCTGCGGCGTCTGTATCGTTGACTGTTGAGCCTCCTGCGGTAAAGAGAAAGTTCAGTGAGTGCTAGCAGGAACTTTCGCCTTCGGTTTGCCGAAGCTTAAATACCCTTGCAGACATATGCGAAGTGCGATATGCAGTTGTTAGTATAAAAAGGGAACGCTGCGGTTCCAAAAATAACTTCAACTTGCAAAAAAAAGCTTAATTCTGGTAGCTCAATGTGTCCAAAACAAAAAACAAACATGAAAATGAATGAATATAATATAATATATTCAAAGTTATATGATTTCTATAGGCCTATTTTATGGGTTGCACAAAAAATTGAAATCTGACAGAAAAGTTAAAAAAAAAAAGAATAACTAAATAAAAAAAACTTAAATATAATGCCATTTAATGGGGTAATTCTGTAAAAAGAGTTTGTCCGAACTGGATCCCAATCCCAAAGTTGAAAGTGAAAATCGAACCTTTAATTGGGAGAAAATGTTCAAGGTTCGTTACGAACTGGCTTTGGGGAGAGGTCACTGGTTCAAATCCATTTTTTAATTATCTTTGTTATATATAAAGTAACCAAGAAAAACGTAAATATCGCTTTTTTATAACTCTAATGAAATTGGGTAAAAAAGGGTATAATGTATTTGTGCAAATGTATGTAACAGGCAGAAGGAAGCATCTCCGACCCCATAAAGTATATATATTCTTGATCAGCATCAACAGCCGATTCGATCTAGCCATGTCCGTTCGTCTGCCCGTCCGTCCGTCTGCCTGTCCGTTCGTCCGTCCGTCTGTTCGAATGTATGAACGCAAGGATCTCAGAACATATAAGAGCTAAAGACTTGAAATTTTAGCTGTAGGTTGTTTCCGATTATCGATAACTTGCGCCGTTTCCAAGTAATCGATAAAAATCGATATCGAAATCCTGTTTTTTGAGCAATTTTGGTAAATAATAAGAGCTAGAGCCACCAAACTTGACATGTGGCTTCTAGAATAGTTTATACAGATGGGATATCTTTCAAGGAAGTAGATGGTTCAGGGTATGCCCCAGTCGTGCACTCCCGACTAGAGCATTCTTGGTGGTATCTGCCTAAGCACACTTATTCTGGTATTATAATCGTAGTTCAACTTGATTTTGAACCATGGAAACCCATGTGGTAGAGTTATGCAATGATTTGTTATGTTGGGAGCAAGTTAGGACGCAGGAGATCTATTCAGCCTTACCTGACGATCGTTGCTCCTGGCCAGTTCTGCATAGGTGCGATGCCGATGACGACCTGGCTGAAATGCATAAAAGTTAGTTGGCGACAAACTGGACATGGCGGAGGAGGAGGATAGCTGCACATCGCTGCGCGTCTCCAGGCGCGCCAGTTTTCTGGGTGGCTGGCACAAGCTGCTGCTGCTGCTGCTGCTGTTGTTGCCGGCTGGTAATGATTCATCCATGGACCGGACACGGGAGCGTGTGCGCACAATGCCGCTGCCCAGGCCCGAACCATAGCAGGCTTTAAGCACCGCTGCGGGTCGTTGCTCCTGCTGCTGCTGCTGTTCCACTGTGGGCGTGGGGCCTCGTCTATCGTTGTTCAAACGATGCACACCGCAAATATCTCGACCACCATAGTCCACGCTACAGGTGGTGTGCGTGGCCGTTGTGCAGGAGGCGGATGTGGAACGCATGTAGCCGGTATCGGGCGGTGGTGGTGGTGGTGGTGGCGGCGGCAGCTCATCAAACATATAACCACGACTATTGAAATACGTATGATCGGCATGGCGTGCGTCCAGATCGCTGCTGCTGCTGCTTGGCGGTCGCACCGCTCGCAAATCCCAGCCATCATCGCTGCTGTTGTCGCCCGCATGTTCCAGCACGCTGGGATATATCCGCCGTCGATAGACGTGGCGACTGCGATGCTGCGTCTGCTGCTGCTGTTCCTGCTGCTGCTGTTGTTGCTGCTGCTGCTGCTGCGCTTGGGCGCTGGTGCTGGGCGTTGCATCCAGCTCAATGACCGATGAGGTAGCGGATGCCGATGATGCCTCAACTGCACCAGTTGCACTGCCATTGCGATTACGATTCTGTTGATGCTTTTTCTTTTGCACCGCCGATGTGGTTGTCGTCGTTGTGTTTGTGGTGCGCGTATTTGCAAATTGCACATGCTCCGTATCCGATGCACTGGATGTGACATCATCATAGGCCGTGGCATTACCATTAACCAAATGCGCATTATTATTGCTGTTGCTGCTGTTCGCCTCAAAGGAGCTGTTCGTGCTGCTGTTATTGGAGCTTAAAAGCGAACTGGTGGGCAGCTCGTAGACAGCACCCGAATTGTTTCTGGCCTGCAGCAGCAGTTGCTCATCCACAGCATGATCATCCATGGCAGCGGGCCAGATGTTGCCCAAATGCGACTCGCTGCTGCTGGGATTCATGCTATTGTTATTCCCATGCTGCTGCTGCCTCTCGGCTGGCAAGTCCAGCTGCTGCTGCTGCTGCTGCTGTTCCTGATGTTGTTGCTGCTGCGGCGACAGGCCATCCGTTTCAGTCTTACGTTGTGTGTAATTTGGAATGAACTGGGCGCTGTCCGTGCGGCTAATGCTGCCACTGCTCGCTGCCGCCGCCGCCGCCGCTGACAACGTGGTTGTGGCGGCCGTTGACGTTGAGCTGAGCTCAAAGAATTGCGTTGGCTCACCGGCGCCGGCGCCAATGCCATTTGATTGTGTGGAATGCACATGCTCCATGGGCATCGGATAGCCGGCATTGCTCTCCGCCAGCCGATTGCAATGGCAGATATCGCGTACGACATTGCATTTCCAGCATTTGTTGCCCGTTGAGCTAGCCGGCTCCGCATACGATTCTCGATTTAGATTTCTCGACGCCGGCTGATACTGAAACATGGCCGAATATCCATCACCGCCAGCATCACCACCACCACCACCACCACCAGCAGCAGCAGCAGAACCACCACCAGAGACTGTTGCAGTTGCAGCTGTTTGCTGTGCTGTACGCATGTCTATGGATGTCTGCGGATAGGTGGGCATTACAACATAGCTATCCGGCAGCGCATCGCGTGGCTGTTCAAAGTATACGGCATATGGCGAGCGTTCTAGAATGCAAACAATAATATGATTAATACCTAAACGTATGGTAAGCCGTTGGTTGCACTTACGCCCCTCCTGGCTGCCGAGCTGTAGCATAACGTCCGAATAGCCCATTTGTACGCCATGATGCTGATTACGGTGCTGGTCCTGCATGTGTCTGTGTCTGAGTTCATCCTGTTCATTTTCCATGCTAACGCTTTTTTTTTTGTTTTTACTTTTAAATAGAAACATAAATGAGAAAAATGATTAATGTGTCTGCGCGATGACATAAATATGAGTATTATGAGAAAAACAAAACAAAAAATTTTGCATACGTATATTTAAGACGCCTACTGCGACAATTAACTATCTATTGACTTGACCCATATATATATAACATAACTATTTGGCCGATTGGGCCAACTGATTGACTGATTGATTGACTAGATGGCTGCTTGATGCAATGTATATAACAGGTATATAACAGTTTGTCCTGACGGATCGTCTGATTTGCTGACTGACAGTATATAACAGGTATATAACAGTTTGTCCCAACGGATCGACTGATTTGCCGATTGATTGACTGACTGATGTACAGCATAAACAATAAAGAGAGTATGCATTTATGATGCTATTAAGTTTGCCTTGAAAAACTGTATTTGAAAGTACAACATATTTTGTATTTGTTTTGTTTTCTTTTTAAATAACTTACAGTATTGTATAAGTAGTATTTGTTAGATGTCAGTAAGTTATTTCGAATGTTCACTGTAGTACTAGATTATTCATGTTAGAGCAATCATGAATGAATTGCGTTGAAAACTTCACACATCGGTCAATGGCTGCTAATGTCACCTGATTTTTAACTGACTTTGGCTATGCATTGGGCATTACACATTACGAATTCGCTCGAAAATCGCGTTAATGCAGTAAAAGTTTTATTTGAATTGCGGTTTTGATAAGAAATTTAGAGCTGTCCCAAAAACAGCTGTGAGCAGAATAGGACGGAATGAGCAAAATATTTTGGTGGTCAATGAGAGTGGGTAAGTGAGACAGAGAGAGAGACCGCGAATGGGGAGAGCTTGCGAGACGAACAGAGGGAGAGCGTGTGTGTAGCTTACCTGCTGCCCGAAGCCCGACAAGACACCTTAATGCCAATGTTAGGGGAACTGCTAATTTGCAAAAGACGTAGTCATTTGCTTAGTGTATTTTTGTAGCAAGTACATGCGTTAATTGCCTATGCACCGTTCTAATTATATAAAACAGAATTTAAAAGTCCGAAAACTTTACTAAAATCGCATAAATAGCACAAAAATATGAACGTCGTAGGGAAAAAAATCACACACACACTGACTACTATGAGTATCGATGTATCGATACTTGGACTTTTGTAATGCGCTACATCGATAAGCAAATGGCACAACATTTAAAAGTACTAGTAAAGGCATATGATGTTTAATAAGGCTGCTATTTAATACAAGCATATTTTGAGCTGTTTAAATATTTGTGCAATTTGAAATTAAAAGAATTGAATTATTTACTTGAATGCGCCATAATTGCTAGTGCTGCACAATGCTTTTGACCGTACTCTAACCGTTGCCTAGCACTGTTACGATACATCGAATCATAAGTCTAAAAATATCGATAGCATATCAACAACCCTACATTCCGCAGGCATGAAAAATCTAAAAGTTTAAGTAATTTGTTTATAATAAAAGTGCCAGACACCAGACGCGTAAAAATTGCCAGCAGTTAAACGGTACATATATAAATATATGTGAATTTCAACCGAAATGTATATATATATAGTGAGAACACATACATGTAACCAACTTGACTAACACATAGGGGCGGGGTGTGGTTTGTGGCTTAAAATTTGTGTACGTTAAAAATGTGTTTGCTTATAAAAAAAACAAAAAAGCCAAAAAGAATGCCAACTAATTACTTATGCCAAACACAAAACGCCGCGCTATATTAATTGAAAGCTTCAATTTTTTTTGCTCTATGCAAATGAGTTTGTGGCAATCGGCCAAAGCGGTTGTGTGTATATGAAAACAAAAAAAAATACGCCAACAACAACAACAACAACATTGTTTTATTCGTTTTGTGCTTTTACTTTGTAGATTTGGCAAACGTTAAATTCTGAAGCAGCAGCCCCCAACACACACGCACACACACGCGCGCACACACTCACACACACACACAAACCAAACAAGAAGAATAAAAATAAAAAACAGCAAAAGTCTCCCAGATCCCCTCCCAGTTCCAAGTTAGACTGCAATGTGCAGCTGCAGCGTAAGCGTACGAGATGTCCCGGCTCGCTGATTACTTTGTAATTGTTGGCTACGATAACGACAAAGAAAGTGAGTGCGATATGCGTACATTAAATAAATATGTGTACATAAACCAGATTTGTTTTATTTGTCTGCAGAGACTGCCGGCAATGTCAGCGGCCAGCCAATATGCGGCAAAATTGTGCAACGTTTTCCCGAGAAAGATTGGCCCGACACGCCCTTTATCGAGGGCATCGAATGGGTGAGTGTTGGCTTTGTTTCTTAATTTAGACGTTATTAACTTATCATAATTACAAATTGTAGTTCTGCCAGCCGCTGGGCTGGAGTTTATCGTACGAGAAACAAGAACCGAAATTCTTCATATCCGTGCTCACCGATATCGATGCGAATAAGCATTATTGTGCGTGCCTGAGCTTCCACGAAACGCTGGCCATCACCCAGACGCGCAGCGTGGACGACGAGGACGAGACCATTGGCAACAACAGCAATGGCAACTGCGGCCGCGGCTTGCTGGCCGCGCCACCCGTGGAGGCCATAACGCATCACAGCATTATGTATGCACCCAAGTGTTTGGTGCTCATATCCCGCTTGGATTGTGCCGAGACTTTTAAGGTATAGGCTAGTATATAGTATCGTAAACATAACAAAGAAATGTTATATAACAGTCAGAAGACCATACATCGTTAGATTTATTTAGAAACAAGCTAAATATTGAACACAACTCTTATTTTACAGAACTGCCTGGGCACCATCTATACTGTATATATTGAGAACTTGCCATATGCCATGGAGAATCTGATTGGCAACATACTTGGCTGCATACAGGTGCCGCCCGCGGGCGGTCCCCAAGTGCGTTTCTCCATTGGAGCGGGTGACAAACAATCATTACAGCCGCCGCAGAGCTCCTCGCTGCCGACGACGGGCAGCGGTGTATATTTTCTGTTCAAACAGCTGGGTATTAAAAACGTGCTGATATTGCTGTGCGCCGTGATGACCGAAAACAAAATACTCTTTCACTCCAAGTGCTATTGGCATCTGACCGACAGCTGCAGGGCATTGGTTGCGCTCATGTATCCATTTCGTTATACGCACGTGTATATACCCATACTGCCAGCGCCGCTCACGGAGGTGTTGTCGACGCCGACGCCTTTTATAATGGGCATACACAGTTCGCTACAGACGGAGATAACGGATTTGCTGGATGTCATTGTGGTCGATTTGGATGGTGGTCTGGTGACCATACCGGATGCATTGACGCCACCAGTGCCTATATTTCCATCCCCGTTGTGGGAGCAAACGCAGGATCTGCTCAGCATGATACTCTTTCCCAATTTGGCGCAAGCCGATCTCGCCTTTCCCAATAATGAGCGGCCCACCTCAACGCTAGCCAAGACGGAGGCACAAACTGATAAGGAGCTGCGCGCGATATTTATGCGCCTGTTTGCACAGCTGCTCCAGGGCTATCGCTCCTGCCTGACCATAATACGCATTCACCCGAAAACGGTGATCACATTTCATAAGGCTGGCTTTTTAGGCGCTCGCGATCTAATCGAAAGCGAGTTTCTGTTTCGCGTCCTCGACAGCATGTTTTTTACGACATTTGTCAATGAACGTGGACCACCCTGGCGTGCCGCCGATGCCTGGGATGAACTGTATAGCTCCATGAACGAGCTGCTCAAAACGGAAGCACAAAATCGGAATCTCGTATGTAAGCAGAAATGTCCAGATAATGTTAAACTAATGCTTGCTTTTCGTCTGCTGCAGATACTCACACATATCCAGGAGCTGGGCCGCACGCTGTACGAGAACGAAGCATCCATTGCGCCCGCCACATATGCCCAGAAGGTGCTCCGGCCACCGCAGGGCGCGTTTCAGCGCATCCATCAGCCAGCGTTTCCACGCATAAGCGTTGACAAGGTTGAGCTGATCATACAGGAGGGCATACGCAAGAATGGCCAGTCGCAGCGTTTTCATGTAACACGCAATCAGCACAGAATTATACCCATGGGTCCCAGGCTGCCCGAAGCGCTCGATGTGCGTCCAACAACGGTGCACAATTCGGTGCGTCGTTTGGAGGTTCTGCGCACCTGTGTCGCCTACATCTTTGAAAATCGCATTGCAGATGCGCGCAAACTGTTGCCCGCGGTCATGCGTACGCTTAAGCATCGGGATGCACGGCTCATCCTGTGCCGCGAGCTTTTTGGCTATGTGCATGGCAATAAGGCGGTGCTGGATCATCAGCAATTTGATCTGGTGGTGCGGTTCATGAACAAAGCGCTGCAAAATTCCTCGGGCGTGGATGAGTATACCGTGGCGGCCGCTTTGCTGCCCATGTCAACTATATTTTGTCGCAAACTCTCGATGGGCGTGGTACAGTTTGCCTATACGGAGATACAGGATCATGGCATATGGAAAAATTTGCAGTTTTGGGAGTCCAGTTTCTTTCAGGATGTGCAGGCACAAATCAAGGCGCTCTACTTGCTTCAGCGCCGCCAAAACGAACACAACAAAGAGGCCAATTGTGTGCTGGACGAGGTGCCGCTGGAGGAGCCAACGGCGTTGGAAATAACCGCAGAGCAGCTGCGGAAAAGTCCCACCATCGAGGAGGAGAAAAAGGCTGAGCTGGCCAAATCGGAAGAGTCCACGCTCTACAGCCAGGCCATACACTTTGCCAATCGCATGGTCTCCCTGCTGATACCGCTTGACGTCAATGTGGATGCGGCCAGCAAGCCCAAGCTGGCCTTCAGGCTCGAGGAGAACCAGAGCGTTTCCAATAGGTATGACTAAATCAAACAATTTTCGTGGCTACTGTTTAAATCTATGGAATTTACTTGCAGTATTATGGGCTCGCACAGCCTGAGCGAACATTCCGATGAGGGTTTCGAGGAGAATGATGCTTCCGAGATAGGAGTTACCGTGGGCAAGACCATCTCACGTTTCATTGACTGCGTCTGCACGGAGGGTGGCGTCACCTCAGAGCATATACGCAATCTGCACGACATGGTGCCGGGCGTGGTACACATGCACATTGAATCCCTAGAGCCAGTTTATCTCGAGGCCAAACGGCATCCGCATGTGCAGAAGCCCAAGATCCAAACGCCTTGCCTACTGCCCGGCGAAGAAATGGCCACCGATCACTTGCGATGCTTTCTGATGCCGGATGGACGCGAAGATGACACCCAGTGCTTGATACCCGCCGAGGGAGCTTTATTTTTGACCAACTATCGCATTGTTTTCAAGGGTTCGCCCTGTGATCCGCTCTTTTGCGAGCAGACAATTGTGCGCGCCTTTCCCATTGCCTCGCTGCTCAAAGAGAAGAAGATATCAATGCTATATTTGGCACATGTGGACCAGACGCTGCCCGATGGACTGCAGCTGCGCTCCAGCTGCTTTCAACTGCTCAAGATTGCCTTCGATACGGAGGTGACGCTGGAGCAAATCGAAACGTTTCGGAAGACACTAAACAAGGCGCGACATCCACGCGATGAATTTGAGTATTTCGCATTTCAATCGTATGGCACCATGCTCCAAGGCGTTGTGCCGTTGAAGACCAAGGAAAAGTACTCCACGCTCAAGGGTTTTGCAAAGAAGACCCTGTTACGCACGGCCCAAAAGGCCGGCTTTAAGCAGAAGACGCAAACGAAACGCAAATTGGTGCCGGAGTATGAGCTGGGCCGAAGTAGCGGCGGCGGCGGCAGCGCGGATGCACTGGAAACTAATTCCATAGACGACGAGCTCGAGGAGGCGGACGAGTTTGAGACACAGCAGAACGAGGCGCTGCCACGCCTGCTAACCACCAAGGACATCGAGCGAATGCGCGAACGGAGCTATGTGCGTGACTGGAAACGCTTGGGTTTCGATGCGGAGGCGCAGCTCGGCTTTCGCATAAGCAATGCCAATGCCAACTATGCCACGTGTTGCACCTATCCGGCCATTATAGTGGCGCCGGTACAGTGCAGCGATGGGGCGATGACGCACCTGGGACGCTGCTTTAAGGGCCAGCGCATACCGTTGCCCACCTGGCGGCACAACAATGGCTCGCTGCTCATACGCGGAGCACAGCCGAATAGTAAATCCGTAATTGGCATGATTAAGAATACAACGGGCGGGAATACCATGACGCACAATGATGTCACCCATTATCCGGAGCAGGACAAGTATTTCATGGCGCTGATCAATACAATGCCCAAGCTGACGCCGTTGGACGCACTCAATCAGTATACGGGCATGAATCTCTCAATGAACTCGCTGCTCGGACATGGCGAGGACCATCAGTCTCTAACGCCCGAGCTGATGCGCAAGCAAAGATCAAATTTAAGTGTTACGGATGGCAGCAAATCCGGCGCTGCGGTCAACAAAGCTGGCACGATGAAGGGCAATGAAAGGAGCTCAGCGGCGCATGCGTTCCGCAAGATGCGACTATATGCTTTGGGTAGGTTTGCGCAGCAAAGTTGCAAACAATTAGAAATCATATGTTTTGTTTTCATTTCGACAGGTGAAAAATCGCAGGGCAAATCGAATTTGAATGGTGACTTCTGTGCGGATTTCATACCCGTCGACTATCCGGACATACGGCAATCCCGATCAGCTTTCAAGAAACTTATACGCGCCTGCATGCCTTCGCATAATGCCAATGATGCAGATGGTCAGAGTTTTGCCAAGATGGTGGAGCAATCCGATTGGTTGCAGCAAATCTCAACGCTGCTGCAGCTATCCGGGGCCGTGGTGGACCTTATTGATTTGCAGGAGAGCAGCGTCATGTTGTCGCTAGAGGATGGGTCCGATGTGACCGCCCAGCTTTCAGCCATTGCACAGCTCTGTCTGGATCCGTATTATCGCAGCATCGATGGCTTTCGTGTGCTGATAGAGAAGGAGTGGCTGGCATTCGGACATCGCTTTGCCCATCGCAGCAATCTGAAGGCATCGCATGCTAGCACGAATATTGCCTTTGCGCCCACCTTTTTGCAGTTTCTGGATGTGGTCTATCAGCTGCAGCGACAGTTTCCCATGGCGTTTGAGTTCAATGATTTCTATTTGCGTTTTCTGGCCTATCATGTGGTCTCGTGTCGCTTTCGCACGTTTCTCTTTGACTGCGAGCTGGAGCGCTACGATTCCGGCATTGCGTCCATGGAGGATAAACGCGGCTCATTGAGCACCAAGCATATGTTTGGTGGTGGCGGCAGTGCTGCGAACGGTTCGGATGATGAGTGCAATGTTTATCCGCTGGACATACGCAGTCCGCGAACGCCCACACAACTGAATCGCATTGGACACTCGATCTTTGACTATATCGAACGACAGCACAACAAATCGCCCATTTTCTATAATTTCCTGTACTCCTCCAACAAGGATGTGGTGCTGCGTCCGCAGAATAGCGTGGCTGCCCTGGATCTGTGGGGCTTCTATACCAACGAGGAGCTGGCACAGGGACCGCCTTACGATTTGGAAGTGACCAATGTGGATGATGAAATCGATCTATCCGAAATCAAAGGCAAACGCATGGTCATCAGTGCCGGCTATGACAACATTGAGAAGTGCAATCCCAATGCCTACGTGTGCCTGCTCAGCGAGGTGAAGCAGGCGGAAACCGAACGGGGTCATCTGCCACAAAAGTGGCAGCTAGTGTGGAACAATCTTGTAGTGCCACATGTGGAGCCGATGTCGCGCAAAACCTCGCTCAGCAGCATGCTGGTGCAAACGCATCAGCATAAACGCTCCACGCTCGAGATCATTATGAAGGGACGCCTCGCTGGCTATCAGGACAAGTACTTTCATCCGCATCGCTTTGAGAAGCATCCATATACGACGCCCACCAATTGCAATCACTGCACTAAGCTGCTCTGGGGACCAGTTGGCTATCGGTGCATGGACTGTGGCAACTCCTATCATGAAAAGTGCACCGAACTGTCCATGAAGAACTGCACCAAATACAAGGCCATTGACGGCACCGTGGGACCGCCAAATGTCAACATGTCTCAGGGTGACACGGCCAGCATTGCATCCAGTGCAGCGACCACCGCGCGCACCTCCAGTCATCATTTCTACAATCAGTTCAGCAGCAATGTTGCCGAGAATCGCACGCACGAGGGGTAAGCTTCATTTACCGAACCTATCTAAGTATTATATCTTTATACATATCTGTTTTTAGGCATCTCTATAAACGTGGCGCCCTGCTCAAGGGCTGGAAACAGCGTTGGTTTGTTCTGGACTCGATTAAACATCAGCTGCGCTACTATGACACATCCGATGATACAGCGCCCAAAGGCATTATAGGTACAATCACAGTTTATTGCATTTAAATAGAAATTTTCGGTAAACCTATTCTTAATTTTACAGAGCTAGCCGAGGTGCAGTCCGTGACGGCCGCACAACCCGCACAAATTGGCACAAAGCGCGTCGACGAAAAGGGTTTCTTTGATGTAAATTGATGCTGTAATCTAAAGATAATCATCAAATTTAATCCATCCCATTTCTTACAGCTAAAAACCTCGAAACGCACCTATAACTTCTATGCGATGAATGCGAATCTGGCGCAGGAATGGACTGAAAAGCTGCAGGCCTGTTTGCAGTAGAATTCGAATCTAATCGATCACAATCAGCAGCCATAGCCATAGCAGCAACAAAATACGATTTGTGTGATTAAATCCTGGCGTTCTATTAAGTAATCCTCCACCGCAACTTCTGCGCAGACATCCGTTCTATGCGTGCTCCTCGTATTCTGCTCCCCAACCTATTTCTATATACATATATATTTATATATATACTGCTGAATGTTTCCTTTTGTTGTAGGACAATCCAATTAACGTTATTATTATTAATGTTTCCTCCCCCCCTTTTTTTTTTATACGTGAGAGAGTATTTATTTGTCAACGCGTGCATTACTCTGGATCTGTAGTAGCTCTGTGTGTATTATTTATAACCGAAATATTTTTACATATATAAGTTGAATTAGTGTCAAAAGTTGTTTATTAACACTCGCATAATGCATAAATTACATGAATATTTAGCAACAATTAACGTAGGCGACAAAAGCTAAACAAATTAAATAGTAAAAGTAACTAAACAAAAACAAACAAACGTACTGTAAATGTGCATATATAAAAAAAGGATACTATAATATCATGTGATTGTACGTATAATGCCGACAAGAATGAATGAAAAATGTATTGGAAATGGAGATGGAAACCACGATAGCAACTTTTTATATACATTTATATATATATATATATATATATATATATATATATATATATATACATTGCGCATATATATATATATGCTATATGTCTAAACTCTACATACATACTACATACTTATATAGTAAAAATACCAAAGATAATTCCACCTTTGTTGCGCAATTAAAATGCATTTCTTAATTTCTTCCTTTGAATTAAATTTAATTAATAAACGCCTTTCTTTATTTATACAATACAATAATGTACTATATGTTATTTATACGTATATCATATAATTTACTTGCAAATTCATTTGTGGCTTACATTTTTAAACAAATGCGCTTTCTATGATTTTTTTTTTTTTTTGTTAACTTTATTTAATAACTAGCTAAGAGCTGCTCCACATTGGATCAAAGAAACGTCGTCCAGTAAACAATGTTGAGGATGAAAAACGAGAAGGGAAAGAAAAAGCGCGAGAATTTATCTATAAAGATGGCGGTTGCATGACCATGACAGAAGGTATCATATTGTGGCTCTATTATGGACTCCCGATGATGATGCTGCAAAGACGCACTACGCAGTTAGAGTTTCAGCCAATTTAAATGTGATTAACTAATGCCCGGAACTAACCTTCAAGTCATCCAGATCTGTGATATTGTCATCGGAGTAACCCTTCATGGCCTTGGTGGCCACCGGTCCCATATAATTATTAACCACAGCGAACTCCATTAGCGATAGAAATACAAAAACCGAACAGGAGGACATCCATACATCGATCGCCTTAACATATGACACCGGTGGCAGCGATTGTTGGGATTGTGTATTCTGTGTGGCCAGCGTGAGCAGCGAGGTAACGCCCAGGGTGACACGCGCCGGTATGGCCTCCGGTTTGATCCAGAACGATATCCACGACATGACCACAATCAGCGCCGAGGGTATATAGGTGTGAAACAAATGATAGCCCAGGCGTCGACGCAAATTGAAGACTATGGCCAGGCAGGTGAAGTTGCCTAAGAGAATCGAGCGAAACTGAGTTTTGGAGAATTCTCAGTGAGAATGCGTGCACTCACCTGTTGAGTACTCAATGGTGCAATCGGTCGTATAGTTATTGGATATGTCCAATTGTGGCAGCTCGATCTCGGCATTCACCACCAGCGGATCGGTCATGTTCCAAATGAATACCAGATCCTCCACCGTATGCGATACTGGAAATAAATAATATTATAGATTTGCCTCGATATGAGGAACTCTCAAGCTTACGGCTCTCTATCATCATGGAACAGATTTGTGTATCGTGTGGATAGGATTCAAATTTCATGGCGCACGACAGCACCAGCGTCAGCTTGGACATATAGAGCAGAGTCTTGTCGTGATAGAGCCAGAGATAATGATTGGGTATGCTCATCTCATGGAATGTAACCTTTTTGGCATTCTTAAAGAAGCAATCGGGTCGCCAGATGCTGTGCAGCCAATCCACGTCCAATATGCGATACTGTTCGCTCATGTTCTCCGGCAAGCGCAGGCGCGGATCGCGCCAACTTTGTGCTAAAAATATGTCCGTCACATAGGTCTGTAAAAATGCAATTAGACTATAGAAACTGCAGCAATAAACCCGAGCTGCAGGAGAATACTTGACTTCCAGAGCTTGCCAGACTTTTCAAATATTATTACCATGGACTCCTCGTTGATCGAGTCCAGCGAGAGTACAGTCACATGAAAGTAAACAACGGTTGGCTGGCCCAGCAGCTTGGGTGCACGATTCTTGTCATAGGTTTTGGATGGTATGGGCAATATATCTGGCAGCGATAGACTTGATTCATAATGCGAAACCAGCTCGGCGCTCTCCGTATTGTTTCTGTGGCAAGGCAAAATAAGAACAGCATACTAGACTTAGTTGAGGTTATGTGTGACAGCCTTGTCTGATGCAATGCGCTTTTTGCCAGCTTGGCAATTCGATTTTATTTAATTGTTTGTTTTATTACCTGTAGCCATGAACACAATCACATAATTGAATTGATTTCTCTAGTATATGCATATAGATTGCGAACGCAATCAGGAAATTATGTTCTTTTAATTGTCTAAATATGTTTGGCATTTGCATTTTGTGTACAATATAATTTATTTCCAATTCGAAATAACGGCTATTTACTACATTTATTTATATTGCATAGTTTTGCGCGTTTTCACGTACTCTTTTTTACGTTTGTATTTTAGCTTCATAGTTTTACGGCACATTGTTCTCATGTGGCTGACATTTTATAATTGACCGATGGAACTGAAACATTTCTAGCTCGATTGTCGCATTTGAATGTGATTTATTGGATTATTTAATAAATGCAAAACTATTTTATTTTTTCCTCTTTCCGTTTATACGGCAATTCCCAACATAAAAAAATAGTCAAAGAGTTATACAGACGTTGGCTGTGCGCTGCTCAAGGTGTGATATATATTTAATTTGTATGGTTTCATTCGTTTTCATTGGCATTCCTCTTTTTGCTATTGTACTTTTCAAAACTGACATGCCCCAGGTATGTGCAAAACAAACACACAAATGGAAATCGGTTTTCAAAAAGCCGAAACGCGCATACCTCACAAAAGGTCTTGCTTGGAATTGAGAGAGAATCGAGGAGGTAGACACACAGCAAAACAAGCTCGTGCGACAAATGCTGCCAGAAAATTGTTATACCCGATGCAAGCATGAAAAGTAGTAGCATGCGTAATGCCTTAACGATAATTGACATATCTGGGCTTGCGATTGGGTAAGTGCAAGAAAAAAATGCACATTTCAAGCCAATTATTTCACAAACTTATTTGCTACTTACGTATTGTTCTATTCAACTACAAATCAATTTCAAAAAAGCGTTTTAAATAGCGCGTAAATAATCTTCACCTGTTGTTAACAGTTGAGCGTTGCCAGATGTGCGCCGCACGCCGCACAGCTGTGCACACGAGTTGCCCAAAAGTTGCAGCCTGCCAACATGATGGCAACGCTGCGATTTGTATGATAAATATTGATTTGTTTTACTTGTGTGTGTACTTCTTATTTTAAAATGTAACTAAAAAACAGTTAAAACACAGTTTAACTATAAAATATAAGTTATCAAATTAATTAACAGTGCCGAGCACAAGTTTAACATGGAATATTCTCAACAAATCGCAGGTAGGTGCGTTTAATAAACCGTTAAAGTTTGCGGTTGCAAGTGCTTAAGGTTTTTCGGCACAGTTGGCTGGGTCAACGAGGAGGGGTCGTGGGGTCACCCGTGTACTCCTTTGTTGCACAGTGACGTGATGCGGCTGCGGCTGCGGCGCAGTGTGCAATTTCTATTGATATTGATTACTTGCCAGAAAACCAAGATACACAAAAGGCCGAATCGAAAATCGTAAAAATTAACTAATATTTGATCAAATCATTTATTTTTTATCATTAAAGCGAGATTCTAATTGGCTAAAGACAAATATTCGTTAGACAAATATTACAACAACAAAATAAAGTGACACAAACTTTAATCAGCAGAGACGCAGGTCTTGGCACAACAACGCGAAACATATGCATACGATGTCGTAATGGAATCCCCGCTGTATCCGAAGGTCAATAACAATCTGAGCGCCAAGGTCTCGCCGAGCGGCGACAAGATGAGCTCCAGCATGAATAGCAGCAGCCTGGAGGATACAACGCCCAGTGATTCGGGCGTACAAATGCTGGATTCGGAGAATAGCGATTTTATGCTCGAGTCGCTGTGCTCCCAGTCGGGCCTTGAGTTCGAGGAGCCTGTGAAGCCAATGCCAGCTCTGAGTCAACAGCAGCTGGCGAAGCCGCCCGTGGACAGCAACTCGAATGTGGCCGCGGAGGAGACCATGACCAGCAGCGCTTGTTCGACCTTTGACACTACTGAAAAGATCGTATACAGGCGCAAGGTGCACAAAACTTCATCCACCCCAAAGGCGCCCAAAAAGCGCGTGTCATTTCACGAGGATATCCTTAAGAACACACGCACCGACAACATACACATAGAGCATGGCTTTATCACATACAAAAATGGACGCAAATTGGCCGTGGTGGGCGGCAATTCAGCGGGCGTGGCCGGTGCCGCCGGCCGCTATTCATGGTGCGCAGAACGAGAGCGCGTGCAGGCGCCGACCGAGCTTAGCGCAGCCGGTCGCGATGTCGAACAAGTGGTTGGCGACAGAGCAATGGGCCAGAATCGTCGACTGGTCTATCGCAATGCCTGCTCGGATGTGCTAGACTATGGCAACACGGATATCTATGATACCAATGAGCCCGTGGGTCTGCAATATGACAATTCCGGCGTGTTTGAGTATGCGCCCACAGCGGAAGCAAAGCAACGGGATGAGCGATTGCTTTATCGCTGCGCCTGCAGCAGCTCCAACTCGAGCCTGGACTCTGATGAGCAGGACAAGAACTCCAATGGCAAGAATTCCAATGACAATCGCAAACACTATGAGCAGGCCAAGAGCAGTTCCTGCGACTGCATTGGCATGAGCAATGCCAACAACAATTTAATTGGTAAGTCTCCTTGTTATCCATGCAACTCTTATACTTACAAATTTAATTAAATCCAGGCGACAATTGTTACTACTCGGAGCCCAATATTGGGGATGCCGGCAGCCCCAAGCAGAAGTCCGTGTGGAACAAGGAGAAGAAGCCCAAGTCCAGCTGCCTGAAGAAAACCAAACGCCACACCAACATAATACACGAACAGGATCTGAATGATCGCGTCAAGAAGTTCAATGTGCACGACATAAAGCATCAGTTGCTGGACAATAGCAGCAAAATGATATTCGGCTCGCTGAAGAGCATCTTTACCATGCCGCTGCCCGAGCGTGGTGTGCCCGAGGGCTCCGAGGATCTGCAATCTGTGGTGGAGTGCGTGCCGGAGCTGGAGCAAACGCCCGAGCACAAGCCCAAGTCATATGCGCCAACATGCCAGTCGCCCGACTCGCCGCCGCTCAAGGCCAAACCCTTTCTCAGCAAGAGTCTGGATGGCAATAAGCAGACGCAGGGCGTCAAGAAATTTGTGCACAACGTCGACGAACAGCTGCGTCGCAAAAATGATGAGCAAAACAGCGCCGCGGAGCCCTCACCCCCCGAGCAGCCGCATGCGCTGCGACGCCAAGATGAATTCGATAAGGAAACAGCCGCCGTGCCAGCGAATGTCACCGGCACACAGAACGAGTTCCGCAGCAAGTTTATCATCAACTGTGAAAGCACCGTTTTTGAGCATACGGGCGTCTCCTACGAGACCAGCGGGCCGCAGCAGCAGTCGGAGCTGCAGTTCGCCCAGCACAGCAGCGTGGCCAGCCTTTTGGAGCGGAACACGCCCATTGCCCAGCCAGCGAGTCAGCTGCGCAGCTCGTTTATGGGCGCACCCATAGCCAAGACCTTTAGCAACTTCTTTCGCAGTCTCAAGGAGAGCTCCGGCAATGCGTCAGCTGACAAGGAGCACGAGCAGAAGCAGCAGCAACTGCAACAACAACAACAACAGCAACAGGCAGCAACTGAAAGTTATTTTGGTAAGGAGGCTAAAGACTCTTTAATATACTTATTTATAATTTCGTGCTCCCCCATTTAGCTTCCAAAATTTCCAAGACGCCGCAGCCGTCGCAGCAGCCGCAGCAACCGCTGCCCAACAAGCTGCCCAGCACACACTCTTCATCAACCATATCCGAGCTTAGCTCCATTAGCAACAATACGAACAGCAACTCCGCATCCTATAATAAGCCGCAGACGCCAAACAATGTGCACGGCTTGGTGCTGGGCAGCCTGGAGCGACAATCGCGTCATCTGCCATCGCCGCTGAAGAAGCGCTGCGGACAGCCGCCACGCTATGGCGAGCCGCAGCAGCAGCAGCAGCTGCTGACCAGTCGCAGTCTGCACAGTCCGAGCAACTATTTGGGCGCACGGGGCGCCGGCGGGAGCGGACGTGATTCGAAGAGCACCATACTTAGCGAGGAGTTTGATGATATACTGACTATAACCACCACCACGGATACGGCCAATGAGCGTCCTTCGACGGAGAGCGATCTTGTAATTGTGGACTACACCGACGTGGACTATGCACAGCTATTGAAACCGCCCGTGCCGGCGGCCAAAACCTCGCTGATCAATCGCTTTCTGCGCAATGTAACCCAGAAGAAAATACTCGAATCCTCCATTAAAAAAAATGATTTCTTTGCGGATAAACTGCGCAGCGAGCACAAGCAGTTGGGCTCGAATCTCTATGTGCGCGGCGTGCGGCCCAAGAATTACGAGCTGATAGACGATCTGAATGCCGAGATTGCCATGGAGATTGAGATGTCGGGCGCCAATTCGCCGCGACGCGAATTGGCCGTGGGCCTGGATCTAGATTTGCCGGGAGATGTCGCCCGCTTCGAACTGGGCGTTGGCGAAATATCCATTGATATATTCACTGGCAAACATTTGCCCATGCTGCGAGAGCCCAACGAGCAGTTGCTTAAGGTAAAGGCTCTTATTAGAGCTAGAAACTAGAAACTAAATTCGACATATAGCTTTACGTTTAGCATAGACGGAACAAGCTTATCCTTGTTCCGATTTCTTTTCTTTCTTTTCCCATTTGGTCAATATACATGTGACGGCAATTCGGAGCTGTGTATAGGATATCTCCTAGTGGGAATAGTCTAACTTGGAACAGTCTTATGATACATACTTTGTCCTTGCAGGTCTTCAAGCTGTACACGGGCTACAGTCGCGAGGGCTTCATGACGCCGGTGCTGGTGCTGCTTACGGATAAAACGCTCTACGTTACGGATCTGGTGCGCAATTGTCTGTGCGCAAAATTTGTGCTGGCCTACAAGGATTTGGATGTCATATTGGTAAGCCTCACCATCGCAATCGAAATCTCAATCTAATAAAACTTCCTGCTACTCAGATGGGTCCCTTTGGCAACACGGTGCTACTAAGCAACAGCATGCGGGACATGCAGCAGGTGCTGCTCGCCGGCGGACCTTATCCGGCCGATGCACTGGTTGCCAATCTGGAGCTGTGTGCACGGCGCAGCGGCTCAACGCTGCCCGCCGTGGGTCAACTGACACTGGAGCATCTGGCGCCGTTGCAGGACTTTGTGCGTGCTAACAGCTGTGTGGGCAAGGATGAGCACTGGATGTTCTATGCGGTGGTCAATATGCCCGCTGGCGGTGCTCTGGGCATGGGCCTAGATGGCGAACAGGAACCGCTGGGGCCGCACATCAAGGGTTTTCTCATGCACCGGCGGGTGCGTGAAACAGCCACAGCAACCGCCGCGTCCAAGATCAGCTGGCAGCCGGGCTACTTTTTGTTAAAGTGAGTTGAAACTGCATTGAATTGAAGCATATATAATATGTGTGTGCCCAATCGTACAGAGCGGGCGTGCTCTACATGTTCCATGATTCCACGCAAAAGCTGCCCAGCTGGGCCATGGCCCTGGCCGAGTGTCAGGGCGCCAGGCGTGCTATCAAATCGGCGCGTCCTCATTGCTTCGAGATCATGCTCAAGGGCGAGCTTTTGCAAATGGCAGCGCCGGATGAGTATGTGGCCTCCGAGTGGCTGCAGGCGCTGCTCCAGTCAGCGAGTGGTGTAAGTTGTTAAATGCACAAACAAGCACACTATCAACATTTAATATGTCAACATTCTCATTGACAGCTGTTCGAGCTGCAGGAGCGGCACAAGGCTCTGGGCTGCACTCTGATAGTTACCCAGAACCATTTGATAACGCTGCGCGAGGACTTTGCTGCGCCGCTGCGACAACTGAACAAGGAGCCGGAGACACCGCCAGCCGCTGCCGAGAACAAGCAGCTGCTGCGCGAGGAGGATATGTTGTGCATCTTCGAAACCAGCAGCTTGGTAAGCAGATTCCATTCCCCTAGAGAAGCAACTGCTCATTAATTCATTTTCAACTCTTAGCTAAGCTCCACCATGAGCACGCCCACACGTGGCACACAACGCTCCTGTTCCTCACTCAACTCCACACCCACAAAGCACTCGCTGGATGCGTCCAAAGCTCTACCAAAAACTGTGTCAGGACAGGCGCAAAGCATGAGCAGCGTTTATGGCAAAAATTCGGGACTGGAGATACTAACCTGTGCGGATATTAAAGCAATGACTGGCATTAAAATACCCTCACACAGCGAGACCTGGTGGTGCATATTGGAGTTCTCCTGCCAGGAGGCGCCACTGGAATGTCAAGACGATTTGATTCTATTCTTTGCGAGCAGCATGGAAATGCAGCGCTTTTTGCGGCTGCTTGAGCAGCTTTGGCAGTCCAAAAATGTGTGTTCATTCTGAAATAACCATAAAAAAAAACATAATATTAATATTGTATAACATTCAAACAGAACGATCTCTTCCCCATAACCATACTGGACGACGATGAAACGCTCGCCGAGCAGTGCACAGTGCTCTATTTGGACATAAATCGCGCCTGGGAGCCGCTGCTGTCCGCAGCACTCGGCTATCCTCTCTAAATCGCGCAAACTAAACAAATATAATCGATGCAGATCTATTATTATATGGTATTTAAGAATTTTGCCAGATCTGAGCAAGTAAAACTCAATGCTTAATATTCTAATACTCGAGACATGGTAGCTGCAACATATACTTATATATCTCTGTCAATATTTATGTATACACAAACGATATTCATATATACCTTGTATTATGATTTGTAACCTGAACATTCGCTTTAACAATTCAATTATTTGCGCTGTTATCTTCTATATATATAATATTTTGTGTGATATTAACTTTTAAGTTGCCAATTGACACGATTTCTTTTTCGGGTTTACAAAGTTTTACGTATTATACCTTAATTTTGTTAATATTTTGTATTGTTTATTTCGTTTTTAATGCAACAAACACCGTGTAGAAATATGCACAAAAAAAAATCCAACGCTTTACTATGTATAAACAATATTTTGATAACCAATCATACATATAGTAAAAATATTTTGTAAGCATTCGTTAGGAGCTCGCCAGAACAGAAACCAGAAAACGTTAGCAAATCATTGATCATTTCAATATATCTCTATATATACTCTAGCTAAAAGATATTATACGTCAAATAATCTTTATATATACGCAATATGTACGGCAATTGTATGTCTGGGCATTATTTTTTGGTGCATATTCGATGGAAGTGACATAAAATGACATTGAAAGTATTTACTTATAAATTGTAACCTCTCAAATACAAATATATATATATATGAATATGAATATGAATATGAATATGAATACGAATACGAATACGAATACGAATATGAACATGAATATGAATATGAATACGAATACGAATACGATTATGAGTATGAATATGAGTATGAATATGAGTATGAATATGAATATGAATATGAGTATGAGTATGATTATGAGTATGAGTATGAGTATGAATAGGAATATGAATATGAGTATGAATATGAATATGAATATGAATATGAATATGAATATGAATATGAATATGAATATGAATATGAATATGAGTATGAATATGTGTATGAATATGAATATGAATATGAATATGAATATGAATATGAATATGAATATGAATATAATGCTGGTGTTTTCATACGGAATGCACTCAAATGGCTTAACTTTAAGTTTTCAACTATGTCGTACCTTTAGTTTGCCAAATATGATATGAAATCGGACAATATATGAATTGAATTTAAGCACGCAGCTATTTTGAAACGGCTTATGTGGGGATTTTGTACGATGTAAGCCCCACAACCTAATAATTTGCTTATGCAGTTTTCAATTAGCAAGGCTTAAAATCCACACCTCACGTAATATCCCATGCCCAGAACTGTATGAAAGCATCAGATAAAAGCTCATAATAATTAATAAAATTGAATAAACATGATAGTGGGGAAATATTTTTTTCATTTTAATGCTAAGCTCACTGATTGATGACGCCCCCCCCCTCGCCCCCAACCTCCTAGACATAATCAAAGGAGCTAAGAGTCGGAGCACTCCTGGCAAGCGGGGGTGGGGCAACTCAGTTGGTAGAAAGGAGGGGGGCAAAGATAATCATATTAGCAGCTCTTTAGAATGCAGAAAACTAGTGTGGAAGTGGTATATACATAAGTACATATGTATGTGCATGTATATAATGTACATAAAGAATCGATGATGATATGGGTTGTGCCTGTGATTAATAGATGGGGTCTCCAACTAACAGTATGGGAAGATGTTTATGTGCACACATACATACATGCATACATATGTATGTTACACACACAAGCAGGCTTTTATGTGCGTGTAACTGTTCTACTGTGCCGCCAAATGAATTATAATTATTATGCAGCTAATAATAAAGAAACTAATAAAAACATAAACCTCATATGTATGTATGTATGTATGTATATGATTTTGTACATACATACACGTACACTCTGCATTTGGCCGTGGAGTAAATGCATAATTGGAAAATATGCATAGAAATTAAAGATAAACACACATGTAACAATAAGAGCTCTGAGAGAGATGCAGCCGAAACAAAGACATTGCATTGAAAGAGACACCAACAACAACAACAACGAGGCGAGAGAAGCGCAAGAGAATGAGCGAATGCGAGTTAAAAAGAACGCATGGAAAGTCAAAAACTCCAACCCTCATAGTAAGTCAACGAATAGAAGAACAGAGCAGGAGGAAAATAACAACAACAGCAACAACAACAGGAGCACAAAAGAAGGAAAACGCTTCAGCGACTTTTAAGCCTATGCGACTGTTAGCTGCGCTCTAAACCAGTTTCAGAGTTGGTTAACATGACCAATTTTTCCTAACAATTATAAACTAAAAGTACTTAATATGTTGCATTTCGATTCTATAAGCCATTTGTATTTTTGTTCTCTAATATTTATTTGCATCTGTTCGCTTTAAAGTGCATAACTTGCGCGCCGTAGGGCATCGGAAAACCAATAAAACACTTGCAGGCCAGGCGCAGGCACAGGCATAAAAACAAATGCATGTGAATGCTGCTGGCTGAGGAGAGGCTGCTGCTGCTGCTTTGGCGAGCAGCGGCTACTGCTCTCTTATTAGAGCGTCTCCCATCCTCATACTCACGCATACAGACAAGTGCTTATGCTGATGCTGCACTCACTTTCATTAACACAAGCACCATAGGCAGCGCCAGCAGAATTGAATGCAGCAACGGCGACGCGGCCGAGAATGCTGCTGTGCGTTTCTAGACATACCATATACATACATACATACATACAAGCACACAAACGTACGCATGCAGCTACGTTAATGCTTACATATAGACGCGTGTATAAACAAACATAGATGCATACATATGTACATTCGTACAAACATACAGTACATATATAAATGCACTGGCCGTTCACTGCGGCTGCGACGGCCAGGCAACACAACCCCAAAAGTTGGAAAACCAAATAAAAATACGAATACAAGGCACGCTGTTTGTGAGTTTTCTGGTGAGTGATAGTCGACTAACGAATGTCCTGTAATCATAGAATTCTTAAGACATTTAAAATATAATTACAAAATTGAATACACTATTTTATAGTTAAATAGGCGTCGATTTACAACAAATCTGTTGTAAATTTAAATTTAGCGTCTATTTATGTAACTTAAGAATTTTCTATATAATATAATGCCTGCAAACTTTTTATTTTAGTTTATATCTGTAGTTAGCTAATCAACTGAAGCGTTTGGTTAAGTGTCATATAGCCAGCCAGAAACGCATTACAAAGAACGTACAAATAAACGCACATTTTCCAGAGAAGTAGAAAAACTTCCACCCTCAAAGCAGCGCACACAAGCACTATACACACATGCTCACAAACATTTGTATGTATGTATGTACATACATATTAGCGAACTAATACAAAAAAAGAGAGCTGCGCTGTCACTGTCATTTGTCCATTGCGTCGCTGCTGTTGCCGCTGGCGTCTCTGTTTCTGTTTCTCAGTCTCTGGCTCAGTCGCAGTCGCTGCCTGCGCCTGATTGCCGTTGCCTGCCCCAGTGTTTCCGCTTTCTTTCGTTGTAATGTTACTTTTAGTTTGATGTCGGAGCCTCGACGAGCCGGTTGTAAGCGTGACTTTCGTTTAATTCTACTTTATTATTGTTGTTGTTTGCCGTCGACGTCGTCGTCGTCGCGCTCGACGTTGCCTCGTGTGTGATTGTGTGTGC
This sequence comes from Drosophila littoralis, assembly GCA_018903485.1. Classification (NCBI taxonomy): domain Eukaryota; kingdom Metazoa; phylum Arthropoda; class Insecta; order Diptera; family Drosophilidae; genus Drosophila; species Drosophila littoralis. The sequence goes on along the minus strand of JAEIGF010000368.1, from coordinate 1,094,533 downwards.
GTGTATGTCTGCTGGTGTTGTGTGTTTTGTCTCAGTGTGTGTTTAGTTTAAGCGAAATTGAAAGTTGTACATTTTGCTACCCCCAAAAAGCAAAGCGCTGCATACAATCGCGCGCTCATACCAACGTGTATACGCGAGTGTGAGTGTGTACCTCGCCACACCACACCAACCAAAAACCAACCCCCACCAACAAGCGTAGCAGCAACAACAAAAACAGCAACAACAGCAACAACAACAACAGCGGCAGCTACAAAAACAAATCCAGCCAAGTTAGCACCACCCACAGTTGAAAAGCGCCGCATAGTCATCGTCATCGTCATCGCCCATCGCCTGTTTCTGCTTCTCCAATTCGATCGTATTTCAATTTCTCAGGCTCGCCGCAACGTTTATGTTACAGTTACAGTTGTTGTTAGTGTTGGTTAGTGCAATTTGAAAACAACCAACAAAAAAGCGAAAGTGTTACACAAGCCCCAAAATATAATAACGGGCAGTGAGCAGAGGCTCTAAAAACCAAAAGGCAGCAATTCCACACAGGCAACGCGGCTCCTGCCTGTGCGTGTGTACGTGTGTGTGTGTGCGCGCGTGAGACTGCGGCCAGTGCGTGTATGCGTAAATCTCTGTTAACAACATAAAACTGTCATGATGAATTTCTCCGCATTCGGCGGCCCTTTCTCTGGCATTCATCAGTTTGCCGCTAAATTTGATGCACAAACACCGGGCGCATTTGGTACGCCGCCGGTGAACTCTGCGGCCGCTGCAGCGGGCAGCGACAATCATGTGCAGCGCTATCAGACCAATGGCAATCATTTCAATCAGAATGTGCCCAACGGTAAGTGCTTATACAGACACATATACATGCATACATACTTATATACAAGACAATTATACATATGCACATTTCTATATATATATATACACATGCATTTAAATATGCGCGCTGCATGTGTGTGTGTGTGTGTGTGTATGTGTATATATATAACATAATCACTAAAAATTTATTTTATTTTTATCGATTTATTTTCGCCTGCTGCTGTCGCCGTCGCTGCCGTTTGCGTCGCCAGCGACGTCAGCGCTGGCGTCGGCAGCAACAACAACATCAACAAGAGCGGCAACGATTTGCTGTTCCCTATGCCCATCCACTACAACACGCCGTTTGGGGTCTTTTGAACATGTGTAACTAGCACAACAACATTCATGTTTTGATTTGAAAGAAGAAGAATGTAGAGGATCAACTTGAAGAATGTCAGAAGAAGAAAAAACAAAAACAACTGCGCATGTATAAGAGCATTAAATGTTTGCATTGGTTTTTGGCTTTGCTGCGCACAGCATACGACATATCGTTGGTTAGAGCGAGAGAGCACGTAAACAACTGATCAGCCGCTTAGTGATTCGTTCGTGCAGTTCACAGAACTAGTTCGCATTGAAAGAAAATGCATTGAAACCATCTTGCGTTCAGACGAGTGTTGCCACCTGCCAGAAAAACGGGTTTCGGTTGATATTGATGAGAAAATCCAAATTTGAAATTTCAACAAAAAAACGATTGACCTTCGTTCGTAAAAATAAGCTCGATATAAGTTTTTATATGGGAAATGATCACTTCCTTTATTTATTGTTACGCTATTTAAACCTTGTGAATTAACAAAATTATCAAAGAATATAAATATTTATATTATAAATATTACTTTTGGTTCATATGAACAAGGTTTAATTTTGTACTGCATATTTATTTATTGATATAAACTTATCATAGAGTTAAAAACAAAAGGATAAGTGGATACTACTAGGGTCATCAGCTAGATGGTAGTACGTACTTTTAGGTCATTGAATGTTTACTTTACTTTATAGGGTATCTCTGAATTCGAAATTCGATTGCAATATATTTGTTCCCATCCCATCCAACAATTTTCCACTCCAGGATCTTCAATTAAAAAGCCCAAATACCCTACTCAACACGGACGTTCCGCAATTTGTACTCCACACTTGGCCAGCGGAGCGGATGCGGCAGTCGACATAACCGAATCTAACGATTTTTCGTTCTTGTTGCTGGTTTTTTTTCTTTCTGCTTCTTCTTCTGCTGCGCTATGTTTTGAGTCATTACCACCCACCCCCGTTTGGCACTGTGTGTGTGTGTGTGCCCGTTGCTGCTATTGCCAGTTTTTCTCGCTCTCGTTGTTGTTGTTGTTGTTGTTGCTTAGCTTCGCTTGAAAATGCAATGAACTCAAATAACTTTTGAATTTGCTGCATTTCACTTTGTATAGCCCCGGGGGTGGGTTTTACTGTCGTTAGCTACTCAGCACACACACACACACACACACTCAATTAAACGGGGGAGTTTGAGCATGTGTGTGTGCGTGCGCAGTTTTCAACCCCAACCCCTGTTTGTGGCAAGGCAAGCGTCGCTGCCTTTTTAATTGCACTGACTTCCTTTTAGCCAAGCTGCAACTCTTTGCGGCAGGGTGACTGCCAGCCCAACCCCTAAACGCAAACGCATTGTACATAAGCAGTCAGAGCTCTAGCGAATCATTCAGACCGAGCTCAAATCAACTAATCATCCAACTAAACTGCGTCCTATCATTTAGACAGAACTCAAATCGACTAATCATCCAACTGAACAGCTAAACTAGGTCCTATCTGATAGTTCTAGTTATTAGTTTAGCAACATCCCAATTTGAATTTGTTCGTTCATTGTCGTTCACTTCAGTTCCAAACCGTTTGTTCATTAAAGTTCAGGTTCATTTGCATGCCAAATTGTTCATCGGTTCATTTGTGTTTCAATTGGTTCAGTCGTTCTTTGCAGTCTCCCATCGTTCAGTCATTCGATCCAGTTCCAACGTTCATTTGCAGTTTATTTGAGACCAAACATAATTTATCAATATCCCAACTTTGTTTTCTTCGTTCATTTTCGTTCACTTCAGTTCCAAACCGTTTGTTCATTATATTCCCTAATCATTCAGTGGTTCATTTGCATGCCAAATTGTTCATCGGTTCATTTGTGTTTCAGTTGGTTCAGTCGTTCTTTGCAGTCTTCCATCGTTCAGGCATTCGATCCAGTTCCAACGTTCATCAGCAATTTATTTGAGGCCAAACATAGTTTATCAATATCCCAACTTGGTTTTCTTCGTTCATCTTCGGTCACTTCAGTTCCAAACCGTTTCTTCATTATATTTCATTCAGTGGTTCATTTGCATGCCAAATTGTTCATCGGTTCATTTGTGTTTCAGTTGGTTCAGTCGTTCTTTGCAGTCTCCCATCGTTCAGTCATTCGATCGAGTTCCAACGTTCATTTGCAGTTTATTTGAGACCAAACATAGTTTATCAACATCCCAATTTGTTCGTTCATTTTCGATCACTTGAGTTCCATACCTTTCGTTCATTTATGTGCCTAATAGTTCAGTGGTTCATTTGCATCCAAGAATGCTCGGTGGTTCATTTGGGCTCCAATCCGTTCACTCGCTCAAATCGTTCATTCATTCCATCGAGTTCCAATGTTCTTTTGCAGTTTATTTGAGGCCCAACATAGTTTCGCAACATCTCAACTTGCTTTTGTTCGTTCTTCTTGAGCTTCAAACCGTTCGTTCATTTATGTGCCTAATCGTTCAGTGGTTCATTTGCATGCCAAATTGTTCATCGGTTCATTTATGTTCAAAACCGTTCACTCGCTCAAATCATTCATTCATTCGATCGAGTTCCAGCGTTCATTTGCAGTTTTTGTTTAGTCGTTCGTGTTGTTGAATAGTTCATCTGAGAACCATCATAGTTAGTTCAATGTAATGAACTACTGCAGCAATTCGAACTAGAAGCTGCAAAGCTGCGATTAGTCGACCTCGAAGCGCTTACCCATCTGCCAAACCGAGCTCAGGCCAGCTTTGATGGGCTCTCATCACATCTTTTATCGATTGCAATTAGTTGCATTCACTTGCATAATTAGTTGCCCAGTCCGCAAATAGTTCATAATTCATGCAGCACGTTTAAGAACCAAAACTCAAACCCGAACCCAAACTCGAACTCGAACTCGCACCCGACACCAACTGTCATTTGCCACTGTTTTGTATAGTTCATTGATCCCAGGTTTTCAGCTCTACGCATTACATTTCCAGTTTAGCGTTTTATTTTATTTCATTTCATTTTGGTTTTTCACATCATGTTTTTTTTACCTGCAACAACAGGAAAATGTGTCTATGCATGTGCCGGGCTTGTGCATGTGTGTGCGTGTGTCTGAGTGTGGGTTGCTCTTTTATCTAGCAAAGTGTGCGTGTGTGTGTGCGTGTGCGTGTGTGTGGTTGCAGGTAGAGCGCTGTTAACCCCGCTGCATGCCGCTCCCCGCTCAGTCGAGCTGCCGCATTTTCTTGTCGCTTATTAGCTGGCTTATCAACAGCAACAACAACAAAAAAGTTCCCGAGTCCAGTTTTGTTTTTGGAAGACAGATATACGATGCGATAGCGTGTCTCGCATTATAAATCACATGCGTATCAGCTGAGAGATATCGACGGGCAACAGATTCGGACTCTTAGATAGTTCAAATCTCTGATACATCCATTATCTAGTTTAAACTGAGATGCGAGTCAAGGCAAAACCTCGAAAGTGAAGTACTTACATATATCTAGTTGCCGTGTTTATTATTTATATTTAATATAATCTCAGTAATGTTTACTAAAAATTATATAAATATGGCCAGGTTTGGCTCTTTGGGCTCATGTTACTTTACATTATGCAATCATGTTACTTAACATTATGTAATCATGTTACTTAACATTAACTGCAATCGAAACCTAATATTGACTTTCGATTGGTTGTAGATAATGAAAACAATATACATATAAATCATATTACTTATCGATTATATGTCCGCTTTATAGGATATAAATATTAATTAAATGCATAAATACTTTGCCAAGATATCTTTTAATGGAACATGGAAGAAAGTTCTAGCGTCATCTTATATTTGTCTGTTGCCTATTATATTAAGTTAATAAAATTTGTAGACATTTTCATTCCGATTCAGTTAAGGATTTGATAATTGTTGTTATAGATAAAAGATCTTGAAATGTTTTACAATAAAATTGACAAAATTTTTTCTCAGTAAAAAAGAAAACATCTATAAGGTTATTCCTTATTAAAAAATAATATTTCTAACATTGTTTATTTATCTTAATCTTCCATCAAAAAATCGTTTCGACTTTCCTTTTTCTGGCCGTATCACAACATGGAAGCTACGTACACTTAACTTTCTTTCAAGTTCAAGCACCTGGGCCAAATATTTGTTTATTTTTGTTGTGTGCAATTTACATAATTTATCAAGTCCTGGGGCGCAACTCTTTAAGCAGATATAAAAGATTCAAAAAAAGAAAATGAAAAAGAAAAAGAAAAATGTAAATAAAAGGTATAATATTTGTGGCTCATTGATTTTTCCGTTTAGGCGATGACGAAGCGTCGGGGAGGGCAAGGATGAGTAAAGAAAAAGAAAATACTAGAGAGAGAGTGAGTGAGTGAGAGAGACTGGGAGAGTGGGAGAGCGCGCGCTAGGGGTTGGGGTTGCTTAAAATTAGCCATGTGCTTGTTTAAGTCTCGCATTTAATCATAACACGATCTGTATATTAACACGATCCGAATACTATATGCCAAGCAGTTGTCCAGCGCGGCGTATGTCTGTGATAATATTGCGGTTTGTCAAGAGGGTCGCTTGGGCGCGCCCAACTCCCTCCCCTCCCCCCACATAAATTATTTGCACTCATGTACATATTTCTATGTGTACATAACAGACTGTGCGGGTGTGAGTGTGTGTGTGCGTGTGTGTGTGTGTGTGTGCTGGCTGGGCTTACACCCCCGAGCGCCTGACGCTATGCAACACTAAAAATGCGCGTGCTTATAAGTCTGTCAGACTAGGTGTACATATAAGTAAATACAGTGAAAGCCCACTTGAGCAGACACGTAGGTGCAATAATAAACATGCTTTAGATATCCCTATATATGTTAATGAAAATTATAAAAGTATGCTTAAAACATTTCAAATTTCATCAAAACGAAAAATAGCTAAACTTTGGTTTTAAACTTTTTAAATTTGCTCAAAAAATAGCTAAACTTTGAGCAAAAAATAACGCTAAACCACATTTTTGAGTAAATCACACAATTTCAAGAATTCCCTCAAGACCAAGAAGCCTTTTACAACAAATTAGGACAAATGCCAGCAAAATTCAAAAAGTTGGTAAAAACTTTGATGCCAAAGAGAGATGTTCGTTAATAGAACCTTCACTGTACATACATACATATGTGCATGTCTGTGTGTGCATATGTGTACATAGTTGATATATGAGCGCATTGGGCGTGCATGTAATTGAGTTAGACACCCGCTCCCTGCCCTTAGGAAGTCGCTTAAGCCCTTTGAAAAAAGCAGGCAAGTGTAAAACAATAAAGGCAAATGAAGCTTTTTCCTATCATATGGCAGCTTTAAGGCTTAAAGCTGATTCTGGCAACTCTATTGTGGTTGGATTGGTGTATTGTTGTTGTTTCTTTTGTTGTTGTTGCTGTCGCCGATGACTCAAACTCTGGCGACTGGCGCCGCGTCGCGCTACACACGCCCAAACCACGAGCAGCGGGCGTTAAAACCCCCAACTCTAATAGGGGTTGCAGTTTTTGCTAACCTCGCTTTGCGCTCTCTCACTCTCTCTTCTACTCTATGTACACATATGTACATGTATTCTTTTTATTTATATATGTTTCTGTTGCGCGCGCGCTCTCTCTCACTCTCTCTCTCTCTCACCGCTTTCACTGTGTGTGCCGGCACTATAAACACACTTAAAAGTAGGCATGCAGAGCGTAGCGCCATGTTTTTCCATAACGTTCCCCAAACCCAGCGAATTCCTTTCCATTTTGTTCCACTTTGGCTGTGCCACTCAAACCTTAGCCAGCCGCCATATTGTGGTATTGGAGAGCGTGCGCCCAACAAACACACTCTCTCACACACACAAACACACAGGCGCGCGCGCTCATTCTCTCACTCTCGCTCTCTCTCCACACACGCTCATTTGAAGTTGGGCGCGCTCTCACTCTCGCTTGGCCGTGTTTCAGTTTTCACCGACTTTAACTCGTTGCTAGGCAGCAGCAACAACAACAATCTGCCATTTCGTTTGCCGTTTCTCTTACTCATCCGTTCTTCTGCTCGTCCTGCCGCTGCCGCTGCCTCTGCTGCTGGTCGTTGTCGACGTTGTCGTGTGGCCCATGTGAAAGTGAAGTGAAAAGTGAAATGTTACAACGAGAATGCCGGGTACGTTGATGGAAAATGGAGCGCATGTTTTCAAGCTTTGTTGTCGTCGCTGGCTCGACGTAGTCCGTCGCTTCGTTTCCACACAGGCTTAGCCCAGTATTTCCGTGCGTCTGTCAATTCTGCTCCTCTTCTGTCAGACATTTCGTATGCCCGTTCCATGTTCCGTTTCGTTTTTGTTTTTGTTTTGTCAGCTCTTGTGTGTGTGTGTGTGTTGTTTCTTGTTTGTCATTTTTATGGCCAGTTGGTGTTTTTTTTTTTTTTATGTCACTTTTCGTTGTCTACTTTTTGGGGCCTGCCGCTTGCTCTGTGCACTCAGTTTATTCACTTGATTAATTACGGCTACATAAGTCTTGCATTTGTCTAACTGCTTTCATTGTTTATCCATCGTCTTTAGCAAACGTCGAGGGGGGGGGGGCAATTTAATTGCTCGGATAATATTTGATTATCTCGGCCTTTATTTTTCTCGTTTGAGGGTTGGGTTGAAGAAGTCCTCGTCGCTGTGTGTCGAGATTTTTGGGCCTTATATGTCAATCGATTTTTCGTGCGTAAGCATTAGGCTCGTCCTACATCCTTTTTGACTAGTTTCTCAAGAAAAGGTTGCCTGAAGTACATATAACAATTATTAGTTTGTTGCTTCTTCAAAAAGTTTCGTGGAATTTTTGGAAAATATTCATAGTTAGGCAAGCTTTTGATTCAATATTTGGTCTGCTTTAAGGTCTAACTATGTTTCTATAATTTGTCTAAATTTAATATACCAAAATTTGTAGATTACTTTTGCAGTGAATGGAAATGAAACATAAACATTCGATAACTTTTCAACACTGAAAGGTTCATGTGTAAAGTTTTTATTTGAGCTTTCGAAGGTTTCAATGCAATTTTCTTCCCTTGTAAAAATACTCAGTTAAGCATAATTACTGTATTTAATTAAATAAAATGTTGCTTTTAGGCATACACTGGCTCCTCGAACAATTTCATTTACGAGTCTGTTTGCGAAAGATGTCTTTTGGTGCCTTTTACGGTTCGCTGGTCAATTGTTTCAGCTTAATCCTCCATGCGGACTACTTTCCTTTATTAGATCCCATTAGCCTGTTTGCTTTATTTACCCACGCAGGACAATCTTCCTCTCTCTCTCTCTCTCATTATCTCTCTCTGTTCCCCTTTCCCCACGGACACATCCGTCTGCACACATATGACCTGCCTAATTGAGGTTGGCGCATTAAATTCGTTTACCCCAAAAGTGTGCTAGAGTATATTATGCGACTGTGTGGCAACGCTCGCAGTGGGCATTAAAGCATAAGAAACATGTTAAATTATAATGCAAGGTCACAAGTTAATTTATTCGAGGCACTGACAGGCAGTTGCCACGCATACACACGCACACACACAAACAGGCACAATCACATATTCGCACACCCACATGCATATGAAATGCTTTTAAATGTGTTTCGGCTCTTCTTTTTATTATTATTAAATTTGTAACCTTTTTTGTTGCTGCATACCATGCTGCATACCATGCTGCATACCATGCTGCATAGCTTGATGCCGCTGTTGCTCTTGGCTTCCCCGCTCGCAACCAGTGTGTACATACTCATTTCATCAGGAAAAAGGAAGCAAATACAAAGATAAATACTAACAAAAAACCGGGCCAATTGGCAACAGCCAGAAAATATTTATTAATAAAAACGAGCGCCCGGCAAAATGCTGGCCCAAAAGGCAATGCCGAAAAATACGCGTACACACACACGCTTTGAAGTATATATATATGTGTGTGTGTGTGTGTGTGTGTGTGTGTGTGTGTAGCATACATTCGAGGCGCATCGGTAGGGCCGGCATTTTCAATTTTAATTTCCTTTTTCCTATGTATGCGTGGCCTGCACGTGTGCTCTCTCGCTCCGTGCGCTTGTGTGTGTGTGTGTGTGTGGGTGCAAAATTTGGCCTTGGCAGACGGCAGCTCGACGACAGGCGAGCGGGCAGGGGCAGGCGGGCGTACAGGCAGGCAGGCAGGCAGACATGCCCACAGCCGCCTAAAAGTAACGGCAGCAACAACAACAACAACAACAACCTACGCATGTCAGCCGTCAGCAGCCAGTGTTGCCAACTACTAACAAAGTGTGGCTGCCTACAAGCACACACAGCCATACTGGCAGCAGCTTCATGTATATGTATAAGAACACACAAACACACACACACGCACACACGCAGTATAAATCGTGCGGCACTGGGACATTGTCAGGCGTCGTGCATAAAACGAACAGCCGCCCGCTTTTAGCCGGCACCCGATCCTCGTTCGTCGTGTGCGTAAATGTGTTTGTGTGCGTGTGTGTGTCGCCGTCGCCAGCTGTAGCTGCTGCTGCTGCCGCTGCCGCTGCTCAGTCAGACGCAGGTCCCAGTCAGTTGTAGTTAGTCGTCGTGCGCTGGAGCTCGCTTGCGGCGGCCTCGAGTTGAACAAATTTAAACACAAGCTAAGCACATAAAATATACAGTATAAATATAAATTAAATAAAGTTGATAGGAAATATATAAAACTTAAAATATTTAATCTATAAAGTAACCACAAAAGGCTGTGATTCTAGCGCAATTTCGAGCATGTGTAAATATGACCTAACCTCACAAAAAATTTGCCTTTTTTTCTTTTACTTTATCAATTGCTAATGTTGCTCTCCCTCTCTCTCTCTCTCACTCTTCTATTTTTACAGTTTCGGCGGCCAACAATATGCAATATGGTCAAAATATATCCATACCATACTCGCAGCCGCAGAGCGATCTAAACTTTCTGAATGCGGCCGCTGCAGCGGATCATAAGGGTAAAATCCATCCAAAAATTGAACGTGACCGGGAAGAAGGTGAGTCGGCGACGCAAGCGGCAGGGGTTTGTATTCGTCGGGTAGAGGGGGGGGTTGTACTTTCTTTGTTTTTCCTTTTTTTTTTCTTTTTTTGGGTCTCGGTTTTTTTTTTTGGGCCAGCTATCTTTTATATGGCATGTAATTTCAAGGACGCGCATTATTCTTCGTGCGCGCCGCCCCTGCTCCCCTGCCCCCCTGCCCCGCACACGGTCCGCTTCGGCTCGAAATGTTATTTATATAAAAAAGGAAAAAAGGAGGAAAATGTTGCGCCCTGTCTGGATTACGAATTTGTAGCATACTTTTTGGAGCGGCCAACAACTTTTATCTGCCAGCAATTTATGAACCCTCTGTGCCTGAGTGTGTGTGTGTGTGTGTGTGTGTGTTCGTGTGTGTGTGTGTGTGTGTGTGTGTGTGTGCGTGTGTGTGTGCGTGTGTGTGTGTGCGTGTGTGTGTGTATTTCCTATTAACAAGTTTTCAAAATTTCTGTTTACTTGTTGTCGAGCACAAACTTTTCCACACACACGCACACACACACACACACACACACACACACATATATTTTCCACGTGGGCGTATTAACTTTAAAAGAGCAGCCTGAAAACTTGAGCCTTTGCCGCCGGGGTAAGGGAGGGAGGGGTAGGGGGAGGTGCTGCTGCGAAGAGAGTGGGTTAGGGATATGCGGCATGTCATGTGTCCTTGGCGGCAGTAACTGTGGGTGGTCCGCAGAGGGGAAGGGGGAGGGGGGCAGCCTGGGATTTTCAAGAAAATAGAATTGAGCCTATTCACACAGACGCACACACGGTTTGTGTGTGTGTATGTGTGTGTTGCCAAGCCAAAGCTTTTTGTTGTTGGGGTAGGTTTTTTTTTTCTGCCCTTGCTTTTCTTACAGCAAGAAAATTATCCAGGAAGCTATTAGATAATGCATGAACTGAAGGAGCTGAGATGGGCGTGGAGTGGGCAGGAGGGGGGGGGTAATAAGAGTGTTGTGGGGCTTGGGAAACGGATTTGTGTCCTGGGTGTGTCCATCAGCATCATCATCACATGCAGAGCGAGGAGCACAAGCAAGTGCTGTTATCTTTGTGTGTGTCTCAAAGATAAGATACCCTTTCAGATAACTTTCTACGGATCTTATCCAAACACGATTTAGGGCAGCTATTTGATTAAGGAGCTTTATAAAGATTATAAGATATCTTTTACAGGATCTTAGCTTTGCACCTGAGCGAGTTCCCTGAAATAACTTCACATTGGGACAGTCTATATAGACCTTGCCAGAATGCCCCACACCCCAGCTAGACATGGAGTACACTTAATGCTCACATATCTCTTCGTGCTCTTTCACAGTGCTCAATCAGCAGATCTTACAGAATGTCAATCAGTCGTGGCAGACGCTGGCCAATACGGCCAACACGGTCGACTACTCATCGCATTTGCTATCCGCAACACTGCCAATCTCCATACAGCACTTCCTCAAGTATTCGGAAACAATAAAGAAGGAGTCCACCGGCGATGTACTCAAGAATGGCACCAATTTGGCCAGCTTGGCGCTGGGGGGCGTGGCATTAACGCCCAGCAATAATGGCGCCAACAGCGGCGGCCATCACAACGGCGGTCTGGTGGGCATGGACCACGGCGGCCACATGACCAGCATGACGGACGCGAACGGCTCTGCGCTGGCCAACGGCGGCGCCAGCAACGGTGTCAACGGCAATGCGAACGGTGCGGTTAGTAACGGTGCCGCCGTCTCGAGCACCGCGGCGGTGGGCACCACAAATGCCGCTGGGGGCACCAGCACCACCACCGGCAAGAAGACCAAAAAGAAGAAACCGCCAAAGGAGAAGAAGCCGCGGCCCAAGCCCGGCGAAATACGTGAAACGAAAGCGTTGGACGGCTCCACGCTCTACTGTTGCCCCGAATGCCAGATGGCCTATCCGGATCGCAGCCTGATCGAGCAGCATGTCATCTCGCATGCCGTCGAGCGGCGCTTCGTCTGCGATATCTGCAATGCGGCGCTCAAGCGCAAGGATCACTTGACCAGGCACAAGCTCTCCCACATACCGGACAGGCCGCACGTCTGCAATGTGAGTCTCGGCCTGATTCGACGCACAAATGCCAGAAATTTAATCAATTCTCCATCTCTCAACAGATCTGCATGAAGTCCTTCAAGCGCAAGGAACAGCTCACCTTGCACATTGTCATACACTCGGGCGAGAAGAAGCACGTCTGCATTGAGTGCGGCAAAGGTGAGCGTTTAAATCGAAGAGTCCGCCACAATAAATATAAGAGTATATGCAGCTACTCCCATGCACTCTCTCGCGAGCATTAGCTTAACTGTGTTCCTCTTTGTGCGCCATCCTTTAACGTTTTGTGGTCCTGTGCTCACAGCAAGCAAGATAGTTTACTTCCTTTATAGCAAAGTGTTTCGGTCTCTTTCTCTTTCTTCCTCTCTCTCTCGCTCTCTCACTCGCACTCGCTCTCCCCCTCTCTATCGCTCTCTCACTCGCGCTCACTCTCTCCCTCTCTATCGCTCTCTCACTCTCTCCCTCTATCGCTCTCTCACTCTCTTCCTCTATCTCTCCCTCTCTCTCTCCCTCTCTCTCCCCCTCTCTCTCTCCCTCTCTCTTTCCCTCTCACTATCTCTCGCTCTCTCCCTCTCTCTCTCTCTCCCTCTCTCTCTCTCTCTCTCTCTCTCTCTCTCTCTCCTCTCTCTCTCTCTCCCTCTCTCTCTCTCTCTCTCTCTCTCTCTCTCTCTCTCTCTCTCTCTCTCTCTCTCTCCCTCTCTCTATCGCCCTTTTTTTCTCTCTATCGCTCTCTCTCCCTCTCTCTCCCTATCTCTCTCTCTCTCTATCTCTCTCTCTCCCCCTCTCTATTCCTCTCTCTCTCTTTCCCCCTCTCTCATTCTCTCTTTCTCTCTCTCATTCGCCCTCTTTCGTTCTCTCTCTCTCTCTTTCACTCTCCCCCCTTCTCTCTCTCTCTCTCTCTCTTTCACTCTCCCCCCTTCTCTCTCTCTCTCTCTCTCTCTCTCCTTATTTCGCAAGTTTCTTTTTTCAATTTTGCATAAATCCAAAACGGATTTCATTCCTTCATGTTTTGCTCTCTGTTCTTTATCGCACACCTATCCGCTCCCTTTCTTCTTTCCACCAACCGTTTGATTTGCGTATTTCTGCTTTGTGCTTTATCCTTAAACATATTGAATAACTTTTGGTAGTTTCTACCATTCTGAATTACTTTCTTATACTAATATATGTGATTTCTTTTAATTCAGGTTTCTATCGCAAGGATCACTTGCGCAAACACACGCGTTCGCATATCGCGCGTCGCGTCAAGTCGGAGGTCTCGGCCCAGAATGTGAACGGCAACGCCGGGAACAATGCGCAGAATAATGCGCTGCACGGTTCCTGAGGTTCGTACAAGGACTTTTGGTAAATTCACAAATACATTTCATGCCCCAAATGGCGGCTAAGCTGTTGCCACACAAATTGCAGCCGCAAATTGTGCACGCTTTTTTTTTGGCAAAAGCTGAGCCGCTTTTGAAATGTGTTTGGAGTTTACCGAAGGTCCTGCTGAGCGTCACCCAAATCCAATAACCCACTCAGAAACAAAACAAGCAGTTTAAATACAAAATGCAAGTATTAGTTGAATTTTGTTTGAGACACTTTCAGTTCTTTAGCTTTGGTTCTTTCAGTTCAAGTTTTCGCACAAAAACATTTAGCAATTTAATGTACAAAAAAACAAAACAAACCAAAACAAAAAAAATGGTGGAAAAAGAAAGCGAATAGAATTTCGAGTTGGAATTTTTAAATTTAAATATGCGCATAGTTGGCATTCATTTCTTTATGAGGATCTGTGATCTTTGCGGCATAAACTAAACTAAAAAAAAAAAAAAAAGAAAATAAATAAATAAAAAACAAAGCTTTTAATTGTAAGCGAATAATTTTTAATGGAATACAAATTTATGTGCAATTTTCTTTGAACACCATTTTTAATTGAATTTTCTTTTTGTTTTTGTTTTTCGTTTTTCGTTTTTCTTACTCGCAAACAACTTAAATAAATGTACTTAGAATAAGTTGGCAAAAGATAACAAAGGAGAATTCATTTGATGCGCATATTAATTAAGTCAAATTGTAACGGTATATATATATATATATACATATATATATTTCTAGTCTTATACGTTCATTTCAACAATTACGAAAGGCGAATGTCAAGTATTTTTAAGAACTTTTTAACTTAATGTTCAAAGCGAAGCAAACACTAAACAGTCGAAAATGCAATACAAGCTCGCATCTTTGCAGGCCCAACTTCCAGTCGTCGTTCAAATCAAACTAACTAACCATTTTTAAGCAAATCAGACCGATTACAATACATCAACCGTATTAACTTACAAGTATACTCTATAGTTATAGCCAACCTACCATGCTTACCAAAAGAATTAAAACATAACCACAAATATATAATCGATCCAACAAAAAAGGGGGAAAAAAAGTAAAAAAGTAAAAAAAAAAAAAAAAAAAAAAAATACCGCTCTAAAACAATATACAAAATAGAAGACAGCTAACCAAAAACAATAACTGCAAAAACAAACTCAATAAATGAATATTTTTTATATAAATACAAAGGAAATGAGAAAATCAACTTATACCAAAAACAAAACAAAAAAAAAATGATGAAAAAAATGAAGAAAATGTATAAAGAGTATGAATGAAAGGCATAAAACAATAACCGAAATAAAGTGCAAACACTTCGTGCAAGTGAAAACGTAATTAACTGTTCAAATACATAGCATTTTTTGAGATTAACAAGATTAATGTAAAGATCTAAACAATTACCAATATACATTTTATCATATGTTGTGGTACCAGCATATTTACATCTAGTTATACGGAATGCTTCAAACTAATATACATTGAAAACAAAAACAAAAACAAAAACAAAACCAAGCAAAGAAAAACAAAAAAGAAGAATCTAAAACCAAATAGTTGTAATGCGGTATTTCGGTTTTTCTTTCTTTTCACCTCACAATTCTAATCCACGAAAATGCGCCTTGGGCAACAAGTTGTTCGAAAATCGTAATGCGTATAAGAAGGTTCTCTTATATTTTCAATGCAATTGGCAGCTGATGCACTGCTCTCAGCCAGTGTTGCCAACTGCCGCTACAAAAAGTAGCTGAATAGTATAGGAAGGTTCTCTTATATTTTCAATGCAATTAGCAGCTGATGCACTGCTCTCAGCCAGTGTTGCCAACTGCCGCTACAAAAAAGTAGCTGAATAGCTATAAAAAACTCTAGCTGAATTAGCTTATCGATATGGCTACAAAATGGCTAAATTGCCACTAATACGCTCTTATACGCCTTTCGAAGAGTTTTTCGAAGACCCAATGTAACTTGTTGCGCATCGCAGCATTTGAACATAATTCCCAATATTTTGTTAAGCACATGTATTTTGGTTATTTTCTTTGCATACCCAATTGATGTAGTGTCATATTTTGTGTAGCGATCAATGTACTAACTATTTTACATATATGTATATGCTAATTATGTTCCAGGCATATTCATATATATATATATACATATATATTATATATTATATAATAATGTGTACGTGATTGAAGATTGTGCAGCAGCTTAAGGGGAAATGGGAAATTCGCGTTGGGAGTTTTCTGTTTTGTGGCTTTGTGCGTTGCTTTGAGTACAGAAAATGAATTCAAATACTTGCAGTAAAGTACAAATACTAATTACAAATACAAAAAAACCAAGCAGAAGCAGCCACAAAAGGCAATTGAGCCAACAAAAAGTATTAGCCAAAAGTTTCACACAAACAAATAGCCAGAGAAAACCGCAAAAAAAGAAAATACCAAGCTTAAGTACAGTTACTACCTAATCAAATATAGCACACATTTTTGGCCAGGATTTACGTAGTTTGCCAACCATTGAAAACAAAACAAGTAAATGTGTCAATCTCATACTAAACGTATAAACAAATAAGCAACCTTCAAAGTCCACGAAAACTTATCTAATTCGCAATTTGTTTTGGTTCCGTTTTTGCATACCCTTATAAATCACACATAAGACATTATAAAACAATAAGTTTATAAACTTCAAAAAAAAAAAAAAAAAAAAAAAAACAACAACAAAAAAATAATTGCAATAAATGACAAACAAAGGAAATTAAATCACTCAGGGATGAAGCCTCCAAACAAACAAAAAAAAAAAGTAAACTAAAAACAAAAAATATAAAGTAAAAAATGCAATATTTTAAATGAAACTAAATACAAAAACAAAAAAAAAACTAAAGCTAAAATGATACATTTTAAAGTTAAATATTTTAGTGTAAAGCAAAAACAAAAGAGAAAAGCGAAAAGAAAAAAATTCCAAAATTCATTAGAAATTTGCACAAATTTTTGGCATTTCATAAAGCAAAACAAAAAGAGCATAAAACAGCAAAGAAAACATAAACGAAACGAACTTATAAACAAAACATATTTTTTCAAATATTAAACAAAAACTAAATTGGTTTAGCGAAGGTATAAAAGGCATTAAAAAACAAAATGATTTAAAGAATATTAAAAAAACACACACGAACACACTCAAACACACACAAGCACACACAGACACACATATACACACAGTCCGTGCAACTCTTAGTGAATTTAAATGAAATGTATTACAATTTACATATTTACAAACTAACGGAACGAGAATGTGGAGAATGTGAAGAATGTGAAATATGAGCGGAAGTGTGCGGCCAAAGATGAGGTTAGAATTGTAGTTAGAAGTACCGTAAAGCAGGCAGGCAGGCAGGCAGGCTGGCAAATTATATTATGTAAACCTTTTTATATATACCCTAACAGAAACAGAAACAGAATAAAAAAAGTAACTGTATTGTGCTGTATTTATGTTTAGTGTCGGCAGCAACTGTATTGAAAATGTAAACAAAAAACGAAAACGAATGACGAGAGAAGAGAGGAAATGAAATGAAAAAGTTAATTGAAAAAAGCTAAATACATTTTAAGGTTAGGTTTTCTGCGAAAGGACTGAAGTTAAGGCAACGTAGCGTTTAAAAACAAAATGGCGAGTGTTATGGACAAGGATGTGGACGACGAAAACAAAAACAAAAATAATAAATAAAAGCAAAGAAAAGAAAAAAAAGAAAAGAAAATGTGCGCGCGCGGCTTGGAGACGAAATTGGTTTAAGGTTAGGCATACTTTCGAGCTAAAAAAAAATTGAAAAAAAAAAAAAATGGAAAAACAAAACAAATTAGAGAGAATAATAAAAACAATTTACCAGCAGCAGCAGCTACAATATTTTTATAATTACACAACTGAAACTTTGTTTTAACTATGTTTAATTCAATAACAATTTTCGACTCGTTTAAGACATTTACTGTTTTGTGATCCAGAAAAAGATGAAGCAGAAATTATTTAAAGCATCCGATATACTTGACTTTAAAAGATAACTAAGTTTGCAAAATATGCTGTTGTACGGCAAAAGGGAGAGCAAGGATACAGTAAATTGTACTTACCTAATATATAGAGCAAGAGAATACACACAGACACACAAAAAACACACACACTTTGAATTATATTTACTTGAATTAAATAATAATAATGAGTATATATATAACTTTGTACTTGAATAATATTTTATTTATATATATATATATATACATATATATATATGTATAATTTAAGTCAATAAAAATTCTAATAAATTATAATCACCTAAAACAAGCTTCGTATTATTGTTAACATGCCTCCAAATTTGTAAGGGTATCGCTTTATCTTTTGTAACTTGATTCGATACTCTTAAAATTTCCCACTCTTTGCAAATTCCCACTTTATCTATAGCACGGTCCATTTCCCTTTCCCGAATTGAATGCGGCACCCATTCGATACCTTCGCACGCAACAAGTACTTTAGCTTCTGCTGCCGCCATATGCGTTCAAAATATTAATCGATTTATGTAAGCTTAATATCGATAGGCGCTGTAAAGCACGTTGCCCAGTAACGGCATAACGTAACGATGTGCGGCTAATTTATCAAGTTTTAAATTAATCTCAGCTTTATTGAATCTTATTTTTATAATACAGCCTGCTTTGACAAATATATTCGGCAACCAGTCAATATATGTGATAAGGCCGTTTTAATAATACTTTTTATATAAACTTGCGTTAAAATGAAATGAAATGAATAATTGATGTGGCCAAACTTACTATTATAAGATCAGCGCAAATGTAGTGTATGCATTGCACTGGAATAGGTGCTAACAGCTTTCAAATTGCACGCTAACTAAATCTATTTTAATGCAGAAATGATATGTTCAATTTAAGCTGCATGTAAAAATGTACATTAAACTCAGTATCATAATTCAACAATGTTAAGTTAACAGTCTAGTAGGTTTAACAGTGCCATTTGAGCGGGGCGCTTATATGCTCGACGCCCTGCAACACTTGTCTTTAATGTTTGTTGATACTTAGCGGCAGTCGGACGTGTTTTCTTTGAATCGGGCCAACTCGCACGTGTGGAATAAACGTGGTCGTGTTGATTTAAGTCTAGGTTAAAGTATTTGAGAGAAACGCAGCATTATGATGGCCAAGAGCACGGATGAGATGAAAGCGTTAGCGGTCAAATTGTTTCAAATCAATGCATTCAAATTTGGCGATTACAAAATGAAGGTCGGCATTAATTCTCCGGTTTACTTCGATCTGCGCGTTATAGTTAGCTATCCGGATGTGATGGTAGGTGTGCGGGGAGGTAGGGGGCAAAAGTAAATCATTTGACAACTGTTTTGCTTATAATTATCACAGCAAACCGTTTCGGATCTGCTGGTGGCGCACATTAAGGATCTGCAGCTGAGCTCCAAGCACGTCTGCGGCGTGCCGTACACCGCGCTGCCGCTGGCCACCATTGTCTCGGTGCAGCAGCACACGCCCATGCTGGTGCGCCGCAAGGAGGCGAAGGCGTATGGCACCAAGAAGCTGATTGAGGGCATCTATCAGGCCGGCGACACCTGTCTGATTGTCGAGGATGTGGTCACATCCGGTTCCAGTATACTGGACACCGTGCGCGATCTGCAGAGCGAGGGCATTGTGGTCACCGATGCCGTTGTCGTCGTCGATCGAGAGCAGGGCGGCGCCGCCAACATAGCCAAGCACGGCGTGCGCATGCATTCCCTGTTCACCCTCTCCTTTCTGCTCAACACGCTGCACGAGGCGGGGCACATCGAGAAGGCCACGGTGGATGCGGTGGCCAAGTATATTGCCGCCGTCCAGATAAACAGCGATGGCTCGTTTATTGGCGGCGATAAGAGCGTGGCCGGTAAGTGGCATCCAGATCCCAGATACGGCACACCATAACATAAACATGACACAAGCGCGTGCTAATTTAGCTGAAATCCGGGCACCGGGGACCAGCACCAATTGCGAGACCCCAGCCGAGTGCCAGCGCCCCTTCCCTAATATGTGTATCTAACCATGCAGCTGTTAGTCCCAGCTCGTAAATTGTCTAATTTGCTTTAATTTGGCCGCGTCCAACATGGTTAATCAGATCAGATATAAGTTATATGACCTGCACTCGACTCTATCATAGATATGCCAATTTTATTGGCAGTTGATTGATTCCAAATAGATTTATGCAATATCTCTGGATACCTTAATATTGTCACGAAATGTCCAACAATTTGTATATATATATTCTTGATTAACATCAATATTCCTGTTGATTTAGGTTTTCCTGTTTGTTTCTTGTATGTTTGTATATTTCCCCTATTTGTTCCTATTTTTCGATAACTCTTTGAGAAACTTTGCAGCCCTGGTGAAGATTCTCAAGAAGAATCGAAATGTTTTGAAGAGAAGAGAGTTGAATTGGAAGAACATAAAAACAAGGGCCAACATCCAAAAGTCTCATTTGAAAAGACTCGCAAAATCCCAGCAACAAACTTCCTAACTTATCTAAAAATCGATAAGCAGCGATAATCCAACCACTTTTTCCCATATCAACATATATCGTAGATTAGAAGTGCCAACAATCATATTTTGTGCGAAGCTTCTCTCATATTATACAAGGATCTGTAATAAAGCCCCCTTTCGTTTGCCCTGCTCCACTCTCAAAAGTATTTAGAATTCTTTTGTGTAAACTTCTCGCATATATGCAAACTTTTGCCATCTTTATGGCCTGAAAGTTTCATAGAAAACCGCTTACAAACCCAAAAGTTATTAAAGAATACGTATTTTGAAAATTTGAGACAAGGAGGAAGAAGCGTTAATTGCGACCTACTTCTAGTTTATGGCCCTTATCATGCTGTCTCTTATATTAGGTGTAGACAACAACATTTGCTGATAACTTATCTATTCATATCTGGAATTTCTTTGCTTTCCACAGAAGCCAACGACTTTTCGCGCACCAAACTGACCTACGAGAGTCGCGCCAACTTGGCCAAGTGTCCGTTGGCCAAGCGCCTGCTCAATCTGATGGCCGCAAAGCAAACGAATCTGTGTCTGGCCGCCGATCTGACCGAGGCGGATGCCATACTGGACATGGCCGACAAGTGCGGTCCCTATATTTGCCTGCTCAAAACCCATGTGGACATCGTGTCGGACTTCAGCGAGAGTTTTATTGTCAATCTTCAGGCGCTGGCCACGCGGCACAATTTCCTGCTAATGGAGGATCGCAAATTTGCGGACATTGGCAACACGGTGTCGCTGCAGTACGGCCAGGGCTTGTACAAGATAGCCAACTGGGCGGATTTGGTGACAGCGCACACGCTGCCCGGCCGCAGCATTGTCCAGGGCCTGAAGGCGGCGCTCGCTGCTGGTCCCAGTCCCGCCAAGGAGCGTGGCGTCTTTCTGCTGGCCGAAATGTCCGCCAGCGGAAATCTGATCGATGACAAGTACAAGGAGAACAGCAACAAGATTGCCACCGAGGGCGGCGATGTCGACTTTGTGGCTGGCATCGTCTGCCAATCTGCCAATTGCTTTGCTTTTCCCGGTCTCATACAGCTAACGCCGGGCGTGAAGATCGACGAGGGCGTCGATAAGCTGGGACAACAATATCAAACGCCGGAGCATGTGGTCAAGGAGCGTGGCGCCGATATTGGCGTTGTTGGACGCGGCATTCTCCAGGCCTCCAATGTGGAGAAGACCGCGGCCAGCTATCGCGATCGTCTCTGGGCCGCCTACCAGGAACGTGTGGCCAAGTAGGCGTGGCTGCAACGCCCACAACTGGACGTATTTTTGCCGCACATTTTCAAATGGTCGACGGTTTTTTCATTTTTAAAATTAAGCGCAGCAAAAGACAAAAGAATTTAAAGCATTTAAAAGACACATAGTTGAGAATTTTCACAACAAATTTGTTTAATATTAAGTTAAAAGTTGGCTAAAAGAAGAAAATACAACAATCAATGAAATGTATTCTGATAAATCATGTACTAAATTTAGTATGAAGCCAAACATTGCAGCACGTAGCTGTAATCGCCGGATATATCATCCTGTAAATGAAACGAAAAAGAAAAAATATGGGTTTGGTTTAAAAACTCGCAAAATTTGCAATTTGTTCCTTTGGCTTTTCGTTTTATTTTTTTTTTTATTTGTTAATAGCACAAGCACAAAATACTACTAGAAATGTATAATATACAAATAAAATGTATACAAAATATATAAAGAAACGTTCAAATTAAATTAATTTTGCACATTGCAGAGAAATATAAACGTTAGACGCGATTACAGGACAGGCTGGCTTTGAAAAATACTTTTAAGAAAAAAACATTTTTTAATGAGAATTACAATTGGAATTGAAACACTTCACAACACTAATAATTTCAGGTTCTCTTTCTCTTGTCTTCGAAAATGCATATTTTTGGCATTTCTATTGCACAGTTGTTTGTATAAGACCCTAAAACTCTTATACTTGGGCGCACGGCAGCTCTTCTAGTAAGCGACGACCGTCACAAGCAAATATCCAATTTCAGTGTTCGCATCCTCCTGTGTGTTTTTGTGTGTGTTGTAAATTGCGTAAACACGTTGAAGAGAGAAGCGTAAAAAGAGCAGAGCATTAAACGCGTTATTTTGTATACATTTTTGTTGTTGTTTTTAGTTGCTTGGTGCTAAAGAAAGTAACCGCTGGCCCCAGTGTTAGGTGTTATGTTAAGCGCTAACAGCGCGCTGTTAGTAACATGGCAAGCAACAGAGCATTGCAAAAATCTGCTTCTGTTAAACACAAGAAGAAGAAGCAGCAGTAACGGCAAATACAATTCAAATGTTTACAGTACTAAATGACGCCTAATTGGATTTTAATTGCTTTTATTGTTGCGTTTTGCTTGTTTTTAACAATATTGTAACTTAGAACTTTTTGCAAATGAGACTCGAGACAAATAATAAAAAACAAAAAACATAAGCTGCAGATACAGCAAGGCATATGTATGTGTATATATATATATAAAGGTATAGTTAAAATTGAGATAAAACTATGTGCAATGAGTGTGCATAAAATTATGTATACTAATTAACATGTGATGCGACTGTAGGCCTCATTAAATGCACTGCGTTGCTCGTAAAAGTCTGTATTCCACATTTGCGTTCGTAGATCATATAGTATATATATATATATATATATATATATATATGTAAATATAGGTACATATAAGATTTGTATATATGTACATATATGTGGTCTAACTATTCGATAGTCAAATTTTGTACAATATGTGTGTGCTTAAGGCTTGGAACAGACACGACAGTGACAATTTGTGTATTGTTGGTTTGGGGGCATGTGATTTCTTTTTTAGAATCCAACAATAGCCAATAGGGCACGCTTATAATCGCCAGATGTATCGCCCTAAAAATATAGAATATGGCAAGTTTTAATGTTTTATGCAGCACACAAATGAAGTAAGTATAAAAGCAAACATGAGTGTACAACCGATAAAAACTAATGAGCGAGAATGTTTTCGTATAAAGAACAAGGTCTAACTGTACATGAATTGCGGCAACTGTACATGCTCTGTTAATTTATGGCTATGTAATTAACAGAGTGCTTTTGTATGATAGAAGCTTTTTTTTTTAACAGCTGTTAACAGCTTGCGGGAATGTCATGGAATGTTATGTTAAATGGAACTCGAACTAGTTGTCAGGGAATATATTAACTATGTGTGCCTAATTACAATTAGATTTAGTACAGTTATACTAGATAGACGTCTATTTCTAAGTGCATACTCAGTGCCAAACAACAGAAATGTATTAAGCATGCTATTGCACAAATGGAATATATGTAAAACGAATATTTACCTTGATCCAAGATTCCAGGCTCTTGTTGTACTTGTTCTGGAATGCTTCCTTGATATCGCCCAGATCGATCTCGGAGCGGCTGACAATAATGCGTATCAGCGTCTTATCCTTGGTGCCCAGACCGGCCATGGAATCGTGCAGACGCTCAGAGAAATAGTCAATCTTGGACTTGCAGCACTTGACTGGCGAGAATGAATAAACAATATGATTTACCGAATGAATCATTTATTGGCGTTGGGCATGACTCACCGATGGCCAGGAAGCCCTTCTCGACGGAGCCGCTGAACTCACGCTTGATGGCCTTCTCGATGTCATTGCCGGAGAGATTCTCGTATTCGAGGAATATCTGACGCAGCTGCTGATACGAGCGCGTGATCAGAATCGAATTGAAGGTGGACTCATCCGTGCCCCATTGGCCCTCGCCGGCATCGTGCAGCGCCTGGGCATCGGCAATGGCGGCCGCCTGATCGACGCCCTGGTTCTCATCCCGGTTGCCCTGCACAAGGGAGACGCACAGGCGCTTGAAGTGTCCACTGGTATCGCCTTTAAGGTCCGACTCCAGGGACCTGCCGAAGCCCTGCTCGTAGAACTGGGCAATGGTCTTGATGCCATAGTTGGACAAGGTGCACAGTATCTCAATGATGGCCTCCTCATCGGTGCCCAGACCGGAGATGGCATCGTGCAGCTCCTGGGCATAGAACTGCGGCAGCGGCGTCATCAGCGCCACAATCACATCCTCGAACTTGCCGCCCAGCTCGGACTTCAGCTCCGAAATCAGATCCTTGCCGTAGGCGGTCTTGAATGCCTCGGCGATCTCCAGGCGCTGGACAATGCCACGACGGGCCAGGATCTCAATGATGGCCTTCTCGTCGGTGCCAAAGCCCTTCATGGCCTTGCGCAAAATCGCCGCATCCTCGACGGGATCAAAGGGATCCGCGGGGTAAACAGTGGGTGTGCACTGCAAATGCGAATGAGCATAACGTGAGTATAAACATTTGCTGACAAGTGCAATGAATACGTAATGAATGCATGAACAAATGTCGTGAATAATGCCAATGAATTGTTTTATATTCACGTACGACACGTAAACTTCCCATATTCGTCATGCAAGTTTTTCTTCTTCTATATACATACATATGAGCAATTCCAGGGTCCCGCACATGATGAATGTTGTAATAAAAGTTATATTTTTTCAGCCTAAGTTCGATTCTTGTTTCGCACTTTTTAAAGTATAAAACAGCAGAGGAAACTTTACAGAAATGCTTCTTTCTGTTGCACGCAGTACAAATGTCGGAACCAGCTGGATCGGAACACTATATCATATAGCTGCCATAGGAACGATCGGTCGAAAAGTAGTTTCTTGTATGAAAAAGTTTTTTGTTTATCAAGATATCTTGACCAAACTCTGCATTTTTTAGTTTTACTATGATTCTCATTTGTATGCAAAATCCTATGAATATCGGACAACTATATCATAAAGCTGACACAGGAACGATCGGTCGGAAATAAATTTATTGTATGGAGAAGTTTTTTCTTTATCAAGATATCTCGACTAAACTCGGCATTTATTGGTCTCACTATGCTCTTTACATTTAAGCAAAATCCTATCAATATCGGACAACTATATCATATAGTAGGAACGATCGGTGGAAAAGTTGGTTCGTGTATGAACAACTTTTTTGTTTAGCAAGATATCTTGACCAAAATCGACATTTATAGGTCTCACTATGCTCTTCACATTTAAGAATAATCTTATTTAAATCGGACTTGTATATCATATAGCTGCCATTGGAACGATCGGTCGGAAAGTAGGTTCTTGTATGGAAAACTTTTTTGTTTATCAAGGAATCTTAACCAAACTGTGCATTTTTTAGTTTTACTATGATTCTCATTTATATGCAAATTCCTATCAACATCGGACTACTATATCATATAGCTGCCATAGGAACGATCGGTCGAAAATACAGTTGTTGTATAGAAAACTTTTTTGTTTTTCAAGATATCTTTACCAATCTCGACATTAACTACTTTCCCTGTTATGAAAAGCTTGGGTCTGCAAGGGTATTAAATCTTCGGCATGCCTTCTTTCTCGTTAAAGATTTTCTTTAGGGAAATGCTCGTATTGCTAATGTCTGGCTGAACATTTCTTATCTGCACGCCTCAAATAGATAAGACGGCAAATCGAGTTGAGTACTCGACAGAAAATCGATAAAGCTTTAATGGTTTAATTGACAATAATTGAGCATTTGGTAATGAAAGATAACCTTTAAAGTGTATATGCATATTTACCTTGAATGGATAGTACTCAGCGGAGCTCATGATTGCTTCTCGTTTAGCTTGTTTAAAATCTGTAAATGCAAAGCAGACAAGAGAACATAACATAACAATAATTCATAATGATCGAATGATTAAATTGGAGGGCCTGTTGATTACAAAACGAAGGCCTGTAACTTGGACTACGACAAGGTCGACCCATACATACATAGTTGACGCAAAGAATAGCTCTGGGAATGCAGAAACCTGTCGACCGCATGACATCATCAGCCATGGAGAAGTAAACATGCCATGCTTCGTGTCTGGGCCATTACGCATACGCCGCGTAGTATTTGTGGCGCCTCAATACAACTACAACAAAACAACTTTTCCTGTTGCCCTGCAGCCATTAGCAAGAGGGTATATAGTATTTGTGCAAATGTATGTAACAGGCAGAAGGAAGCATCTTAATCAGCATCAATAGCCGAGTCGATCTAGCCAAGTCCGTCTGTATATAAGAGCTAGAGACTTGAAATTTTAGCTGTAGGTTGTTTTTGTTATTCGATAACACGCCGCGTTTCCAAGTAATCGATAAAAATCGATATCGAAATCCTGTTTTTTGAACAATTTTGGTAAATAATAAGACATGTAGCTTCTAGAATAGTATATATATTTGCGTTTGGTGTTGGAGGAAGAGGGTTCAGGGTATCCCCTAGTCGGAAGCACCCGACGAGAACTCCTTGCTTGTTTTTTATAGAGTTCACCGCAAGGTGTTCGCGTGAAAGTTTTAAAACAAAAATAGACTTGGGCCCGGGTCAGTTGATAAGCTAAAAACTTGTGGGTGCAGCCAGCGGTGCGTATGCGTAATAAAGTTGTGTTTTTTCTCTGGGACTTCGGATGAGCTCATGTGTGCTGGAGTATGTAGAAATATGTTGTTTCTCTCTCTCTCTCTTTTGTCAGTTTTTATAAAGTATTACTTATGTTCAATTTGCTTTAAGCCTGGGCAATAACAAAAATCAATATGTCCAAACTTTTGCTATGATAAATTGCACAAACACAAAGCCAAACAGCTAAAAAAAAAAATGTACAAGCAGCAGGCCTAGAAAGTCAATAAAAAAAAAAAAAAAACTGGAAACTAAAAAAAAAAAAAAAAAATGACGTGGCACGGTTCCAAACCACGACAGCAACGCCTCTGCACAGCGCCACACACATACATACGTACATTTATGTATGTATGTATGTATAAACAAAAAGAGCAAGCTATAACAACAACAAAATGCTGGTGCTTCCAAAAGTTAACGCTGGAACCGGTTCACATATAATTCACACACACACACACACACACACACACACATACGTCACATGGAAGCGTCTGTTTGCCTGCTTCTCTGCTGAGCTATAAATTAGCATTCTGATTTGGAACACGCAACACGAAAGAGCTGGAAAAGTTGTTTTGGAATGCGCTACAACAACAAGTCTGCAGGGCACTTCCAGAAATATGTCAACAAATAGCATGGATTGAATGCTAATAATGTGTTTATAAATAGCTGTCGGATTCATAAGAACGAGTGTTCATCTAATTGAGACGCCGATCATGAATCACAATGAGCATGAGCTGATTTTTCAAGAGCGCTCAACTGTGACGTCAAACATTGGCGGCTGGGCGGAGCGTCTTAACAGAGCGTTAAACAGAAACTGGATTTTCTGGAAAGTTTTATGCTAACCGCAATGTTTAGCGAAGCTTTGACTTATGCTCGTAATATGACTTTTGTGGTTTTTTTTTTTTTTTTGTAGCAGTAAACTACAAAAGCTCGTGACATGGTAAAAATGTGTGAATAAACTTTTCATGTAGCTAATAAAAAATAATTTATTTCAACTTGCAGCGACTGACTGTACCTTGATTATTTTTTTTTTTAATTTGTTACATTTTGCAAGTTGAAGTCAATTAACAGCTTCGCTATAAACCTTGATGACGCACCTTATAATGTGCATGGAATTATATACATTTGCCGAGCTATTTATTTTTAATGGAATGCGGTCGAGTAGTGTACATGTACACAGTTTTCACTGTACCCAAAGCAATTGAGTTGATTGGCACTCAAGATAGCAGAAAACTAAGTTGATACTTGCAAAAAAGATGGAGGCTGAGAGCAGACAAATTCAATTCAAATTCGACAGTTAAACATCCATCAAGTGTCTGTATATATGTATGTGTGTTATAACTGTGTATAAGTTTGATCTTATCCAGAGGCAACTGAAAAAACGTTGCCTGGAAAAGTCGCACGCGTCTGCGATTGAGAGCAGAAAAAGAGAGAGCGCGTTGAGAGCGCGTTGAGAGCGCGCCGCTTGTGCAGCTTCATTTTAACATTTTGATGATGTCATCTTTGATGGCGCACTTTTTCTCTAGTCCAAATCAGACAATGTGCCAAATTACATACAAATATATTACTGGCGTATACATGTATGTATGTGCGTCTTTTGTATTATAATAAAGAAAACAATTGTTTAATATGCGCCACGTATAGAAACTGTTCTTTTTTGGCCGCGCCCAAAAATTTGTATAATGCCCAAAAATGAACCTACATATTTATTCACTTTGTTTGCACTCTTGATTGCTTTTTACTTTTCACTTGAATTTCTTGTTGACTTTAATCTGAGCTGACATGAGAGTGTGGCATTTGTATATGCATATGTATGTATGTGTGTAGATGCATACATGCAAAAGACACAGCAAAAATAAACAAAGTAACTAGAGAGGAATTCTAAAAATTTACCTAGTGATATTCTCACACAATACGTACAAAGTTTGGGGACGTTAAGCGCTGCGAACTCTTAGCGATGTGAAATAAATACTGAAACCGTTGTGCGCTCGTCATGGGGTTTTATATGCGCCCCAAAAAGACCGGCGTATCGGATCCGAGAGTAACAGAGAGCGAGAGAGAGAGCTTAATGGGTGTTGCTGGTGTGGAGGCGTTGGCAGGGCCTCAGGCAATAGTCGAAGAGCGGAACTATTGCCTTATGTTTGGCAAGCTCATGGATTATATATATGCGTTTACATTCTTGCTCAGCAGTTTTGCTTAATTTATGCAAAAATAAAAAAATAAATTCTTAAATATTCAAATATTAAAAAGAAGTAATTCTTTTGTATAATTTGAAATTTGCCAAATCAATTGTTGATCAGTAAATAAAATATTAATTTTCGGAACTACATCACTGCAGCCCTGTCCTAGCCGGTGGCTGTAAAACTGCGCGTTTGAGAGCAGAGAGCTTTGTTGTCATATAATTACGTCATGATATTGTCATGACTGCGTTGTAAAAAGCTCTCTCAATCTAACGTACGTATGTATGTATGTATATGGCTTACAAAGTTCGGTCGCTTTTGTTATTTTTGATCTCAACTTGCGCACTCATATGTTATATACCCACATTTGTACGTAAAATAGCAATGTATGAATCATTAGACTGGAAGCTGACTGATGCGGATAAAGGTCTTATCGCCTAAAGATAACAAATATATTATGCCTAGCTATAATAATGTTTGACAAATAAAGGAAATTTCAAATGCGTGGGCGCATTAGCTCTTGCCGCGCACTTTGCATTCAAGCGTTGTACAATACTGCAAAACTACAATGCACGATGCAGTTCACAAGAACAAAAGTAAATCGATAACACAAGTTCGATTATTCGACCGGTTCATCAACAATAACTCTTGCGTACTGTGGAGCTGCATAGCATTTAAATAGATTGTTTAAAGCTTAAGACTTCAAATTCAAGTTTTACAAAATTAGCTCACATCTGTGCAAAATTCTGCTCACTTGAGAAATATTTTACCACCGTAAGTACGTGCACAAAGGGTGCCAATTCAACGCTCGACGGAACCAGCCCCTCCCTGCACTATCAACATTTTTCTTTGGAAAAAAAACCTGTCATTGTTTTTTTTTATCTTTGGTGCCAACGTTGAGTGCAGATAAGAACTATAGCCAGTATGTGGAAAGCAACTGCCGGCCATCAGATACAAGCAACCAGCGCAGCCGAGGACGATGATTGGGAAACGGATCCCGACTTCGTTAACGATGTCAGCGAGCAAGAGCAGCGGTGGGGCTCCAAGACAATTGATGGCAGCGGACGCGATGGAGGTGGAGCCATTGAGTGAGTCACCTTTTTGGGTCAACGTGCCGTTATAAATGCTTAATAACAAACTACATTAGCATGGACAAGCTGCGCGAGGAGACGGAAAAATCGGATTTGAATATGAAAAAACAATTGCTTAAGGATCAAAATGCCGGCTACGGTTATGGTGGCAAGTTTGGCGTCGAAAAGGATCGCATGGACAAATCGGCGGTGGGCCATGATTACCAGGGCAAAGTGGACAAGCACGCCTCGCAGGTTGATTACAGCGAGGGCTTTGGCGGCAAATACGGCGTGCAAACGAATCGCGTGGATAAATCGGCCCTGGGCTGGGATCATATCGAGAAGGTGGAAAAGCACGAATCCCAAAAGGGTAAGTCGTAGCAAAAGCTCTTCCGGCAATTATTTCATTTATCAAAAAAACCCCTTCGCAGACTACTCGAAGGGCTTTGGCGGTAAATTTGGCGTACAGGAAGACCGCAAGGACAAGTCAGCATTAGGCTGGGATCACATCGAAAAGGTGGAGAAGCACGAGTCGCAGAAGGGTGAGCTTAGTCTCCAACAGCAATTGCCTTCATATTTGACTAAACCTTTTCTCCCGCAGATTACTCTAAGGGCTTTGGCGGCAAGTTTGGCGTGCAGGAGGACCGCAAGGATAAGTCAGCCGTTGGCTGGGATCACATTGAGGCGCCGCAAAAGCATGCCAGTCAGGCGGATCACAAAGTCAAGCCCATCATTGAGGGCGCCAAGCCCTCGAATTTGCGTGCCAAATTCGAGAATTTGGCCAAAAACTCCGAGGAGGAGACACGCAAGCGTGCCGAGGAACAGAAGCGTCTGCGTGAAGCTAAAGACAAACGTGATCGCGAGGAAGCCGCCAAGCAAACGATTGTGGAGAACACGCCGCTGCCATCTGCCGAGGAGGCGCGCACGCCGCCCGTCAAGGGCAGCCGCACAGCCATACAAACTGGTCGTTCCGGTGGCATTGGCAATGCCATCAGTGCATTTAATCAAATGCAGTCGCCGGTTACAGAGACGCCACCAGCACGCAAGGAGCCCATTGTCATACCCAAGGAGCCGGCGCCCGTCGAAGCAGCTAAGCCGGCTGCTGTTGTTGAGCAGCCCGCCGCACCGGCAGCCGCTGTGCCCAAAGAGATTGTGCCAGCAGAGCCAAAAGTCAGCGCACCACCGCCGGATGTGGTGCCCCAAATAGAGATCGAGACTGTTGCAACGCCACCGTCAAGCGAGCCTCAATCGCCAGCTCATGTGCAGACGCCCGCACCAGAGCCGCAGTCACAACCAGAACCGCAACCGGAGCCGGAGCCGCTCTATCAAAACCAGGCGGAGCTCAAGTCGGCGTCGCCAATGCCAGCTGCTGGTACTTCACCCACACCAGCAGCAAATGGCTCAGCGGCTGCGTCCGAGGAGGCCATCTATGCCAACTCGGACAATTTGGCGGACTATCTGGAGGACACCGGAACGCATGCGATTGCATTATACGACTACCAGGCCGCCGATGATGATGAAATATCCTTTGATCCCGACGATGTCGTAACGCACATTGAGAAAATCGATGACGGCTGGTGGCGGGGGCTGTGCAAGAATCGTTACGGCCTCTTTCCGGCCAACTATGTGCAAGTTATCAATCAGAGCCAAAGCGCCTAAGCGCAGGCGAAGGCGAAGGCTTTCCTTTGAAATTATATATTCAAGAACAACAAATCAAATTATATAATAACTACTTGAACAGCGAAATCATGTTAAATCAAAATACTGAGTCATCGTTTAGAATTATATAACCTTCATGCTTTATTCATGTTTTCTACTTGCAACGAAGAGACGTTATTTTTTAAAATTATTTTCTGTAAATTTCTTTCTTTCTGTTATACATTTTACAACGCTCTCTCGCAATATATTCCACTTTCTCTTATACATACATCATATATACATATATATGCATCATTCATTAACGATTTACAAAATTGTATTTAACATTCTTTTGTATTTTTATGCGCGTATTTTTCAAAAAATATGCCAAACCCCAAAACTATTTATACTCTTCATTTTTATACTTAGCAAAAAGTTTTTAAAAAATTGTTTGTGCAAATTGTAATTGTTTGGAATGTTTTTAACTAAATGTGTCAAAAGTGTGCTCACTTTTATATAGTCTATAAATGTTTTTCATTAAGATTGTTAAAGACGCGCGGACAGCAAAAAGTCTGTTCATTTGATAAAGAAAAGCATAATAAAGTTTATTTGTAACTATACTAAATAAGTCTTGATATATGAAATATCTCTGGAATTTTATTTAAATTGGAATAACATACTTATACTAGCTGACATTAGCCTTGGAAATTATAAGAGTTTATAGTTTATAATGGAAGTCGGGCTTCCAGTCATAAATGGAATTGTAAGTTTGTTTGCGAATAGCATGTGGAATGGCATGGAAGCACTTTCCAATTTATTTATATTGGATTAACATACTTATACTAGCTGACATTAGCCTTGGAAATTATAAGAGTTTATAGTTTATAATGGAAGTCGGGCTTCCAATCATAAATGGAATTGTAAGTTTGGTTGCGAATAACATGTGGAATGGCATGCAAATAAATGATGAAACACTTTCCATTTTCCATTCCACATTCTCCGATTAATCAGTTGTAAAGCGAATGAATCACGTCTTGACAAAGAAACATGTGACTGTGTTTTATGGGGGTTCTTTTACATCATATCTGGCTCGCCCAAGCATGCATATATCAACTGCTTATCTCTGACACATTATATATATACAATTATATATCAATTGGCTTGAGCAGGATTTTGGTTAACTAGATTCACGTTGTGTTTTATATGGATCGTATCGAAAGATTGTCGCTACAACAATTATTGGGAGCTGTTGCCGACTAGATGTTAACAGGGGATTATGATAAGGTGTGCGTGTAGCGAACAACGTTCCAGTTATCAATGCGAATTGTCTGTCAAAATGATTGTAGACCTAGATAAATATGGCTGGATGTGCTCACAAGCAGACAATCGCGAACCTATGCCAATTGAGATAGCTGGAAAGTGATCGCTGATAGCGGTTTTTATTGTCGTGGAATTGTTGCTGGAACGTTAAGCGGGTTTGACAATGCAGGTTGCCTTTGTCCTTTCGAGAGAGCGTGCTGCGGCAAACATAACGAATCATAAGAGACATTATCAGAAAATCCCCCATCAAAAATGTCGGGTTCGCTCTCTCACAGACGCTATCAGTGCGGCTCGCGAGCGCAGTTATGCTCAATTCGAATATACTATGCATATATTATATATATTGCGGCAACGGCCTGCACTGGCAGTCACTCAACGTCCAACGACGACGACGAGCACGACGCTCGCACAGCTGTTCGCCTGGACTAAATAACAGAAGACGATGTATCGATACATCGATAGTACATATTCCCAATTGAGTTGAATTTTTGGTCTCTCTACGTGTGAACAGCTGTTTTTTGGTGTAAATAGTCTGGCCGTGAGTGCGAATGAAAAAGAAAGCAGCTGTGCGCGTTAAAGCACAAGCCACAATCACAATATTGCTCAACATAAATTAAAAGAAAAATAAAAGAAAAGAAAATAAAAAATAAAAAGACGCCAAACAAACAATTGAACGCGTTGCGGATGTTGCGCGTGCGATTGATTGAACACAACTCGCGCAAAATTAACAATTGCAGCGTGTGCCAGACGCTGCTCAAGCTCTGACGCTGGCAAATCGTTCCGTTCCAAAAGTTGAGCCGAGCAGCGAACGGTCAACGTCACCGAACTTGTAATTGGTGCCAACAAAGGCAATTTCCTACATTTGGCTATGCATTACTACGCGCAATAAACTTGTATTTAGTTCGTTTAGATTGTGTTTTT
The DNA here is from genome assembly GCA_018903485.1 of Drosophila littoralis. Classification (NCBI taxonomy): domain Eukaryota; kingdom Metazoa; phylum Arthropoda; class Insecta; order Diptera; family Drosophilidae; genus Drosophila; species Drosophila littoralis. The sequence goes on along the minus strand of JAEIGF010000368.1, from coordinate 1,060,890 downwards.
GTGTGTGTTAAACTAACAACTGCATAAATATTTATCTAATAACCTCGCCGTGTTATAGTTTATTTTCAAATTTCACTGCCGCCTCCTACTAATCATCGAGCTGTCGCAAGTATGTCTCGTTTACGTTAATTGCCTTTTTTTTTTGTATTGTGCTCGACTATATTAAACAATATTCTAATGAATTATGGTTGCATTTATTATTATTTTTTGTTACCTCTCCGCCATGTGTTTTGTTTGTGCCTGTGTGTGAGTGCGCAGGCAGGTGCGCCAAAAACGAACAATACTGCGGAGAGCCACAACACACGCACACACACCGGCTACACGCGAGAGAGTGAGATAGACAGAGAGCGAGAGAGATGGTCAATTAGTTGAAGACAATATTGCCTAGTATACACTTGCAGAGGCTATTATAAATTTGTGACGAAATGCATAACGCATTGCGGGAGACTGTGCCAGAATATGTGCGTATATGTATGTGGATATGTATATGTATATGCATGTGCATATGCATATGTATGTGCATATGTATATGTATATGCATATGCATGTGAAGCTGAGTCAACATAGCCATGCCCCTTGCTGCATGTTTCTAGTCAAATTAATCTGAATAATCTGTAAGGGTATTTGATGTTCGGCACACCGATTGAGTTTGCTTCATATCTGGTTCTCTGCTGTTGCGGGCAGTTGCCAGACTGTTTTTTAATTTATTTATTACGTAGCTGTTGATAAGCTTTGTCCCAATCTGGAATATCATACCTGAACAATGGTCGCCAATTCCCAGCTGAATTGAATTAACGCAATTATTATGGAATATGCATGAATATGCGAATCGAACCGAAAGAAAGAGAAGTACGATTTAATTCAGCCCGTTGGCTTTTATTGTTCTCAGCTGCAGGAAATTGTCAATATACAATTATCAATAATTAAATATGATTAGCGATATTACATAAAAAGTCGCTTTTTTAATTGCATCTCGATATTGTTTTAGCTTTAAATAAAAACTAAAAATAATTGTGTTTATATTAGATATTGATATTATTATTTTTGTTCAGTTTAAAGAGCGCAAGCTGCTGACTTAGCAGAAATTTTCTGCTGTTTTTTTTTATATATGTACATATAAACAGCAACAATTTCGCGACGCAATATGGAAAGAAAGCATTCTAATTTTGGCCTGAAGAAAAGTTAAAATATTGCAGACATGCACAAAAAGAATAATAAGTATTTAAAGCAAATGAGGGCAACATATTTGAAATATTGCGATTATTTTAAATTTTATTCTGTAGAGTTTTCTTGTTTGTTAATGTTAGTGTTAATGTTAAATGTTAAATGTTATTTTGTTTATGGTGACAATTTGATAACGCTTAGTTTACAGCAGCTGTAAAGTTAACATACATAGGTCTCAATAAATATGCTTATGTTTGTTGAAACAGTTAACGCTATTTATGGGCGACTCTTTAACACTTTTTTTCAACACTTTTAACAGCTGATATGCTTCCGAGTAGAGATAATGGTGAAGTTTAACAATAATTATTGGCAGCTGTACACACAAGTTGGTCTATTTTAGATTGAGCCAAGAAATGCCTTTCGCAGAACTTAACACTCGCAATTGTCACAATTGACCATATAATGTAAATTCCATATTCAGCGATGCCTTTAAAAGGCGCCAAACATAATTAGACGTTGCGTATGGCCCCAGCTCCACGGCGACTCGCTGAAGCGCAACGCTCTGTCAAGGTGAACCAGACTTCGGGTAATTCCAACCAGCTCCAAACATGCCCAAGGCACCTACTTATAGAAATATATATACATATGTATATATCTATATATAAGATGTGCAGAGCTCTGCTTGACGCTTTTGTGCAAATCAGCATAAAAATCGCAAAGCATTTAAGTAAAGTCAAGAGAAATATAAAATGTTTGCATTTTCAACAGGTTATTCACCTGTGCACTTGTGCAACAGCTTAAAAGATGTGCCTCGAATTTCGCTATTAACTTGTTCATTTCTTCTTCTTCTTCTTCTTTTCTTTTGTTATTGTTTATGCGAAAATTGCTTTTATTGTCTGAACACAGCTGTACAAGCGAGCAGAAGACACCCGATAACAGAATTTCACCCATTCTGTTATTTATTTATTTTTTATAGGCAATTTCTTTTTTTTTATAACAATAAAAACAATTCTCGAATTCATCTATTGATTGCGCTTCATTGTGCTTATTCCTATCAATTTATAATTTCATTTTTATTTTATAATCAAACACAAAACAAGAGGTTCTAGTCGGGAACTCCCGACTAGGGGATACCCTGAACCCTCTTCTTCCAGCACCTAATGCAGATATAAATATATATTTCTAGAAGCTACATGTCAAGTTTGGTGACTCTAGCTCTTATTATTTACCAAAATTGCTCAAAAAACAGCATTTCGATATCGATTTTTATCGATTACTTGGAAACGGAGTAAGTTATCGATTATCGGAAGCAAACTCGATCTGCGTAGGAACTAGGAGAACCTTTCATGTCTCTAGCTCATAAAGCTTCTGAGATCCTTGCGTTCATACAAACGGACAGACAGACGGACAGACAGATCGACTCGTCTGTTGATGCTGATCAAGAATATATATACTTTATAGGGTCGGAGATGCTTCCATTACATTATACCCCCTTTTAGCCATTTTTAATGGGTTCAGGGTATAAAAACACTTTTAGTTTTCATATGTGCGTACAGTGGTACCTCGGTACTTCTTTTCAATTCAGCCCAGGAACTCAGATTAGTTTAGTTATAAAAATCAAATCAATTCTTGACCAGATTGTCGCATTGATTAAGACTCGGGCAAAGCCTGCTGCAAGCAGAGTCAATGTATTGTAGAATATATAACAAATACTGAATAATACTATGTATAAATATTTATATATGTATATAGTATTAGTCGTTATTCTAACAAACAACGAGCAGAGTTATATGAAGTCTTATCAATCCCAGGCAATTCAGCGTCTGTTGACAAAGTACTTGTACGCCAGATATTCAGTTAGTGTTCCGGGAAATATTACTTTGTTTGTTGTGTTTTTTTTTTCACTTTTTTTTGCGGCAAGTTATTATGGATGTCAGCTCATACGAATTTCGATACCCTGTAGGCTTTGAAAGGCGCAATAGGGTATAATACATGCCCCGCTGAAATTGAAATACATTTATTTTGAAATGAATTTACATATATTTCAGCCAAGCTGATTAGAGCACAAGTCGCCAAGTCCCGACTAGAACAGTTTTACATTTTATAGCCTGAACCCATTAAAAATGGGTCAAAAGGGTATAATGTATTTGGGCAAATGTATGTAACAGACAGAAGGAAGCATCTCCGACCCCATAAAGTAAAGAGTCGATCTAGCCATGTCCGTCCGTCCGTCCGCCCGTCCGTCCGTCCGTCGGATCTCAGATCCTATAAGAGCTAGAGAAAATTGAAATTTTAGCTGTAGGTCCTCCTAGTGCCTGCGCAGATCGAGTTTGTTTCCGATATACGATAACTTGCTCCGTTTCCAAGTAATCGATAAAAATCGATATCAACATCCTGTTTTTTGAGCAATTTTGGTAAACAATAAGAGCTAGATCCATCAAATTTGACACGTAGCTTCTAGAATAGTATATACAGCTGAGGTATCTTTCAAAGAAGGATATGGTGCAGGGTATACCCTAGTCGTGCACTCCCGACTGAGGAGCATTCTTAGTTGTTTTTTTTTTGTTGGTGCCTAGTTATTACTTATTTCTGCCAGCTCATTATAATTGTTATTTGTGGCATGTGTTCGTAATGCCGATAATAACGAAATTATGGCTTTTATTATTAATTTTATATTTGTTTGTTGTTCAGATTTTGATAATTCCACTTGAATCTATCGCAATGATGTGCGAATTATATGGAAAGGCCAGCCAAACAATTAAATTAGGCAACGTGTTTTGTTTTGTTGTTGCCTGTGCTAAATAAAAGTCAGACAACATGTGAGAAGGCATTAATGTACATTATAGATACATATTATGAAAACTATCTGCGAAGGCGTCACGTGCAAAGCTGCAAATATAAATGCAATTTTGAACTGTGTGTCACGTACGGGTGTTAAATGAATTTCAATTAATATATTAATTATCGTGTTTTTAACACTCAACTTACAGCATGTCTCTAAACGAGGGCTATCACAACAGAATAGAGCCCGGCGCCGCGTCCGCTGGCGACGATCAGGCTTCGGGCTCCGGCAGCACGCGTGGCAGCAATGGGAATGCCGCTGCCGCAGCGCACAGCGCCCAGTTGCATCAGCAGATGCTCAGCGAGAACACATATCTGAAGCCCTCGAAACAGGCCTATTTCAGTGATGAAAAGGTGCTCATACCAGACGATGACCGAACCAATGTAAGTTCAAATAAAAGTATCTCAATCCCAATTGCGAGCCCTGTACCCAAGAAATTACTTAGATCTAGCATTTTGAGCTGTATGAAGCCGTATGAAGCTCACTTTACATGTGTACTAAAATGTGCGCCTATCGATAGATTCCCATATTTCATTGACATCGATATATATCGATTTGTAGCCTCTGTTTTTTGGTCATAACTCTGGTACTATAAAAGCTGGAGAGTCCAAATTTGTTTTATAGGTACTCAAATAATAAATACCTAGTAGGAAACTTTAACTTTTCGAATACGTTCACCCTTTTCCCTGGGTACAGGGTATCTGCCAGTCGGGCAGTTCGTCTTGAACAGTCTTATTACATATTAACTCATCTCCGTTCGCGAACAGATCGGTTTCAGTTTTCGCAAGCTGTGGGCCTTCACGGGCCCCGGTTTTCTCATGTCCATTGCGTATCTAGATCCGGGCAATATTGAATCCGATCTGCAATCGGGCGCCGCAGCTAAATATAAAATACTCTGGGTGCTGTTATGGGCCACAATATTGGGCCTGCTCATGCAACGCTTGGCTGCAAGGTGAGTGTGTCGCATACTTAAACTTAATACTTGATATATATTCAAACTATGGTGTAACTATCTTCAGGCTGGGCGTTGTCACTGGCCTGCATCTGGCGGAGATGTGCTACAGACAGTACAAGCGCTTGCCACGTTGGATACTCTGGATCATGATAGAGATTGCCATCATTGGCTCGGACATGCAGGAGGTCATAGGCACAGCCATTGCCATATATCTGCTATCCAATAAAGTGTGAGTTCCTGTAGCTATATACTTGATATTATGTTCGTTAACGTCCTCTTCTTCTCTTGCAGTGTGCCTTTATGGGGTGGCGTCCTCATCACGATTGTTGATACATTTACGTTCCTATTTCTGGATAAGTATGGTTTGCGTAAGCTGGAGTTCCTATTTGGTTTCCTCATCACCGTCATGGCCATCACATTTGGCTATGAGGTAAGCTGCGCTTCTGCAAACAAAACAATAATAAAAACATTCTCGTTTTGGGTGATCACCCCGAAAAAGATCCCCCTGATAAGAGGCTTCTAAGTTAATTATCTGTCTGGCATACAAATAAGTATACAAAGTGTTTAGACACAGCGCTCCAGTCGTTAATTTTGTTCTACCCATTCATATGAATACATTTTAATGGCCTTTTATTTTGTGTCTGTTGTCGCAAATTTGACTCGTCAATTGTCGTGCACGTCTGTCAGGGGCGTACTTTGTGTCTATATTTTTCAATTACGGCACTTGCAGAGCTCGTCCCATTCCGTTTCCCATTGCCATTGCCGTTCCTGGTACACATTTTGCCATTTTTTTTTTCCATTTCGTTCCGCTACTTGATAATAAGTCAACTATTTGTATATCTGTTTAGAGACAGGCTGTGTTTGCGCTGCAAGCAATTGTTTTTCAACATATGTGACTGGACCGTCTGGGCTTTAAATGATTAGATAAATGACTTTAGAGAGTGGTTTCTTTTGAGAAATGTCTACTATTTATAACTATTTGTTTATGTGTGCATGAATGTGCCGGAAGTGGACTATAACTATTTGTGATAAGTGGGGGATTATTTCTGAAGGCCTTATCGGAAAGTCATATGCAAAAAATGTCAGGCTAGGGAAATTTCTTGCTCTGTGTTACATCTGCTGTTGAGATTTGCTTAAACAATCTTTAATTTTTTGTTGATTGTTGGCATTTTAAAATGTTATGTTGGTTCTCACAAAGAGCTGATGCTCTTCATTAGACCTTCATTAGGCCTTCATTAGACCTTCATTAGACCTTCATTAGACTTAAAAGTACGATTCCCAATCGAATATTGTACTTATTGCGAACGTTATTATTAATTTTCCCACTATAATATATATATCAAAAGCTCTTATCGTAAGCTACACTTCAATATGTCCTGCAAAGCAGATCGCCCTTCTATTCGATTCTCACGAATTTTAATAATTCCCACAATACTAGCGTAGTCTGATCTCTCTTCCTGATTTTCCTTAAATCTCTAAACTTTTTGTTATTAAATCCCAATTTTATGTTTCCAGTATATTGTCTCCGCGCCCAATCAAGCTGATGTGATGGAAGGCATGTTTGTGCCTTGGTGCACCGATTGCAATTCGGATGTGCTGCTGCAGGCAGTGGGCGTGGTGGGTGCCGTTATCATGCCACACAATCTCTATTTGCACTCTGCTTTGGTCAAGGTAACAAATTGGATAAAACACAAAGTGAATCGTTAAGTAATTCTTCCTATTTGCCTTACAGTCACGCGACGTGGATCGTCGCCAGCCAAAGAAAGTGAGCGAAGCGAATTTCTATTTCTTTATTGAGGCCTCGATAGCGCTGTTTGTCTCCTTTATCATCAATCTCTTTGTTGTGGCGGTCTTCGCGCATGGCATGTATGGCAAGACCAATCGGGATGTGGTGAGTGAATTGTGGCAGCAGCTGTTTTCAGCAGTTGGTTAACTTTCCATCTTTCAGCTGGATGTGTGCGCCAACAAGTCCATGTACGAGGATGCTAAGCTGTCGTTTACGGACAATCACAATCTGACGGACATTATCAATGCGGACCTGTACAAGGGCGGACTGTTTCTGGGCTGCACATTTGGTGCCGCGGCCATGTACATTTGGGGTGTCGGCATTTTGGCTGCCGGCCAGAGCTCCACCATGACGGGCACCTATGCGGGCCAGTTCTCCATGGAGGGTTTCCTCAATCTGCAATGGCCGCGCTGGTGTCGCGTGCTGGTCACGCGCTGCATTGCCATTATACCCACCTTCTGCCTGGCCATGTTCAGCAAAATGGACGATCTTACCAATATGAATGATATACTTAATGCGGTCATGTCGCTGCAGCTGCCATTTGCCGCGATACCCACAATTGCGTTTACATCGTGCGCGGCCATCATGGGCGAATTTGTGAATGGAATGTGAGTGAAGATTGAATATCTAGAATTTGTCATAGGATTACATTTTCCATCTTGCAGCGGAAACAAAATCGTTTCCATTTTGCTAACCATTGTGGTAATTGGCGTTAATCTGTATTTTGTGGTGGCGCAAGTGGAAACGCTGCAAATTGAAGGCGGCATGCTGGCGCTAGTCTGTGAGTCCACTATAATGTTCCCCTTAACTTACTTGAGTGACTAATGCTTCTCTCTTTTTGCAGGCATATTTGCCGTATTATATATTCTATTTGTTATATATCTTGTGATACATATGGCCGCCTGCATGGGCAACAAGCGTCTAATGAACAGTCGGGTAAGTTATATTGAAATCAAACACACAGCAAACACTTATCAAAATTCGTGACTTAACGCATTAACTATTTAACTAGTCAATCATAAATTGTATGCGGCGGCAATAGTTATCATGCTCAAGTTTATCAATTTACGTGACTGCTCGCAAGCACTTTATAGAGCTTTAGATGTCATATATATCGAAGACAACTTCATCTAACGTATGTTCTTTTTTTTTTGTTTCCCATTTACAGTGGGTGCAACGTTTTGTGTTACCAAGCCAGAATAGTTTTTCGATAAAGAATGCCAACTCAACGTATGCCAGGTATGTTAATGCATAATATGATGCTCATTATAATATTCTTGCACACACCAAAACACACATACACATACATGCACAATTGCCTACGTCTTTATATGGGTAACTAATCTGAAAAATGTATCTCTAGTCTGTACTATCCTAATGTCAATTGGTTTTTCTACTTTCCCAGCACTCCTAATGCTGTCTACTGTCTTCTTAAATCTACTTATCCTTTGCTCCACCATTCGGTTAATCTTCTCTCTAACACTTATTGACTAACACTTAATTGAAAACATATGCCTATGCTCTTCTTCTTTTAATTATTCACAGTGATGTTACCTTAGTTGTAGGCGATAAAACTAATACTACTGACAAACCTCTCGATACTGTTTCGGAAAAAGTAGCTCAATGATTATTTCTGCAGTTCATAAGCTACGGCTCAGTTAACTAACATTATTTCATTTGGAAAGCCCTCCACATTTGTGATATTAACACTAAAATCACATGCTTTACAACACTAACAATTCATCAATATAAGAATTTAAGCTGCCTTCAGGCAATTGCTGTTCATATCTATTAAAGCTATTAATAAGTTTTTGGTAAGTCATAATATTGTTGGTATTGTGGACCTATAATGCTCGCACAACGACAATTATCAGGCTATATTCATATAAGCTAAAGCGCTTAGTTTTGATAAATAAAGTACGCATTTATAAGCATATTCTGGGAAAAGTGGTCTTGCCTTTGATTTATTATAAGTATAAGCTAGTTCCTAAGCGCTGAATTGGAGCTGTCACGGAGCCATTGTATGGAACTTAATGGATCTCCGAAGGTTGATGAAGGAAGCTGGATTGAACTATATACTAGGTATATAAAGCTTTACTGCCTAAGTACAGTTTATGCATCTAATGGATAATATCTGGTATTTTGGTATAACGCTCATCCATTGCATTCATCCATTTGGCGTGGTTAAATAAATTGAAACTCAACAACAAAAAATGTGTTGCTAATTTTGTTACTATTTCTTTTTTGTATCACAAAAATCTCTTCTATTATATGTGTTTGTGCGTGACTACCAACATTTGTTTTCCAACACTGTTCTGTGTATCTTATACTAAATACATCTACACACGCTCCACTCTTATACTGTACTCTCAACTCTACTATTCCTGACGCTGACTGCACAAAAAAAAAAAAAAATATAATAAAAATAAAACCACAAATGTATTGGATTGATTGATATGAAATTATTGGCTAATTGAACAAAAAACGAAAATGATTTTTTTGGCATTGACTAAACAAAAGTTTGCAATTGGCAAGCAAACAATAGACTTAAAAAAACAATAATAAAAATATTGAAAAAAAAAAAAAACAATGTTTAGAAAAACATTAAACAAAATTAATTAGCGTTCCGACAGCTTAACACGTTTATAAAAGAAACAAAACACAAATATTCATTTAACCAAAAATTCAATGCGGCTTTCAATTGTTTATTTAAACCTCGCAAATGGGCTGCTGCACGTGCCGCCAAATTTGTTTATCCATTTAATGCTGGCCACAAAAACAACGAAACAACAAACAAACCAACCCCAACGCCACATGTGGATGCCATCCTCCCTCTATAGTGAGCTGACGCTTAACGATAATGGAATCTCGATAAACTCTTTCAATAATCTACAAAGAAATGTCGCCTCTTAATGCTTATGCTTATGTTAATGTTGATTGTATATAATAAAATTGTTTTCTTGCGTAAGGAATAGCTTGTGCTCTTGGTTAATTTGGCTATTGCTCAGTTCTGTAGTGTGTTAAGTATTTATGATAAGTTTACGTACATTACTCAAAAACTGTCTTTTTATAAGTAGTTCCACTTTTTTGTATATATGTATATAGTATAAGTAAATAAATTACCTAAAATACCTATTTAGTCTTATCGCACTCACAATAAAGATAGTAATAGTTGGTTCTTTCTGAGTTGTCTTTTATTTTAATGCCTACATATTTGTTTATGTATTTAAAGTATACAAATGTTGTTTGTTAAACTTATTGCCACTTTTTATGATGTTGATTTCCTACTAACACGAAATTCTCTTAGATAGTCGTATACTTTGATTAATCAGTAATCAGTTCCTTGCGTAGCTTGATTAGTTATGACAATATGCAGTATTATGCTGCGGGCTCTGAATTTTCTACTCTCTAAAAACCCTTTGTACTCTTTGTTACTTCAAGAACTCCCCAGTGTATGTTGGGCGCCTATTTTGTATAAGACTTCTCTTGTATAAGACCCAGCTGCGCATCATTTTATGCATACACACGCACACGCACACACACACACACACGCACACACCTGCATTGAGTCATTCATTGGTTTCATAATATGTTTCACTTGCAGAATCGCCACCAATGCCGACACCGATGCAGACATCATGGATGGCGAGGATGCGTAGCCATTACTGTTCTGCACTGATTCCGATGGCAGTGAGGAGGTTTGTTTTAGCAGCAACAACAACGAGCTGAGTTGCCACAGCAGCAATGTGGACAATGCCAATGGCCATGTGGTCATCAGCTAGCATTCGGTTCCAGTCAGCCACAATAAACCGTTTCTCAAAGAGCACAGTGTTGTCAGCCCATTCGAAGGCCATGTCCCAGCACTTAGTTCATCGCATCACAAATCTGGCCCTGGTTTTGTTTGGCAAATTGTCGCTCTTTCCTTTCAGGCCGAATACTTGGGAATTAGTGTAATAAATGTTCATAGCAAATTTATTTTAACATGATTAACGAAGTATACCAAAAAATCGAAAGAAAAAAAAAACAACACAAAATTTCATAGGAAACAAAATTGCGTAATATATCATAACTGCAAAATGCCTGGGATAAAAAATAAACATGTGGCATCGAAATTAGACATTAGTTCACTGTACTGTAATTGATAATAATATAAATTTGATGCACACACACACACACACACACACACATACATACATATTTTAACTATACATATATATTACTTATAAGGCTGTGAACTGAGAAACCGTAAACAATTTTTTAAATCAAAAATGTGTAAATCTTAAGAACGTGTGTTTTTCAAAAATATTTCCTAAACAAATCAATCGAAAATAGTTTATTTTGTGTACCTTTAGAGCACGCGTATTTCTTAATGTACCATTTATTTTATTTATTAGCCGCAATTTTATTCAAAAGCACAGTAATAAATAAGTCAAGAACTTATTTTGCACTGTTTCACTTTGCTATCGACATTAAAATGTGTTTTAGTTGTTGTGTATTACATTTAAAATAAAATATAATAATAATATGCATAAGTACAAATGATATGTGTGTTTTGTATTTAGCGGAGAAATCGGATGATAAATCAACTTTAGTTCGATTTGCATACTAGCCTGTGCCTAAAATAGAAGTGTCAAGTAAGAATGCTCTAGTCGGGAGTGCACGACTAGGGGATAGCCTGAACCTTTTTCTTCCTTGAAATATACCTCAGCTGTATATACTATTCTAGAAGCTACATGTCAAGTTTGGTGGCTCTAGCTTTTATTATTTACCAAAATTGCTCAAAAAACATCATTTCGATATCGATTTTTATCGATTACTTGGAAACGGAGCAAGTTATCGAATATCGGAAACAAACTCGATCTGCGCAGGCACTAGGAGGACCCACAGCTACAGCCGGACGGACATGGCTAGATCGACTCGACTGTTGATGCTGATCAACAATATATATACTTTATGGGGTCGGAGATGCTTCCTTTCTGTCTGTTACATACATTTGCGCAAATACATTATAGCCTTTTTACCCATTTTTAATGGGTTCAGGGTATAAAAAATGAATTATAGGGCATGTGCTAGTCGAGCACTCCCCTGTAGCTCTCCATTAACCCCTGACGAAGCACACCTTTTCTGTCACGACTTTTTAAGTAGCTGTAATTGATATTTAAACGAATGACGTCCAAATGAAAGGGAAATTAAATACCTGCACAGCTAATGAGGCATTTGCTACCCAAACGAATCAATCAAACAAAAGCGCAAAGTGTTAATTACAGTGTAGGTGGCAGTATAATTTAATGCTTTTACAGCATTTAAGTGTAGTTTCCGATTTCCGAGTCGGGTAATTGGATTATAAAAGCGACGAGGCAGTCATTGCTTGGGTTCATTTACGAAAAGTCAACGGAAGCTAGAAGGATGGCCGAAATTTGGTATACCCTAACATTGCTGCTGCTAAACGGGTTGTTTGTGCGCTGCGAACTACGTAAGTGAAATACTGAGTATATAGAATTGCATTTCAAAATTATACTAATAGATACAAGAAGCTTTTAAAATTTTTATTTAAATTTATAGGGTGTATATAGAAATGAGAGTATAGGAGGATTATAGGAAAGGAGAACGGAGACTCCTTTCGGAACTCAATTCTATAATATAAAATTTTAGAGGGTCTTCTCTGGAGGGTTTTTCTTTCAATCTGACAAGTTTATCGCAGAGGAATATTATTATGTTAAAATGCAAGAGCAATATTTGCAGCCTGTGGAAATATTTTCAAATTCGTAAAGTCCTTTCATTAAAAATTTAGAAAACTTGATCTCAAATTTAACACAATTATACACTGATAAAAAAGAAGACTTATATTATTTCATTTGTTTTATTTAAATTCAAATTAAGATATCTCTCAAGAAAAACACACTTTATATTATGAATTTAGGATTTGGATTCAAGTATTTTTTATTTATTGATGATAAATATTCGAATTTATAGCACAAGAGATTGAGAAATGCGCTGGCGGCGATGCGAACTGCATTGTGGAAACGATCAATCACATCGTGCAAAAGTATCCCAAGGGCCTACCTGGCATCGGACTGGATGCCCTGGATGCCATAGACTTTCAAGATGTAGTCGTTAGCGAGGCCACGCCCAATACGCCCATGCAATTGAGCTTGAAATTCAATACGATGAGGGTGTGTGGTTTCGAGAACACAACAATTCAGCATGCCAAGGGATTCGAGAAGGTGTTGGGACATGGCTTCGAGCTGGCCGGATGGACGCCTCTGCTGCGCCTGGATGGGCTCTATGAGGCGGAGGGCAAGCTGTTGATGTTGCCCATACAGGGCAAGGGCGTGGCGCAGGTGGAGCTGACAGGTTGTCAATTCACGTGCAGGGCAAAGGCGGTCGAAGATCAGCGAACAGTCGATGGTAAACTTTATGCAAAGATCACCAAGGTCAAGTGTCTGATGAACATAAAGGGGTAAGCTAATAGCCAGACGCATTGGCACAAGCAAATTCCTAAATAACTCTTTGTGAAACAGCCTGCATGTCAACTTTGACAAGCTGCTTGACAACCAGGAGCTAAGCGACTCCATGAACGAGCTAATCAACAACAACTGGCAGGATGTGTGGACTAGCATGCGCAAAGGTGTCAACTCGGCCGTTAACCAGGTGGCGCAGACAATTATTAGCCGTGTATTGGACAAATTGCCCTACGGTGATTTCTATAAGCGAGTCTCAGAGTTGGATGATAACTAATTAAATGAACTAAGTATGCATTTCAGGGTCTCAACACAAATCTTATTGTACCCCTTTTCTTATTTTTTCTCCCATTTAAATTATCTAATATTTTGTATGCCCCGTAACCCACAATTCTAACTAGAAAAACACTTATCATACACTTTTTATACCCTGAACCCATTAAAAATGTTTTTTTGCAAAATGCAAATGTATGTAACAGGCAGAAGGACGCATCTCCGACCCCATAAAGTATATATATTCTTGATCAGCATCAATAGCCGAGTCGATCTAGCCATGTCCGTCTGTCTGTCCGTCCGTCTGTCCGTCCGTCCGTCTGTCTGTATGTATGAACGCAAGGATCTCAGAACCTATAAGAGCTAGAGAATTGAAATTTTAAATGTAGGTGCTCCTAGTTCCTACGCAGATCGAGTTTGTTTCCGATAATCGATAAAATCGATATCGACATCCTGTTTTTTGAGCAAATTGGGTAAATAATAAGAGCTAGAGTCACCAAACATGATATGTTGCTTGTAGAGTATTATATATATGTCAAGTATCTTTCATTTTATACCCATCGTCACCTCCCCGCTACCACCTCAAAGAGGGTTCAGGGTATTCCCTAGTCGGGAGCTCCCGACTAGAACCTCTTACTTGTTTTTTAAATTATTTTCTCATATACCTGTAAGCACTTCAATATATCTAATAACTTTTATTCATAACATTTACAATCTTGACAAGAAAAAAAATAACTCTTCATACAGTTATAATAAATTTTAACCTTATATTGCTTTAAGAGGAATATATTATCTTCCCTTAACCCAACCTAACTTAGAATCTCAGCTAGTAACAAAGCCGGTTTTTTCTTTAAGTTTTTCCTCATATTGCTGTAAGATCGAGATAAGATTGTCTTCCACTTAACTTAACTAATATAGTCTACAATCTTAACTATTGAATAAGAAACAAATGAATAAATAACTAAAAGTTTCCCTTGTTAGAAACTTTCTATACAATATGTCCTCATATACACAAATGTAATGTTCTTTCCGCCGACTACCAAGACATGGACTATAATATATAGGACCCTATGAGGGCGTCTAATCAATGTTTCAGAGTTAGGATTGGAACCACCCCAACCCTTAATGTGCTTTCGGTCTCTGCTAAACTCAGCCTATAATATGAAGAGATTGAGTAATTGAATAATACAAGTTATTCGATAAAAGAATAAAGATTAATGGGAATATGAATATCAACAAATGTATGAAGAGCGAGCATATTGAATATATATTTCTCATACATCTTTGGAATAAATGGGAATTGTTTATTGTGCTAAAACCAAAAGTTGCCCTATGCCAACATTAATAGTTATTATTATCTTTTACAGCCGGCCAGCCGATCAGTCGATCAGCTGTAAAGTCTTAAAAGCTGTGTTCAATTGCAAAGCTTCTCGAGAATCCACCATGATAGTTGGCACTGGACCTGACTTAGTTAGTTAAATATGGTGGATTACGGCAAACTAGTTATGATAATCGATATATATTTCTATTCAATTCATATTGAGACTTTAGTTGGGATTTACTTAAACGCGGACCGTCTGGGACTATGCAAGTGCTTGGATTTGTTTACAATGCGGAAACTTTTGATATTGTCGATGTGTTTGCAGCTTTATATCGGTTCCGAGTGCTCAACATTACGTGGGTAGTTAAAGTAGAATCGTATTATCGGATAGTTCTCTATTTTCTCGATTTTATCGCAGCCAAGAATATCAAGAAGTGCCATTTTGGAGACACAACGTGCATTAGGGACACGGCAAATGCCCTGATACGTAGCTTTCCCAAGGGAATACCCTCGGTGGGCTTCAAGCCGATTGATGTGGTCGATGTCAAGGATACGGTGCTCATCAATGATAGACAGGTGGGCGGTGCCTGGTATTTTTTCGAGCTGCTCAATCAGATCAACTATGGTTTCGAGAACACAACTATAACGGACATCAGGGGCTTCGACGAAGATCCCAGCTTAACGAAAATCGAAGTTAAGGGCCATCTGCCCAGGCTTATATACCGAGGCACATATAATGCCCGGGGCCGTTTACTCTGGCTGATTAATATTAATTCATCCGGCGTCTCTGAATCGGAATTCTTGAACTTTCATTTCGATTTCACGCTGAAAGTGCAAACGGAATATCGCAATAATAAGCGATATCTAAAGATCTATCAGCTGGTGCCGAATATTTCTGTGGATCGGTGAGTTCTAAAAATCAGTTCAGTTTCAAGCGCAAACATTATCAGACATTTTATCGACTTTGCAGCTGGATACAATGGCTGGATAATTTTTTCCCAGAAAATACCGATTTGACAATATTTATTAATAAAATATTTAATGCAAATTGGGTTGAGTTTTGGAACGAGCTCGAAAAGCCCATCTTGGAAGTATTCACAGGTGTATTCCTGAGCATTATCGAGGATATATTTCACAATGTTTCATACGATGACATGTTTCTCTCGAATAAGCATCAATATAATGATAATTGAATTAAAAACAAGTCAAACTCGCTTAGATTGATTGCTCAGCTATGCCAAATATTATAGATACATACATATACATATGTTGAATTGTTAGCATCATGAAAATTGTGAAAACCTAAAGAACTTTTGCATATAATATAAAATGGCATTTCGAAACTCAGCATAGTCGTATCATGTACCATATACATATAGTATACATTTCATACTCCCCACTAATTGTATAAATGATACTTAAATTAATATACGTTCTGTGCGGAACCGAGTGAAGCCCATGTTAGTTGAATTGAGAAACGGGTTTATAAAACTATGCGAATTCCAATTCGATTTGCTGGCCTTATAAATGTTCCATAGAAATAGGCATTCGATTTTATTCATTGTCCGACCTCTGAGGCCAATACAAGTGCATTCTCCTCCGACATTTTATGGTACATATCCAAGCAAACCGAAATATGCGTATTGTATTTGGCGTCACAATCGTTCTGCAATTGTTTATCGCGTGCAAGTGTCAAACATTACGTGGGTAGTCCAAATAAAATCTGTGTTCCTATAGCCTAAACCAATTTATAGTTGTTTTTTTTTTTTTGTTTTTCTTTCGATTCCTTCCTCTAACTCTTCCCAGCGAACTTTGTTAGGAAATGCCGTTTCGGCGATTCGAAATGCATAATTGAATCGATGAATGCGGTGATCAAACGTTATCCGAGGGGCTTGGCCGCGATGGGCATGAAGCCCATCGATATTGT
Organism: Drosophila littoralis; assembly: GCA_018903485.1. Classification (NCBI taxonomy): domain Eukaryota; kingdom Metazoa; phylum Arthropoda; class Insecta; order Diptera; family Drosophilidae; genus Drosophila; species Drosophila littoralis. The sequence goes on along the minus strand of JAEIGF010000368.1, from coordinate 1,044,161 downwards.
GGATATTAAGGATTCGGAAATTTGGAACAATGCCGAAGTTGGCGGGGTTTGGTTTAAGTTTAAGCTCTTCAATCAAGTGAACTATGGCTTCGAGAATGCAACAATAACGCGCATCAAGGGTTTCGGCAGGGATCCCACGGCCAGCACCATGGAAATTCACGGCCAGATACCAAGTCTCATACACAAGGGCAGCTATATAGCCAACGGACGTGTTTGGCTGATTGCGCTGAATGCTACGGGCGAGTCCACATCGGATTTTCAGAACTTGCGGTTTATATTAAAACTGAAAGTCATACCGGAATATCGGAATAACAAGCGCTACCTGAAGATCTACGAACTAGTTCCGATCGTGAACATCAGTCGGTGAGTCTGCGATATACCATATATGTATATATATACAAGTAGTAAATTATAATTATATTAAACGGCAGCTGGATTGTCTGGCTGGATACCTTGTTTCCCGACAACATGGATCTAACCATAACGTTAAACGAGGTGCTCAATGCGAACTGGTTGGAGTTCTGGAATGAACTGGAACCGGCGTTTCTGAGCGTTTTTAGCAGTGTATTTACGGGCATGATTGAAGATATTTTTCATAAAATTTCCTATGATGATATGTTCCTCAAGGACAATGAGACTGAAATAAATTATTAAGCCATAAATCAGCTTGTCTATTTTCTTTAACTAACGATATATTTGTAACAGGAAGAGTATATTTTTTATACTATTCATATCCGTATGTACAACTAGCAATCCGGTTTTGAATATAGTTCATAAGCACTTGCTATAAACTTAAACAAAGCTAATCTATTGATGTTATTTACAGTTTAGCTTTGGCTAAAGCAGGTTCTAAGTAACATCGTGTCGTGACTTCAATTAAACTGGTTTAAAATAACAATAATAAGAATAAAATCTCAGCACACAAGATGCACAAGTATTATATGTTAATTGTCGTATTGCATACGCTATACGAGACGGCATTGGGTGTCCAGCTGCGTGAGTATTCCAGTTGGTATTCGCATAATATACATATTCAAAGATCTCTTGCAGCTGAGGACATCAAGAAATGCCATTTTGGGGACTCGAAATGTCTTGTGGGCAGCATCAATGACCTGATCAAGCGTTATCCCCAGGGCATACCGGAAATTGGGTTGCCGCCGCTGGACGCCACCCCGCTGGAGGATGTCGCGATTCTGGACAGGCCCAATGTCGGTGCTGTCTGGTTCACCTTTTACACGCGCGACAATGTCAACAGGGGCTTCAATAATGCCACCATTACCCATGTGGATGGCTTCAATCGAGATCCGACCAAAAACATAATGACCATTGAGGCGCACATACCCAGTCTCATCCACGAGGCAACCTACGATATGCTCGGTCGGTATCTGTTGTTTGTGGCGAATACGACGGGCAAGCTGAAATCCGACTTTCAGAATGTTCAATTGAAACTGACCATAAAGGGTGTACTGGAATATCGGAACAACAAACGCTATTTGAAGATCTACGAGCTAAAGCCAAAAGTTGAGCTGGATCGGTAAGATCGGTTGTCCAAGCCACATACAATACGATTTGATAGTATCGAATTTTCTCTTCAGCTGGATAGTTTGGTTTGATAACTTATATAGGGAAAATACGGATCTAACGATTGCGGTCAATCGAGCCTTCAACGAAAATTGGTTGGAGTTCTGGAACGGCCTTGAACCGGGCCTAATGAAATCCTTTGCCCAATGCTTTACGGGCATGCTGAATAAGGTCTTTGAAAATGTGGCCTATGACGACATGTTTTTGCCAGACGTCGGCGAAAACGAATGAATAAATAATTGCATACAATTTTTCCATATATAATATTAATTTAGTATTAACATTTTGTTGTGAAGGTTTTTGCAAACATTTCTTACCGGTTTATGGCAAATAACAAAAATATAAACTCGGCGGAGCGCTCGGTCAACAGGGAAAGCCTTTTTATACTCTGTTCGTAAAGTTAAAAGGAGTATATTGGTATTCTACATGGATCGTTTTTCACTGTAATGATTTTATTTTTTAAATATTCGTAAATAATACATTTTCAAATTCAGATCAAATTGAACTTTACAAAAATTTTGTTTGCAACATAGTTTAATATATATTCAAAATTTATTCAAACGGGTAAAATTGATTTTTCGTACTTAAGTACTTCTTTTTCGGAAATTACAATAAAATCTTCCAATTACCTACACATAAAATTTGAGAAAGAATTGTATACAAGTCCATTTGAGTTCCCCCACGAATTTTTCAAGGGTATTCGGAATGCGCATAAGTGCATTCTTTCAGTACGCAGTCTTTCCTTGGCCCTGCTTGTGGAATTTGCCCTCCAATTGAAGCTCATCGTAGAAGATGTGATCGTTGTAGAGCTCATCGCGGTGATACATGTGCTGGTAGCCCTTGGAGCTGTTGCCGCGCCTGAATTTCCGATAGTCGGCGGCCAGCTTGAGCAGGGCTTGGCGTCGATGCGGCTGGCCGAGATGCTGCAGCGGGGTTGCCTCATCCTGGTCCTGGTTATGTCGCTTGCTGCGACGGTGGCGCCAGCCCCAGCGCGTGCGTTTAACGGTTGTTGGGGGCAGGGGCCGGAGCAGGGTGCGTGCAGGCTGCAACTTCTTGGATTTGGGTCTGGTCTTGTGCCTGTACTGATCCACCACAGTGCAGTTTGGCATGTCTCTGGGCTTGGGTATGCCCTGGTCCAGCTTGGGCGGGCACTGCAGCACATAGTACAGACCGGAAGTGGACTCGTTTGTGTGGAGCAGGCGCAACGGCAGCTTGTAGTAGGCGAACATGTTGCGCTCCACAACAATGCCGGATGCGACACTCAGCAGTCCCAATGCCAACTGCCACATTTTCCAGAAGCCTAAGCAGAGCTATGCACGGGCAGATTTATAAATGCAGCCCGAAATAGCTTCACATTTCAGCTTCACTGAGTTTGGCGCAGTTTGCGGTTTTCGACATTAATTTGCCTTTAATATTTATTACGTCGAACTGCAACTGGTTTTGCCAGCAAGTTGAACGACCCGCTGCGCCCGGGCCTAGGTCAATCAATAGTCGTATAAAATATAGAAATAGAAATAGCAAAAGTTTTCCAAGCGGAAGTCATGCAAGAAACTGTTGCTTGTTTGCTTAGCAACAATGTTGCCGTTGGCTTGGCCACAATGTTGCTGTTGGCTTGGCAACAATGTTGGCCTGGGCGCAACAGTTATTTGTTTTGTTTATGGCTGGCGCCTGCGCCACAAATTTACCATAAAAACGGCAACTAATGCAGGGGAAAGTAAGTGGAGGTGTGGGGCTAGATTTAGAGCTCCACAACTGTTGCGCATATGCAACAGTTTTTGGCGTGACTGCCACACATTTTCCCATTTACTTCGCCTCAATTTTCTAAGCATTCTGTGGCCATGTCTTTGACAGCTCGCTGACAATGTGGCATGAAACACATGTAACAGCTTATCCAATTAGAGTCACGGATATGTTATAATTAGACTTAAATTGATTTGCTAATATTTGCGGGGAATTATATATTACAGTCATAATTAAATAATTGAAATTATTTAGAGATGTGTACAAAATTTAATCTTTGTTAGCCTGTGTGAGCTATTCAAATTACTGTTTCGATACTTTCGTGTCACGATAAATGAGTACTTCCAATTGCTGACCAATGAGAATTGAGCATCGATCTCAGAATCGATATATCGCAGTTCGATAGCTCACGCTGCCGTTGAAACGGTTAACTTGCAAAGTTATTTTTACTGTTATGAAAAAATGGCTTGCTTGAATCTTGAAAATTGTTTAACACATCAATTTTAAAAGCACGCATCGCTGCGGATATATGTATTGGGCGATTATCAAATCTTAAATATAGAATTACTTGCAATATGACAGAAGGATGCCCCACCACACTTTGAGTCAAAGTAAGTTGATAATGTTGTTACACTTCTACTATTCAACATCTATTTTTAGTTAAGTAACTTTGTTGGCAATAAAGTCGCAACCAATTGAATTAGCGCCTAATCAATTGCCGAGTTTCTTGCCATGGGCCAACTTTATTGGGCAACGTGCCAAGCCGTAAAAACTTTGGCGTGCAAGGAAAACATAAAATGGCGGCGCAACAATTGGCCCGAAGCCTGGCAACGTGGCTGGCAACCAAGGATTATGGCAGAGGGGAAATCAACAAAGGTCAAGCGGCAAAATCAACAACTGCCTAGCAACCGGGTGCTGCCACGATCAGTTTAACGTAACAGGGTTCAATTTTGGCCAAACACTTACTTTCAGTCAGCTAACGGTAGCGCAGGTGAGCAGTCGCAAAGCGGAAACAAATTAGGGCAAAATATTAAAAAAAAAAAAAACCGAAAAATTAAGAAATAATTATGAAAGCCAGCAAAAATGCCTAGATAATTGAAAAGTGCTTGCAAATAAGTTAATTTGTGTAATACGATTTTAAAATTTAGTTTTTGCTGTGCAAAACTGCGGAAATATAGCCATTTTTTTTTTTTAAGTTACATAACTGTTTCAATAGTACTTAAGTGTTGTAAAATGAGAAAATAGATTGCATAACCTATCAATTTGATAAGCAAAAATTGAATATGTAAAAATATGAAAATATTATGCAATTTTAGCCAGAAATATTGATTTGATAGAAAATATATTGATTACATAGTTGTTAGTGGTAACAAGGTCACTCAAACACTAACACTCATATACCCCCAACACACACACACACAGCAACAGCAACAACAATATCTGTGTTAACAACAGCAAATAAACAGCCGGGCCCCTTCGATGGAGCAGGCCTCCACCAGCGCCGAGGCAGCCGCTGCAGCCGGTGGGCCGGATCCGCGTCTGGAGCTGATGGGCTCGTTTGTCATCAAATCGCTCAAGCTGAAGCCAGAGAAATGGACGCGTGTCATCACGGTGGAGGAGCACAAGGGCATAATCAAAGAGTTTTTGGATCGCAGCATACCTGTCGTGCTGATTATCATACTGACACCCGCTGCGCAGCTGGTGCCCTCGACAACCTTTCCCCTGTCGCAGCTGAAGAGCAAAGGTGTCTACTTTATCAAGCGCTATGCCAAGCCCATACCACGTGAGAATTGCGGTAACTTTATCATCTTTGGTGACCTGGCCACGCGTACAATTGACCAGCTGTCCGCACTGGTCGAGGAGGTGCTGGTGCCACTGCTCTCCAATGAGGACAACTATAGGAGCTGGCCCATTATGGTCGCTCAGGATGTGCAGAAGCATGTTCACAGTTTGAAGAGCACCGTGCATCAGGTCAAGGGTCAGGTTAGCGGCGAAACCATATTGGCCATGCCCGTGGGCGTTGAGAAAATAGTCAAGGCCGCCAAGGAACTGACCGAAACACAACAATGCCAGTTCGACCTGTATCTGAAGAGTGCCATTGAGGGCGTGGTCATCAAGTGGGCCACACAGATACACGAGGTCATCAAGGAGAGTCCAACGAATGCCTTTGCCAATGGACAAAATCCCACACCACACACGGGTGAGTCGTTCCGTATGAGGCTCTAGTCATACGTGCATACATTTTCTTCTGAATTATTTTTGGCACAGCTTTATTTATTATTTATTGATAAAATTCAAGTCTTGCAGTTGACGTTTGTTTTCATATATATCCTAGCAACGTGCCGGCATCGGCCAAAAACTTGCATGTTTATAGCCCGCCTGACATATAGGTAAAAATGTCTTCAAAACTTGCTTTTATTATCTGTTTTGCGAATGGGGCGACATGCAACATTTACTTTTGTAATAATAACAATTACTAATGTGTGCTTTCTTTTTTTTTTTTTTGCGAGATTTAGTTGTGTGCTAAGAGCCTTCACTTTATGCTAAATACAGCTCAAAATCATGTGTAGCCTAAATTTTATGCGATTTCTATTAATTTAAAAGCAACTTTAATTTAAGAAAAAATCGTAAATTAGTAAAATATTCCCATTGGGTATGGGCATTTTCAGAATATTAAAATTAACAGCGAGCATTTTGTAGCATTTTTTATCATATTCGCAATTTATATTTAGCCATGTAAAATTTTCTTTAATTTTATTAAAACTGTCTTTTCTTTCTACTCCTTACTCACATTTAAATTAATTTAATTGTAGTTCATAAATATCTGCCATTATTCACTTATTGTATTACTCCTAATGCCTTCTTAACAGAATTTACATTTTGGAACAATCGCCTCAAGAATCTATCCTTTATCTATGACCAATTGCGCAATGAGCGTATCCGAGCCATGGCCTTAATACTGGAGTACTCGTTGAGTGCCTATCATCCGTGCTTTCAGACACTCTTCAAAAACGTGGTTACGGGTGAGTGCAGCCAATTTAATGGCACACAAACATGCCAGCTGCTGAGTATCTACATACATATTATATTGTCTGTTTTTTGCCTTTTGCATGCCAACAAAACTGTTTTGAACTTGATTGAACAATCGCAGCACTTGCCGAGGCAAAGGATATAACGCTCTATTTAAACCCATTGAAGCGCCCACTACACCAACTGGAGGAAATAGATTTTGCAGAATACAAGCCCCTGCTCATACCCTTTATGCATACGGTGTGCACGCTGTGGGGCAATTCGCGCTACTATTGTCAGTCGGCGAAAATAACAGTACTATTGCAGGAGATATGCAATTTGATTATACATCAGGTACAAATGCATATAATCAATGAGTCAATCAATCGATCAATCAATCATTTTTCGGCTGTCAGCCCCAAGCAGTCAGTTGGTCAATCAGATAGTCAGCCACTTATTACGTCATCTGGCCAATTACTCAGTCAATCAATCAATCAGCTAGTCTTCGAAATAGTCAGTCAGTCAAGCAGTCCATTAGTCAGTCAAACGGTTTATATAGATTATAATCAGTCATTTAATCTATCAGCCAGTCTTCGAAATAGTCAGTCGGTCAAGCAGTCCATTAGTCAGACAGTTAGACAAACAGTTTATATATATTTTTTAATCAGTCAATCAATCAATCAGCCAGTCTTCGAATTAGTCAGTCAATCAAGCAGTCCATCAGTCAGACAGTCAGTCAAACAGTTTATTTAGATTATAATCAGTCATTCAATCACTCAGCCAGTCTTCGATGTAGTCAGTCAGACTATAATGCTCCCTTTTGTATTCCAGGCTAAACGTTATTTGGATCCCTCGTCTATATTTCATAGCGATATAGATGAGGCCATGCAGCGTCTGACACTCTCCATACAAATACTAAAGTTCTTTCGGGAACTTTTTGACTTCTATAAGGAACGTTTGGTGGCCTTCTTTACGGAACCCGAAGAGCGGCCACCGATTTTGTGGACCTTTCATCCAAATTCAGTGTTCAAACGCTTTAATGCATTCCTCGAGCGTTTAACAACAATTCAGTGGTATTTAGTTTACGATCAAAACATATATATTTTGTTTAGTTGTACTATGCTTTTTTATGTTCCTATAGGTTCTTCTTTACTGTGATTGAATTCCTGAAATTAGAGAAAGTCGAAATCGGTGGACTGCGTGGACGCCAGCTGAGCACTAGAATAACCGATGTCTACGTGGAGTTTAATCAATATTTTACGGCATTTGCTTCGAAAAGTTACGATGTACTCGATCCGGATGATCATGAGTTCGATGAGGACTTTAAGGGGTTCCAAACGCGCATTCTGGAACTGGACATGAAGCTGGCTGCCATCTTGTGTCAGGCATTCGATGATTGCCATAATTTAGAGAGCATTTTTAAGGTTAATTAAATTGTTTTATGGTTTAATGAAAGAAAAACTGACTCTCTTTTATATTGCAGCTAATAAGCATAGTGGGCAGCGTCCTGGATCGTCCCAAAATCAAGGAGGAATTCACCCAACGCTATGCGGAAATTGTGCGCATGCTCGACGAAGAGATGACAGTCTGTGAGAATATTTATGACAAGCAAATGGAGTTAATTCGCGTTGGCGATACCCTCTATCCCGACTACAATTGCCCCTCTGTGGCAGCCTTTATACGCTGGTGCTATCAGCTGGAGACGCGCATAACAGCGCCCGTGAAAAACTTTAAGGCTCTCCAGCATGAGTAAGTACAATTTACATACAAAGGGCATTTCCAGAGGGAAACTGATGTATACATAATACTGGCACTTGTGTTATAAAATCAATTATCTCAGAATGCTTTGAAAATGATTTTGAAACTGATCGGACGGTAAACAAACAACTTTCATACAAACGTTTTCCGCCAATTTTCCACTGTTGCGAGTGGAATTTCCCAAATCGCTAAAACTCGTATTCATTATATGCTTTTGTAGAGCTTTGAAAATAAGTTTGATGCAAATCGGACAAAACACATCACAAAAAAAATCTTTGAAACTCACTTTCCACCAAAGTTTGGATTTTGTGAAAAATGTGGAACACGTCTCAAATGAATTTGAGCGCGAAACGTCATCCACCAAATCTTTGACCTCTATTTCCACCAAGGCGGAATACATTTTTGGAAAAGTGTGAAACACGCCTCAAATGAATTTGAACAAAGATCTTTGAAATTGAGTTTAAGGCCGTTTTTCACGATTTGCAGGTAGAATTTGCCGAAACCCTTTATCACATAAGGTACATACAGTGAAAGTTTCAGTTTCCTAGCTTTTACAGTTTGGATCAGTCAGTCAGTCAGTCAGTCAGTTAGTCAGTCATCAATCAGCCAGTCAGTCAGTCAATCAGTCAATCAGTCAGTCAGTCAGTCAGGACATACAGTTTTATATATAGAGATTTATTAAAACTCGCAATTTCCGCAGCATAACCAAAAGCGAAAAATCGTTGGAAATTGCGGAACGCTATGAGTGTTTGATGGCCAAGTTGGGTGCGTGTAAGAGCCGATTCTTTGATGAGTGGTCCGTGCAGCTGGCGGCCCAAATTGAGGAGGATCTTAGGAAGTCGCTTATAGCACGCGATCAGCACTGCAATTCGCTGATTCTCAACTTTAGTTCGACACTTTTCTCCATTCTGCGCGAGGTGCACTACATGCAGCAAATGAAAATAGATGGCATACCCGAGATAGCCATTGAGTTTGCGGAGAAGAGCGATATTTTTCGTTCGTATACATTGAATCTGGAGAAGACCATCGATTGGTACAACAGCATACAGGAAGGCAGCTCATCCGTGGAACTCAAACTGATTGAGCCCGAGATAAAAATGATTGATGATCTGGTTGAAATTGGTGTTGAGCATCTCGTCTGGAATTCATCAGGTGAGCAGTCGAGCGTTTTATCTGCATTTTTTTTTATCGAATCTGAATTTCTTTTAAGACATCATGAGCTATCTGGAGAAGCTGCGCGAGCCTGTCGCTGCCCTGCGCAATCGCATGAACCACACCCAGGAGAATCTGCGACAGATACGCAAAATTATGGAGGTTTGGGCCAAGCAGCCGCTTTTCGAACGTCGTGATTGCAAAAAGGATTCGGTACTCTCCATAGATGAGCGACCGGATCGCACGGCCAAGCGTTATGCCGAGATCCAGGCAGCCTCTGTGGAGATACACAAGCTACTCCAGGATAACATGCTGCAATTTGATATGTCCGAAAAGCAGAGCGATGCCGTCTGGCTGAGCTATGTGGACTTTGTGGATAACATTGTGTACGAGAACATTCTGCGCACAGTGGGCGTTAGCGTGGGCTATCTGGCGGAGAATATGGATCCGGACAATAACTATGCGCCACTCTTTGAGTCACGTCTGGAGCTGGTTGAGCCCAATTTAGTTTTTGTGCCCTCGCTCGAGCCCGAAGATCCAATGGGCTTCAATAATATGCTCATCGAACTGATGCGTGATATCATGAAAATGGGCTCGCTTATAAAGCGTCTAAAGCCCAACGAGAAGCGCAACTATGTGGAGCTGATCAAGGAGAATCAGGACATTATCGATATGCGACGCGAGATACTCAATGGCGTGGATTTGGTCATGGAAGAGGCGTCGCGTTTTTGCCGACAATTCGAGCGCTATTCGTATCTCTGGCTCGATGATCGTGAGGAGTGCATGGAGTACTTTTTGGAATATGGACGCATGCTGGATCCAGATGAAATTGAGCTGTTGCAAATGAACGATCCGGCTGCGCCGCCGCCACCGGAACCGTGTCAGCCTACAATTGAGGCCTTTCGGGAGCAAATAGACAACTACGAATCGCTGTTTAGCGAGATCGAGGACATACCCGCATTTCAGGTATTCAGCTCCTGGTTTCAGGTGGACGTGCGACCCTTTCGTCAGGCGCTGCTAAACACGGTCTGCAAGTGGGGCAACATGTTCAAGATGCATCTGGTGACCACGGTCACGTCCCGTCTCATGGATCTCAGTCATTTCATACGCAAGGCCGATGAGGGTCTGCTCCAAACTGTGAAGGAGAAGGATTATGAGGGTCTGGTTAGCATTATGGCATATCTGATGCAGGTAAAGGAGCGTGCCGCCAATACGGATGAAATGTTTGAACCGCTGCAGGAGACCATACAGCTGCTGAAATACTACGACATGGATATACCCGAGGAGGTGAATGTCCTGCTGCAGGAGCTGCCCGAACAGTGGGCCAATACCAAGAAGATAGCCACCACAGTCAAACAGCAGGTGTCTCCGCTCCAAGCCACCGAGGTGGTTAGCATCAGGAATAAGATAACGCTCTTCGAGGCGCACATACAGCTCTTCCGGGAGGTGTTCAAGCAATACGATTTCTTTCGCTTCGACTGCTATAAGCCATATTTGCTAATGGATCGCATCAATGATGACATGTATCTCTGTGAGCGCGAAATGGGCGAGATACAAAAGTCGGGCAGTCTCTTCGAAGTGAATATACCAGAATTCAAGGTGCTCAAACAATGCCGCAAGGAGCTGCGCATGCTCAAGGTATCTACTGACAGATTTATTAATCGGTTTTTCAAGTGCATTTTTTTTTTCTGCATGTTTTCTATAATCAATTTACTTAATTCTTATCCTGTGTACTGCATGCTACATGTGGAGTTTTTAACTAGCTATCAAATGCTGACTATATAACTTTCCTCTGATAAATACCAGACTAATAATTATATTAATTAATCGCAGCAACTTTGGGATTATGTGAATATAGTGCAAACGAGCATTGAGGATTGGAAGACAACGCCCTGGCGTAAAGTCGATGTGGAGAATATGGATATTGAGTGCAAAAAATTTGCAAAGGATATTCGTTTGTTGGACAAGGAAATGCGCGTCTGGGATACATTTATAAATCTCGAATCGACGGTCAAGAATATGTTAACCTCGCTCCGTGCCGTTGGAGAGCTACAAAATCCAGCGATACGCGAGCGTCACTGGAATCAGTTGATGAACTCGACCAAGGTCTATTTTTGTGTTTATATCTCTTTTATCTTATTCAGAATTCTCTTGCTAATTTGGCATATTGTAAATAATTTGTTGTGAAAATTCTTTTTAATCCCAGCACCTGGGCTGCAAGCAGTTCGTTTGTATAGCATAACATAACAACCGTTTATAAAAAATGAAATTCTCTTATTTGAAGCCCAACTTGAGCTTAAAGAGGCCCATATAGTTGTGCCTCGACTGTACAGTTTCTTGTAAATACCATTTCATTCCAGAGTCTGGCCGCCTTGCCCAAGGAAGTGACCGTAAGTGCTTTGCATGTTGTACAGAAATTCAAGTAGCGAACTTAGTAAAAACCACAAGCATTTCCATTTGGTATATAGAAATAAAGGTATTGATATATATATTTAAATATATTTGCACAGGTGAAATTCATAATGGATCATGAGACAACACTTGCCGAGCTGTTGGGATTGAATCTGCACGAATGCGAGGAGGAGGTGAAAAATATTGTGGACAAAGCTGTAAAGGAAATGTCAATGGAGAAGATATTGAGAGATTTGAATTCGACATGGTCGGCCATGGAATTCGATAATGAGCTGCATCCGCGGACTGGCTGTAAACTCCTTAAGGCATCGGAAGAACTCATAGAGACGCTCGAGGAGAATCAGGTGTGCCTACAAAATTTAATAACATCCAAGTACATCGCCCATTTCCTGGATGAAGTTTCAACTTGGCAAAATAAATTAATGATTGCCGATCAAGTGATAACCGTTTGGTTTGAGGTGCAACGCACTTGGACCCATCTTGAGAGTATCTTCATGAGTTCGGAAGATATACGCAAACAGCTGCCGGTCGATTCGGTGCGTTTCGATAATATCGATGCCGAATTTCGTATACTGATGGATGAGATGTCGCTCTCATCAAATGTGGTGGCATCAACGAATCGAGCTGGCCTGATCGAACGTCTCGAGCATTTGCAAAAGGAGCTAACGCTATGCGAAAAGGCACTGGCAGAGTATTTGGAAACAAAACGTTTGGCTTTTCCTCGTTTCTATTTTGTATCATCGGCCGATCTGCTCGATGTCCTTAGCAATGGCATTCAGCCCGATATGGTTACCAAACATCTGACCAAACTATTCGATTCGATTGCACGCCTCAAGTTCAATCGCGATCCGGCCAATGAAATAGAGACAGCTTCTGGCATGTATGCCAAGGATGGCGAATATGTGGAGTTCAATGAGCTGGCCAGCATTCGGGGCCCGGTTGAGGTGTGGCTGAATCGTATACAAGCGGCAATGCGTGCCTCACTCCGACATTATATAACGGAAGCTGTTGTCGCTTATGAGGAAAAGCAGCGTGAACAATGGTTATTCGATTATCCTGCCCAGGTATCGCTATGCGGCTCACAGATCTGGTGGTCCACCGAGGTGAATATCGCGTTTAGCCGCCTGGAGGAGGGCTATGATAATGCGATCAAGGATTATTATAAAAAACAAATCTCACAACTCAGTTTACTCATAACACTGCTGCTCGGCGAGCTGACCAAGGGGGATCGTCAGAAAATCATGACGATATGCACCATTGATGTGCATTCAAGAGATGTGGTCGCTAAGATGATTCAGGCCAAATTGGATTCAGGCTCGGCTTTTATGTGGCAATCGCAGTTGCGGCATCGTTTCGATGATGCTGAAAAGGATTGCTTTGCCAATATTTGCGATGCTGAGTTCCAGTATTGTCACGAATACTTAGGCAATACACCACGCCTGGTCATCACGCCGCTCACAGATCGCTGCTACATAACACTCACACAGAGCTTGCACTTGGTTATGGGCGGCGGCCCAGCCGGCCCGGCCGGCACAGGTAAAACGGAGACAACCAAAGATCTGGGTCGCGCCATTGGCATCATGGTCTATGTATTTAACTGCTCCGAGCAGATGGACTATCAATCTTGTGGCAATATTTACAAGGGTCTGGCCCAAACTGGCGCCTGGGGCTGTTTTGATGAGTTCAATAGGATTACGGTGGAGGTGCTCTCCGTGGTCGCGGTCCAGGTGAAATCCGTACAGGATGCGATACGTGACAAAAAGGATAAGTTCAATTTTATGGGCGAAATTATTAGCTGTGTGCCCACGGTGGGCATATTTATAACCATGAATCCCGGATATGCCGGACGCACTGAGCTGCCGGAGAATCTGAAAGCGCTGTTTCGACCCTGCGCCATGGTCGTACCGGATTTCGAGCTCATCTGCGAGATTATGCTGGTCGCCGAGGGATTTCAGGATGCGCGCGTCCTGGCGCGCAAGTTCATCACGCTCTACACGCTCTGCAAGGAGCTGCTCTCCAAGCAGGATCACTACGATTGGGGCTTGCGTGCCATCAAGTCGGTGCTGGTGGTGGCCGGTTCGCTTAAGGTGGGTGCACTGCATCCGAACACGTTTGCATACAAAACTAACGAAAACTTTTGCTTGCAGCGCGGCGATCCTGGCCGGCCGGAAGAGGAGGTACTGATGCGCGCCCTGCGCGATTTTAATATACCGAAAATCGTAACAGACGATATGCCCGTGTTCATGGGGCTCATCAGCGATCTGTTTCCCGCTTTGGATGTGCCACGCAAACGTGATCAGGACTTTGAACGCACCGTAAAACAAGCTGCCTCCGATTTGCTACTACAACCGGAAGATAATTTCATATTGAAAGTAGTGCAACTGGAGGAACTGTTGGAGGTACGTCATTCTGTATTCATTGTTGGCAATGCGGGCACTGGGAAAACCCAAGTGTGGAAGACGCTGCTGCGCACCTATCAGAACATCAAACGGAAGCCCATATTCAATGACTTGAATCCGAAAGCGGTGACCAATGATGAACTTTTCGGCATCATCAACCCGGCGACACGCGAATGGAAGGATGGCCTGTTCTCAGTTCTAATGCGGGATCAGGCAAACATAACGGCTGATCAACCCAAATGGATTGTGCTCGATGGTGATATTGATCCCATGTGGATCGAGAGCTTAAATACCGTTATGGATGATAACAAAGTCCTGACTTTAGCCAGCAACGAGCGCATTGCGTTGACACCTTCGATGCGTTTGCTCTTTGAGATCTCCAATCTGAGAACAGCGACACCGGCGACCGTATCCAGAGCTGGCATCTTGTATATAAATCCACAGGACTTGGGTTGGAATCCGTAAGTACCGAAATTTCTATTTTATTATCAGTTTGTGTTGATTGACTGAATGTCTGATTGTTCAGTTTTCATGATTAATGACAGTCACAAGCTTGAAATATGTGTGGAAGACTTTTCATGCTAGCTGATTGAATGCTTGATTGACTGATAAGTGAATAACTAAGTGATTGAACGGCTGTCTGACTACCCGTTTAATTGAGTGATTGACCGACTGACTGAGTGACTGATCGACTAGCTGTCCGACTAAATAATTAATAAATTAATTACCGACCATTCGTGCAAGTAAATTGATAGATTGATAGACTGATAAGTGAATGACTAGGTTATTGACAGACTGGCTGATTGATTGATTGTTTACTTGAGTAATTAACTGATTGACTGAATGACTGATTGGCTGACTGTCGGACTAAATGACTTACTAAACAGTTAATAAATAAATTACCGATTTTTCGTGCAAGCAGATTGAATGATTGATTGACTGATAAGTGAATGACTAAATGATTGACTGACTGACTGATTGATTAAACGTCTGACTAGCTGTTTAATTGAGTAATTAACTGAATGACTGAATGACTGATCGACTGGCTGTCCGACCAAATGACTTACTAAATGATTAAAAAATAAATGACCGACTTTTCGTGCAAGCAAATTGAATGATTGATCGACTAACTGTTTAATTGAATGATTAACTGATTGACTGACTGACTGAATGACTGATCCACTGACTATCCGACTAAATGACTAAATAATTGATTAATTAATTACCGACTGATTGTGTTCTAATCCCAGCTACTATATTTACGAGTTTCACATTGTTTGATGTAACTTTCTTGCAGCTATGTGACCAGTTGGGTTGAAACGCGCAAAATTCCAGCCGAAAAGTCCAATTTGGTCATGTTATTCGATAAGTACATACCGCCCTCATTGGAGACGATACGCGTGCGTTTTAAAAAGATCACGCCTGTCGCCGAAATGGCACACATTCAAATGCTGTGCCATCTGCTAAACTGTTTTCTAATCCCGGCGAATACGCCGGCCGATTGTCCAAAAGAGTGGCACGAGCTGTATTTTGTTTTTGCCTGCATTTGGGCATTCGGCTCGGCCATGTTCCAGGATCAAGCCATTGACTATCGCGTGGAGTTCAGCAAATGGTGGGTAAATGAGTTCAAAACTGTTAAGTTTCCGGCGGGTGAGTACCAAAATTCCTTGACATCTCGATTCAGAATAAAACCCATTTACAAATCGCATTCTAAATCAAAGGTGGAACAGTTTTCGATTACTTTTTGGATAGCGAGACAAAGACTTTTATGCCCTGGACCGAGAAGATAACGAAGTTTGAGCTGGATTCAGATTTACCATTGCAAGCTGTGCTCGTGCACACCTCCGAGTCAATACGATTGCGCTATTTTCTGGATCTACTGATGGATAAGAAGCACCCGGTGATGCTAGTGGGCAATGCCGGTTGCGGCAAGACCGTGCTGGTCAATGAGAAGCTTCAATCGCTATCTGAGAATTACGCTGTCACCACAATACCATTCAATTTCTATACCACGTCCGAAATGTTGCAAAAGATACTCGAGAAGCCGCTGGAGAAGAAAGCGGGTCGCAACTACGGACCGCCTGGCAACAAGACCTTGATCTACTTTGTTGACGACATCAATATGCCCGAGGTGGACTGCTATGGAACAGTGCAGCCGCACACGCTAATGCGACAGCATCTGGATTATGGGCATTGGTACGATCGCAATAAGTTGACCCTCAAGGATATACACAATTGCCAGTATGTGGCCTGCATGAATCCCACCTCGGGCAGCTTTACCATCAATCCGCGTCTGCAGCGACACTTCTGCGTGCTGGCCGTCAGCTTTCCCGGCGCCGACTCCATTACGCACATGTACTCGGCAATATTATCGCAACATTTTGCCAATGCCGAGCAAAAGTTTATCCCTATCGTGACACGCATGACGCCCAACATTGTGGCGGCGACAATTGCGCTGCACAACAAATGTCTGCAAGTGTTTCTACCCACGGCCATCAAATCTCACTATATCTTCAATCTAAGGGATATCAGCAATGTTTTTCAAGTGAGTATTGGATAGAGAGGGGGTCACATTTGACTATACTAAAACTTAGCTGTGCGCTGATGGACAGTCAGGACAAGCTCTTCGGTCTATATGTTTATTGTACCCTTGCAGAGGGTATCATAATTTTGTCGTGAAACGTGTAACGCATAGAAGGAGACATCTCCGACCCCATAGAGTATATACATTCTTGATCAGTATCAACAGCTGAGTCCATATAGCCATGTCCGTCTGTCCGTCTGTCTGTCTGTCTGTTTCTATGCGAACTAGTCTCTCAGTTTTTAAGCTGTCTTTGCAGAAGTCCCTCTTTCCGTTGCACGCAGTACATATGTATGTCGGAACCAGCTGGATTGGTCCACTAGCTGCAATAGGAACGATCCGTCGAAAAGTAGGTTCTTATATGAAAAACGTTTTTGTTTATCAGGATATCTTATTAGTTTTACTAGTTTTACTTACAACATCAGCCCTCTTTACCATATAGCTTCCATCGGTCGGTGCAAAATTGAGTGCCGAAGATAGCCCTCTTTCTCGTTTTTACTTATTTTTATTTTTATTGTTCTTGCAGGGTCTCTTATTTAGCTCGACGGACTGCCTAACGAGCTCCACAGATCTTATACGCTTGTGGCAACATGAGACACAGCGTGTGTACTCGGATAAGCTGATCGATGATAAGGATATTGATAGCTTTACCAAAATGCAGCATGACATTGTCAAGAAGTCGTTCGAAGAAATTGACGAATCTGTTATATTCGACAAGCCGAATATTTACTGTCATTTCGCTGGAGGAATTGGTGATCCTAAGTACATGCCCATCAAGGGTTGGCCTGAGCTTCACAAACTCCTTCAGGAAGCAATGTCATCGTATAATGATCTGGTCGCTGCCATGAATCTGGTGCTATTCGAAGATGCGATGATGCATGTGTGCAGGTAACCCCATCCCGTTTTCTCTGGGTATTGTGAATGCTTTAACTTATTGCTTGCTTCTTTCAGAATTAATCGCATATTAGAATCGCCGCGTGGCAGCGCTCTATTGGTTGGTGTTGGTGGCAGTGGCAAACAATCTCTAGCGCGCTTGGCAGCATTCATATCCAGCTTGGAGGTCGTGCAGATACAGCTGAAGAAGGGCTATGGGGTCAACGATTTAAAGGTCAGTTGCAATCAGTGAAATAAGCCATTACTTTAACAACTTTTGAAACGCACGCAGAGCGAGTTCTCCGGTTTGTATTTGAAGGCTGGCCTCAAAAACGTTAGCATCATGTTCTTAATGACGGATGCCCAGATACCTAGCGAGGATTTTCTTGTCTTAATCAACGATTTGTTAGCCACTGGCGAGATTCCAGATCTATTTCCGGATGACGAAATCGAGAATATAATCGCTGGTGTGCGTAATGAGGTCAAAGGTGCGGGACTGGTTGATACACGTGAAAACTGCTGGAAATTCTTCATCGATCGTGTGCGCAAACAATTGAAGATAGTTCTGTGTTTTTCACCAGTGGGCTCAACATTGCGTGTTCGGTCGAGAAAATTCCCTGCCATCATCAATGCAACATCCATCAATTGGTTCCACGAATGGCCTCAGGAGGCACTCATATCGGTTGCCATGAATTTTCTGGCACAAAACAAAGTGCTGCCAGATAATCATCGCGACTCTGTGGCCAAGTTCATGGCCTATGTACACACGTCGGTCAATTCGACGTCCAAGGTTTATTTACAGAACGAACGTCGCTATAACTATACCACACCCAAGAGCTATCTCGAGCAGATTAATCTCTATCTGAAGCTACTCAATCACAAGCACAACGACTTACAGAGCAAGATCGAGCGTCTGGAGAATGGACTGGAGAAGCTGCGCTCTACGGCGGTGCAGGTGGCGGATCTGAAGGTCAAACTGGCCGTGCAGGAGGTGGAGCTGAAGGAGAAGAACGATGCAGCCGATGCTTTGATCGAAATTGTGGGCATTGAAACGGAAAAGGTGCAAACGGAAAAAGCCGTCGCCGATGAGGAGGAAATGAAGGTTGCTTTGATAGCCGACGAAGTAAGCAAAAAGCAACGCGATTGCGAGGAGGATTTGCTCAAAGCTGAGCCCGCCCTATCGGCTGCCCAAGAGGCGCTTAACACGCTCAACAAGGCCAACCTGACGGAACTGAAGAGCTTTGGTTCGCCACCGGGCGCGGTTACCAATGTGACAGCTGCGGTCATGGTGCTATTAGCCCCCGGTGGTAAACTGCCCAAGGATCGCTCCTGGAAGGCGGCCAAAATTTCTATGGCCAAGGTGGATGCGTTTTTGGACGCGCTGATTAACTATGACAAGGAGAATATACATCCGGAAATTATTAAAGCCATTCAACCCTATCTAAAGGATCCCGAATTTGAGCCTGAATTTGTACGCTCCAAATCTGGCGCTGCAGCGGGTCTCTGTGCCTGGGTTATTAACATTATAAAGTTCTATGAGGTGTACTGCGATGTGGAGCCAAAGCGAAAGGCTCTGGCTGCAGCCAATGCAGAGCTGGCCGCTGCACAGGACAAGCTGGCTGGCATAAAACGCAAAGTGGCGGTAGGTTGCTTGAATTTTGTAAAGAAAATGTAAATGGCTTTTTCTATATAATGAGTTTTTCATTTTACACAGAGTCTGGAGGAGCAGCTGGCCAAGCTAACAGCGGACTTTGAGCAGGCCATTGCCGACAAATTACGTTGTCAACAAGAAGCGGATGCCACACAGGCAACCATTGCGCTGGCCAATCGCCTGGTTGGCGGTCTGGCCAGCGAGAACGTGCGCTGGGCTGAGGCTGTCAACAAGTAAGTACCATTAGCTACTCCCAATCAATGCCAAATAATAATCGAATAATCTTAATTCGAACAGCTTCGTCAAACAGGGCATTACATTGCCCGGCGATATACTACTCATTACGGCCTTCATTTCCTATGTCGGCTGTTTTACGAAGGGTTTTCGCATTGATCTAATGCAAAAGATGTGGACACCCTTCCTCAAAAGCATTGATCCGCCCATACCCATAACCGAGAATCTCGATCCGCTGTCGCTGCTCACCGATGACACGACCATTGCCGTCTGGACAAATGAGGGCCTGCCCAGTGATCGCATGTCCATTGAGAATGCTACAATATTATCCAACTCGGATCGCTGGCCGCTCATGATAGATCCTCAGCTGCAGGGCGTCAAGTGGATAAAGCAGAAATATGGCGAGGAGCTGACGGTCATACGGCTGGGTCAACGCAACTATTTGGATATTATCGAGAAATCCATTAATACCGGCATCACGGTGTTGATCGAAAATATTGATGAGAATCTAGATCCCGTTCTGGACTCTCTACTCGGACGCAATCTGATCAAGAAGGGCAAGTGAGTTGATCAGGTGCTTGCTTTATATATCCCAGTGCTTAAAAACCCGTTTTCTTTCTGCAGAGCTATCAAAATTGGCGACAAGGAGATCGAGTACAATTCCACATTCCGTTTGATCCTGCACACGAAACTAGCCAATCCGCACTATAAGCCGGAGATGCAAGCACAGACCACACTTATTAATTTCACTGTAACACGCGATGGCTTGGAGGATCAGCTGCTTGCGGAAGTTGTTAAGGCTGAACGCCCGGATTTGGAGGACCTGAAAGCTGAGCTAACCAAGCAACAGAACGATTTTAAGATAATGTTAAAGAAACTGGAGGATGATCTGCTCTCGCGTCTGTCATCGGCGGGTGAGAATATTTTAGGTGATACCGCATTGGTAGAGAATCTGGAGACAACCAAAAGCACTGCCTCGGATATTGAGGAGAAGGTGGCTGAGGCGAAAATCACATCCAAGGAAATTGATAAGGCTAGAGAATACTATAGACCAGCGGCGGCTCGAGCTAGTCTCTTATACTTTATACTCAACGAATTGAACACGATTAATCCTATCTATCAGTTTTCACTGAAGGTGAGTTTTTCAATCAGTTCAGAGATATATTCTTAGCAAATACTCCCGATTCTCCCGCAGGCTTTTAGCGTAGTGTTCCAAAAGGCCATAGCCAAGGCTGAACCGAGCGAAACTTTGGATTTGCGTGTTTCAAATCTGATCGATTGCATTACGTATTCGGTCTTTCAGTATACTTCGCGTGGTCTTTTTGAATGCGACAAGCTCATCTTTGCCTCGCAAATGACTTTTCAGGTATGTTAAATCCAGTTGGAATACAAGAAGTTCCCGTTATTCACTTAGTTTTATTTCTTTTCTCATAGATACTGCTGATGAACGAGGAGGTCTCATCCGCGGAACTGGACTTCCTACTCCGCTTCCCGATAAAGCCACATGTGACAAGTCCTGTGGATTTTTTGAGTAATCAATCGTGGGGCGGAATTTGCAGTCTAGCGTCCAAAGATGAGTTTCGCAACTTGGATCGGGACATTGAGACATCATCGAAACGCTGGAAGAAGCTCGTCGAATCGGAGCTGCCGGAGAAGGAGAAATTCCCCCAAGAATGGAAGAATAAAACCGCGCTGCAGCGACTCTGCATGATCAGAGCTCTAAGACCCGATCGGATGACCTATGCCTTAGCGTGAGTATCTAATCGAAAATTGTAGCAAACTTACAATTAAAGATATATGCCTTACAGCGACTTTATTGAGGAGAAACTGGGCTCAAAATATGTGGAGAGTCGCGCCATGGAATTTGCCAAGTCCTACGAGGAAGCTAGTCCGTCCACGCCCATATTCTTTATACTGTCGCCGGGCGTGAATCCCTTAAAAGATGTCGAAGCTTTGGGCAAGCAAATGGGTTTCTCCATGGATCTGGGCAACTTTCACAATGTGTCCCTGGGTCAGGGCCAGGAATCGATTGCGGAGACAGCTATGGATACGGCAGCCAAAAGTGGCCACTGGGTTGTCCTGCAGAATATACACTTGGTGCGCAAGTGGCTGCCCGTGCTGGAGAAGAAGTTGGAACACTATGCCGACGGCTCACATCCGGATTATCGCATGTTCCTTAGCGCAGAGCCAGCGTCCACGCCATCGGCACATATAATACCACAGGTTAGCGCTTGGCTCCCATTCAATTAAGACTTTCTATAAGGTCTTCGTCTTTTTTAGGGCATCTTGGAGTCATCCATAAAGATCACCAATGAGCCGCCAACGGGCATGTTGGCCAATCTGCACAAGGCCTTGGACAATTTCACGCAGGAAACTCTCGAGATGTCCGGCAAGGAGGCAGAATTTAAGGCAATACTCTTCTCCCTGTGCTATTTTCACGCTGTGGTAGCCGAACGACGCAAATTCGGTCCACAGGGCTGGAATAAGATCTATCCTTTCAATGTGGGCGACTTGAATATCAGCGTCTCGGTGCTGTATAACTATTTGGAGGCCAATGCCAAGGTGCCTTGGGAGGATTTGCGTTATCTATTCGGTGAGATTATGTACGGTGGACACATAACCGATGATTGGGACAGACGCCTGTGCATAACCTATTTGGAGGAGTACATGCAGCCGGATCTGGTCGATGGGGAGCTATTCTTGGCGCCTTCGTTTCCCGCACCGCCCAACACAGACTATCTGGGCTATCACACCTATGTGGATGAAATGATGCCAGCCGAGTCGCCATATCTATATGGCCTGCATCCGAATGCAGAAGTCGGATTTCTTACCACGCGAGCGGAGAATATTTTTCGAACCGTCTTCGAAATGCAGCCGAGAGATGCAGGCGCCGGCGGCGGTGCGACAGTTACACGCGAGGACAAGGTCAAGCAAATTGTGGATGAGATCATAGAGAAGCTGCCGGAGGAGTTCAATATGGTGGAGATCATGAACAAAGTGGAGGAACGTACGCCCTATGTGATTGTGGCATTTCAGGAATGCGAACGCATGAATTATCTGACCAGCGAAATGAAGCGCAGCTTGAAGGAGCTCGACCTGGGCCTAAAGGGTGAATTGACCATCACATCGGACATGGAGGTGCTGGAGAACTCATTGTTTCTGGATCAAGTGCCGCCAATATGGACGGAACGTGCCTATCCCTCGCTGCTGGGTCTCAACAATTGGTTCATCGATTTGTGTCTGCGTTTGCGAGAGCTGGAAACATGGTCCACCGATTTTGTGGTATGCTGCAGCCAACCCGACCAACCAGTTTGCAAATATTTATGGTTGTGTTCTTTTTTTTTTTTTCGTTGGTCTCTGTTGCAGCTACCCTCCTGCGTCTGGCTGGCGGGCTTCTTTAATCCCCAATCGCTGCTTACGGCCATCATGCAGAGCACGGCGCGTCGCAACGAGCTGCCGCTGGACAAGATGTGCCTGCAGTGTGACGTGACCAAGAAGCAGAAGGAGGAATTTACGTAAGTGCCGTCGACAAACGCGCACACTACTTTATTAAAACGCAATTTTAATTGACTTTAACGCTGACCCCTGCTACACGAAAAAAATATATGTATGTGTAGACCTGCGACTGATTTTTCAAGCATTGTCTGGCTGCCGATTGTGATGCGGCAGAGAGAGAAACATGATTGCCATATAAATATTATGTGTTGCATATGTTTAACATCCATTGATCATTCCTGAACATATTGATGGATTTCATGTACTACAGCAAAGGCTATATCTGGCCGTAATGCAGCTAAATGCTCATTACTGACAACCCAATTAGGTGACACACACACACACACTTACAGACACATATTCTACTAATCATCATTAGAGAGGAGCTCGTGCTATCAACAACATACATCACGTTGCGATACAATCGTGCTAAGTTCGTGTCTAGTTCGTGCTTGGCTATGTTAAGGCATGGTTATGTTTAGTCGTGCTTAGTAATTAGGCGTAGTTAAGGTCTTCAAAATTCGTGTGCGATTCTGTTAATGTCGTCATAAATCGTGCTTAGTCGTGTTAGGTTTCTACTCCTTTAAGAGGCATACATTAATTGCTGATCAGCCAAAAAAGAGATTCTTAAACCATGTTTTCTTAAAACTAACACATCGTGTTGGTTTTTTTCACACACAAAAAAACACGACACACGCCCTGCTCTAGGCGTCATATCAACCAGCTATGTAAATGTACATGACTTGCGTCAATGCTTCCACACAAAAGATAGTGTAAACAGCGGCTCATCCGCAGCGGAGAGCGGCCAACGGCTTCAAGCTGTGCCTAATAATAGCCGCAATGCTATTTCATGAGAGCTAATTTTAAAACAGCACATACATACAATCGAACAAATGTTTATAAATAGCAATTATTAATGGCATGTAATTAACAATTGTCTATTTGTCGTTTGTCGTTTGTCGTTTGTCGATTCTTGATTCTTGATAGCCGATTGCTTATTAAGTGGCGCCCAGTTTCTCGCTTTATGGATTTGGCGTCACTTTGAGGCAAACAATAGCCCCGAGACCCAGACCCAGACACAGACTCAGACGCCCCGCTAATTGGCAGCAGCTTAGAGAACAATCCTAGCATATTTGTTGATATTATATCAGTTGCAAATCTTTGTGGTGATTATAATTATAGAACGGCACCGCGGGACGGCTGCTGTGTGCACGGCATCTACATGGAGGGCGCCAGATGGGATATACAGCAGGGCATTATTATGGAATCACGTCTCAAAGAACTTTATCCGCCAATGCCAGTGATCAATATTCGAGTGAGTTTGAAATGCAAATTGCCCAAACTGAATTTTAATGAATGAATCAACTTTGAATTTGGAACGGATCTGTGGCGTCTAAAGAGCGGCGCATGTTTGAATAAATCAAAATCTTAATTCCCGATCGTTTCTTTATACAACGCAGGCAATTACCCAAGACAAGCAGGACCTGAGGAACATGTACGAATGCCCCGTTTATAAGACACGCACCCGCGGCCCAACCTATGTGTGGACCTTCAATCTGAAGACCAAAGATAAGCCGGGCAAATGGACACTGGCGGGCGTTGCGCTACTTCTCCAGACTTAAGATCAATGACAGTCTCTGAGAACATTTATTTAATTATTGAGAATCTAGTAGTATTTTATTAATATTGAGTAGCATATCAAATTTTATTCTTCCATCTAGTCAAAGAAATTGATTAGAATCTTAAATTATTAACATTTTACGAACTTGGTAGTATTTTCTTTTTTGGAAATTCCACGTTTTCTTAACTCTAAGCACCTTGTTTTTCGAATAAAAATCACCTTCTGGTAGATATGCCTTAGGCGCACTTGCATAAAACCCAAAAAGAAGAAGAAGAACAGTTGTACTACTTTATATGGGGTATCTGCGGTTTTTTTGAGCATCGCAAATAATATCAAATATGAATTGGTCTTAAAATGCATATAAACAAATATGTTTATTGTTTACTTTTCAATGCGAAACGTGTAAAAAAAATCCCAAGAAAAAGCACAAAACACATTCAATGTTTATAGAATGCGAACCTTGTGCGATTAGTCAGAGTATTTTGATAGTACATCAAATAAAACGAATCTCTTGAATGAGTTATGAGATAATCGTGTCTAAATACTTGTGAGTGTATAAGCGAATTGATAAGCCAAAAAAGTAAGAAAGAAGGAAGAAAAAAAAAATTTGTACAGACGCACAAAAATGTGAATCTATATCAAAAGTCAAATGCGTCGCGCTTTCATAAATAACGATCTGCACAAACAAATACACAAATATTGCCAAAATATTTGAGCATCAAAGGAAACTCATAGACGACGACGCCGATGCTGCTGCGAGTGGACTGAACTCGTGGCCGTCCCAAAAAAAAAAAGGAGGAGGAGATACATATATGTATATAATAATGAAAATAAAACAATTTTCAAATATTTCGTTTCTGACGAAATTTGAACGTTGCCAGCGAACAGTATCGAGCGAAACGTGAACGTGAACCAATTAACGAAAAAGCTGAGCATTATTTTGAGCAAAAAAAAAAACAGTACACAAATAAATCAAAAAGGAACTGAAAATTTCAGATGTGACGACTGACTGCATAAAGCACATAAATAATTCAAATAATTAAAAAAAAAAACAAAAAAAAAAGCCAGCCACGGGCCAAGGGGCTGGAGAACGTGACGCGTGACCCGCCTACAGAGCTATCGATCAAGCGATCAAGCGAGCGATCGGCTGTACCAGCCACACACACACACACACACACATACACACACACACACACACTCGTATAGTAACAGCAAGAGCAATAAATAAATAAAATAAAATAAAATAAAGGCAAAATGTACAAAGCAAACGAAAAGAAAACTGAAGACGACGACACGAGCGTAAATCAATTTTAGCATGGAAAAAATTCTATAAAACTAACAGACACTGTGTGGTCGCACATCATTCGTGTGCGCTACGACGAGCCAGCCCAAAGCCAAAGCCAAAGCCAAGATAGCCAGTCAAACAGTTAGTCAGTCAGTCAGTCAGTCTGTCAGTTAGTCAGTCAGTCAGTCAACCAATCAGTCAGTTGGGCAGTCCACTGATTTTGATTGATTATTGAACCCCAAACTCGAAACTACAAATTCGAACGTGCCTTGTTGTGTGTGAGTGCAAGTGTGAGTGTGTGAGTGTGTGTGTGTACACACATACTTATCTCTATCTGTATCTAACAGCGGCCGGCAGACTACAGCAACAGCAGCAGTCGCAGCAGCAGCAGCAGCAGCAGAGCAGCAGCAGCCGCATCGCATCCAGCATCCAGCATCCAGCTTCAGTCTCAGCCGTCAGTCCAACAGTCAGAGTCAGAGTCAGAGTCAGAGTCAGTGTAGTGTCTCACTCTCTCGCACCCGCCGGCTGGAGGATATCTTTGCGCTTGGTTCAGTTTCAGTTCGCATTCGGACGCGTGCTGTTGCGGCCTCGCCGACAGTGTAAACGGAATCAGTGCGCGCATACTTATAGCAACGACTGTGTCGCGTATTCAACAACAAAAAATCAACATACATATACATATATATATATATATATATATATATATAGCTATACACGTGTCTGAAGTTCAGTGACAATCCGAAGAGTATATAGCGCAGCATAAATACTTATAAAGTATACGGCATATATACACGCATATATGTATATGCATATACATATACCGTAATCGTGTGTAAAAATTTGATCAACAAATATCAAGCGCCGCCTAATTACTGCTTCTATATAGCACATAAGATTCTGACCCGTAAAGTTCAATAAATATAAATAAATTATTGTGCGACCGAGTTTTTAGTTGGCGAACCCATCTTTATAGACACAACGCAAAAATCATACATATATACAATAAATTTATATATATACACATATATATAACAACAAAATGAAGCTGTTTGCAGTATTCTTGGCTTGTAAGTACTTGCATATAAATTACATATTTTATTTGTTAGCTTACTCAAAACTTATTTATTCATTTTTACAAATTTCCTGGTATATTGTCACAAATTTATTCCGTACTAATTGTTTTGGCAAAAGATTTCATTAAAACATTTCCCAGAACTCGCAATTGAGGTTTCGGTTTAACCTGCAAATGTGCATAAATTAGTCTGCGGCTTACACTGCGCAACAGGACACCATTTATATTTAGGTTTTGTAAAGCTTTCCTACCCTGTTCTTTACCAAATTCTTTTTCTCTGTAAATTCTTCAATGGCGTGTTTCCGGTTAATCACAAATTTCCATAAAATAATTTCAAAATAAACATGTAATCCTACTGGAAAAATAAAACAGAAATTGCACTAAGATTCCCATTTTCTATTTAGAGAACAATTTCCCTCCTAATCAAGAAGTAGACGAAAAAATTGCTTCACGCGAAAGTTCTCGCATTAGTGCAGAACATTTTCGGAATATGTTCGTCTAGCAAACGAGAACAACAGAAAATTCCCTGAAAAAAAGGGCAAGAAAAGCTCTTCAATAATTTAACTTATATTTTTGGTAGGATAGGAAATATTATTGCTTTTGTTGCTTGGTGTTATGATTCACATATTTATTAACAATAACAATAACAACAACAACTTTTTTTTTGCAATCAATAAATATGTAAATGAGCTTAAAATTTCCAAATCAACAAACAACAGAACTGACCTATTTACGCATTGATACTGCAATATTCGCAGTAGTATATAAATTTCATAAATATTCCAAAAGGTTGCTTTAAATTAAAGAAATAATATTTTAAGTATAATCGCATGTGATAGTAGAAAAGTTGTAAACATTTTTTTGTTTACCTTATGAAATGTGATTTCATTTTAACTGTGCACAAGCTTAACTTAATTAAATAAAATTCTAAATAATTTTTGCTCAAAATAATTTTTTTGCATTCATGATGTAATTGAGAACTAATTCAATATGTTGCTTTTATTTAATTATTAGCACTTTAACATTTACAAAAACTGTCAAAACTTTTACACTACATTTACTTAATCAAATCAACTCACATTACTCAAATTTACATTTACCTAAAAACCATTATTTATCTCATGAAATATATACATTTATATATTGTTAATTTACAAAAATAATATGCTCCATTTCATATAAATTTTGTTTATTTTTTTCATTTATTCAACTTTGCGAGTTGCGGAAAATTGTTTTCTTATTTGCTTAATTGAATTTTACGGCACAAAAGTGATTGCTCATTTGGCTAATTAGCTATTGCGTGTTAATTGCGACATGTTTATGCCTTATGAGTATTGCCAGTTGAGACCCGGCTGTGCCGGGTAATATTCAGTATTACGGTCGCACTTTCCGGCCGGCCAATGACATGCCAGACGTTCTGGCGTCTAGAGAAACGATGGGCGTACGATCGCTCGATCGATGGATCATACGGCTTGCTGGTGCTCAGTTGTGGCAGCTATTGGTGATATCATATTGGGTGGATTAGTATGCAGGGCATGTGTTTAGCCTTGTACTCTTCTTTTTTTTTTTTGCACACTTTCCGCTTAAATGACTAACTATTGTGAATTGTTTTGTGTTTTGTGTATTCTTTTCAGTGACGCTCTATGCGCTGACGCTGGTGCAGTGCCTCAGCCTGCCCGATCCCAACGTGAAGTGTGCCATGGAGTGTGACACGCAGGAGAGTAAATATATATGCGCGGCGGATGACAAGGGCACCACCAAAACGTATCGCAATGTTTGCATTATGAAAACGGAGAATTGCCTGCAGAATGCAAGTGAGTATAGAACGAATCACATTCACATTGCCAATTCGTCTCCTAAATATTCACATATTTATTCACTGTTTAGACTTTCAAAAGATCAGCGACAAGGAGTGTCCATAGATGCTAGATCCAACTCCAGTTTTGACAGTGCGCAACAATTTTTTTTTCAACTTGAAAAAAAAAAAAAAACAGAAGAAGATTTTTGGGCCCAGTTGCCGCTTAAGTTGTTTGGCTTCTTTTCTTGCGTGGTATTTGTGTGTGATATTTTTAAGTTGTGCTGCAGCAGAATAAAAAAAAAAAAACCCCCCCGAACCTTCCCAATTACAGCCCCACAGCCCACACCCTACAACCCTCCAACCCCCCCACCAGCCTTCACAAATATGTAATACATAATGATAATATATTTTGTAATTATTAATTTTAGAATATTTAATAAAGTAATATACATACAGTAAACACAATATAATCTAAACAGCTCGGAATATGCTACATATATAAATACATATTATATATATATGTGGGGTATATATGTATTTGTATTGGTAGCAGGGGGAGGATTCGCTTACAACGTGGTTGAGCTATTATAAATGATGACTTCATTTCATTTTTACCCCAACGCTTCAAGCTTTTATTCTAATCTCTGGGCAGCTCAGTGCCAACTGATTTGAACTGTAGCACTGAAAATTCAATTAAATCATCTGCCTTGTTTAGCAAATCATTTACTGATAATCCCCATCAACACACACACACGCACACACAGGGTCTGTTGCTACGCATCACGTGTTGAGCAAAACTGAATGGATTCGACGTCAGAGTTTTCCATTGGACTCCAAAGTCGCAACAAATAAGCGAATTATTCGCCCTGTTAGCACTTGTAATAGCTCAATCTGTTAGCTAAATCAATGAATGGAAATTTTGGATCTCTAACCAAGTGAAATCCTACAAAGTGCTTGAAGGTGAAGTCTCTGAGTTGTGCCGTTGGAAATCAAGTAATAATATATAACTTATTTTAATAGCTGCTGAGATAAAGATCGTATATTTCTTATCGATAAAAACTCTTGAATACCTCGTTGCCTAAGGCACATTAACAATTTCTAGTTCTCCAGCAAGAGAGCAGGCTTTATTTCCAAGTAAATCCCTTGCATTAAGACTTATTTGTAGAAATAATAAAATATACAATCTCCAATCAGAATAATATAATATACTATCGCCAAGTAGACGATTAGCAACAAGAAGATTTCCTAGTCTCGTGTAAGCTTAAAGTACGCAAAAAAAAAAAACAAAATAAGAAATCTTTCGATTGACGAAAGTATATACTAGAAAATTGAATTGATTAAACGTCATCAAGCGTGTTACAGACAAATATTTACACAATTTAAAGAAATAAGCTATTATTCATTCAGAAAAAATATGTTTATACTCGCAATGTAATTAATGGCGAATTATACAAGTCCTTTCAAAACATACAGACAGCTCTTGTAGGCTTTTCTAAGTAAGAATAGCAATACAAATATATTTATATTAACTGATTTTCTTGGTAAATGCAATTTCCTCTAAGTAAATTAGCTACTCAGGCAAGTGAGCATGGAAGGATGCCGGTTCGAGTCCCAGTCTGAAGTGTTTGCATTGCAATGTGTTA
Source organism: Drosophila littoralis (assembly GCA_018903485.1). Classification (NCBI taxonomy): domain Eukaryota; kingdom Metazoa; phylum Arthropoda; class Insecta; order Diptera; family Drosophilidae; genus Drosophila; species Drosophila littoralis. The sequence continues at coordinate 1,013,857 of JAEIGF010000368.1, read as the reverse complement.
GCCGAAGGACATGGTATAACACCTTTGTAAGATTTACAAGACCTATAATAAAATATAAATAATAATAATAATAATGACAATAATAATAATAATAATAATAATAATAATAATAATAATGACAATGATAATAATAATAATAATAATAATAACAATAATAATACTAATAATAACAATAGTAATAATAATAATAATAATAATAATAATAATAATAATAATAATAATAATAATAATAATAATAATAATAATAATAATAATAATAATAATAATAATCATAATAATAATAATAATAATAATAATAACTTTACATATAATCACAATATTTATTATAACTAAAAAGCTTAATCTGTTAATATCTGTAAAATTATTTAAAAACTGTCTAGAATTTGAAACAATTACCAACTTATACAGCACTTTGACTTTGCAAACAGCACCCAAGAGCAAAGCTCAGTCTAGGGTTGGGTAAATACAACATCCCCAAAAGCTCGTCGCGTAGTAAAAGCTTCGCCCGCTGTGTACGTGTGTGCTTGTGTGTGAGTTCGTGTGAGTGTGTATGTGTGTGTCTGTGTGCATGTGTGTTGCAGTGGTCCATGGGGCGCGCGCAAACTTTTCACATCTTACACCGACAATGCGAAGTTGTTTGGCAATTTTTTGGTTCATTCATCTGGCTGCCAGTGCTGGGCAATCAGTACAACAAATACCGTTAGATGGCACAGACGAAGCTGCGACGGTCGCGCATCGAACAGATTCTAACAACAAGCCAGACGACGTGGACGTGGAAGCCGCATCATTTGGCGCCACATTAAAGTGCTGGGGCCGGCTCGTGACTGTGTGTGTGTGTGCGTGTATATTGCTCTATTAGTGTGCGTGTGCGTGTATTTGATTGTGTGATTTCGCGCGCTTTTGTGTCGCCTGTTTTTACTGTTTATCTTGGCCACTGCCTTAGCCGTGGCCCGAACAAAGGCAGCGGGACAAAGGACGCCCCGTGGCCATCGAAGGATTTCAGCTGCGTGCTATTTGCGGGCATATTGATCAACTGTTGGCAATTAAATTCAATTACAGCTTTAATTAGGCATTTTATGGCTAACAGACAACAAAAGCACATCACGATTTAAACCAGAGCTCGGCACGGGGTAAGTGTAAGTGTTAGCATTAGTCCCGGATCAGCTACCACCTCCATATGGCCGCATAAATCAATTACGGAGTCGCCTGAAGCCCGCCAGCTGACAGCCCGGATAGATGGGCGCTCGGGCTAAACGCACTTAAAACTCTGTGCACCACAGCGTCAAAGTGCCGTTTATTTATTTTGTTGTTGTTTTATTTTCTATTTTTTTGTATCTTTTATTTTATAAAAGGTGCGTTCATTGTGTGCCAAAGCCACACGCATGCTTGAAAAGGGTATTGGCCACGTTGTTGGGAGGGTGAATTTCATTAAAATGTTTAAATAGGCCCTGGTGGAACACGATCCAATTGGAACACGATCTAATTGGAGCAGACTGCCCAAAATATACTTGAAATCTAGTCTGTAGACAAGGAATTTCAATTGTTTGTTGAATGCAGATTCAATATGAACCTGTCCCTTAACCTTACCCTATAACCTTAGAAAAGTATTTTTCGCCCCTGACCTGGAGAAATCCAACAACTCTATAAAGAATAGGGAAAGTTTATATACGGGTATCTTATAGTTCCCTATAGAAGAAATATTCTTTAAAGTTTAAAGTTTACTTAACAAATATGATCAGCATTGAAGTAAACTAAACAAAAATATAAATGTTGTAAGTCAATAAATAATAAAGTACATCTAACTATCTTTCATATCCTAATGAAAACCTCTTAGTTAAAGCTAAAGCTATGATGTTTGGGGCACGTAAAAAACAGAGGGACTTTAATAAATATGTAAAACATATTAGTCTTTGGTTGTAGAGTATTTCGCAAACGAATACTCTGTTCCAATGCATTTTTGCGTGTTCATTAGAGCCACATCAATCTCTTTCCAAATACACTTCATGCCTTTCAGTTCAGTTTCGGGTTTGGGTTTAACGAAACTAAATAAAGCTGTTTCCGTTTTTTTTTTAAGTCAAAATCCCTTATTCGCCTTTCAACACATTTGCCACATCAAATATTCCCCAAAGGAATTCAACATATTTCGATTAACGCCAAACTTGGGGAAAAGGAAAGGAAAGGATTTAGCATGATTTTTATGACGGACGCATTTGCATATTATGAATAAGACATTATGTTTCAATGAAATCTTTCTTTGCTTTTTATGATTTGCCATCAAAATGGGGGAATTCCCAAATTGCTTGGCGCTTGATTTAGGAATATTATCATAGGCTGGTTACATTGTTGTACCTGATATTTAATTGAGATGGCCTTCAGTTGGTTGGGTTATTCAAGCAAATAAAGTTGTTAGGTCTTGGATTGAATGTTGAATAGTATTTAGTACAACATCGGCATTAGAGAGACCACGTTTTGCTTTTTAATTTTACCTCCTTGTGAGCCGTATAAATGTGATTATATATTCTATATAGTTCTTTGCATTCTTTTATGCACATTTGCTTAAAATATTCGCAGCACTTCATGCATAAAATTTCCAGACACGACTCTCAGCTTTATGCGCCAGCGAAAAGTTAGTGCGTTTATAGTATTATAGTTGATGGTTATTTTAGTGCCTTGCATTAGCATAAATATCTGAAAGGGCTTTAAAGAGCTCACTTCGACTCACAGCTGTTTCACACATGGCCAATTAATATATATTCCTGCTCGAGAAGCTGACACTAATCCTAACTGGCAGCCTGCAAAGCCGGCAAATCCCTAGTGTATTCTGCAGTTTAGCAGCCATTGAAATATGTCGATTAAATAGACGCAGGCAAGTGTTAAAAGGGTTTATCACAGCTCCCTTTGACCAGCCCAATTGGATTTACGTTCAGGATCAAGGTTGAAGGTGCGCAGTTTTGGGCATTCTGCCAGCTCACATTAATTATGTTTGAATATTTAGCTTGACAGCTGGAAGATTTATTATGCTCATCTCACATATATGTTTCAATGATAAATGGTTATGGAATATTTGAAACATGCTGACGATAACCCTTTAATAGATATTCATATATAGTCTGGCGGTTCCTGTATATACGTGTTTATACTAGATAAGGATTGGCCTTTTTTTTGCCCTACAAAACTTGTCGAGCTTCGAAGAAGGCGAATTCGATCTGTTAATGTTGTATACATATAAGATACTTCCATATCTTAAACCTTTCTTCCCAACTACTTTCCCTTGAGTTCAACCTTATCGAATTACTAAGTATATATAGTTTTTTGGAAAAAGACATACTTTTCTTGATCTTTATTATATTTATATATCTATATTTACCAACACTGGCAAATAACAAGGCTCCCTACCTAAGAGCAAAATAGTGTTAACAACGGACTATATTTTATTATTTTTATTACCCTGAACCCATTAAAAATGGGTAAAACGGGTATATTGTATTTGTGCAAATTGTAAATGTATGTAACAGCCAGAAGAAAGCATCTCCGACCCCATAAAGTATATATATTCTTGATCAGCATCAATAGCCGAGTCTATCTAGCCATGTCCGTCTGTCTGTCTGTCCGTCCGTCTGTCTGTCTGTCCGTCCGTCCGTCTGTCCGTCTGTCCGTATGTATGAACGCAAGGAACTCAGAACCTCTCAAATTTTAGATGTAGGTGCTCCTAGTGCCTGCGCAGATCGAGTTTGTTTCCGATAATCGATAACTTACTCCGTTTCCAAGCAATCGATAAAAATCGATGTCGACATCCTGTTTTTTGAGCAAATTGGGTAAATAATAAGAGCTAGAGTGACCAAACATGATATGTTGCTTCTAGAATATTATATATATGTCAAGTTTCTTTCATTTAATATCTATCGCCACTTCCCCGCTACCACCTCAAAGAGGGTTCAGGGTATTCCCTAGTCGGGAGCTCCCGACTAGAACCTCTTACTTGTTTTTATTACGATTAATTGTGGTTATTATGATTATAAAGTTTTATATATTTTAAGTTTTGCATTATATTTTAAACACATTTCAATTCTATATCTTAGATTTAAATGATTAAAAGGCTTTCTTTAAGATTTCCATTATCTTTTAAAGTTGTCTTTTTAAAATAATAGAACCCATTTATAAGCAGAGAGACCATTAAAAACTCGATATTACATGCTACCTGCTATATAGTACATTTGTGTATATGTATGTGCGTGTGCATTTGTGTGAGTGCGTGTGTGTGTGTGTGTGTGTTCGCTGTTAGCGAATGCGCGACTGACTTGACTTACAATTAGGGGCAATCACAAGGAATCACTGCAGATGACGAAACATGGGGGAAAACGTGCGTCTTCAAATTGATGCATTGTTTGCTTTTTTTTTAGAATTACGATGGAAATGCCGTTACCGTAACCGGGCGCCAGGCTCCATCCGGGCCAAGCACGCAAATTCAACGGCAAATGGAAAACTTTGCGCCATAGAAATAATTTAGACAATGGGCCACTCGTGCGCAAATGCCATGCCCAAGCAAAATGGTTGCGAATGCGAAAGAGCATGTTGCTGCTGTGTGTGCGACACGGATACACCCACACACTCGCACACACACTCACACGCACACTCACGCACACACTCACACTTGATGGCCAATCCAAGCGGAAATAGAGGCGACAATTTTAGTGCTATTTTGTTTTTTGTTTTTTCGGTACATCATTTGGGCGTTATACGGGTGTGGCTAAGTGGAAGAGCGAACATTGGACAATGATGGCATCTCTCTATCTTGTGGCCACACTCATAAACAGCGTGTTCTCGTGTCCGTTTGAGTGTTTTCCGGCTGTTCAACACATGTTCGCACCTGGCTTCGAGGACGCACACCTCAACCGCAGCCAGGTTGAATCCAACAGACATGTGTTAGGGTCGAGTCAGCTCGCACTTCTGTCCATTTAACTGGCCTCAAGGACTCGTCAGCATGCCAGCAATAAGTGGAGCAGATTGAACACACTGATGAGTATTGCTTTCATTGGGCCCCAAGCGTGGCAGTCGGGACTCCAGCCTTTGCTCTGGCCAAAACACAGCTGGCTGCATTCCCATTCGGCGCATACTAAAAATTTTTCCCAATGTTGTTGGGGCCATTGTGGAGTCGGGGCTCGCATATGTGTTGTGCTTCAACTATTCGCCCTGTTCATCATTTAAATGCGGTTTTCTATTAGTTTATTACGACTCGCAAATCTTTAGGCTATCCCCATAAATCACATGAATTTATTCAGCTTAACTTCAATCTGTCACAACTTGGCCAATCATTTTTTCAATATTTTGGACGAGTTTTAAACTCCTTTTTGCTTAAGCCCCTAAAGTTTTGGGTCCGGATTTGCTTTTGAATTGAACTTAAGCCTGTCGGGTTTTGATTTAAATCAATTTTATGTTTTATTTCATTTTTTGCCTTTCTCTCATACCCTTTCTTATATACCCTTGTAGAGAGTGTTATAATTTTGTTGGAGCCAATCATATCGGATCACTATATCATATAGCTGACATGGGAACAATCTGTTTTGAAATAAGTGCTTTTATACAAATTTATTTGTTTCTCAAGATATCCTACAGAGCAATTTATCGGTTTCTACTATCTATCGCTGTCATAGGAAAGATCGGTGCAAATCAAGTTTAAAGGTCTATTGAATCTTTAAAAAATATATCTTAAGCAACTATTCAAATTTATTCTTTATATATGGCCTTTATATCCTGTTGTTAAGTTTCTTAATCTATCTGGCTTTTTCTGTTGTGGAGTCTCTGCATAAATATGTCTCAAACAATGTTCAAAATTTATCTTTTCATCTTTCATTATTATTCAATCTTGCCACTGCATTATCAATCACTAACATGTACTTTTTTATTATTTTTAATTAAGTCTTCAAATCTTCTTAAGCCTCAACGTTTTTTCTTAAGCAACTTTCGTGAATCCTTGTTTTAGTCACATAAATTGCATATCAAATATTCGACACGCCCCAAGAATCTTTTATTGCTTTCACTTTTATTGGTATTTGAAAAATGTCAAGCAGCCTGTCGAGTCTCTTCAAAGGGATAAACTTTTATTAGAATTTCTCGTATATATACATATGTATATATGTCTATAGATCAAAGTGCAACTGTGAGATTTGCCCTTTTGTGCCTGTAATTGAGTTTGTTTGCGATACGTGCGAATTTTGTAAATTTATAAATCTGAACTGTAATCAAATTGCGTTTCCATAGAAAGTGCTTCGGCTAGCTTTTTCATTTAAGTTAAAGCAAAGTTTGAGCAATTGCTCGTTAGGCGTCGCTGGGCGCAATAATAAATCGCTTCGAGTTGCGGCAATTAAGGCTCAGTGCAAAACTTTACCTGATGATTTACAGCAAAAGCACCGAAACTTTGAAACCAATAAGAGGATTACTTTGAAGCAACTAACCATTATAAATCAAAAGCTGCTTAAGCTAATTGAGGCTTCTTGCTTGGTGAACCTTTATAAACTAATGAGCTCATTTGAAAACATGTTCTGCTGAATTTCTGTCGTGCAACACAAGCCACCAGTTGACCATAAAATAAAGCCAAATTATGCACAATTCTGAAAATTTATGCATATATGTGAAAATATATAACTGTGCGAATGCTTCAGTTGTGAAATAGTAGAATAATAAAACCACAATTCATGTGGGGCTAGCTTAAAGTGGAAATTGAAACTAGTTAAAGTGCTCTAATGCGAGAGATCACGACTAGATGATACCCTGTAACCAGTTAACCTGGGGTACATCTCGAAATAAGACTGTGCTTCTTTTGCTCTGAGTCCCACAAAGTGAAAAATTACTCCAAGATCTTCACAAAGAATTTCAGTTCAATATCATTTCAATATCTAAGCTAACGAGATATGTAGGATATGTTCTCTTCTTTCAATTTATTATACCTTCTTTTACCATTTCTGTAATGGTTGCAGGGTATCAAAAAATATGAAAAATTGACTTAACAAAAAAAAAAAGAAGAGATATGCTTCAATTCAATTATTGCTCATGCGCTAAAGTCAAAGGGAACCTTTACAGGCAATTTCAGGCATTGCGAATTTTTGGTTGGCAAAATTGAAGCCCCGGCACAAGTTGGGCAGGCACGTATGCCTGCCACGTAGGTAGCATGCAATTGGGATATGGTTATATGTTGCACATGCTGGGCTGAGACTCATTAAACTTGCCACGCCTCGAGGCGGACAAACAATGCTGAGCTCAAATGGAGCGCAGCAAGCATTCCAAATGCAGTTCACAGAACTTGGCCCAAATGCAATTCGTGAATTGCTGCACACAAGCTGGCACGTTGGGCCCAGAAGTGCCACAAGAACTTGAGGTGAAGGCTTTGTAGTCAACACACACACACACACACACACACACATGGAGACGCACACGAGTGCCAACAACCGAAGCTACTTACACTAATTACACAAATTGAACGCAATTTATTTGTTACTCCACGTCCCGCGGGGCGTCTTCGTTCTACCTGCTGCAACACGCTCAAAGTGCCGACAATTTTGTTAATATTAAATAGCTACATGCATATTAATTATATGCATAATTACGCAACAAGGTCGGCATCTGGGTGCCTGTGTGTGTGTGTGTGTGTGTGTGTGTGTCATAATTGGAACGTGGCTGACGCGGCGTATACGCAACGTGTTTTTGGCAGTTTTGAATGTGCCCGCGTTGCCTGGCGTTTCGTGTTGTGTGCTGTGATTTTTTGTGTTGTAATTGAGCTCACGCATACACAGACACGCCGACTCACACACACACAACCATTTGCACACACTTGAGTAGTTGCTTTATATATGCTTGTAACCGCATTTTAATTGCAACGTGGCTTGCTTTTCTCCTTCACAGCGCATAAACATAAACCTAAGCGGATCACAAACAGCAGACAATTCGAATATTTGAAGCTCTCGGCTGGGAGCACAGCCTAGATTCGCCGGAAGTTGAGCCAAACGGAAACAAAGCAAATACAACAAAATGGCTGGCGGCGGCAGGACGGCCGGCAAATACGGTTATTCAGACAACAATTATTACAGCAGTAAGTAGCTTACACGAGTGCACACACACACACACACACACACATGCACAACAAGCCATAAACAGTTACAGGGGAGCGCACAAAATCTTTGGCAACTTCATTAGTTTGGCTCTGTCCATATGGCACAGTGGTACAAGCTGCATGAAAATATGTATATTATTTATGTTTTTTTTTTTCAAATATTTTCTATTTAAAAATATTTTTAAATATCTTGAGTGAATAATGTCCGATATTGGATTGTCATCAAATAGTAAAAACTGAGAGCGAGAAAAAATTTAAAAATTCATAAGTAAACCACAATTGTTGATAAAAATAGGTTCTGAAACCAAATATGAATTGACCAATTTTTCGAATATTTTGCGAACTATTTTAGTTTGATTCTCAAAAATTGATATAATTTACAAATAAATAACAAGTGGTCATATGGAATATGTATTTTATTTATTCTCTTTTTTTTTTTGGAAATATTTTCTATTTGATAATATTTTGAAATATACTGAGTAAATAATGCTCGATATTGGATTGACAACAAAAAATCAAAATTGAAAACTTGTTAAAATAAAAAAATAAATATCAAGTGGTATATTATAATTTTTGATAAAAAGAGTCGATTCTGAAACCAAATTGACAAATTTTTCGAATATTTTGAGAACTATTTTTGTTTGGACTTACGGATAATAGCAAACGATTGGCAATAAAAGTATTTTAATTTTACAAATTTTGAACAAATTTTTTGCCCTTTATTAAAATGTTTTGAATTCGATTTCAAATGATAATAGCTCTCAATATAGCTCATATAGCTCTAAATGCACTATCAATATGAAACGCACTGTATTTATCAGATAATTCGAGTTTTATTTCTTCTTATTTTTATTCAGAGCAATATTTTCTATGAACGCAAAACAAACTTCTTTTTAGTGAATGTTCTTTGCTGTTGTTTTATTTCTTTTCGGTACTTATTAAACTACTTTTTTATAACAACTCTAGCCTTTAAGACCTTATCATCCACAATAATCGGAATACCCAGCATTCTTACATTGTTTCTTTGATTTTTTATGTTATTTGCCATCGCCTGGCTGTATGCCGTATTGTCCTCCATGTTCACATCATACCCACGCGCATGAATAGAGGCTTACGCTTGTGGCCATTGTCCTCATCATTGAGAGCATCAACAACAACATTTGGCGGCTTTAGTGGATCTGCCAGCCAGAGGCGACGTCTTGACGTCTGCCTCCTCGCTGTTGTTTTTGTTGTTGTTGTTGTTGTTGATGAACTGCCGCCGCGTGGCATGCCCCACAGTAATCAGTGTGAAAAGCGTGTTTATATGTATTTCTTTTGCTTTCTTTATATTTTTATTTTTTTATTTATATTCTTATTTTTGGCCACTTCCCCAGACGTGTTTTTATTACATTTCTGTTTCGTTGCGTTTCGCATTCATGTAAGTAAATGCTGCGTTGGGGAATATATATACATTCATATATATATATATATATATATATCTAAGTATATACATAGATATGCGTACATGTACTACAAGGAGTCTGTTTGTGTGTGTTTGGGTACCTTTTATGCGCCTTTGTGCACTTGACATCATTCACCCGTGGCCAGAAATGGAATTTCAAATGCAGGCCAGGACTTTTGCTTAGAGCCCAGACAAGAGACGATATAACGTAGGTAATATCTATGAAAGAGCGGCAAGAAGCTGCTGGCATGCGACTTTTTGCTGTGTTTGCATAAAGTTTTGTTTTCCTGTTGCCTCATAACGCCCCCTTTTAAGTGAGTTGCTGCCCTTATGAACGCCTCTGGGCCACCCGCTGGCCACACTTGTGTATGCGTGAGGCACTTTTGTTGTAGTGTTGCCTGAGCCCGGAGCTTTGTGCTCTTGTATAACTTTATCATAGTTTCTGATTGCCACAAATTGTGCGTAAATTATGTGTTGTGATCTGCCCATGGAATACATTTATATGCAATAACTATATATATATGTATGTAGTACAATGTCAAATGTGCGCCGAAAATCCTCAACACAAAGACCACCTGTCAGGCAGGGCAACGACGGCCTTATTAAAGTAAGCTCCCCGCCCGCAGTGTTGGTAAACAGCATGAAATGCGCATAAAACAAGGTGGCAGGCTTGGCTGCGGTGACTCCCCTTGGATTTGTCGTAATAATTGAAAATAAATAACAATTTTATTGAGCTTGTCGTGGTAATGGGCTGCCAAATGTATATTGTGGTTATTATATTTACCCAACAATTTCCCTTGTTATTTATTTAATGCTTACAAATTTAATTTGACTTCGATTTTGGTTGCTCTGGCTTAGTGAATACCAGTTGTGAATATATTTTTAAAATTTACCAAATCGGACAACTTTCGCTCCCAAAGAATTTGGGAAAATACCGTTTTATTTGGTTTGTAGGGTTTCCCATATAATCTTATCTAATTCCTCCTTAGACCCGTCGGCAAAAACTTTGCATGTCGGATGTACAATCAAGCCCCAGGTCTTGGCGTTTGGCCAGAGTAAAGCTAATGTCCAAAGGCTTGGCAATATTCCAGCCATGGCCTAAAGAGTTAACCAAGTTAATAACACACACGCACACCCAAACCCAAGCACTTTGGAAAGCTTGTCAAATACTTTGCCTTGCTGACAATATGCTTTTAGAAAGCCTAAAAGGCAGAGTGAGCAGCAATGGATGTAGCTGAAGAGCCAGCGGCTGCGGCAAGGATAGAGATATGTTATGCCTTATTTGGTTTCCATTTCTCAATGTGTGCGTATGATTGTTGCTTGTGAAACAAGTATTTCAATAAAAAACAAGAGGAGCTCCCGACTAGGGGATACCCTGAACACTCTTCTACCAGCACCTAATGCAGATATATATACTATTTTAGAAGCTACTACTGCTACTCTAGTCGGACCCTCCCAACTGGGCAAGGCTATTTTCAGATAAGGGATCTGTAAGGGATATGCCTAGATTTTCCCAAAATATTTTCCATCTTTCTGTGTTCTTTAAATGCTTTGGTGCGCATTTATTGACATTCATTACCAAAATGTATTTTTGGTTTTTTTTATATAAATTACATTTTTTCATGTTAAACAACTAGTGAAAATTTGGTGAATATTCTCTTAAAGTTTTTCTTCTTGTGCCAGTTTTACGGCTTTTAAGGAATCTATAAATCATCTGGAAACTTTTTGGTGCCGGGAAAGACAACGGATCCCAAGGTCAAGGCGTTCAACCAGAGCAAGAAAAAAGCCCAAATCGTTGGCAATATTCCAGCCATAGCCTAAAGAAGTGGACGTGGAAGTTAGTCGAAGACCTGGATAACAGATTGTTCCTGTACTTGTACTAACCAAATACTTTGTCTTGATGCCAGCATATCCACAAATAATAGCATTGGGCGGAGTGCTGACCGGCAGATGGTACGCCATGCTCATGGCCAGGGTGGAAGGCAGGGTCAGCAGCAATGGATGCTTTTTAATACTGATGGCCTGTGGCAGAGAAAGCATGGGTAAGGGTAACACGAAAGTATCTTAAACATTCTGCTTGGATTACCATCTCACTGAATACGGGTATAAGGATGTTGCACATGGCCACGTTGGAGGCGAAGGCAGTGCAGATAATACTTATCAGAATGCAGACGCCTATAATGGCAAAGGATGGAAGTGATTTAATGAATGACATTTTCTCGCCCAGCATCTTGGCCATGCCGCTGCGTTTGCTGCCCTCGGCCAGAGCAAAGCCGCCACCTAGACCAGGAAGTACAGTAGTAACTTCATATGTACGCCAGTTGAGTACTGCAGCTTACCGAGCAAAAAGCACAGGCCCCAAGGTGTGTTCTTGTGTATGTACACCCAGGAGAGGCACGCGTCCATGGAGCGGCCAGTGAACGGTGCTGTTGGGAGTAGATATATTAGACGAGGTGCTTCCGTGTCAAGATTGGCCAACTTACCTTTACCGCAGCAGTACTTAAAGAACGTATACTGTGTGGGTAGGGCAAACAAGAGGACAACTGCCAACATGACTGGCGCCGAGCTGCCTATGGCTCTGGGTGGATACAACAGTCAACCGTTAACGAGGAACAATGGACAAAACAAGAGTGCTCTAGTCGGGAGTGTCCGATTAGTAGATGCCCCGAATCCGGGCCAAGCTGCCGGAGGAGCTGCATACAAAGTCTGGTGCTCGTAGCTCTAACAATTTTCAAGATATGCTGAAAAAAGCATATCTCAAAATCGATATTTATCGATTCAAATGAAATTGGAAGCAGATATCAAAAAAATATGGCAAACTCGATCTAAGCGTGATTAACGAGAATATATATTATATTATATATTATACGCAAACCGAACGACTCGGCATGCTTTCCGACCATTTTTAAAATGGATTTTCAACGGATTCGGGGTATTAAATGAATAAATAACTTAAATAGAATTAAATGTGGCACTCACTTGGCGTTAAGGAAATCACCCCAGCCCATGACGAAGCCGGGCTTCTTGAAGAAGAGCAGCAATACCATCAGCAAAAATACTATGGCCACCTGAATCTCATGGCATGTCATGGGACCCAGCTCCTTAAAACGCTGTTGGAGCAACTGTTTAACCACATCCTTACTTTCGGTGCCACGCTTTATCTGTTGGCCAATTTTGCTGTTCGGTCGACACAAGCCCATGTGCGTGAATTGCAGCGAGAAGTACAGGAGAATTACATTGGCGACCACAGCCAGCGGAATCGCGTACATCATGAATTTGGAAAAGTCCACCTGTTCCTTGGAGTTGGGAAAACGACTGCAAGCAGCACCAAATGTACTCAACTATTACCCTACATTTATTGTGTCGCTTACGTGTCGTATAGACCCTTAAAGGTCAGATTTGTGCCCGTGCCAATGAGCGTGGCGCAGCCCCCAATGTTGGCCGCATAGGCAACGCCGAAATAGAATGCCATCGATATTTTGGAGGGATGCGGTGGACTGACCAAAACGGAATCAGATTAAGCTCTTATCAAAATATTTAGCATTAGAAAAGTGTTTAGTAGTACTCACTCGCCCTCCTCCACGGGCTCCTCCTCTTGTGTCATGAAGACTTGAAATATATTTTGCTGTATTAAATATATTAGAATTCGATTGATCTGTGAAATAGTTTGAATATTAGGCTTCTATCGCTTACGGTATCCATTTCCAAGAGCACAGCCTTGACTATGGGGCACATCATGGCAGTAGCTGCCGAATTTGATACCCAACCCGATATAAAGCAAGTGACCGCAACGAGACCTAAATGCAAGCTGGAAAGAGGGGGACAATCACACAGCTCCATTGGCTGGCTAGACCTCGACAAATCTGAACTCTTACCGTCTGGGACTGCAGCCAACCAACAGAATTGTTCCCAGTGCGATGCGCTGATGCAGATTGCTGTACTCGACGGCCAGAGCAGCAATGAGACCACCCAAAAACATAACCAAGGTATCCGAAAAGAACAGCTGGCATACATCAAAAGAGCTCTAAATGGAAGAGTTACTTATCAATCACAGATCGTATCTCATGCAGATCTCTGCCCACCATTATGCTGAACAGCGGCAGAAAGATTACGGGAAATATGGATGTCATATAGAGCGGTATGCATTCTGTTATCCAGAAGAACGCCATGTTCAGCACCAAATACATGCACTTGAACTCCTAATGAAGAGAGAGAGATTGAGATTGGGAGGGAGCACCTGAGACCTGACTGGTCTATGACCAAACATGTGCGCCAACTTACTGGTGAATTTGTGCTGAAGCCATAAAGCAAAACGGGCAAGGTAATCAATGGAATGATGACGGACCCCTTGCCCCTCCAATGCAGCTTGCAGCATTGCTTCAGGCTTTACCAGCCGGGAGTTTCTCGTCGCTGCGCGCGGCAAAATGGGGCCATACATTTGAGAAATATTTAATTGCACTCTATACTCACTCGGCCATTGGTCGGTCTGTTCCTTTTTTATTTGTTTATTAAATTTGTACGCACAGTAATTTTTACAAAAAATAGACGAACAAATACAACTATATTTTGATTTTGATACACTGCTTGAATCATTTCATTTCAATTCGGAAAACTAGTTTAAGGACAAGGCCAACTTTGAGTAGATTTGAAAGCGTACGAGAGATCGTTAAATGTTGTAGTTAAAAATGGATACTTTGGCCTTTGACCAGGACACGTCTGGGATTTGAACCTGCAACCTTGGACAGCTCATTTGCCGAAAATAGCCCGAGGACCTGATTTTTTTATTAAGTTCTGTCCTCCTTCGGCCGCGTTTATTGTTTGGCATGCAAAACTACAACTGTGCCCGGCCATGCCCACAAGCTGTTGCTAAATCCGGAGCTGGCAACGCTTTGAAGTTATATAATTGACAATTTCCTTTCTGCACTCACCAGCCCCACAGCGAAGTGTGGGTAAGGTATATTGAAATTAAAGCTTATGTCCTAGCAGACAGGCATTAAAGCCAAGGCCAAGCAGAACCCAGCAAGCTGAGGGGCTGGAGTCAGAAAAATGTTCGTGAACACAGAAGCAGAAGCTACGCAACCTAATCCAAGTTGACTCTCCCCCTGCACGGGATGTGTTTACATGTATTTGTATGTATATATATATGTATATATATTTGCTTGTTTGTGAAAAGCTTCAATCAGAACAAATCACGTTGAGCTGTTTGAGCGGAAATTCTCAAATGCAGGCCTCAAGGCCCTGAAGAACTTTTCGCCCACACAACCGAAAACAGAATTATGATTATGACAAATATCGGCCGCATCCATAATAACAATACAAATAGCTTTATTGAGCGTATCCATTGGCAGAAACAATAAACGAAATTTAATACAAAAATCTATTGGCATAGAATATCTAAAATGTTGACACGGCCCGTTGCCCCATTTACGCGCACGCCGTAAATCTCAATAATTCACGGTTTGTTTGTTTCGTATTGCCAATTCGCATTTAGATCTCAATTTTTCTTTTCTTCGGCTTGTTTCTGCATTTGATATTTCTGTCTATTCTTTTGTTTCATTTTCACAATTTGCGTTTTGACAGCTCAATTTTTGTTTCTATTTTTTTTGCTGTACATCCCATAAATTATTTTACATCCTTTGCACAGCTTTTGTTGGGAGGCGTTTGCGTAGTTTTTCATAGTTTGACAATCTTTTTGGGGGTCTTCAGCAAAAAACTCCCCCCAAAAAAAAAACGAATAAAATGATTTAAATGTTTTCACACGAGCTAAAAAGCCTTGCAATCGTATACCCTGGCATACCCTTGCAGAGGGTAACATTAGTTTGTCATCAAGAAGACATTTCTGGGCTCACAATGTGTATAAATTCCTGATCAGACACTTTCTAGCTCATATATACTATCATATATATTCTTGATCTTTATCAACAGCCGAGTCGCTCTCAAGATATCTTAATCAAACTCCGCGGTATTTAATCTGCGCGCTGTCTCTTGTTTTATTGTTTTTTCTGCATCTTAATTTCCAGCTCAGATTTGGCTGTACTTAAAGGCTGTGCATTTTAATTTCAAAGTCGCATTTGTTTTAATTATCTTTCCAAGCGGCTTGCCTTTAAAACTTGTCAAAATATTTTCTTAGGCGTCGCAACATTTTTGAATTGTAATTTATGAATATTTTTTGTTTTTTTTTTACCAAGCTGTACTTTAATTATTATTTATGGCTCTTATTAACATTGTTTTAAATATAATTACTTATTGGCTCTTGAATATATTTGTAAAATGTTAAATATTTTTAAAACTTGTTTGCAACAATTTAATATTTTATTTACACGTGCCCGTTGTACTGAAAATATTGCATGTCATACATATTTTCATATACAAGACCCGGGCCAAAATTGGCATCTAGCAAGATTTGGTGCCAAAGTAACATTCGCTTTGGTGCCGTGTCTTGCTGCCAGAGATATTTATTTAAGCCAAATACATGCATACATTGAGATAATATTAATGCACATAGTTCGAAGCAGCTTTTAGGCAAAAAAATGTTGCCTACATTTGGGCGCAGTTCGTAAAATATCCAAGCACATGGTTAAAGCACACTTGACGTCGCACAAGCACGCCATTTGATTTCAATTTATTAGGCCACATAGTCATCAGATCGTTAAAAGGCGACTCGAGTTCAACTCACCGACGTCATTTAAGCCATCTAATTAACAGATCCACACAACGGCTGCCCGGCCCCGGCGCACAATGCCCGGCGACACTTTGGCTGGCTGTATAAACGATTTTAATTTGGCCAAGCTGTTCGGCTGGAGAAGGGCGAATGCTTCATCGATTATGTGTTAAATTACGCAGAGAGCAAGCAGCTGGCTAAATGGTCAAAATCCAATAGGAGTTATGCCTTATTTGGTTTCCATTTCTCAATGTGTGCGTATGATTGTTGCTTGTGAAACAACTATTTCAATAAAAAACAAGAGGTGGTCGGGAGGGAGCTCCCGACTAGGGGATACCCTGAACCCTCTTCTACCAGCACCTTATGCAGATATATATACTATTCTAGAAGCTACTACTACTACTCTAGTCGGACCCTCCCAACTGGGCAAGGCTATTTTCAGATAAGGGATCTGTAAGGGATATGCCTAGATTTTCCCAAAATATTTTCCATCTTTCTTTGTTCTTTAAATGCTTTGGTGCATTTATTGACATTCATTACCAAAATGTATTTTTGGTTTTTTTATATAAATTACATTTTTTCATGTTAAACAACTAGTGAAAATTTGGTGAATATTCTCTTAAAGTTTTTCTTCTTGTGCCAGTTTTACGGCTTTTAAGGAATCTATAAATCATCTGGAAACTTTTTGGTGCCGGGATAGACAACGGATCCCAAGGTCATGGCGTTCAACCAGAGCAAGAAAAAAGCCCAAATCGTTGGCAATATTCCAGCCATAGCCTAAAGAAGTGGACGTGGAAGTTAGTCGAAGACCTGGATAACAGATTGTTCCTGTACTTGTACTAACCAAATACTTTGTCTTGATGGCAGCATATCCACAAATAATAGCATTGGGCGGAGTGCTGACCGGCAGATGGTACGCCATGCTCATGGCCAGGGCGGAAGGCAGGGTCAGCAGCAATGGATGCGTTTTAATACTGATGGCCTGTGGCAGAGAAAGCATGGGTAAGGGTAACACGAAAGTATCTTAAACATTCTGCTTGGATTACCATCTCACTGAATATGGGTATAAGGATGTTGCACATGGCCACGTTGGAGGCGAAGGCAGTGCAGATAAGACTTATCAGAATGCAGACGCCTATAATGGCAAAGGCTGGAAGTGATTTAATGAATGACATTTTCTCGCCCAGCATCTTGGCCATGCCGCTGCGTTTGCTGCCCTCGGCCAGAGCAAAGCCGCCACCTAGACCAGGAAGTACAGTAGTAACTTCATATGTACGCCAGTTGAGTACTGCAGCTTACCGAGCAAAAGCACAGGCCCCAAGGTGTGTTCTTGTGTATGTACACCCAGGAGAGGCACGCGTCCATGGAGCGGCCAGTGAACGGTGCTGTTGGGAGTAGATATATTAGACGAGGTGCTTCCGTGTCAAGATTGGCCAACTTACCTTTACCGCAGCAGTACTTAAAAAACGTATACTGTGTGGGTAGGGCAAACAAGAGGACAACTGCCAGCATGACTGGCGCCGAGCTGCCTATGGCTCTGGGTGGATACAACAGTCAACCGTTAACGAGGAACAATGGACCAAACAAGAGTGCTCTAGTCGGGAGTGTCCGATTAGTAGATGCCCCGAATCCGGGCCAAGCTGCCGATATGATATGCTGAAAAAAGCATATCTCAAAATCGATATTTATCGATTCAAATGAAATTGGAAGCAGATATCAATAAAATATGGCAAACTCGATCTAAGCGTGATTAACGAGAATATATATTATATTATATATTATACGCAAACCGAACGACTCGGCATGCTTTCCGACCATTTTTAAAATGGATTTTCAACGGATTCGGGGTATTAAATGAATAAATAACTTAAATAGAATTAAATGTGGCACTCACTTGGCGTTAAGGAAATCACCCCAGCCCATGACGAAGCCGGGCTTCTTGAAGAAGAGCAGCAATACCATCAGCAAAAATACTATGGCCACCTGAATCTCATGGCATGTCATGGGACCCAGCTCCTTAAAACGCTGTTGGACCAACTGTTTAACCACATCCTTACTTTCGGAGCCACGCTTTATCTGTTGGCCAATTTTGCTGTTCGGTCGACACAAGCCCATGTGCGTGAATTGAAGCGAAAAGTACAGGAGAATTACATTGGCGACCACAGCCAGCGGAATCGCGTACATCATGAATTTGGGAAAGTCCACCTGTTCCTTGGAGTTGGGAAAACGACTGCAAGCAGCACCAAATGTACTCAACTATTACCCTAAATTTATTGTGTCGCTTACGTGTCGTATAGACCCTTAAAGGTCAGATTTGTGCCCGTGCCAATGAGCGTGGCGCAGCCCCCAATTGTGGCCGCATAGGCAACGCCGAAATAGAATGCCATCGATATTTTGGAGGGATGCGGTGGACTGACCAAAACGGAATCAGATTAAGCTCTTATCAAAATATTTAGCATTAGAAAAGTGTTTAGTAGTACTCACTCGCCCTCCTCCATGGGCTCCTCCTCTTGTGTCATGAAGACTTGAAATATATTTTGCTGTATTAAATATATTAGAATTCGATTGATCTGTGAAATAGTTTGAATATTAGGCTTTTATCGCTTACGGTATCCATTTCCAAGAGCACAGCCTTGACTATGGGGCACATCATGGCAGTAGCTGCCGAATTCGATATCCAAGCCGATATAAAGCAAGTGACCGCAACGAGACCTAAATGCAAGCTGGAAAGAGGGGGACAATCACACAGCTCCATTGGCTGGCTCGCCCTCGACAAATCTGAACTCTTACCGTCTGGGACTGCAGCCAACCAACAGAATTGTTCCCAGTGCGATGCGCTGATGCAGATTGCTGTACTCGACGGCCAGAGCAACAATGAGACCACCCAAAAACATAACCAAGGTATCAGTAAAGAACAGCTGGCATACATCAAAAGAGCTCTAAATGGAAGAGTTACTTATCAATCACAGATCGTATCTCATGCAGATCTCTGCCCACCATTATGCTGAACAGCGGCAGAAAGATTACGGGAAATATGGATGTCATATAGAGCGGTATGCATTCTGTTATCCAGAAGAGCGCCATGTTCAGCACCAAATACATGCACTTGAACTCCTAATGAAGAGAGAGAGATTGAGATTGGGAGGGAGCACCTGAGACCTGACTGGTCTATGACCAAACATGTGCGCCAACTTACTGGTGAATTTGTGCTGAAGCCATAAAGCAAAACGGGCAAGGTAATCAATGGAATGATGACGGACCCCTTGCCCCTCCAATGCAGCTTGCAGCATTGCTTCAGGCTTTTACCAGCCGGGAGTTTCTCGTCGCTGCGCGCGGCAAAATGGGGCCATACATTTGAGAAATATTTAATTGCACTCTATACTCACTCGGCCATTGGTCGGTCTGTTCCTTTTTTATTTGTTTATTAAATTTGTACGCACAGTAATTTTTACAAAAAATAGACGAACAAATACAACTATATTTTGATTTTGATACACTGCTTGAATCATTTCATTTCAATTCGGAAAACTAGTTTAAGGACAAGGCCAACTTTGAGTAGATTTGAAAGCGTACGAGAGATCGTTAAATGTTGTAGTTAAAAATGGATACTTTGGCCTTTGACCAGGACACGTCTGGGATTTGAACCTGCAACCTTGGACAGCTCATTTGCCGAAAATAGCCCGAGGACCTGATTTTTTTTATTAAGTTCTGTCCTCCTTCGGCCGCGTTTATTGTTTGGCATGCAAAACTACAACTGTGCCCGGCCATGCCCACAAGCTGTTGCTAAATCCGGAGCTGGCAACGCTTTGAAGTTATATAATTGACAATTTCCTTTCTGCACTCACCAGCCCCACAGCGAAGTGTGGGTAAGGTATATTGAAATTAAAGCTTATGTCCTAGCAGACAGGCATTAAAGCCAAGGCCAAGCAGAACCCAGCAAGCTGAGGGGCTGGAGTCAGAAAAATGTTCGTGAACACAGAAGCAGAAGCTACGCAACCTAATCCAAGTTGACTCTCCCCCTGCACGGGATGTGTTTACATGTATTTGTATGTATATATATATGTATATATATTTGCTTGTTTGTGAAAAGCTTCAATCAGAACAAATCACGTTGAGCTGTTTGAGCGGAAATTCTCAAATGCAGGCCTCAAGGCCCTGAAGAACTTTTCGCCCACACACCGAAAACAGAATTATGATTATGACAAATATCGGCCGCATCCATAATAACAATACAAATAGCTTTATTGAGCGTATCCATTGGCAGAAACAATAAACGAAATTTAATACAAAAATCTATTGGCATAGAATATCTAAAATGTTGACACGGCCCGTTGCCCCATTTACGCGCACGCCGTAAATCTCAATAATTCACGGTTTGTTTGTTTCGTATTGCCAATTCGCATTTAGATCTCAATTTTTCTTTTCTTCGGCTTGTTTCTGCATTTGATATTTCTGTCTATTCTTTTGTTTCATTTTCACAATTTGCGTTTTGACAGCTCAATTTTTGTTTCTATTTTTTTTGCTGTACATCCCATAAATTATTTTACATCCTTTGCACAGCTTTTGTTGGGAGGCGTTTGCGTAGTTTTTCATAGTTTGACAATCTTTTTGGGGGTCTTCAGCAAAAAACTCCCCCCAAAAAAAAAAACGAATAAAATGATTTAAATGTTTTCACACGAGCTAAAAAGCCTTGCAATCGTATACCCTGGCATACCCTTGCAGAGGGTAACATTAGTTTGTCATCAAGAAGACATTTCTGGGCTCACAATGTGTATAAATTCCTGATCAGACACTTTCTAGCTCATATATACTATCATATATATTCTTGATCTTTATCAACAGCCGAGTCGCTCTCAAGATATCTTAATCAAACTCCGCGGTATTTAATCTGCGCGCTGTCTCTTGTTTTATTGTTTTTTCTGCATCTTAATTTCCAGCTCAGATTTGGCTGTACTTAAAGGCTGTGCATTTTAATTTCAAAGTCGCATTTGTTTTAATTATCTTTCCAAGCGGCTTGCCTTTAAAACTTGTCAAAATATTTTCTTAGGCGTCGCAACATTTTTGAATTGTAATTTATGAATATTTTTTGTTTTTTTTTTACCAAGCTGTACTTTAATTATTATTTATGGCTCTTATTAACATTGTTTTAAATATAATTACTTATTGGCTCTTGAATATATTTGTAAAATGTTAAATATTTTTAAAACTTGTTTGCAACAATTTAATATTTTATTTACACGTGCCCGCTGTACTGAAAATATTGCATGTCATACATATTTTCATATACAAGACCCGGGCCAAAATTGGCATCTAGCAAGATTTGGTGCCAAAGTAACATTCGCTTTGGTGCCGTGTCTTACTGCCAGAGATATTTATTTAAGCCAAATACATGCATACATAGAGATAATATTAATGCACATAGTTCGAAGCAGCTTTTAGGCAAAAAAATGTTGCCTACATTTGGGCGCAGTTCGTAAAATATCCAAGCACATGGTTAAAGCACACTTGACGTCGCACAAGCACGCCATTTGATTTCAATTTATTAGGCCACATAGTCATCAGATCGTTAAAAGGCGACTCGAGTTCAACTCACCGACGTCATTTAAGCCATCTAATTAACAGATCCACACAACGGCTGCCCGGCCCCGGCGCACAATGCCCGGCGACACTTTGGCTGGCTGTATAAACGATTTTAATTTGGCCAAGCTGTTCGGCTGGAGAAGGGCGAATGCTTCATCGATTATGTGTTAAATTACGCAGAGAGCAAGCAGCTGGCTAAATGGTCAAAATCCAATAGGAGTTATGCCTTATTTGGTTTCCATTTCTCAATGTGTGCGTATGATTGTTGCTTGTGAAACAACTATTTCAATAAAAAACAAGAGGTGGTCGGGAGGGAGCTCCCGACTAGGGGATACCCTGAACCCTCTTCTACCAGCACCTTATGCAGATATATATACTATTCTAGAAGCTACTACTACTACTCTAGTCGGACCCTCCCTACTGGGCAAGGCTATTTTCAGATAAGGGATCTGTAAGGGATATGCCTAGATTTTCCCAAAATATTTTCCATCTTTCTTTGTTCTTTAAATGCTTTGGTGCATTTATTGACATTCATTACCAAAATGTATTTTTGGTTTTTTTTATATAAATTACATTTTTTCATGTTAAACAACTAGTGAAAATTTGGTGAATATTCTCTTAAAGTTTTTCTTCTTGTGCCAGTTTTACGGCTTTTAAGGAATCTATAAATCATCTGGAAACTTTTTGGTGCCGGGATAGACAACGGATCCCAAGGTCAAGGCGTTCAACCAGAGCAAGAAAAAAGCCCAAATCGTTGGCAATATTCCAGCCATAGCCTAAAGAAGTGGACGTGGAAGTTAGTCGAAGACCTGGATAACAGATTGTTCCTGTACTTGTACTAACCAAATACTTTGTCTTGATGGCAGCATATCCACAAATAATAGCATTGGGCGGAGTGCTGACCGGCAGATGGTACGCCATGCTCATGGCCAGGGCGGAAGGCAGGGTCAGCAGCAATGGATGCGTTTTAATACTGATGGCCTGTGGCAGAGAAAGCATGGGTAAGGGTAACACGAAAGTATCTTAAACATTCTGCTTGGATTACCATCTCACTGAATATGGGTATAAGGATGTTGCACATGGCCACGTTGGAGGCGAAGGCAGTGCAGATAAGACTTATCAGAATGCAGACGCCTATAATGGCAAAGGCTGGAAGTGATTTAATGAATGACATTTTCTCGCCCAGCATCTTGGCCATGCCGCTGCGTTTGCTGCCCTCGGCCAGAGCAAAGCCGCCACCTAGACCAGGAAGTACAGTAGTAACTTCATATGTACGCCAGTTGAGTACTGCAGCTTACCGAGCAAAAAGCACAGGCCCCAAGGTGTGTTCTTGTGTATGTACACCCAGGAGAGGCACGCGTCCATGGAGCGGCCAGTGAACGGTGCTGTTGGGAGTAGATATATTAGACGAGGTGCTTCCGTGTCAAGATTGGCCAACTTACCTTTACCGCAGCAGTACTTAAAGAACGTATACTGTGTGGGTAGGGCAAACAAGAGGACAACTGCCAACATGACTGGCGCCGAGCTGCCTATGGCTCTGGGTGGATACAACAGTCAACCGTTAACGAGGAACAATGGACCAAACAAGAGTGCTCTAGTCGGGAGTGTCCGATTAGTAGATGCCCCGAATCCGGGCCAAGCTGCCGGAGGAGCTGAATACAAAAAGTCTGGTGTTCGTAGCTCTAACAATTTTCAAGATATGCTGAAAAAAGAATATCTCAAAATCGATATTTATCGATTCAAATGAAATTGGAAGCAGATATCAATAAAATATGGCAAACTCGATCTAAGCGTGATTAACGAGAATATATATTATATTATATATTATACGCAAACCGAACGACTCGGCATGCTTTCCGACCATTTTTAAAATGGATTTTCAACGGATTCGGGGTATTAAATGAATAAATAACTTAAATAGAATTAAATGTGGCACTCACTTGGCGTTAAGGAAATCACCCCAGCCCATGACGAAGCCGGGCTTCTTGAAGAAGAGCAGCAATACCATCAGCAAAAATACTATGGCCACCTGAATCTCATGGCATGTCATGGGACCCAGCTCCTTAAAACGCTGTTGGACCAACTGTTTAACCACATCCTTACTTTCGGAGCCACGCTTTATCTGTTGGCCAATTTTGCTGTTCGGTCGACACAAGCCCATGTGCGTGAATTGCAGCGAAAAGTACAGGAGAATTACATTGGCGACCACAGCCAGCGGAATCGCGTACATCATGAATTTGGGAAAGTCCACCTGTTCCTTGGAGTTGGGAAAACGACTGCAAGCAGCACCAAATGTACTCAACTATTACCCTACATTTATTGTGTCGCTTACGTGTCGTATAGACCCTTAAAGGTCAGATTTGTGCCCGTGCCAATGAGCGTGGCGCAGCCCCCAATTGTGGCCGCATAGGCAACGCCGAAATAGAATGCCATCGATATTTTGGAGGGATGCGGTGGACTGACCAAAACGGAATCAGATTAAGCTCTTATCAAAATATTTAGCATTAGAAAAGTGTTTAGTAGTACTCACTCGCCCTCCTCCATGGGCTCCTCCTCTTGTGTCATGAAGACTTGAAATATATTTTGCTGTATTAAATATATTAGAATTCGATTGATCTGTGAAATAGTTTGAATATTAGGCTTTTATCGCTTACGGTATCCATTTCCAAGAGCACAGCCTTGACTATGGGGCACATCATGGCAGTAGCTGCCGAATTCGATATCCAAGCCGATATAAAGCAAGTGACCGCAACGAGACCTAAATGCAAGCTGGAAAGAGGGGGACAATCACACAGCTCCATTGGCTGGCTCGCCCTCGACAAATCTGAACTCTTACCGTCTGGGACTGCAGCCAACCAACAGAATTGTTCCCAGTGCGATGCGCTGATGCAGATTGCTGTACTCGACGGCCAGAGCAACAATGAGACCACCCAAAAACATAACCAAGGTATCCGTAAAGAACAGCTGGCATACATCAAAAGAGCTCTAAATGGAAGAGTTACTTATCAATCACAGATCGTATCTCATGCAGATCTCTGCCCACCATTATGCTGAACAGCGGCAGAAAGATTACGGGAAATATGGATGTCATATAGAGCGGTATGCATTCTGTTATCCAGAAGAGCGCCATGTTCAGCACCAAATACATGCACTTGAACTCCTAATGAAGAGAGAGAGATTGAGATTGGGAGGGAGCACCTGAGACCTGACTGGTCTATGAACAAACATGTGCGCCAACTTACTGGTGAATTTGTGCTGAAGCCATAAAGCAAAACGGGCAAGGTAATCAATGGAATGATGACGGACCCCTTGCCCCTCCAATGCAGCTTGCAGCATTGCTTCAGGCTTTTACCAGCCGGGAGTTTCTCGTCGCTGCGCGCGGCAAAATGGGGCCATACATTTGAGAAATATTTAATTGCACTCTATACTCACTCGGCCATTGGTCGGTCTGTTCCTTTTTTATTTGTTTATTAAATTTGTACGCACAGTAATTTTTACAAAAAATAGACGAACAAATACAACTATATTTTGATTTTGATACACTGCTTGAATCATTTCATTTCAATTCGGAAAACTAGTTTAAGGACAAGGCCAACTTTGAGTAGATTTGAAAGCGTACGAGAGATCGTTAAATGTTGTAGTTAAAAATGGATACTTTGGCCTTTGACCAGGACACGTCTGGGATTTGAACCTGCAACCTTGGACAGCTCATTTGCCGAAAATAGCCCGAGGACCTGATTTTTTTATTAAGTTCTGTCCTCCTTCGGCCGCGTTTATTGTTTGGCATGCAAAACTACAACTGTGCCCGGCCATGCCCACAAGCTGTTGCTAAATCCGGAGCTGGCAACGCTTTGAAGTTATATAATTGACAATTTCCTTTCTGCACTCACCAGCCCCACAGCGAAGTGTGGGTAAGGTATATTGAAATTAAAGCTTATGTCCTAGCAGACAGGCATTAAAGCCAAGGCCAAGCAGAACCCAGCAAGCTGAGGGGCTGGAGTCAGAAAAATGTTCGTGAACACAGAAGCAGAAGCTACGCAACCTAATCCAAGTTGACTCTCCCCCTGCACGGGATGTGTTTACATGTATTTGTATGTATATATATATGTATATATATTTGCTTGTTTGTGAAAAGCTTCAATCAGAACAAATCACGTTGAGCTGTTTGAGCGGAAATTCTCAAATGCAGGCCTCAAGGCCCTGAAGAACTTTTCGCCCACACAACCGAAAACAGAATTATGATTATGACAAATATCGGCCGCATCCATAATAACAATACAAATAGCTTTATTGAGCGTATCCATTGGCAGAAACAATAAACGAAATTTAATACAAAAATCTATTGGCATAGAATATCTAAAATGTTGACACGGCCCGTTGCCCCATTTACGCGCACGCCGTAAATCTCAATAATTCACGGTTTGTTTGTTTCGTATTGCCAATTCGCATTTAGATCTCAATTTTTCTTTTCTTCGGCTTGTTTCTGCATTTGATATTTCTGTCTATTCTTTTGTTTCATTTTCACAATTTGCGTTTTGACAGCTCAATTTTTGTTTCTATTTTTTTTGCTGTACATCCCATAAATTATTTTACATCCTTTGCACAGCTTTTGTTGGGAGGCGTTTGCGTAGTTTTTCATAGTTTGACAATCTTTTTGGGGGTCTTCAGCAAAAAACTCCCCCAAAAAAAAAACGCATAAAATGATTTAAATGTTTTCACACGAGCTAAAAAGCCTTGCAATCGTATACCCTGGCATACCCTTGCAGAGGGTAACATTAGTTTGTCATCAAGAAGACATTTCTGGGCTCACAATGTGTATAAATTCCTGATCAGACACTTTCTAGCTCATATATACTATCATATATATTCTTGATCTTTATCAACAGCCGAGTCGCTCTCAAGATATCTTAATCAAACTCCGCGGTATTTAATCTGCGCGCTGTCTCTTGTTTTATTGTTTTTTCTGCATCTTAATTTCCAGCTCAGATTTGGCTGTACTTAAAGGCTGTGCATTTTAATTTCAAAGTCGCATTTGTTTTAATTATCTTTCCAAGCGGCTTGCCTTTAAAACTTTGGCAAAATATTTTCTTAGGCGTCGCAACATTTTTGAATTGTAATTTATGAATATTTTTTGTTTTTTTTTTACCAAGCTGTACTTTAATTATTATTTATGGCTCTTATTAACATTGTTTTAAATATAATTACTTATTGGCTCTTGAATATATTTGTAAAATGTTAAATATTTTTAAAACTTGTTTGCAACAATTTAATATTTTATTTACACGTGCCCGCTGTACTGAAAATATTGCATGTCATACATATTTTCATATACAAGACCCGGGCCAAAATTGGCATCTAGCAAGATTTGGTGCCAAAGTAACATTCGCTTTGGTGCCGTGTCTTACTGCCAGAGATATTTATTTAAGCCAAATACATGCATACATAGAGATAATATTAATGCACATAGTTCGAAGCAGCTTTTAGGCAAAAAAATGTTGCCTACATTTGGGCGCAGTTCGTAAAATATCCAAGCACATGGTTAAAGCACACTTGACGTCGCACAAGCACGCCATTTGATTTCAATTTATTAGGCCACATAGTCATCAGATCGTTAAAAGGCGACTCGAGTTCAACTCACCGACGTCATTTAAGCCATCTAATTAACAGATCCACACAACGGCTGCCCGGCCCCGGCGCACAATGCCCGGCGACACTTTGGCTGGCTGTATAAACGATTTTAATTTGGCCAAGCTGTTCGGCTGGAGAAGGGCGAACGCTTCATCGATTATGTGTTAAATTACGCAGAGAGCAAGCAGCTGGCTAAATGGGGCGCAATGGAAAAAAGAGGCCGTCATTTGCCAAAACGCCGAGCCAAGATATATCTACGCACATATGTTCCTATTGTGCTGCGTTTATAAGGCTAATCAAATTGAATGCAAGTGAAGCGAAATTTCATAAAAACTTGCTTATTGAACATCTGGTTCTTCTTCGTAAGTTCGAATCGAAAACTCAATTCACTTAGAAAGAAAATATTAACTTAAATGAAAGAAAAAGCGAGAAACGCTTTAAATGATGATGAACTTATTGCGGGCTATAAAAATACAATCTGGAAAACCAGATAGTAGCGAAAAATTGTCCACCTTTTAAAGAGCTCAAATATTACCCCAAAAAATATGATATGCGACTTTGTGTATCTCTTTTTTTGATTATTTTTCCGCTGCAAGCTTAAAATGGCATTAATAATCCACATGCATGAATCGTAAAACTTTGATACATCTGTTACAATAAAAACGAATTGCGAATCCAAATTTAATTTAATTTTTTATGTCCTTTGTTCTATACGTGAGTGTGTGCGTGTGCGTGTGCGTGTGCGTGTGCCAGAACATGTGTACATTTGTGCTTGGATATTATTTATTTTTATAACAATGCAATTTGTCAGAGTATGCGCATATGTATATATATTTTCTGTTGATGTGCCCCCGAATATGCATGAGTCCTCCAGCCTCCAGCAGCCGTAACTAGCCCATCTGCCACACCTCAACGACAAATGTTGGGCAATTTGTCAGAGCCATTACGAAATCTTAATCCCTTTACATTTTGCTTATTTCACACCCCTCTCGCTGCAGGTCACTCCTACAAGAGCATCAACGACGAAATCATACTGGTCAGCATCATAATGGGCATTACGATTCTGGTGCTGATTACCATTGCGCTGTGCTACATTGCGTATGAGAAATGCCACAAGAAGCGTGAATATTTTATCAACGCCTAACGGGTGCCCGCCACAACCTCAACAACCACAACAACCACAACAACAACAACAACAACAACTAAAAGAATAAAACACTAAAAAAAGGAACGACACACAAAGGGGAAAATGGCAAGGTCAAATGTCAACTGTGCTGCTGCCGCTGCAACTGCAACAATGTTGACGTTGACGATTAAGTTGGCCAACGCGAACGCTTGTTTTCAAGCCAGCAATGTTTGGCCCCAGCTTACACCACACACACACACACACACACACCCGTAACACTCACACACACACACACACACCCGCTACACTCGCACGTACACAAAGAAATACTGAAATTTTGCGAAGCATTTTTTCATTTCTTTACATGTGCATTGTTTGTAGCATTTTTTTTTCATTTTGGTTTGAGTATTCATTGGATTTCCTTCGATTTCGAGTCGAGACCGCGCAAAATGGCATAAATATACATATAGATATATAAGTATATAGGTACATAGCTTATTCTAGTGTGCAGCAGGCACAGTGTTGCAAAACGTCTTTCAATTCAGTTGAGCTAGCAAAGTTTCTAGATTATTTGATACATAAAAATTAGGTTTTAATTAAAATTGAAGGTTGAATATTTATTTTATTCATATTTATTCTAGCAAAATTGTTCAAAACTATTCAAATTATATAAACATATATTCATTTAAAATTAAATTATTTTTGCTATTTTTTGTATTTAATTCAATCTTAATGTTAATATTTTTTTATTCATATTTATTTTTGCATAATTGTTAAGACAAATTAAAAGTATATAAACTATATTTATTTCAATTTAAATTATTTTCGTCATCATTTATTTAAGAAAAATTTATTACAGTTTCATAAAATGCACTTTATTTTTAAATTAAGTATTTAATTTAAATTATTCAAAACCAAATTTGTGCTGCACAAAATTGTATCTGTAGATCTGGACTCAAATGCAGCTTATCTGCATTTGATTTTAATTAAAAGGACTGCAATTTATGTTCAATTTAAGTTCATAGTCGTACAATGGAAATGCAAAATTCTTGAACTTCTCGATGGGTAACTTCGAGACCATAGACCTTCGAGCCAAAAGCGAATGCTGCGCGTTTTCTGTGCTGTCGATATTGCTGATGCAGATGCCAATTTCAAGTATTGACAGCGAGGGAGCATTTAACCACCAAAGGAAAACAGGCAAACCGACAAACAGACAGACGGACAGACAGAGAGACGGACGGACGGACGGACGGACGGAAAGCCAAAACGAACTAAGCGAGTGAAGTGAGTTTTCTTATTTGCTCGCTTTTCCTATCCCTTTTTTTACCCCGCTGGCTTGGGGCTATAATAATAAAAACAGTAACGGAAACTGGTTGCAATGCACACGAACAAAGCGCGAGGAAACAATAAAAAAAAGTGTCGCATAACAATTGTCGGACAACAAAGCGAGAGGTGCCCGGAGGACGCCAGGAAGCACACAGATAAGGGCCAGGCTGCGCTGGCCAAATCAACTTGACATGAAATTAGTGCAAATGGTGCACATTAAAGTCTGTTCTTTGACCACAAAACACACGAACTAAATCTATTGAATATAAATGGGGGCTCTAACAGCTCGCATGGCAAGGTAAACACACACACGCACACACGCGCACCTCGCACACACACACAGGTATCTAAACAAGGGCTAAATGTTAATCAGCTTAGCAGGCTCGCAGGCAATGTGGTTATATTTTTGGGCTCGATAAACAGGTTTTGTTTGCCTAAAAGCACGAAATAAAAGAGTAGAAGCCGTAAAGGAAAAACACAAATGCTTTCGCACACGCGTCAGGCTGTGGGCGTTATCCTGTCGCATGCTTTTAAAAATTAAACAACTGATTAATGACAAAGTGTGCTCATCCGAAAATTATCGGATCTAATAAATTGCTGTAGCTAGATGAGCGCTCATCCATTCTGTGGCTGCGCATAAGCAAACCCGGCACATATGTTTGTCAATTGAGCATATAAGAGTCCTTTCAAGTGATTCAAGAAAGTTCAAGCATCGAACTTAATAGGAAGTAAAGGGCATCGTTGCGAAATCGTCATCTTAAGTTGTCGAGATATCAAGAATTTTGTGTTTTCCAAGTGTTAGAAAGAATCTAACAAATTGACCTCATAATGTTGTAATGCAGCCTACAAAGTATTAATTGTGAATGTGTATATTTAGCCCAAAAGTATGCATTTCAAATTATGAGTTGTGATTTCTTCTCGCCATACAAAAGTATGCAATAATTTGTGTGTATTGTGAATTTCTGTGCAGCACAAAAGTATGCACTATAATTTATGAATTGTTATGTATGCAATGAAAAATATTCATTCAGAATTTAGCTACAGCCCAAAAGTATGCATTACGAATAAGGTGTTTGGAATCTTTGTTACATCAAAAAAGTATGCAATTACAAATATAAATTGTGAATATTAAGGCAGCACAAAAGTATGCATTACGAATTATACATTTTGAATACTTAGCTCAGCATTAAAGTATGCAATATTGAGTACTAATTGAGCCTTACCTTGTATAGGGGCGCGTAATTTGAATTCCCCAACCAAATATCTTTAAGCTGGATGTTCTCTGCGATTACACAATTTCCTTTCAACACAAATGAAAAAAACTTTGTAATATTGATAAGTCTGCAGCAAAAATGCAATTTTTTTCACATGTAAGTTTAAATTTGTCAAGCAACAAAAGCGCCATAAACTTGACTCGAACAAGCAGAGTGTAACAAAAATTGCAACACCCAGTGGAAATATGGTATAAAAGTCAACGCAAAAACTTCACTAATTACCCGTTAAAGATGAAAATCCAGCTGAAAGCCCTGAACACACACTTGCACACACCCACAGCCACAGACACGCATAAAGAGCAACAATAAATTTTATGTTAGTCATAAGAAGCACACAGCGCACAGAGAAATCCAGATTGGTTGAACACGCAAGAGCAGAAATTATAGGATACGACGTGTCGAGGGAATGCATTCTTAATACTTTCATTTGAAGGAAATTTAAGTAAAGCTGCGTGCAAAATGAATGACTGGTGGAATTTGAAATGGACCACGCACAAACGCAATCACCTAGTCCGTATACCCCCACACACACACGCACGCACACACGTGCATATATATTAGTAGTAGCAGCTCTATAACCGTTTTCAGACACAAGTAGTAAACTTTACGTCCAATTTTATAGTTTTTTTTAGTGCTGCTGTCACAGTAATTGCCACGAAAATGAAACGAAATTAATGAATTACTTTATTGTCGTTGAAATACGTGTGTTTTCTATGCATTTAATCTATTGAAAATCTCTATATTTACCCGAATAGATGTGACCACAACTAATAAATAGTATTATATTTATTGTACGAGTAGTTTAATTAGAATGCAGCGCACTCTTTTTTCATGAAAAGAGGGACCAAACCATACAACAAACAAAGATAAACGATGTGTACTTTATTTTAAAAAGTGAGATCTATAAATGTTAAAAACGAATACTCTTAAATGTTATATACTTAAATGGATTGTAGCGAATTTGTTAAAATAAAAAATATATGCGATATTATATTGTACAACACTATAAAAATCTGTTTATGCTTGGCTAATGTGATTTATAATCTTTTAATGTTGAGCTCAAATTTGAAAGTGGCGCGTGAATTAGTTATCGGTGCTGTGCTGTACAACGACCAACGGGCCACGATAGTTATCGTTTCTTAACATATTAATATCGACAGGCTAACAGAGAATTGACTGGAGAGCTGATTGGCAACTTAATTGACTGCTGTTAAATTTCAATACGCGTCATTTAACTTCTAAAAAACCGCCTGCGAATACATTTTTGTTATGAAAGCGTTAAGTTTAATTTAAAAAGTGGCTTATGTTAAATAGTAGCTGCAATTCATAATTGCTTGCTGTAATTAACAGATTAACGTATGTTAATGTTATGTGCCGTTATGTTAACAACATATCTATTTGGCAACAACAACAAAATGTAAAAAGACGGAACTTGTTGCAAAAATCGCCTAAATTGTTTGAAAAACTAAAAAGGGCACGCAACGGTCAAGCAATATAGACTTGTGCAGTAGTTAGTAGAGGCTCAGCAAACTAAATGCGCATTAAAATGGATTGTGAAGTGCCCGAGCAACAAAAACAGCAGCAACACCAACAGCTACAGCAACAACAACAGCAACAACAACAGCAGCAGCAGCAGCAAAAACAACAACAAAGCGCCAACAAGTTGTATGCGAGAAAGCCACAGACGTCGCAGCAGCAGCAGCAGCAGCAAGAAAGCAGCGACGATGATGATTTGAGCAGCGCCGAGCGCAAGAATCTGGAATTTGCACAGAAATTGGGCTATAGCGAGCAGTCCATACACACGGCGCTCACACGTCTCGGCTCAGAGGCTAAACAAAACGAGCTGCTGGCGGAACTGATCAAACTGACGGCAGATGCACCACGGCCAGCACCATCCAACAGCAGCATCAACAACAACAGCAGCAGCAACAGCAGCAACCATGTGCCACCCGCCAGCAGCAGCAGCTCGCTGCGCCACATCGTCATTGATGGCAGCAATGTGGCGTTGTCGCATGGTAACAACACCGTCTTCAGCTGTCGCGGTATACGCATTTGCGTTGAATGGTTCCGGCAGCGCGGCCATAGTCACATCACAGCGTTCGTGCCGAACTGGCGCAAGGAGCTGGCCAACAACAATATAACCGAACAGGAGCTGCTCTATGAGCTGGAACATGAGCGAGTTCTGGTCTTTACACCATCTCGGCATTTGGATGGTAAGCGTGTCTCCTGCTACGATGATCGCTTCATACTCAAACTGGCGGTGGAAACGGACGGCATTGTGGTGTCCAACGATAATTATCGCGATCTGCTGCTGGAGAGCAACGAGTTCCGCAAAGTGGTCCAGGAGCGCCTGCTAATGTACTCATTTGTAGATGACATATTTATGCCGCCCGACGATCCGCTGGGTCGCGCCGGCCCCACCTTGGATATGTTTTTGCGCACACAGACCCAACAGAAGATGACGGATGCACAGCAGCAATTGTGTCCATATGGTAAAAAATGCACGTACGGTCAGAAGTGCAAGTTTCGACATCAAACGGCACAGGTGCAGCTGCAGCGCCTGCCGCTCCAGGTCTCGCACAGTGCTCCACTGCACAGCAACGGCGGGCAGCAGCTGCTGGCTAACAGCAACAGTAGCAACAATGCCAAGCTGGCGGCGCTGGCACGCACCAAATCGAATACAATAGAGAAAATCTCGCAACAGCAGCAGCAACAACAGCAGCAGCAGCAGCAACAACAACAACAACAGCTCTGTCATTCCTTCAGCAGCCAGCTGGAGCTGGGCAGCAATAGTTGCGATGTGGAGCCGGCACAGCAGCTGAATCGCCACAAAAAGCTGCAACGGCAGGCGCCGCCGCCTACCTATCGACTGTTGGTACCCACGTACAGTGCGCCACAGC
Organism: Drosophila littoralis; assembly: GCA_018903485.1. NCBI lineage: Eukaryota > Metazoa > Arthropoda > Insecta > Diptera > Drosophilidae > Drosophila > Drosophila littoralis. Next base: position 979,817 of record JAEIGF010000368.1, on the reverse strand, counting down.
AGCCGGCGCTAGGCAACAACAACAACAACTATCAACATCAGTATCTGACGCGGACACCGTCCGCACCGTTAACGGATCAACATCAGGCCGCCAAGTTGTCGCCATCGCTGTCAATGCCCGCACATAATCTAGCCCATCTGTCCGCCTCCGATTCGCGTATCAATGAGGAGCTGCACACGGCGCAGGCAACACGCGAGGAACAGCGTCGCCTGTTGCGCTACCATTTGGGCAGCCTGTTTCCGCAGCATCAGGTGCATGCGGTGCTGCAACTATATCCCGAAGAGACCGACGCCAAGACCATCTGTGCAGCAATACTTAATTTATTTCCGCATAATTAGACTAAAACTTAGGCTAGACGCAAACTTCACAATAGAGCTGCGTTCGTAAATTATTTCAATTTTACTTGTTACAGTTAAATGTTTCATAATCAATTACGTATTTGTAATTCATATATTTATATATGCATTTATATATCTATACATAACCACACGTTGTATATATGCATATGTATCTGTATATATATATTTATATATATATATATATATATATATGTCTAAATGTTTTTATGTGCTAGCATTTACAGCTCCAGGCCGGCCTTGGCCGCCGTATAAATGGGATACAGATCCTCCATATTGGAATTGACAACACCGCTGCGACGATCGTGGGTAATTCTATGATTGCGCAGCTTATACGCTTGCGGGAAGCCCTTTCCACAGATTTCGCAGCTGTCAATAGTATAGAAATTGAATTAAAGCAATGAACTGGGAGCTTCATAGAAGCCACTTACACATGCGGCTTCTCGCCCGTGTGTATCATCTTGTGGAACTTTAGTGTGTTCGTGTAGGTAAATGTCTTGTGGCACACATCGCACTCATAGGGACGCTCGTTGGTATGGATGCTGCAAATTTCAAATGAGTGTTTACATTTAACCAAATAAACGACGCCAGCTACAACTCACCGATGATGTTTATTGCGTGTGGATAGATCCGCAAAGGCGGCCGGGCAATAGCTGCACTTGTAGGGCCGATTGCCCGTGTGCGTGTTCATATGTCGAGCCAGCTGCTGCGCCTGGGCAAAGCAATGACCGCAGATTCTATAAAAAAAAAACAATGTCAAAGTTCATTAACTTATAGTCGAACTGGGAAAAGTAAGTAACTGGCATGCTTACTCGCATTCGTGAGGCTTGACGCCGGAATGCACTTTAATGTGCTCGGTGAGACGACTCTGCGATGGATACATATTGCCGCAAATATCGCATATGTATTTAAATTCCTTCTTATCGCCGACGAGAATTTTGTGGCCACCTTTGGTCTTAATGCCGGTGGTCTTCCGCACAGTTGTCTCCCCGAAGGTGATGCTCTCATCGGGGTTGAGTATAATGTTTGTCGTTGTGACGCTACATTTCTGACGTTTAATATTGCTAAATGAAGTTTTGCCAGTCGCCACTTTGCGCGTATTCACACGTCGCTTGGCCCCAGCGCTGGCGGAGCGTGTGGAGATCGTACGCGGTTTGACTGGCAGGAACTCTTCGTCAGATGAATTTTGCACTTCTATTTCATCCTCGTGTGCACTTTCCGTTAACTGATCCTGATCCTGATCTAGTTGATCCAGATACTCAATGTTTGTCGACAGACCCGATATTGAATGCTCGCCCATGTCATCGTCTTCATCTTCACCGTTTCCCTCCTCCTCATAGTGGGCGGGCTGTTCGGTGACCAGCTCACCTTCATACGCTTCATATACATCGTACAGTTCCTCAATAATGCCATCCTCCTCCACCTGTTCACTTTTCACATGCACCAGTCTTTCCTTGACCTCCTCGTTGTCATCGTTGTTCTCTTCACTCCCCACCAACGCATGCCCCTCGCTGAGTTCTGTGCCCGCTGGATCATTGGTAACGCCCAGCACATTGCCATCCTCCTCTGCCGACAGTTGCTCCACCACAACGGGCGCTATGAATTGCCTCAGATGTTTGTAGGAGCGCTGGCAAACTCGCCGAAACTTGAACGCAATGTGTAAATTCTTTAAGCACTTGTCGCATATCTTATCTGGATAATGATCAAATTTCTTAATCTGAAAACAGTATTAGTATCAATATAATTATGCTAATTTATTTATATTTGTAGTATGCTGGTTAGCTTACAGGTACGCCGCCGCATTCCAAAATCATGTTGGTCAGATCTTTGGATGCGTCGTCATTGAAAATGCTGCCCATCGATTCCTTGGGCTGCTGCAAGCACACGCGACATACTATCCATTTTTGTGTTGTTGTAGTCGTTGTTGTTGGCATCGCTTAAAATTTTACTACCGCACGGAATGCACAAATATTCAATTATAGCTAGACGACGCCAAAAATTGTTAAATAAAAATAGTAAAGGCAAAAATCCAAGCTGCTTGCGCTGTTGTGTGAATGGTAGCTATTAGGGTGACCATGACATTTGGTATTTTTTGTAGCGTTATTTTTTTTAGCTTTATAAATCCAATCTCTTTAAATATACATATATGCATAATTAAGTTGTTAGTGATATTTAAACATGACTAGAGTACAGAACCTTGGCTCCTTTTTTTGATTTGAAAAAATATTTGTTCAAAAGTACATATGATTAAAAATACTAAATAGTTAAATACTATAAATATGTTTGTGCGCAGTGCGCAGTGAATGGCAAGCACAGCAAGAGACGCTTCCATTATTGTTATAATTTGCCAAAATAAATAGTTTTCCTTGCATTTGTATGATTTGCAACAATTAGATAGTTATGAAAACCGAATTAAATGAAAAATGGATTGTCTGTCGGGTATGCCTTAACAATCCCAGCGAGGGCGAAGATATATTGCAAGACATATTTAGCCAAAATGCCAGCACCCGCCTAGATCAGATGCTGCACATCTGTGCTGGGATCCCCGTATGTGTTAATCATTCCATCCACGGCAACAGAAAAGTTCTTGCACTTACAATTAACAATTTTGCAGGTCAGCGTTGATGACAATTTTCCTGACAAAATGTGCAGCAAATGCGTGCGAGTGCTGCGCGTGGCTTACAAATTCCGCCTGACTTGCCAGAGATCGCATCAGCATATTGCGGACATGCTGTCCACGGATATGGACACGCACCTGGGAACGGCTGATGATGAAGAGGCTGAGGCCGAGGCCATTGCACGTGCTTGGGAGGAGCAGACAAATCCCATTAACGCACAAATTAAGCTTGAACGCGACGTTGAAGATACGGCTTCCGAATTTATTAATTATGTAGTCTCGGGTGACGATGCGGATGCCATTGTTTATGATGCCACCAACACTGAGGATGAGCAAAATGCCGTTGTCTATGATGGCGCAACAGTTGTTGAGGTGGCGGAGGCAGAAATCGAGACAGAAACAGACACCGAAAACTTTGCCGAATATGAAGAACTGGAGGTCTTGGCGGCCGAATCAATGCCCCCCAGCAGCAGCACTGAACAAACTATCAGGGGCACACGGCGTATTGTTTGGACCGAGGTGCCAGATGACGATGTCACCCAGGACATCTTAAGCTCCGATGACGACAGCTATTTGCCGGAGCCTAAAACGCAGCCGCGTCTGCTAAATCGCGTACGACAGCCGCGCAAAGTGCAACAGCGTCCCAAGGTTACGACGAGCTCAATAAACGGCGAGCACGAGGAGAAGAAAATGGGGCGCAAGCCGCGAGACAAGCACTCCAATTATATTTGCGATGTTTGTGGCAACATTTATCCTTCCCAGGCCCGGCTGACCGAGCACATGAAATTCCATAGTGGCGTCAAACCGCATGAGTGCGAGTAAGTTTGCATGGCTCATAGAACCTTTTAACAACCTAAATAATCAATTATAAACTCTGCAGAATTTGTGGTCGTGGCTTTGTTCAGAACCAGCAGCTGGTGCGGCACATGAACACGCACACTGGCAATCGACCTTATAAATGCAATTTTTGTCCAGCTGCATTCGCCGATCGCTCCACCAAGACCAAGCATCATCGGTGAGCACCGAAGTCCCTAATTACTCATATACAATCTAATTAATGCATATCCGCAGCATACATACGAAGGAGCGCCCATACGAATGCGATGTGTGCCTTAAAACCTTTACCTATTCAGACAATCTGAAATTTCATAAGATGATACACACAGGTGAAAAACCGCACGTGTAAGTTTTGTGTAACCACATAGTTATCTCCAAGCTAACCATAACTATTCATTTGCAGTTGTGATCTGTGCGGAAAAGGTTTTGTTAAGGCATATAAAATGCGATTGCATCGCGTGACGCACGAAAAACGAGGACCCTGGAAGCCCGTTGACTTGGATATGGAGACAACGGAACGTATTAAGGATGACATGTCCGATATGGTTATTGGCATTTTGCCATCGGCTTAGGCCTCGTACAAATAATTTTAAACTTAGCCTTTACTTGATATTATTTAATAAGTTGTGTGCTAATTGTTTTTTGACTCCTTAAAAGGAGCATTCATAATTGATCCCATTTATACAACAAAAAATAAGCCAAATTATTATTGTAAAACCAATTATACAACTGTTTTCCATGGCATGGTTTTTATTGATGATCTTTCAGATTGTATATAGTGATAAAGTTTTAGTATAATCTACAGAGGGTATTATAATTATGTCTAAAATTGTGTTACGCATTGACGGAGATACATATCTTGGGTCAATAGTAAATAGGACTTGACTTCTTATCTTATCATTGTACTACAAGTGCCTGCTTAGGTTCTAATACAAATGGCCATTACTCCTCCTCCAACGTAATAACAGCAATATCCAGCTGTTTGTTTGCCCTGTGTGAGCGTTCGTGTGTGTTCTTGTGATGCGCTTGGGAAAACCGTCGACCGCAGTATTGACAGCTGAATGGACGCTCGCCGGTATGGATCTTCAGATGTACGCTCAGCACATTGGAGTAGGCAAAGGACTTCTGGCAGTACTTACATTTATATGGCCTTTCGTTTGTGTGGATGCTTAAAGGACACAAATATAAATACAAGAAAGGACTTAAGTGCAGTAATTTACCGTTGATGCTTAATGCGCGTGGAGGGATCTGCAAAAGAGGCATCACAGTAATCACATTTGTATGGGCGCAGCCCAGTGTGTGAGTTCATGTGCCGCGCTAGCTGTGGCGTCTGTCGAAAACGCTTATGACAAATTCTACAAAATGAACAGGATTAGAGTTCAGTAAGAGCAGTTCATTTGGTCAACTTACTCGCATTCGTGCGGCTTGTACAGGCTGTGTAGCTTAAGATGCATAGTTAGCTTTACTTTCTCCGTGTAGACATTATTGCAGATGTTGCAAACATAGGTGAGGGCCAGAGGTTTGCTGGTCTCTGGTTTAGATGTGGGTGGCACCTCAGCAATGGTGCGATTACGACGCTTGGGCCTGTGAGCGGAAACAGTTGTGGGCGGTGGAGTTGCAGGTTTAATTGTGATGCCATCTGTACTGCCCTGGCTGCCTGCAATGCTGGCCGTTTCCAGAGTCACGTCGTAGGATTCGATGATCTCCGTTTCGCTGCCGCTGTCCAATTGCATTTGCTGCTGCGCCTGTTCGCTTTTGACCTGTTGCAGTTGCTTCTCTGCCTGCTGGCACATGGAACGCAGCTTCAAAGCAGCACGCAGCAGCAAGGCACAGCTTGTGCATATTTTATTCGGTATTCGATCATCCTGTGTTAACTGGAAGTTACGATTCACATGTTGCAATTTCGTATTTTAATTAAATTCAATAACATTTCCTACCAGCACACCCGTGCACTGTTCTATTTGTGAAAAGAAATCGGACGCCGTGGTTATAAGCGTCTCAGTTTTCGGATGCAGCAAACAAATCCTGCAAATTGGTTCGGTATTGTCCATAGTGCTCAACTTCAATGTTGTGGACAATTAGGGTTGTTGTATAAATATCAATATATCGATACTACTATATTTTGATATCGATTCCGATATGGTTTGCTTTGATTTAAACCGCTCGTAATAAATCACAGAAAAAATGGTAGTTCTATAAACAAAATCACGAAGTTATGTTAAATTTGATTACACATCTAAATTAAATAGATATTTATATTTTTGAAAATATTAACACTTTTATGCCGAGTTATTTTGTTAAAGTATCGATTCTTCATATCGATTACGATAATTGAAATATCGCGATATTAATTATAAATATGGTATATTTCAAAACATAAACATCGCCCATTCAAGCTGAAGTAGAAATTACGTACAAAGACAGTTAAAATATTAGTATAATGGCAACAACTGAGCTCTTAATGGACATTGCAGTCGTGTGTAGAATTTGCCTGCAGGACAGCGATGCACACATGGTATCCATCTACGAACGCGACGAGGAGCACCATGGTGTCTCCATATGTGAGAAAATTGAAAACTGCAGCGGGATTAAGGTAGTGCTTCTTTTTTCTTCTAAGAGTAAAAACTACTAAGCTCTCTTTTTTCAGATGGTACGCACATCAGAGCTCCCTACCCGCATCTGCTTGAAATGTCGCGCGTTTTTAACGCTGGCGCACAAATTCCGACAGATTTGCCGGCACTCAGATAGTTTCCTGCGCGAGTACATATGCAAAGAACTAAGAGAGGAGGACACAGCATCGATGCAGCAGCAGGTTGTAGAAGCTCCAGCAACACAAACATACGAACAAGTGGAAGTGGAGGTACTGGAGGAAGGCATTTGGTGCAATGACGAACTGATCGAAGAAGTGCCCACCAATCTTGTGCCTGACGTGGAACCAAATGTCATATTGTTGCCAGCCAAAGAGACTGTGCCCACACACGCATCCGCTGGCAAGCCACATGTTTGCGACATTTGTGGCAACAGTTATCCGCGCAAGAGCACACTGGACACGCACTTGCGACGACACAACAATGAGCGACCATATGAGTGCGAGTAAGTTACGCCGTATAGAACCTTAAAAATTGCTACCCAACTCGCATCCCGCTCTTTTTGCACTTAGAATCTGCCAAAAGTCATTCCATGTCAACTATCAGCTAATGCGGCATATACGCCAGCACACAGGCGCTCGACCCTATAGCTGCCAATATTGTCAGCGCAGTTTTACTGATCGCACATCTTTAGTCAAGCATGAACGGTATGTGCAACAGATATGTGCTAGCATTTTCACTTTACCTTCTATTTTTTGTACTTGTAGCACCCATCGCAATGAACGTCCCTATGCGTGCGGCACCTGTGGAAAGTCGTTTACGTATGCCAATGTGCTCAAGGTGCACTACAAAACACACACCGGCGAGAAGCCACACATATGCAGACTGTGCAATAAAAGCTTTGCACGCCATCACAATTTGGTGGCTCACCTCCAAACGCAACAGCATAGCAACGATCCCCGCACCGCTGCCTATTTACAAACGCTCAAGGCCATCAACGCTGGCGGCAATGTAGCTGCAGAGAATTCCTGAAAGTAACACAGGTGTCTAATCTAATAAGAAACGAGAAAGAACGTGTAAATTTGCTTGCAAGAGTTATTTTTGCGATATACCGACCTTCAGTTCTGGTGCTCCCTGCTTTGAGAATGTTAAGACAAACATGTTTCTGTTAAATGTATTAAATTTAAGATAATTCATAGGATTTGATCTCATTTTATTTCAACTTATGTATCGTTCTTTTCTTTTTTTATTTGATCAAGCACGTTTCAAGTTTACAACTATTTAACTGTTGTATAAAAAATGCCGAAAAAATGTGCACAAGAATGTAATTTGATTGGTGATTGTAATTAGATGAAATAGTGTATTATAGGGTAGCGAGCGGGGCATATAAATAGCCTTGTTTAAAATATTAAATAACAAATTGGGCTGGACAGGGTTGGATGACTGGAAATATAGATAGCGCAAGTTGGGAAGATAAATCAAGACTTTGCACAGCAAAGTCAATGGGGGGAAACCCTATTTGCCAATCATGCGTATTTTGTCTTTTAACAAATTGCGCAACTCGGTGACCATTAGCTCATGGGACTCCTTGAACGTGGCTGACACATCGCCTATTAACGTAGCCTCCACCTCCGGTTTCAGTGACATGTCGGCCATGAACGAGCTCAGGTCTCGCGGCAGTGTAGGCGGTTTCCAGATGCCTACGGATTCAATGTTATTAGTTCCATACGCTGTTTTAATTATAGGCTTAACTACTTACGTATAGCCGCATCACAGGCCTCTAGTTTATGTTTCAACTGACGCATCAGTTCCTGCAGCATTTGGCTGCGCTCCTTTTCGCTAATCGGCTCCTGTGATTTGTTATCACCCGATGATTTCTTTTTTGTTTTTGTCTTTGCGCTGCATTGCAGCTTGTCATTCAGCACCGATAGCAGGAAGGCATAAAGTGAGAGTATCTGCAATTATATATAAATGAAGGATTTTATATCAAACAATCTGCCTGGGTACAATACCCACAACTTTAACTAACCTCTAAACTGGCGGCCACCTTTTGTTGATGCTCGCGCCGCTTCCAAAGACCATCCATGCCATTCCATTCATTGCTCTCCGTGATCGTCTGCACGCACAGCTCCATGACGGCGGCAACATTCTCGCTGACCTGCTTGCACTGCAGCGCCAGCTGCGATGCACCACTGTAAAGATCCAGCACCAGCTGGGCCAAGTCATCGAAAAATCGCTCGTATGGTAGCTCTAGCAGCAGATGAAGACGCGTGGGCTGCAAATTGACTAGAAAACGTTGCGATAGTGGCGTATAGTTCATTAGACGCAGACGCTGATACAGGCCCGTCCATGATGTGCGTAAAAGCTCCAGCGTTGCTACATCCTCGCCCGGCGCTAGCGTTGTCGTTTTGTTTTTTGACATGGCCAGCTTTTCGCTGGGCGGTGGATGATACAAGTCAATAAAGGAGGCAAACAAGCGTAACAGCAGTGAGCGCAATTGTAGCACCTCGATCTCTTGTTCGTATGACTCTTTACGCTCAGCTTCCGTGTTATCCAGATGCAGTGGATCCCAGCGTATGATTGCCTGCAAATCACGATTGTCGCTCAACTCATGCCAGGCAATGCGATCCTCGGCCGGCTCTATGCTCATGGCCACATAGGCGGATAGATTTTGCTGAATGTTGCCATAGCAGCTGACTAGATCGCACAGCTGAGCCTCCACTGAGCAGGCAACATACAGCAGACTATTTGTGAGGCGCTCCTTGAAGTTCATAAACTCCTCCATTTTTGAGAATGTGCAAAAGCGATAGGTCAACGCTATATACTCCAGACGCTCCTTATAACTATTGGTGAAGAACTTCAATGTGGTATCGTAGCAATTGCGCACGCCAGAAAATCGGCCGGATAGCGGCAAAAGGTTGCAGTGTACATATCCCATAGAGTCTAACTGGATTTGCTTAATGTCCAGATAGTCGTACATCTCCTGTGCGCCGACCATACAGCCGAACATGTGATAGATTTTCAAACTGAGCAGCTTAACATGGAAATTGCTGGTGCTGTTGCGCAACACATATTGCAGCAGGCATAACGCCTCGAATAGCTGATCCGATTTGTGTTCCCGCATGGAAATATCGTACATAACATTAGCCGCCAGCAGTGCATACGGGTCCGAGGGTCCCATTTCCGTAGACAACAGCTGTTTGCCAAACGAACTATGCCCATGCTCATAGTGTAACTTGAGCGCCGTATAAAAGGCTAGCAGATGTTCTGTGGCCAGCTCAATGTGAACGCCGCACATGCGAGAAATTTGCAGTGCACAAATATGCTTCTGCATGTGCTCCTTCTGCAAACAGAACGTTAATTTAATAAATGTATAAATCATTTATAATATTACTAACATTTTGCGGCAAGCTATTAGAGCTAATGCCGCTTTCTAGCAGTAGCTTGTTGGCCAGCGATTGACGTTGCTCCATGCTTATGGAGGGTAGAAACAGTGCTATGTCGTGGGTGCAGCAGGATTTATCGCCAAACAGGTGAAAGTACTCAATGATCAGTTCGTCAAAGTCACCGATTAGCTCCTGTGCCGGCAGCTGTTTCGCACGCATGCGCTGGTGCAGCTCCAGGCGTGCCAAATATGGACCTCGTGTCTTGCGCGTCGATGACTCAATGATGTGCAATAGAAAATCATGGCAAGTGTTGAGCGCAAAAGACGGCTGATCCTTTGCTGCGGGCTGCTGCTTCAACAACTCAAAGCAGCTTTGCAGATACTCCTTGTAGTAGTCCCAACGATCGCGACTGCGTACGAGCAATTAATTTTGAATTATGTTTATGTATATGAATGCACAACAAGTCTTGGGCACTCACTCGGCTTCGAGAAGCTGTTGCAGCAGCTTGTTCAGTTCCAGCCAGTTGCCCAGCTCCTTAAGCAACTCGAACTTCATGCTAACGGGCGCGCCAGGATATAATTTGGCGCACAGCTCACCGGTAAGGAAATCCCAGGCCTCCTGGTACTTGCTCTGTAGCTTTAATATGTGCAAATAGAGGAAAGCCTCCTGCTCCGTCTCCAGTTTGCCCTCCTTGATGTGCTTGTCAACCATGCGTTGGGCCAGCGCCAAATAAAGCTTGCGCTTCTCGGGAATGCAGCTTTCAGGGCCACGTATGCCCTGAAATACCACGCTAATAACGGACCAAAAGTAATAGGCATTCTTTGGCTGGGCCTTGTACAGCTGCAGGGCAACCGCTTGCTGTGCCTTGTAATCCTCGACGCGCACATGCGATACGAACAGATGTGCCAGCAGCTCCTCATTACCCGGATTCTGTTTCACAGCGTGCTGATAGAGTTCAACTATCTTGTCCACTGCAAGGTCAGAGAAGGTAATTTAATTAGTTGTATTAATGATGAATTAATGAACTTTCCACTGAGCAGCAATTAGTTGCACAATGTAAGTACTCGAATAAAGGACACCATGTAAATAGAATGGAAATTGGCGTAACGTAAATTATCTAAAGACAAAAGGAGCTTAATCTGCGAGTGGCTACATTCCAGACGGACAGGTAGAGGGAAACGATTCGGCTGTTTATGTTGATCAATGATATAAGGATAAATGCCTCAGGACATGCTTTTGTGTCCGTGTACATTATCAAACCCTTTTACTCAATTTATGGGCACCGGCTAAAATACATAGATGCATACCAGGTACATAAACATTTTTAAAGATCAGTTTGATTTCTTGGCACGCGCTTTTTTTTACCCGTCCGCCTGTCGTCCCGCCAGCGGGCATTGCTTTAGCTAATTTCTGCGCAAATGAAAGCGAGTGCGAAGGCAATTTTAATTGCCTGACCGTGTGCGCGTGCCAAGAAATATACTTATAAATATGAAACGGTCGCCAATGGTAGATAGATGTGTGTGTGTGTATGTGTGTGCGTGTGTGTGCCTGTCTCTCTTACGTTGTTCCATTTCGCGATAGCAGAAGGAGAGCACCTGCAACGTGGAATCGTCTACGGGCTTCTCCTCGGCTACGGTTTGCAGGCAGCTATGACTCTCTTCGTAGCGGCCCAAGCGTAGCAACGATAATCCCTAGACATAATCAAGAAAAATCATAAGATGTTCAAATGTGTTCCGTTTAGATACTTCTTGGCTGGCGTTTTACCTTGAGAGCACGTGCGCAGAGTAAATTTGGATGCTTGCGTAGCAGTTTTTCCGATTCCTGTAGTGCCTTGCGATTGTTCCCCACTTCCAGATTGTCTGTAGATTGTTGAACAAAAAGCAACATCAATATTGATGTAATATATATATATATAATGTTTATATATAACAAATTTGACTAACCGTAGACCGGTCGGAGTCGTCGCTCGAACAATGCCGAATCCATGCCCTGCTGCTGGTGTGCCATTGCTTTTGATTAATATTGCTGCAGGTGACTGTCACTCTAACCACACCGTGCTGCTGCTGTTTTCAGCCGTTTCCACTTTTAACCTAATTACAGCGGGCCACAAGCAACGCGCACGCTTTTTGTTGTATTTTTTTTTTCTTGTGTCTCCCAAATGCCGCTTGAATTAAACCCGGCACGTTTTGTTGTCTGCTAAATTGGGTAGCATTCGCACCACTCTGGTGGGAATTTCGGGAGCAGTTAAAGGCATATAAAACACAATAATATTATTGTACAAATTATTAACTAGCAATTTTTTTGAATCAAAAAAATTTTACTGCTCCTTCATTAATTCGGCACTAGAGGTGCATATCAAGCGATATATCGATAGTTTGTTTTTGTTTTCTGCTTGGCACTGTCGCGTATCGATAACGCATACATTGAACAGCTGACAGCTGCTGATGATGGCAATCAGACTCACGACTTACAGCTGTATATACGCTTGCGCTTTCTATTTTGACACAGATGTGCCAATGCATTCAGACCGAAGTTGAATTCGTTAAACAATTACAGGTGATTACATGAATCTTTTCAACTCAGTCGCTTAGTTGTCGTGTATATACGCATGGACACGATAATCGGGCTCTGGCATTTCACGCGCTCATCCCTAGTTGTTGCCCCCCATGAAATAACACGCAGCGCAAAAATAAAATGCAATTTTTTTAGTGCAACCGCGTAGATTACGAAGCCATTTAAAGTATTAAATTACACAATAAGTTGAATTATTTAGGTGTTTTTTAGTTTAGTATTATTAAATAATTGGTTTTAAACGCACGGCAACTGAAGCGACACACATACTTTTGTTAAATTTTATTTTATGTCCATTTTTGGTGAAAAATTTTGCAAAACGAAAATCAGCACAAACGCAGCAAACGCAATGAAATGAAATTTAGCTGGCTAAGCGAATACTTGGCCAATATAATAAACGCTAGTGCTTTACACGAGGCTGTCACACGTCCATTCAACGATCTACGCCTGGAACTGCTGAGCCCACAAGCCATCTATTGCCGCATCAAGTCCACATCAGCTGAAGCACTGGAGCATTTACTGATTGCATGTGCGGTATACTTGCTAGTATGCCTGGGCCTCTACAAGCTAACCTTTTGGCTTTCGGCTGCCGTAACTGGCGTGCCAGAGGAAAGGAAGGAGCTGCATGGCGGCAACGGTGACAACGCCAGCAACGGCTTGCGCAATGCCCTGAAAAATGGCCTGCGTTTGCGTAGCGTTCATCTGCCCAAGTCGGCGTTAATGGGTCGCGTTCTTTTGGTCATCGCACATCCGGATGACGAATGCATGTTCTTTGGTCCGTTGATCTACTCGCTGACACAGCGCGATGGCTGTCAGGTGTACGTGCTATGCATGTCAAATGGTGAGAAATATCTGCATCCCCTGCTGCTTTCATGAAAGCAACTTATAGTCTGATAAACCAATTAAATTTCCACATTTCCATCATTAGGCAACTATGATCAGCAGGCGCAATTCCGGCGAGAGGAGCTATTTCGGGCATGTAAACGTTTGGGCATTGCCGAATCGAATGTTATATTAGTGAATGCCACCAATTTGCCAGATGATCCGAATGTTGAATGGCGAACGGATGCGGTTGCCAGCTTTATATTGCATACCGTTGAGAGTCTTGATATAAAGGCGATATTCACCTTCGATCGCGATGGGGTCAGCTCACATCCCAATCATTGTGCTGTGTATTATGCTGCCGCTTCTTTGTGCTTAGCCAATTTATTGCCTAAGGGTGAGTCACGGGTTGGCAGCGGCAGCAGCAACAACAACAACAACAACCAAAACACAACAAAACCGTCTACAGACCGCATTGCACATGTTAATTGTCATGTTAATTGTAGCCGCTATTGTTGTTCTTGTTGTTGTTGTTGTTTTGCCAACGTTACGTTTTCTAATTATAGCCACGATAATTTTTCATATTTTTGGTATACATTTTTTATGTGCCACATTGCAGCTTGTAAGTTTTATACGCTAGACTCGATCAATTTGGTACGCAAATATTTATCGATCTTTGATTTTCTGTGCACATGCCTTATGTCCACGCATTGGTATGTATGACATAGTTTTCAGTTTTAAGAACATCTAATATAGCTTATCCTATACCTATACCAGGTGCATACTCAGCTGGAAGGAGGCGTCTGTGATCAGAGGCGCCATGCTAGAGCATCAGTCGCAAATGAAATGGTTCCGTTGGCTATATATCTACACATCGCGCTACATGTACATCAATTCAATGCGCGAAATAAACCTCTCGGACGTCGAGTTGGAAATGCAAATTCATGATCATTAAAAACAAAGCTAGCGAGAATATCATGTTTTATGAAAAGTTCAATGTGAAAACAAAAAACAACACCAAAAGAGAAACTACCTACATGAATGAACGCTTGACCGTAGCGCCAAGCTTAGCTATTTTGTTGAAACTGACGATTCTACTATAATTATATATATATATATGTGCTACCATAACTTACTTTATAGCGTACGCGCTTTGTTCTAGCCAAATTCAACTGCTTTTTGGTACAAACGCAAAAAGTGGTTGAACAAAAAAGAGACAAAAACCAACCAGGGAACAAGAATTACGTGTAAACAGACATAGAAACCAGATGCAGTCCAGAAATTAGTCACACGCACTCTTACATACCTACATACATATCTTTGCATATTGATTAGTTAGCTCTTAAAACTATTATTTATACTCAAATGTCCAAAAGTGATGCAGCTAAAGTCACAAGTGAAAACTGCACTATGCTATTGTTTATGTTTACGATTATCGTTATGTTTGATTCTTATGATTAATTTTCGTTGATTTTTGTTGTGTGCACATTTGAATTCCTTTAGCATACAATTAAAATGCAAGTCTCAGTTTAGTTGCGTATGTAAATTTGTAAAATAGTTTGTTGTAAGCAGCGAAGTACAATAATTTTTATAAATGTATAACTTACGAACAGGTCGTTAAATAGTCGATAATGAGAGAGATTCATAGATGCTGAGAAACAAAAAATGTTACAATATTGTGTATTTTTAAACATGCATAAATAAAAACCTCACGCAATCATGCACGTCTGCTCAATTCGAGAGCGCCCGAACCATGCCATTGACCACCCTCCCAATATTCCCAAAAGGATATGCTGTCATTTTCTTAAGAGAACAAAAAATCTTTATTTTCGATCAAATGGTCTTGATATTGATATTTTAGTTTTTCTTAAACAGCCCCCCGATGTTTGTTTCTTCTATATTATTAACGATAATTTTTCGCAAGCCAATGTTCGACTCATGTTGCGCACTTTTAAACGCATCCTCTATCATGCTCCATGAAAACGTTTTGGCAATGAATTTATGCATTGGTGCACAGCCAGATTTCATAAGTTGCAAGGCCGTTGGATACCTATAAAAGAATTAATTTAATATTAATAAGATAGATATGGCTTCTACCTACATATTTGCGGAACGAAAGCTCGGTATTAGGAGGATGTTCTTCATGAGTATGTCGAGGGCATTGAAACTGGCACATTCGGATTCGCATTCGGCTAGCACACAGACACCACATGGCTGCAATGCCATCACGGTCAAGTTCATGGTCATTGGCGTGATGGCGCAGTTGATGGCACAATTGGGCCATTCTTGGAATTTGCTGTACACCGCTTCGAGCACCTCACCGAAAAGTGCGTTCGTATCAAAGTGTATTATATTGAAGCCAAATTCTTTTTTGACCATTTCTAATGTGGAGCTCATGGTCCCAGCAATTGTCACTTTTTGGGCGCCAATTGCCGCCGCACACATCGCCGCCGCAACTGCTGTGGCGCTGGAGCCAATGATTAATACGTTGCTTGTGGGCGTGATGTTGGCCTTGAAGCATGCCTGACAGCCCATTGCAAGCGTTTGGGTTAGTGCGCCTTCTTCCATGCTAATACAATCGGGCAGTTTATGACATAGGTCGGCCGGATGCGACTGATGGGTGGTCAAGAAGCCGTTGTATACCAGATCGGCGCAGATGTTATACAAGCCCCGTTTGCAATAATCACAAACGCCACAGGACAGCGCCGATTCCATGACGACACGATCACCCACACGCAAATGTTGTACACAGCTGCCGACCTGCTCCACAAAGCCGGTGGCATCGTGACCTAAGGTCATGCCCTCCAGATCCCGATTTGCATTCTCATACACATGTATATCCGAACCAGTGAGCGCTACCGAGCCAGTGCTAATGAGGACATCTATTTGGGAGGGAGATTAGATGTCGGCTATTGTGCATTTCACATCCTAGGCTTACCGAATGGTTTTAGCTCCGGTCGCGGTAGATGTTCTTTACATATTTGATACGGTGCCGGTATCCGTATAACCTCAATCACAGAGTCAGGCAATTCCTCATCCGAAGGACACTCTTTCAATGCTGCCTTATTGACCTGCGAGTTATATCCCCTTTTGCTGTGTGCTGAATCGCTGTGCATGCGCATTTGGTTAAGACTGAATGAGTCCGTCGTTAGAAGCTTATTTCTTTCTATCTACAAGTAATGGACAGAGTTAGTTGTGTGTGGCATAGTCGACACGTTGGGTTAACACGCACCTTTTTTGTCCTTTCCTACCAGGCATATGGGGGGCAGCTTCTTCTTTGGTTTTTTTGGCACCACGGTTCTCGGTTTCTTTTTCGATTTGTCGCATTTCTTGCGCGGAAACTTAACTTCGTCACAATTGCCAGTACAAAATACCTTGGGACATTCGGTAGTATACTTATCATAGCAATCCGTACGCACACCCTTACGCGCCTTAGTGTGCTTGCGTTTCTTTATGCTGGGCTTGTTGGCAAGAGCTGCACATTTGCTATCTCCCGGCTTCAACTCCTTCTTCTTCTTCGACTTCTTGCTATAGCCACGCTGGATTAGTTGACGCACATCCAGCGACTTGATGCCCCAGGCGCCCATCTGTGTGATGGAGGGCATGCCGCCGTAACGACGGCGCACAAGAGTCGAGTAGACCGAGAATTTGGCGGGCGACTTCAGGCAATTGCTTTTGATTAGGGGGCAAGAGGAATTGATCTTTTGTTCAGCTGGTCGAGCGCTGTCGTGGCTGACCGTGGTGTAGGCCTTCATATTATGCATTAAATTTGAACAACTCTTCTCTGAGAACACTTCTGGGGTATGGTTAAATATAGTTGTTGACATAAAGCGATTGGGGTTGCGGATGAAAGGCAAATTTGAACTGTTTGATTTATAAAATTTTGAGGCGGGGCTAGAGAATGTGGAATACTTTTTTTTGCAAGGATCCTCTTTAGGACATTTATCCTTTTTGTCTTTACTTGGGCAAGGAACTTTCTTTTTATCGCCTTTCTTGAACTTGGCGCAAGGATCCTTTTTCTTTTTATCATCCTTACCAGCTTTCTTAGCGCATGGATCCTTCTTTTTATCGTCCTTTTTGGCGCATGGATCCTTCTTTTTATCGTCTTTTTTGGCGCAAGGATCCTTCTTCTTGTCTTTTTTGGCGCATGGATCTTTCTTCTTATCGTCTTTTTTGGCGCAAGGATCCTTCTTCTTGTCTTTTTTGGCGCATGGATCTTTCTTCTTATCGTCCTTCTTAGGACATTTATCTTTTTTATCGTCCTTTTTGGCGCATGGATCCTTTTTCTTGTCTCCGCCCTTTTTGTCTCCGCCCTTTTTGAACTTGGCGCAAGGATCCTTCTTCTTTTTATCATCCTTACCAGCTTTCTTAGCGCATGGATCCTTCTTCTTATCGTCCTTTTTGGCGCATGGATCCTTCTTTTTATCGTCCTTTTTGGCGCATGGATCTTTCTTCTTATCGTCTTTTTTGGCGCATGGATCTTTCTTCTTATCGTCTTTCTTGGCACAGGGATCTTTCTTTTCACCACCACCTTTCTTAGCACCGGCGCCCTTTGCCGTTATTTCGACGGTCCGAAGCGCTTTCTTCTTTTGCGTCTTCTTTTTCGGTTCCTGTGGACGCTTGCACGGATCTTCCTTGCAGGGATCATCGAGCAGTGGGCACTTCTTGGGGCACTTCTTTTTTGGCTTGATGACAGGATACTTGCATCCATCCTTCAAGTACGGGCTCTGAATATCCGGCACAGGCACAGTACTCATTCTGGGACGATAATGGTGCTGCTTCATGCGCTTCATTGCCTGATTGCGTTTCATTGCCATGCGAGCATTTGCCGCGGTCTTGGCTTTGGGAGTCGGCATCGACTCCCCAGTCATTGGCTGCTGTTCGGCAGCGTTGTCCGAGGAAAATCCACTCTGGAGCGCTGTGCTGCATACGCTGGCCGCAATGGAGGTGACTGCATCATTGTAATCTGGCAACTGTTCTTCGGTGAGGAGATCTGCATTAAGCTTATCGGCATCGATTTGAACTGTGCCCTTGATCAGGGCATTGAAGCGCAGCGGCACCGTGTGCAGCGGCGCGTTTTCTGGATCCGCTTCTACTTTGGTTTCTAGAAAGACCATCGAGTCTTTGCCCAATGAGGGTTCGGCTTGCTCGGCTTCATCGCCATACATTATGGCGTCGCGCACGTTTGACATATCCATTTCAAAGGACAAATGCATGGATGCAATGGCCATCTCGTTGAGACGCTGGCCCAAGCTGTCTGGCACCTCAATGCTGATTTGATCCACTTTGGGCTCGATGCTGGCGAACGATTCATCCACCTCGGGCTGGGCGTCGGCACAGATCTGCGTTTCCTTTGGATCACCCAAGGGTATGACATTGGGTATCGGCTGAGGCATTGTGCCAGGCGAGGTGTTGGGCGCCGTGCTCGGTGCATTCGGTGTGCTCGGGGTGAATGGCACACTAGGCGTTATTGGTGTTACCTCCACATCGGTGGCCACGTTGGCCAGAGCCGATGTAGCCGCCTGCGAATCTTGCTGCTCCGTTGCATTTTTATTGGCGGCTGAGGTGCCCACGGCATCGATGCTCTTCACATAGCCCTCGAAGAAGTCCAATTTCTCCTGGCTGGCTGACTGCTCTTTGATAGCAGAAGTCTCCTCTTTGCTCTCCTGGTTAAAGTCCTCGATCATGCTGTTGGTGAAGGCGTCGATCTCATTGGCGTGCATGCGCAGCTGATTAAGCGCCTCGAGCGTGTTCTTCAAGCTCTCGATATCCTGATTGGCCAAGTCCAATGGCACAATCACAATCTTCAGTTGCTTGCCATCCTTGGCCTCCGGTATGATAATGCCAACGGGCACAACATTCGGTGACCCATCGGAGGCCTCGCTCGGCGTTCCGCTAAAGCTGATCCTTTTGCGCAGCATATCCACATTGGTGTTCGGGCTGAAGACGCCCGGCGAGCGTTGGGAATAGAACTGGACGTGTATCATTGTTGGCACAGATGGCAGAAACTCCACCAACTGCGGCGGTTGCCAACAGACACAGTTCGAGCAGATTTTCTTCCATTGCTTGCAGCTGCCATGGAGTAGTCTATGAGGTCTACAGATTGGCGCGTGATAGCTCAGACATCGGGAGATCTGTGAAAGATATGTCGCCATGCGATTGCAATTTAACACTTTATTTTAAATTTGGAATTTTGAATTTGGCTTAAATAAAATGATGGACGTTCACTTAAAATTTTGGAGTTGGGAACAAAATTGAATTGCTTTAAATTTTGAAAAATAAGAATTGTGCCACAAATAAAAAGAAAAAGGCAATGTTAATTGGTTGGCGCATAGAAGCTGACTGAAATAGTTTCCTATTCGATACAGGCAAGCCCAAATGCTTCCAACTGATTTTTCGACGCCTACTCGGATAGAAAACCGAATTTATTTTCTTGAAAAATCCTGCCAAGATTTGTTCTATATGTATTTTAAGAACTTATTTTTGCCTAAACTGAACCTGCGTAGTCGTTTATTTATTTTTTTATTATTATTTTTATTTTATACCCCAAAAGTGATCTAATAACATCGAAATTCATTTTTAAAAAAATCGTACCCTTGAACAATTCGATTTTGTTGGCGAGTATTGAGATCCCTCAACCTCTTGCTAATCTACGCTACGCGATCTATTGGTTGTTAAAATTATTCAGATTTCCTCGTTTTAAATGATTACTTTTCCTATATTAAAAAGACAATTACTGCATAGAGTTGAACCAGTGACCGCTCGCTTGCCAGCTCGAGGCCATAATTATGTGGCCGTAATTTATATACAAACTATTAAGATTTGAAAATCAACAGCTCTTTAATTAATATCTTTTTTGACATGATTCATTGACCTAGTTGAATCATCTATTGGTTTATTGTGGTACTTGGTTATACCCTGAACCCAATAAAAATGGGTATAAAGGGTATATGTTTTTTTGTTTGTCAATTACTCACATGTAGAAAATGTGTTACTTTTCCAAAAAGACGCATATTTGTATCCAATATCTTGAAATAGAAAATATCAAAGGGTGAAAGTAAAACTGCAAACCGATTGTGTTCAAATATAATTAAACATTAACCAAAACTTTTGAAAAATTATTGATAGAAAAAGTATATATATTTTTATTAGAACATTACACCAAAATTTAGAATTTCGAAAGAGTTCAGTTTATACGTATATTTTAAAAAATATTTTGAAGTGTGTTCTCAAACAGATGTGTGTGAAGACTAAACTAAATGTTTAACACTAACTGTGATAACTAACTGTGCACGCCCACTACGATGTGTGCTATAGGCTAAGAAACTGAAACGAAAAACTGTAATCATGTTCAAACAGGGAGTGCTCGACTAAGAGATGCCCTCAACCTAGGCAGGTTGGCAGCCTTTACAAATACTCTTGCTTCCTGCTAAACGTACATATTTGCTGATTCTTGCCTTGGCCCCACACTATAAGATATACTTCGGAGTCTATAGTCCGATCTTAATGATATTTTCGAGATCACACAGTCGGACAGACAGAGGGGTAAGCTCAGCTCCTTGTCTTGATTAAGAATATATAGCTTATACTTTATATGGTCAGAGATGCCTTATGTCTGTTACATATACTTCCACAAAAACATAATACCCTTTAAATCCATATTCAATGGGTATTCGGGGCCCAACAAACATTTTCAAGAAGATTTTCGAAAACAATCAACATTGTTCTCGAATTGGATGGCATTAGCCATTGTTATGTATGACTTTAATTTAAGCTACTATCGATATATATATATTCTTAGCATGTAAGTTATCGCCCAATTGAACTGCGCTCTCTAGCATCACTCTCTTATGATGAAATAGCTGAACACACGACTTGTGAAATTACCTGAATTAAATAAAGATGAATTAAGAACACAAAAGTGGTGTCAGAAGTGGTCAAAATGAGCATTATTAACGAACAACTACAAGAGGTCATCAGTTCACTGACTAGCGCCATTCAGTCAGCAGTGCAACAAGCAGGTCAAAATGCAAGTGGGGCAGCCATTTCTACGAAAGTACCGCCGTTTGCAATGCCAAACTTCAAGGGCGGAGAAGACTGTACAGTGCAAGACTACTTCCAACGATTCGAATGGGCACTACAACTGAGTAAAATTCCTGATGCTGACCACCACCATTATGCAAGGGTGCATATGGGAGCTGAACTGAATTCAGCGCTACGTATTCTGATAAGTCCAAGGCAACCAGAGACACTACAATTCAGCGAGATTAAGGAAGTGCTAATTAATCACTTCGATGGCAAACGAAACATTTACGCAGAGAGCTTCAAATTCCGCCAACTACGCCAGGAACCAGAGGAGTCACTAGCAGCGTTTGTTCTACGCTTAAAACAGGCAGCATCATTTTGCAAGTACGACTCGTTTTTAGACAGAATGCTAACAGAACAAATGCTTTTCGGCATGCAAAATCGCAGCACTTGCGATGAGGTAATCGCAAAACAGCCAACAACATTTGCAGACGCATACGAGGCCGCATATTCCAGGGAATTGTTATTACGATCAGCAAACACGGTTAATGACAACCAAGCTTCAGATACAGAGCCTACATGCAAACTGGGCTTCTCACCAATCAAGAGGAAGCCATCAAGTGGAGTAAAGCAAGGAAGCAAATGCTACGGATGTGGGGGCAACACTTGCGCAAAGATTGCAAATTCAAAAACGAGAAATGCTACGTGTGTGGTAAAGTAGGGCATATAAGAAAGGTATGTAAAGCCAATACGAAACAGATTTCCGAGTCAACAGATTCTGACGCCCCGGAAGAAATACAATTTATTCAACAACCGAATACCAACGCCATCAAGTCAATAGGTAGGAAAATCATAACAATGAAGATTGATGGAATAAAAATACCAATGGAACTGGATACAGGTGCTCCGTGCAGCATAATGAATGAAAAGACCCTTCGGAAAATTAAACCTTTAATACGATTAAAGAAGACTGACCGCAAATTTTCGAGTTATACAGGGCATAGGATCAACTGCTGTGGACGGGCAGTTGTTAACGTGACTTATGGAAAGACTACACGAAAACTAAATCTGTATGTAGTAGAAGGAAACCTGGAGACACTGTGTGGGCGAGAATGGATCTCCCAATTCGCAAAAGAAATTGATTTTACTGGGATCTTTACAAACAATTCTGGCAACACCAACGATATAGATCTGGAAATGCTCTCGGCGAAAGGAAGCGCGGTGAAAACAATAGCAGTACAAGCGGCGGGACTGACTACGAATAAGAGGACACAACTAGAGCAAATACTAACAAAATTTGATGCGATATTCGACTCAGCAGCAGGAACCTTCAAAGGACCAGCTATTAAGGTGCACCTAAAACCGGACGCGAAACCAATTTTTGCTCGGGCAAGAGATGTACCATTCGCGCTGCGTGATTCTTATGCGAAAGAGATCGACGCAAAAATTGCTGCAGGCTTCTACAAACGAGTTGATTACTCAGAATGGGCATCCACAACACATGTGGTAACGAAGAAAACGGGAGGCATACGAATCACTGGCAACTACAAGCCGACCGTAAATGCTCAGATGATCATCGATGAGCATCCGATTCCGAGGACAGAGGATATATTTAACCAAATGAAAGGATGCACAGTGTTCGCACACTTGGATGTAACTGATGCATATTCACATTTGCGCATTGATGAAGAATTCGCACACGTACTGACATTGAATACGGCAACACACGGGCTCATTCGACCGACTCGGGCAGTGTACGGAGCAGCGAACATACCGGCAATTTGGCAGAGAACAATGGAGACCGCACTGAAAAATATTCCCAACGTACGTAACTTCTTTGACGATATTCTAATATTTGCAAAAGATGTTGATGAGTTGCTAAGAACCTTAGAAGCAACATTAGAAAAATTACAGAGCCTGGGATTTAAATTGAACAAATCCAAATGTGTATTCGCCGCATCTTCGGTTGAGTTTCTGGGACACAAGATTGACGCAGAAGGCATACATAAATCAACTAAACATATTGAGGCCATCTTAAAAGCACCGAAACCATCTACAATCGAACACGTGCAGCTGTTTCTTGGGAAAGCAGCTTACTACTCAAAGTTCATACCAAATCTGTCAACCTTGGAAAGACCGCTGCGTGATATACTCAAAGGACGACAATTCTACTGGTCCGAAGAGACGGAATTAGCTTACAACAGAATCAAACAAATTTTAGTTTCACCGCAGGTGCTGATGCCTTATGACCCAACACTTCCATTAGTGCTAGCAACGGACGCCAGCAAAATTGGTATAGGCGCTGTACTATCGCATCGCTTGGAAAATGGTGGCGAACGACCAATTGCATACGCAAGCCGTACAATGAGTCCCACGGAACAGCGATATACACAAATCGACAAGGAAGCTCTAGCAATTGTATGGGCGGTACAAAGATTCTTCAAATGCTTATACGCCAGAAGTTGGACACTGGTTACCGATAACAAACCACTCGCACAAATTTTACACCCTACTAAATCACTACCGACGCTATGCATCTCTAGGATGGCAAACTATGCAGATTTTTTAAGCAACTTCAATTTCACAGTAACTACCAAAACATCAAAGGAAAATGTAAATGCTGACTACTTTTCCCGATTACCACTCAACACGAGTAATGGTATCCATTCTAAGACAGCAAATCGAGACGAATTCGATAGTTTTATAATACGACAAATAAATCAGCTTCCAGTTACAGCTTCGCTGGTTGCTCGAGAAACTAGAAAAGACCAGCATTTGGGCAAAATCCTGCAAATACTGGAGAGCGGCCAATGTCTCACAAGAAATGGATACAAATCACCAGAGTGCAAGTATGAGATATCATCTGGCTGCATTACTTTCGAACATCGTGTGGTTATCCCGACTAAACTTCAAAAACTGATTCTGGACGAACTACATAGGGCCCACTTGGGTATAGTAAAAATGAAGGGTATTGCACGCTCTTTTGTCTACTGGCCAGGAATCGATAAGGACATCGAGAATGCGGCAAGAACATGCGAGTTCTGTGCAAAACATGCGCATCGACCTCCAAAATGCTCAGATCACTATTGGGAATACCCTAAGGCGCCATGGGAGCGCATTCACATCGACTTCGCGGGACCAGTTGAAGGTGCGATGCTTTTGATTGTTACGGATGCATACTCAAAGTGGTTGGACGTTAAGATCACAAAGTCAATTACGGCAACAACAACAAGCGAATTACTAGATGATTTATTTGCTGGGTATGGCGTTCCCCTAATGGTAGTGTCCGATAACGGGACAAATTTCACTTCGGCCGAATTTAAGCAATACCTCACATCTGTTGGCGTCAAATACCACAAGTTATCAGCACCCTATCACCCCGCAACGAACGGTCAAGCAGAAAGAAATGTCCAAACGGTAAAAAGTGCGCTAAAGGCAATGGGAACGACACCCAAGACACTTAAAAGAAACGTAAACGAATTCTTACAGCAATACAGAAACGCTCCGCATAGCACAACTGGCGAAGCCCCAGCGAAACTTTTCTTGGGTCGAAAATTACGTACACGACTGGATTTGATCAGACCAGAAACCACCAAGGAAAAGGTGTCAACAAAACAATTTTTAAAATGCAAGCAATCGTGGCGCCAATTTGATGTTAAGGATGTAGTTTACTTCATTTCTGGAAACCCGAGAATGGATAAGTGGATACGAGGAGAGATCGTAAGACGTTTGGGTGACCTGCATTATGAAATTCGACACAACAATAAATACCATAAAAGACATATCAATCAGATACGAGGCACAGGGTGGAAGGACGGAGGACAACAACAACAAAACATAGAGGGAAGGAACCCAGAAAAGACACCTTACTACACAGCAGTGAACATCAGCAAAACTAGAGATTCACCACCTGCTCATAACACAACAGAGCAGAGACCAAGGGAGTACAGCATTGGATCAGATGTAACGACCGACAACAGGCAGGGTGGTCATGCCGATGAAAATGATAGCCTCAGAACACCAAAAGCTTTGCGCACAACTGAAAATAATAGTTCACTAAATCAAGACGAACTTATGTCAGCACCAAGGGGATCGCCAATGTTACGGGGATCGTCAACACCAATAGAAACACCAATGCGAACAGAGCAAAGTGTACGTCGCTCGACTCGAGTAATTAAACCAAAAAGGATATTCTCACCAGTCCCTTAGAAGGGGAAGAAATGTTATGTATGACTTTAATTTAAGCTACTATCGATATATATATATTCTTAGCATGTAAGTTATCGCCCAATTGAACTGCGCTCTCTAGCATCACTCTCTTATGATGAAATAGCTGAACACACGACTTGTGAAATTACCTGAATTAAATAAAGATGAATTAAGAACACAAAAGCCATGCAGCTCTCTAAGCCATATTAAATAAATTTTAGGTAAGGTAATTGTTGGCACACTTCTTGCATATTAATTATTTTTTTATTGGCTACCTTCAGATTAATTTGTTGTTGTTGTTTTTTTTTTTGGGCTGTCCACTGGCCACTCGGGCAGTCAGTCATTGCTCAGTTGTCGTTGTAAGCGCTTCGCTGGCGTTTTCAATTTCAATCCGATTCATATAGTTATAG
Source organism: Drosophila littoralis (assembly GCA_018903485.1). NCBI lineage: Eukaryota > Metazoa > Arthropoda > Insecta > Diptera > Drosophilidae > Drosophila > Drosophila littoralis. The sequence continues at coordinate 953,996 of JAEIGF010000368.1, read as the reverse complement.
ATATATATAACATTGACAATGTCGCGATTGTCTAGTTCCACACATAGCACCATATATCTGCTGATTTTCCTGCATGTAAGCGCGTTTTAGTTAAAACTTGTGCAAGATTTCAAAAACAAATTCCATTAAATCTACATATCTATCTAATGTTGCATATTTGGGGGTTTTATTCGTCGTCATTAGCAGCAAGCTTTGCCAATGTCTGTCTTGACATTCAGCTCACCAAATTCGTAATATTTACGTGTTTTTTGGTGGATAGACCCTGAAATATGCTTTGGGTTGTGATATTTTTAATATATATATGTATACTTTATAGCCTAAAGATGTGCACCTGATGCAATAGCTTTGAATCTGTTTCTTGGCTTACAACAAAAAAGAACATTCCTTTTTTGCGCTGGAATCGATCAGTTCCTTCTGATCTCTACCAAGCGAATAGTTGTTAATAGAGTATAGTTACTATGTGGTAACTTGTATGAAAAGAAGATATGTTTTTTGTATCGATTCCATGTTAATATAATCAACAAATTTTCGATCCATTGTGATGGTAGTCCGATATGTGGGTCCTACAAAAGGAAGAGTCGTGTTAGACAAGTTAAGTTTATATTTGCTTTAGAAACACAGAAGCACAGAAATAGACAGATATGGCATTATATAACTGCTTTTAATTATAAAGGAAATATAGAGTTATATTTCATATGTTGTGACAATTAAATGTAAATAATACGCTTGAGGGAGTATAGTTTTGTCACGAATTTCGGGATCCATGCGAGACATCTCTGCCTCCATATGGTAAATGTGTTCTCGATCAATATTAACCCCCGATACGATATCCGTTCGTCCGTTTGTCGGTTTCTATGCAGACTAGTCTGTCAGGATATATTGCCAAGGACCGTCCCTTTATTGCAGACGGAACAAATGTCGAAATCAGCCGGATCGGATCGGAATCATTATTAGAAAATTCATTTCTTGTTTTTGTTTTTACAAGATATCTTGACAAAACGTGGCACTTACCATGCGTCTGACATTTGAGCAAAATCTTATCACCGTCGGACTATGTCATACCTATACCATATATATCTAAACTTTGCTGGACTACTATATTAATAGCTCGACAGTAAAGCTATCCTATGAAAGCCAGGGTATCTATTTTGCCTGTCCAGCTGCCCTTTTAGTCAAGATTTGCGTCTACCAAATAATTTTTATACTTAGCCCAATTCGGAACGCGTTCGCTATCACTTTTAAAGACCTTGACTGTCTTCTGTAGGGCTTAATAGAATCGTTTGAATGTTCCTAAGCGATTGAAAGCCATTTCATTAAGGCGCGTCGCGTGTTCTCGTATGCGTTTGGTCTGGCATATGAAATGGCTAATTATAATTTGTTCAACAAAAATATGCTTTTGGCTTGTTAAATAATAATTGTCTTTAATCGTTTCTATGCAGTTCGTGTGGCTCCTGACGGCGACGGCGACGGCGAAGCCAACGGCCAGCAGCAGCAGCAGCAGCAGATTGCCCCCGCTCGCTGCCACGCCCAGCAGCGATGGGAGTACGCATATTGTGAGCTTTGTGAATAGCAAGCGTGGCGCTGGGGCACGCAAGGAATTCGATTTTGAGCGCAACGAGGCGGAGTCCATCAACTCGGTGCATGTGCAACAGCTCTTTGGCAGCCTGTTGCAGTTGCAAGGACCCGGCAACAACAGCCTGGACACGGATGATGCGCCCGTCAGTGAGCGCAATACGCTGGACGATGAGCTCAGCCTGGACGGGGGGGTCGGTGAGCAGCACGAAAGCTCCACAGAGCAGCCGGATGCCTGGCATCGCATCAAGCTGGCCATACCGGTGCTGGAGCCGGTCAAGCATCTGGTGAATGCTGTCAGCGGCGGCGGGGTCAATGATACGCATGTGCGCACCAATTCGCACCGTTTGATTGGACACAGTGGAGTGCATCATGCGGTGCATAGCAACAATTCCTCGCCAGCGATTGAGACCGAGGAGGATCGCGAAGAGGCCATCGATAGCACAGGCTTTGATTTCCTCGAAACGCTGGGCACGGCGGGCACCGTGCTCTGGGGCATGCTCCAGAATTTGAGAAAATTGTTTGCGGCCAGTGCGGGCAATGCCAGCACCGCCTTCTCCGGTGGTGCAGCTGGCGGTGGCGGTGGTGGTGCTGGTGGTGCTCCCTCGGCAAATTAAATTGCATTTTCTGGCAATGGAACTGGTCTTGTGTACTGTGATTAATATTAGCGTTTAGCTCGGGGCATTCAATGTCCCTTCTTTTTAATACTAATGAAATATACGAAAAACTAAATTATAAAAAAATTAAAAATAAAAAGGGAAAATTCGTGAAAATTCAGTCACAATTGCGCATTGAAAGCTGGTTGGTGAACTCGCAGAGCTGTTTCTGGCGCCAGCGCAGATTTGCTTGCGCCTGTTCCAGAGCGCGGCGGAGACTCCGCGACGATGTCTGCAGCAGCTCCTGGTGGCCATGAATGAACAACCGCAGCTGGCGATAGTCCCGTCTGCTGCTGCTGTGCTGCGTAATCTGTTGCAGCAGTCCGATCAACTCGCGTGTGTTGGAATGATAGCTTTAAGGTGGAAAAAGAGCAGGATTAGCAAGTTGTATGCTCGAAGCAAGGCTGCCAAAGGGGCTCGAACCATTTGCTTTGTTAAGTTTGAAGCCAATGTTAACGAGAATGAAGGGCTATCTTCGGAGCACCGAAGATATAATACCCTTCCAGACCCAACCTTTTTATAATGCTCATTGTGCTTTGCTCGTCTCTAAGAAGGACAGGGAAAATAGTTAATGCAGAGTTTGGTCAAGATATCTTGAATAACAAAGAAGTTTTCCATACAACCGATCGTTCCTATGGCAGCTTTATGATATAGTGGTCCGATCCAGCTGGTTCGGACATATGTACTGCTTGCAACAGATAGAGGGACCTTTACGAAGTTTCATGACGATAGCTTTAAAACTGAGAGACCAGTTCGCATAGAAACAGACAGACGGACTAGATCGATAGATAGATACCAGGTGGTACAGGGTCGGTTAAGGGATTTGATAAAGTGATATTTAAAACTTGAAGGTTCGAACCCCGAACCGAAACGGCAACAATTTTTTGTGGGTTTCCCCAGAGCCCAAACACTTACTAATCTCGCAGCATCTGGAAATTATGAAAATAGAAATCCCTGGCTATGTGGAAGCCCACATCGTTGCGCAAAATGGCGCCAAAGATTTGCGAAGCATCCTGTTTGCGTATAAAGGACTTTTCATGGTAGATGATGCCCAGATACCGTTGCAGCAGGCACACCTTGTGTGTGCAGCCCAGAGCGAGCAGTATCAGACGCTGCTCACTGGCCACAGTGGTGCTGCGATATCGCTGCCACAGAAAGTTCCAATCCTCTGCATCGCCGTGCCGCATGGCGGTGCAGTAGACCACCGAGCGCAGATTGACGGGCACCGGATTTGTCTCGTCCGGCGTACAGGAGATGAACCAGCGATGATAATACTTTAAGGCATGCTCCACGCAATCCTCTAGCGATAGCCGACACGCCCACTTATTAATCAAGGTCTTGTGTGCGGCATGATGTCGATTGTCGCAATCCTCCTGCATGCCCTCGAGTCGGCAATAGATGGGTCCCAGCAGTTGGTGCATAAAATGCTGTTTTGGATTATCTTAGTTGAAGTTTAGTTTAGATTCATGCAATGACCCCACCTGAAACTCGTCGTATTGGTTGGTGTGTCGCACGATGCGATAGATGCCATCCAGCTGATCCAATGCTGCACGCCAGGGTATATACTCACGCTCGTGCCTCACATAGTCCAACAGCTCGAGGGCCAGTTCATAGTGCATTAGACCACACCAGGCAAGGGCCAGTGCATCATCTAGCAGCTGGGCGCGATTCAACACATGAATTCGCTTGAATCCCCGACTGTGCAGCGCCTTGATAATCAGTTCCCAGTTGTGGGTGTCATAGTTCACGCGATATGGCGAGCCCACCTGGACATTCAAGATCAACCACTCATCGTCGCCCGGCAGCTGCTCCAGCTCCAGGGGCAACGGCTCGTGCTGTTCCGTGCAACGTAGCCAGGCGCGCGGTTCCGCGGCAATAAAATTCGACGAACATTCGGTGGCATAGCTGATGGGCACAAACCAACAGGACTCCTCGGCTATTGGCGGATCTAGCTTATTCTGCACAAACTCCTTGTCATGGAGCAGGAATCGTTGCTGCGTTATTGTCGCAGTCCTCATCATATAATGCCGCTTTACATTGATCAGGGGTATGCCCTTTTGCAGTGTCCACGTGCCCATCACAGTCTGCACATCCAGATCGAGTGGCATGCTGCCGCATTGATGCGCCGCCTCCGTCAGCGCTAGCCATAAATCCTCCTGCCTGGCATTGCCATAGGCATGCTTCACCAGATAACAGTTGAGGCCGCGCCGAAAGGCCACGTCCCCAATGAATATGTGCATCATGCGTATGATAACCGAACCCTTGCGATATGTTATGTTATCGAAGAGTTGCGATATTTGACTCGCCTGGCATACAGCCTGGTGTATGGGCCGGGTATTGCAGTAGGCATCCGTATTGAGCACGGCCAGCACATTGTCCAACATCTCCTCCTCGTAGACATGCCATTTGCTGCACAGTTTCTCCATGCCCAGGGTGGCCATATAGGTGGCGAATCCCTCATTTAGCCAGAGATCGTTCCACCATTCCATCGTGACCAGATTGCCGAACCACTGATGGGCCAGCTCGTGTGCAATAATGTTGGCCACATGCTGTTTGTCCAGCTGCGAGGAGGCCTCCTCGGCATAAAACAGCGCTGCCTCACGGTATGTGATCAGGCCCCAGTTTTCCATGGCGCCCGCACTAAAGTCCGGCACAGCCAGCTGATCCATTTTGGGCAGTGGATATTCAATGTCAAACATCTCCTCATAATAGAGCAGCAACCTGGGACCGATCTTGGCCGCAAAGCGACACTGCTCAATGACCGTAGCACGGGCCCAGGTGGTAAACATAACGCGACACTTCTGATTCTGTGAGGCATAGCCATGGAAATCGTTGACGCTATAGGCTACGAGATAGGTGGACATGGCCTCCGTTTGCTTGAATATGCTCCACAGCCAGTTCTGGCGTTCGCATCTGTAAATCTTGAAAAATATCACTTGGACATTGCGCTTGGCCCAATCTTCACTGTACTTACATGGGTATCCTCTCCAGGATGGGCATATTGCTGAGCGCATTGTATTGGTCATGATGGCCTAATGTTATATTGAAAGTCGCCTTAAAATTGGGTTCATCGAAGCAGGGGAAAGCGGTGCGCGCATCCGCTGGCTCAAACTGCGTCACCGATATGAACCTGCACAAATATATGTATATAAATATATATGCATTAGGGAAATATCTTGTATACCTTGTGCAATTGTCTGCACTATCCCGGTACGAGCTGGCATAGTAGCCGCTCATGCTGCGCCCCAGTCTTCCCCAGAACTGCAGGCGCAGCTGATAGCGTTGTCCCTGCCGAAGTTGTTGCTTCAGGTGCAATATGTAGAAATCATATTTGGCAAGCCGCTGTACACTGCTTATATCAACTAGTTCGTTGCAATAGTGCTTCAATAATTTTATGCGTATGCCGCTTTTGGGAACATTCAAACCGGCTCCCGCATGCAACGTGATATTCTTGGTGGATTGGAGAATTCTTAGCTGAATTTCGACATCTCCAGTAAAGAAGAGGCGTGTGGCATCCTCCAGATGTGTCATAATGCGCAGGTTATAGTGTTGCGGTTTTATGGAGCGTGGTAGGCGATAATAATCGTAGCTGGCGTAGCAAAAAGTTGCAAAAAAGGCGCTCAATAGCATCAAAATATGCATTTCAAGTCGAGCGAGTAACGTATTTTTTCGATTTTAAACTCACTGCTTGGCGTTGCCAGCTGGCTGTCGAAAATAACAAAAACTGTTAATGTTAATGTTAACTAACATGTTTTCGATAGCAGAGCTCCTTGTCACTTGCTTTTAATAACAGTACGCTGTAAGCTAACATAACAGCTGTGGTAAAGACAAGCAGCTTGGCAGCCCCACGGCAAGCATATTTGTTTTCCTTTTCTCAGTTTATCCGCCGCTGCTGTTGAAAACGGTCGTGTCAGGGGGGTGTGCGCGTGTCGTTGTAACAAAATATTAAAACATTTTACGTGGAATTGTTTAAAAACCAAATAAACAATATAATATTAAAAGGATTTAAGTGTCGTGCGTGTTCCGGACTGTACGCTTGTGTATTTTCGGGCAAAACATGAGCGTCGGTTTGCCGTCTGGCGCGTGCTGTTCAAGGCGAATGTGTGGCACAAAGCAAAAGACGCGCTGAATGAGCGTGCAAGCGCTGAGAGCTACAAAAATAAATGTAAATAAATAAACAAAAGCAGTCTGTTAAATTGTTAACAACAATAGTTGTTTGCGTGTGACGGGCAGAAAGTAAGTGAACTTCCACGCGATTCAAATAATGCACTTGGCCAACAAATTGAGGCAATATTATTGCAGCATAAATTGCGAACAGCTGTTTTTGCTGTCTCCGCTTTGGCCGTTATTCTGTTTTTGTTTTGCGCCCTGCGTGCGCCCTCTTGTAATGTTTATAATTTGTTTAATTGTGTTTTTATCTCAATTGTTTATTGTGGCTGCCAGCAATGAGCACAGCGTGCGCCACTTATGACGTCAGCCGACGCCGCTGTACTGTAACTTAAATGTTGCTAATTTATTAGTTAACCAAATAAGCACGTGCCACATTAGCAGCTTGCTCCACTGTGCCGTTGGTAATTTTTAGCACAATTCCAATTGGCAAGTAAAGTATTTCAAATGATTATGTTGTTAATTTCTAATGTTAATGTTGCTGCATACATTTTGCGCTAATTTCTGCAATTCAAGGCAAATAAGAATTTTGTCAATTGGCCTGGCAAATGTTACGGCACTTTCAATTTACAGCTAGCATCAAACTATGTACAAGCTGCCAACTCATTTTATTTACTTGCTGTTTATTGGCACAACAGCAACAGCAGCAACAACAACAACAAGAACATGTAAACATATGCACACACACACACGCACACACATATCAGATTTGGCGGAAATCGAGAGCAGCCCACAGCACATGACGTCGTCTGGGCGGCAAACAGACTGCCCCAGCCACGCAGTTGGCAGGTCTTTTGGCGGCTACTGTTCAATGTTTCTCTCATTTGTATTGTGGCAGTTTTTTTTTTTTTTTATTATTTCTTTTTGGTTTTGATTTACGATCATTATCTCTGCTTGCTGTGCCTACACTTTGTGTGTATATGTATGCTTTTTGATTTGTTTATCTGCGTAAAATGCGTTTACATATATATATACATTTTTAATTCCTTTATGTTAACGTAATGTTAAGTGTTGCCGGCTTTTTCATTTTTGTTTGATTCAGTTTATGCGTTAATGACGCTTATTTGCTGTCTCTTTCTTTCTGCTTTCACTTTTACTTTTTTCTGCGTTTGAGGTTGCGATTTGTTCAGACGATTTAACAGTTCAATGCCAATTGTTAATTATTAAATTTTTTCGCTATCAATTAACCGATTTGTGCATTCAAATCTGTTCATGTTGTAAAAAAACTCATTGCGTTCATAAATTTTATTTGTGTAATTATTTCATTAGTATTTTATCAGCTACTGTTTGACACAAATTTAAACACACAAGCGTGAAAGAGAGAGGGATACGCACAATATGCTGTCAGTGCTGCCAGTTTTTTAAAATCAAAAATTGCTAGTTGTATAGATAGAAAAAAAAGCTAGATTTGAAAAAAAGAGCCAAACAAAACGGCTGATAAAATTTGGGTGTTTTTGGATATTTTATTCAATGTTTTTGAAAATCTAAGCTGGATTATTTTATGGATCAAAATTAGAAAAACAAATCAAGTTTAAAAAAATACCAAATACTAAATTTTTTCTCAATCGCACTTATAAAAAAAAGTCATAGCTGCATTGTCAACACTGGTGCCAGTGCGAATAGTTTAATTTGATTTATGTTCACTTTTTTCAATGCATAAATAAATATCGAATTTAAAGCTAGCATTCATTAAGCTTTTAAATACATTTAAGCCATTCAAACTGGAAAAGTTACTTCATTTTTTTTCCTCTTCTTTTCCATAAGTTTACAATTCCCATTGAGTTCACTTATGCTATAGATTTTTGCCCACTCGTAACTTGTAAGACTCGTTTATTTATTTGATAAGTTTGTTGTTGTTGCTAGTTTGAGACTCGAGTCTTTCAAGATAAGAACAGACAAATTGTTGTGTGCAACATGTCTAATCTAAGTCGGTCATAAATTAGAAACTATGTGTGCTGGAAAAGATAGAAAACAGCTTTATAAATAATGTGAATGAAGTTGAAAGGCTTTCAGCTAATTGAATATTTTTCTTATTTTATTAACCAAATAAGTGTCCAAAGATGTATACCAATTAAATATTCTTATTATTTTTCCAGCTAAACTCTTGTGCGCCCGAAATCCTACTCCCTATCGATATGGTCTGCCAAAAGTGAGCAATAGGTGGTGCTGCTTGTTATCGGACAATGACTGGGCGGCATTTGTTTGGCATTCTCGTGGAATTATGTAATTGTTGGCCGGTTGGAATATTTAGCTGGCGCATAAGTCCAATTATCGGTTAAACAAAATTGCGACTGTTAATAAAACTGTGGCCCTATGGAACATGCCCGGGGATATGCATAAGAACGTTTCCGTACAAGTTGACAGTGATTTTGCTTTGTTGCTACCAAGCGGTGTTTATGAGATTAAAAAAATGGAACCACGCTCAAAAATACGAACAATTATTGTGTTTTGCCTATTTTTAGCCATAGCGGGCATCATTGGATTCGGCTATTTCTGTCAAGATCAGGTAAGTGATATCGTCTATCATTTATCGATAAGCATCAAATTTCTCTGACGCAAATCACATAAATTTCTATTCATATATATATATATATATTTCTTTTTTGTTGCCCCCCCCTCTCGCTTGGCGCCAATGCAAATCAGGCAGCAGCTGCTAAATTTCATAATTTATATTGTTGTTTGCATTTAATTAAATTTTATTTTTGTGCCATAATCGATTCTTGGAATTTACGTTGTCTGTCGCCAAACAAACAGACCAAAAGAAAAAAAAAACTCGTTTTTGCCCAAAACTCAACAATTTATTAGACTGTGTTTCTCCAGCGGATTACACAAATCACACCTGATTCTCGCATTTTTGAGCTCTTTTTTATTTTCATGCAACAAAACAATTTGTTGTTTATACACATTTTTGTTTTTGTTTGGGAAAAAATATTGGCGCCGTGTACTTTCAATTGTTTGGATAGACACAAAAGACTCAAAAGGTGGCAGGAAATGGGGGGCATGTATTCGAATACAGTGAAATCTCTACTGATGGACAGGCAATTGTTTTACTCTCAAACTTTGCCTTTTATTCATTCCAAGTTCTTCTTTTAGCGAAAGCACTTTTGACCAGGGCTGCAAATCTTACAAAGTTAATGGTTCGATTTGCGACTCTCTCTCACAGAGAAAATTGTGGGCTACATTTGATCTTTACTCAAAATTTGCATTCACCAACTGAGATAATATTAATCAAATTTTAAGTAATTTTTTGGGTTAAGCAATTTTACAACAAATTTTATTCTGGCTTAGATTTAGCTGTTTTTTATGAGCAACTGGTTCAATGTGCAGTTTATATTTCTATATTTCCGGGTTTGAACCGGCAGGAACATGCTACAATGTGAAAGTGATCTAATTGGAATCCGCTTTAGAGAGCTTTCACTGTACTTGACATACAGCCAGCTATTTTAAATTATGTACATTTACATAAAATAGATTTCATAATGTGTTTTCCTTTTTTTTTTTTATGAATTTAACTGTTTTAGCTCTTGTGATTGATTTACATTCAATCTTTTTTAGAAATAACGCACGTTGCTGCAACAGATTCGATAGGGTTGATTTATTTGATTCAAAATTTCCCTGCACATGTGTTATTCGCACATTTCGATTCGACAATTAAAAATAATCTCGTAATGAACTGTTGACACGACAGCTCGCATCGATAAGCGTTTGAATATGTCGAATATATCGTTCAGAAATGACTGATTTAATGACTGAGGCGCAGAGTGCACTGGGTCTCCCCAAAAATCGTTTCGGAAACATCCAAAAGCAGCGCATTTGACGGCCAACCCCGGAACGTATAAATTCTAAACACAGCGGGCCATCATTCAGTTTACAGCTACACACACATATCTACGTCGGAGTTGTGTGTGTGCTTATATATGTAATTTATCAATTAATCGTCGTGCCAGCTCATCTCTAATATTGGCATCGATAAATTCATGAAGCTCATATATTTTGAAATGCTCGCAAGCTTTATGCACTGCAATTTTATTAAAGTTGACGCACGTTCGGTTTTATATATGAATATTCTTTGATTGAAATGCGACTTAAGAAATTGCATTTATCAATTTTTTAAGCTATGCAAAGAAAGCAATCGATAGTCACAAGGTCGTAATTAGTTCTTATCGATAAATAAGGGCAATCGGTCGTCCGCTTTTAATGCTAAGCTATCGATAACAATGAAGATTCAGTTAAATCATTACATATATTTTCTATCTATCCATTTTAGTTTCATTGATTTCGAATATATTTAGGACATCAAATTTAATGTGTTTTCCTTCAGATATAGATTTTTTAAATATTAAAAAAAAATCAATAAATAAGCATAAGATGTTTGTAATAAAAAGAGCTATACTCAATATGCCCCATAAAGCCAAAAATAGTTTTATAATAATAAAACACGCGAACGTCTGTCTGGCCAAAAGTTCCATATATTTGAATATGTGGTATGTATACACACATACACATGCACATATATGTTAAATATAGGCCATCTGTGCGCGCGTGCGTTTCTTTCGGAAACTGAGTTCACTGTCAAGCAAAATGTTGTATTTATTTAAAAAATTGATTTCGCCTGTCATATCAATTGGCCAACACTCTATGCTTATCAACGAAATCTATTTTTGTTACATATTTGCAAAATTAAGAATGACAAAAAAAAAAAAAAAAATGCTGTTCTCTTTTTTCTATTTAGCTAATTTGCAGTGTTGTTTTGCGCGCGCCCACGCCAAGCTACGAATACAGTGAAAGCTCGCTAGAGCGAACAGCGAGTCGCAGTATTGTCATTTATATCTTTGCAGACAAAAAGTAAAATTATTATTTATAGGCGAAGATGGTATCCCAAGTCAGCCGTCGGTTAGTAGAGCATTCACTGTACTCGGCTATATTCGTAGCCAGTACTCATCGTACTCTTAGCAAATTGAAATGGTGAGCAAAGTGACATTAATTGGGCACAGCTGCCAGTTGGGGAACATAACACGCGATCTTGAATAGTCCTATGTGGTGGTTTTTTATTTTGCCACTCTCTGGCGAGACAACATGGCAGACACGAGCCACGCCCAGTTGAGAAAAATATACTTATATATGTGTTTTTCAAAAATAGCTTAATTAGTGACGCGTTGCGACAAATGAAAAGTGTAGCGAAATAAATTAGTGCATGAGCATTGCGTGGGCGCATTGCGTGTCCAAATTTCATTTCTGTTGCAACGCATTTTCCCTCAAATGCAGATTTATTTGGGGGAATATACAAATGTGTTTAGAGATACACTCATTTGAGATTAAATATGATTAGCACTGGGTATATACATATATATATTTGTTTTTTTTTTTTGTTTGTTGACGATACTTTTGTTACTATATTTATAAATACATTAAGGTGAATGTCAATTTGAAGATGTGTCAGTTGTTTTTATGACTGAAATAAGCTAAAAAGAATTGCTTTAAAAATGTTTAGAATACTAAAGCTATCGTTAATGTTTAAGGAAGTGTGCTTTCTGTTAAATCTGGAAATACTCTGTTAGTTCTGTTATGCGCAAGCAATGTTATGTTATGTGGTTCTCCCTACAGTTATCTGCTAGGATTCCAATTGGAGCTCATGCAAAGCGCTCTTGAAGCTTGACAGATTGAGAAATGAATTTATTGAATTATCACCAAGCTTATCGTAGCTTACAATTCAAACTTAACGTACTTATTTTATGGTCTAACATGTTCTGAGCGGAAGAGCGTACTCATGCATATATGTTTACTTAATAGCATTAGACGCGTGCAGCTGTGGGATGCATGGTCAGCACTTATGTCAGAAGACGGGCAGCCGTCAAGTGTGCGATCACATTACATTTTGAATATATCCATTTTTGTCAATGGCAATATTTACGATAGCAACAAAGTATTATATTAACAACAATAATAAACACTTAGCCCTAAAAAGGTTCTGTTAAAGGCCAGTCTGTCTACGATAGCATCAACAAAATGATAATAATGATTGTTACTGTTAAGGTTAGACTGTCTTGTGTCTCTCACGCATGTAATGTTAACAGCAATGAAGCTGTGATCATTCCGTCCGTCTTATTAACATTTTCTTATGACTGTATATTATCTCTGAAAGCTAGATGATGTTACTGGCTCTTAGTATTTTGTGTTAACAGTATTTAAAAGAAGCTTACCTATGTTAATGTGCAACGGCTGTGCTCTTTAATTTGAGCTTACGGATATTTGATTTTCTGATTGTTTATATTCCAGTTGCAAGACTTGTTTATGCCATCTAATTATTTACTTAACTATCATTGACTCACACGGCAAATGATCAATTGTTTTGATTAATGGAAATATTTGCATTACATTTATTGAAACCGAAATACCCAATCTGAGCTCATTATGTAGCGCAACAAAAATGTGTTAAAAACTTATCAGACAGACAGAAAACCAACAAACAAAATTGAACACTTTTACTCTGAATATTCATTAGGTCGTTGCCATAACCTGGGCTCGTCTTTTATATTCACATACATTTCCATTTATTCAAATTTCCACGACGTTAAGCGTCAAGCGAGCAAATAAAAGTGATAGAAAATATAAAGGGAATTCAGAGCGTTGTATATTTTTTTTTATTTATTTTGGTTTTTCTTGTCTTGATACACAAAACTCATTAATTAAATGCGAGCGTTTGTTGCTCCTCTTAATTTTCGTGTTGTTTTTAGTTGTTTTCATTGTAAATGGCAAGTGGAGACCTGCTGTAATTATCAAAAGCTACACAAATAAATTACAATAATGCAAATGTAACTCAACTCTAAAATTGAATTTCCTTTCGTTTTTTTTCTTCCTTTTTGTGATATATTTCATTAAAGCACGTAGTTTACAAATAAGTTATTTATTTATTTTTGAATTTATTGCTTGTGGTACTGCTCTTTGAGCTGAGGCTGCTCCACATTAATTGTGGCAAGAGTTTTGTAACTTTTGGCGAAAATTTCTGGGTTCATTGCCTAATGAAATGTTAAACTAAAGAGTATTTACGACTTTGTTGCTTTTAGTACGTTTGGCTTGGCAATAAAAATTTGAGTGTGCCTGTGTTTTCTCTTTTTGAAAAATGCGCGAGCATGAGTCTATAATGCAAATGCTTTGTTTTTCGCTTTTCTAGTTTTACTAAACAACTTTCCGGCCACAAATAAAGTTTTTCTTTTATTGTTTTAGCATACTGGCACTTCTCTCTCCATCTCCCTCTCTCTCTCTGTCCCTCTCTCGCCCTCTGTGGCTCCAATATTTATTACAAATTTATTGCTCTATTTGGGAACTGCAAACACTTGTCCTGCCTGGTCTTAAAAAACACGCAACTGGATTTGGTGCGATCGTAAAATCAACTTCTTACAACAACGGCAGCCAATGTACATAATTTTTCGGTTTCCTAATCTCTTTTAAGGCGTTTTATTAGCATAGATTTGGTTTATGATCGTGTCAATTTATGACCCTGTTGGACTTGACTATAGCAGCGATGGCTTTGGACCATCTTTTTATCTTACTGCGCCTCACTTTAATCAATTTGATAGTGTGTCGGAATAACACACCGCCGGGAGATATGTCTCCGCACACAATGTAAACAGAGTCGTTAATTGTGGAGTCTGTAACTTTAATGAGAGGCGAATGTTGACCACTAGGAAACTAAAAGGAATTCAGATATAGATAAATGTAAAATAATTTATAAATCTGAAATTAAACATTGGTTAAATAAATTATTATTCATTCTTTCTATCATATCTGTTCCTTTTTGTGCATAGATAACTTTTTCATAACTTTCTTAGACAATACATAATCTCTTGCTATAAGCAAAATACCGCGCGACTGTTCAACCTAACACAAGATTTATTTGTTCTTAAAACTAAACGATCGTTTTACTCAGACAGTTTCTAGTGAAATCCCCTTCCACAATTGTCGCTTTAGCTCACAGATAGTCAATTTATCAATTTAAATTGTGTGTTTTCTAATGAAATCTTAACGATTTTCATTGATTTATTAACTTGTTTAATGTTTATCGCCTGTAAATGATAATTGGGAAATATACTCAAGTTTCTTTGCTTGATTTATGCACGCCCAATGCTTAACTGTGTAGCTTGTAATTCGCAACCTGTTTAAGCAGCTGACAATATATATATATAGTATAAAGAATATTAGCTTTGAAATTCCAATTAATTAACGCTCTGCCCATTAGAAGCACTTAAAGGCTTGACTGTCCACGCAATTAACATCAATATACTGTGTTCATGCGATGTCTTTATAATCATCCTAACGACCCGTAACGTAAAACCAGTGGCTCAAAAGCGTCAGCAAAAAAAAAAAAAAAACAACAAAGAGAACTATATCAAGTCGAAACCAATTAAACTATCAGCAAATCTGAAATATGAAAAGCACATGCCCAGGCCACGCTAAAAGCAAAAGCAGCCGCCAATGAACCGGTGAGGGGTAACCGGGGCAGGGGCAGGGGCACAGAAAACCGCACATGTCATAAGCCAGAAGGCGCGTGTCAGCGGCACTTTAATGTGGTACCATCCGCTCTAACAATGGAGCACATGAATTTCAGATTAGTGCTGCGGTTTTTTAAAATTTTTTTTTCATTTTTTAAAGACCCAAAACCCAAATCCCAAAGACAATGGGGGGCACAGCTGATTTTGGAAAAGATCAACGCGCATTATTCACGCCTATTTGAAGTTAATTCGTGCACAAAAGATCGTTGATATCTACGCTGTGAGTGTGAGTGGGATAGAGAGAGCGAGCGCGAGAGACAGAGAGAGACAGAGGAAGGGAATATCATTCTAAGTTTATAATATCGTTTGGCACAAATTAGCCAACTGGCCAAAGTTCGACCCCGACCCTGCCCAGAGCCCAGCTTCAGCTTTTTTTTTTCAACGTTATTTTGATAACTTTTCTGATAGCCTTCGACAGTTTTTTGTTGTTGCTTTTAAGGCTCGGCCCAATGTCTGGTGCACGTACGAAAACTGGTTTTAGTTTATCTGTCAGGTATAATTATGTGTGTGTGTGTGTGTGTGTGTGTGTGTGTGTGTGTGTGTGTGTGCGTATGTGTACCTTGTATACACTGCAACAAAGCGATTCGAATCGATTGGAGATAGAACTTGAAAACTCTAGGTTTCATTTATGGTTCAAGTGATATGACGCTTTAATGAAAAGTGCAAAGCTTTAAGCCAAAGCTCAAGCAAAGGGGTTATTATTATTTTATATTATTTTAAGCACAAAGGCAATCTATGAACAAAAATACAAAGCTCTTGCATATCAAATTATGCGCTGAAGTTGAAACGAGACAAGGATTTTGACAAACTTTTATGTTGATTTCTAAAATTGGTTAAGCTTTAACTCGAATGGAGAGCTTTAATAACATGGAAAGGCATTAACAAAAGCTCTAAATCGCAGCATTAAGTGCTTTAAAAAATTACTGAACAAATCTTTTGAGCTGACTGATGGCATCTTTTAAGTCTCAGAAAAAGTATAAATTAAATCTATTATAACAGTGAGAATTGCCGAAGCTTTTTATATCCTTAGTTAATTAGTTAATTTGGAGACAAACCCCAGCTCATATTGATAGACTGTAGTTAGGGCATCCGCAGGTCGTCAAACTGAAGTTGCTTTTGTTGTTTTATTTCTTATTTTTTTCGTTTTTATTATTGAATGTCTGACGGTCTCATGTTTGAAAGCAATGTAAGCTGATAGCCGTTTATGAGCTTAAATGGCAATGCAGGTAGATGCCTTTTTTTTTTTGTTTGTTTGTATACATTTTTTTTATGCCTTTGGGGTAGTTCATCAAAGAGAGGATCAAACGCTTGGCAGCGGCATCATCTGCATAACAGTTTAGCTTGACTAAATGGCGAGTTGCGGGCCTGGTCAACTGATACCTGGCTACGTGAAAGAGTTAAGAGCAAACTTTACAGGCTAATGGATATGTCTAATTGGGTGGCATTGTATAACCAATTTAGATAATTTGCCATATGATATCTTATTTTGAGCAAAAGGCTCTTAAATATTTCGCCATTTTATTGCTGTTTAAATTGGACTACGCATTTCATAGAGGTATCCCAAATGCTGCCTCATTTTGCGATTTGCCTTGCATAAATAACTTTAATATATATGCGCCTAATAAACCATCCACAAATTTTCGGCATGTTTGTACATGTTTTTCCTCCTCCTTTCCCCTCCGTAATTTTCCATTTTAATTTTCACAGCAATTGCCAATTACGAATTCAATTCGAAATGTTTTTCTAAAATGCAATTAGCGTTTTGTAATTCTCATTGGAAATGTTTTAGTCCGGTTTTTGTGTTTTTCTGCTTTGCATTTAAGCCACGGCTAATTGGACTATTTTTAGTATTTCAAAAATTTTGAATGCATGCCGCGCAATTTGGCTAATGGCCTAAGTATAGATACAGGCTGAGCGGGGTAAATGAGTACGTGCCAATTAATTATGATAAATATTTACATGATTATTATGCTATTTTTAGAATTACATTTACTAGATAGGAGTATGGGAATTATTGGAGATTTGGGCTAGAAAAAAATTATATATTTAAAAAGATTTTTCTTGCATGTATTTATAAAAATAATATAAATATATATTCCCTGTAAATCAGTTGAATATGTAAACTTTCTTGTAAACATTTTATATCACATAATAAAAAATAAGTATTATAAGTATTATTATCCATATGATATCTGTTGTTATATATCACAGCGCATAATTTAGTGGGTTTTTTTTTTTTATTATTTTAACATATTATCGCAGCTATAAAAACTATAAAATTGTAATCGAGTCCAGCTAATCTTCAACGAAATGTTTAGCTTATTTTTATTTAGCAGCACATTAATTTAGTTTTATAAGCCTAATGAACTCAAATAATATCGAAAACTTTTGCCTCGTGGCGCTATTTTAAAAATATAGCAAATTGTGCAAAAAGCATCCAATTAAAACTTTCACACAATTGTATGGTCAGGCCAGCCCAGAGCAGGCCAAAACCAACTAAACAGCCAGACAGAAAAGTCGGTCTAACAATGATTTAGTTCTGTGGTAAAATGGCAGCAACAACAATTCTATGAACAACTTTGTACTGTCGCCTATCTAACGAGCTGCAAAAATGTGAAGCGCGTATTATATGATATAGCAAATATATGTAGAAGCTGGAGGGGGGGGTTTTGGTCTACGATAAAGGATTTCCGCTTGGTTGCTTGAAATATGAGCAGATTTTCACAATAATGTTGAGGAAAAGCCGTCTCACAATTTATTATGCACTGGAAAATGTGTTATATTTCTTCTTTTGTGATAAACATCAAGCACATCATCATGAATCGCACGCACGATAATTACAACGAACGTTTGGGGGAATCGGGGAACTACTTCTAAATATAGCCCAGGCCCCGATGTGACAATGTGAGAGGCGTGTTTGGATTTCGCAATTGCAATACGATTGTTAAGTATACACATAATACGATTTTATGGTTATGGTTTTCGCTCTTAAGTGGAGCCACAAGGAAAAGAAGAAGAGGCCCTGACGAAAGTATTTTTTTTTGTTGTCTTTTTTGGGATATCCACTTACGTCGAGGCGTCAGTCGGCGCGTCGCGACATTGAATGAATGTCTTATGGCTTACGGCTTATGTCTGCGCTTAAAATCTCTCAACCCAAACCCACCCGCTATACGCCACGCCCCCCAAACCCCCCAACCCCCTCGCGTTAACAGTCCATCAGGGGTCTAACATTGTTTTGCACTTGGATGACAGCTCGCTGCTTGAAGTATTTTCCAGTTTGCTCACGTATTAATTGCTCGAGTGGAAACGACGACAGCAGCTACAAAAAAAAAACGAAAAAAAAACACGAAAAAAGACGAAAAAAATCACTGACGACGAAAACAGAAAAGTTATCGACCGAAGCATGTTTTGTTTTTGATGTTTTTTCGCTTTTCATCTTTTCTTTTCCTTCAGTTTTGGTCAGACGTCTAAATATGCTGCAAATATTAACAAAATGCTTCGATTGTCATATTATCTTTAATGGTTTTCGTTTTCCTACTTCTCTTGTATGTGTCTGATATTTTGATTTATGAATGAATTCAATTTTTTTCTCGGCTCAAGAAACATATTTTTATGCAATACGAATTGGAGTCTATTGCATTGTAAATCAATTTGAGCTCATGGTGAATTGAAATATTAATTATGATTTTAAGAAAATTAGAAAAAAAACTAAAGAATAATACGATAACCAGATATTAAGTATCTTAGAAGTCTTTAATATTTATTTGCTTCCCTTTTTTTCTTGTGTCTTTTTGTAAACGCTGTCGACAGATTGCCTGCACATAACGACTGGCTCTTTGTTGTTATCGATATTATGTTTATCATGTTATCGATACCTATTTATAATTAACATAGACTGCAAAAGTGTAATTACATAGCTAAGGCTGTCAATAATGTCATTCGAATACATTACATAATATCAATATTTGAAATTTGGTAACTTAATCTTAAGCCTACTCTTGCTTTTAATGAGGTTTATATTTATTCCAAGTTTGAAGCTAGGCAGGCTCATTGAAGCTACAACAGAGAATTACCAGGCGTTGCCCGCCAGTCTTGTATCGAAATTGTTTAGTGCATGCATTCGACAACATATTTTGTGTGCACAGGAGTTCGAACCTTCTTACTTAGTCTGCTGATCTTTTTTGTTGACAATTTCAATAATTAAATCACTTTCAATATCTTGTTTGTTAAATTTACTTTTTTACTTAATTAATTAATTAACAATGAAATAAACAATTATTGAAAATTGCTGCGCAGTCAAGCAGGGCTAACTCCTTATATTATCAACTTATCAACTCATATTAATCAATTTATAATTGTGAGAATATATTATAAAATAAAGCTATATTTATAAGCATTATATTAACTTTATAATACTATATTGTTATTTATTATAAGAGTGCGTACTCAACTGTCAACAATTTCGATTCGTCTATCCTGTCTGCCTCTTTCTTTTCTCGTTTTGTATGCCACACATAATTTTCTGTCCCTGCCTACCTCTCTAGCACATCCTCAAGATTTTTTCCCACTCTTTACATGTTCTTTAGACTTACCTTTTGTCCAAGTATAATTCCGACCGCCCGTGTTGCTGTCGCCTGCTGATTTCTCTCTCTCCCTCTCTCTCTCTCTCTCTCTCTCTCTCTCTCTTTCACTTTAACCTCATGTTCACAGAGCAGACATCGGAGTCGTGAATTGCATAGGAAATACGCAGTCTGAGGTTTATATTTAAAATCGAGGCACTTTATGAATGCCGATTGCATACGTCTGTAGGGTGCAACAAGGGGCGAGCGGGAGCAATTGCAGAAGTGGCCACTGAAAATTCATCACGGAAGTCGTAAATAATGCTCCCAGACATGTTCAATGGACGGACGTGCAGACGGGCCAGCCAAATGTCATAGTGTGAACCAAGCACTGACTATATGCACATATATATGCATATTTATAGCATTAACCCATTAAGGCCAGAGGCAGCTAGAGAGAGAGAGCAAGAGAGAGAAGGCTGTAGAAAGAGTAAGAGTCTGGGCTGCTGTTATGGTTCAATAGCTGCTCGTCTTTCATCTTGACCGATGTGCCGCAAACAGCTGCCGAGTGGCAGGCATCAAAGTTTGGCAGCACAGTGCCCAGCAATTCATCACTTTGAAACAATAGAGCATCCATTCGCATAGAGCATAGAGAAACGGCTCGAATTCATTTCAACGCCCTATTATATATCACTTAGAGTGCCACGAAATGCCACACATTAAGATGCAGCAGCAGCAGCAGCAGACGGAAATCTGTGGAATATGTTACAGAAATGTGTTCACATATTTAGCATGCGCCTCTCAAGTGGACAGGCCCAAGGCCCAACAACAAATTCAGTTCAGCTTGGCAAGCCCCAATTCTCGAATGTGCCCTACTGCAGCATAAATTGCATTCGCTGCTCTGTTTTGTTATACCCTGTATCCTTGGTAAATGGGTGTGGCAAATTTATGTGTTGGACAGAAGATGGCATCTTCCAGCCCATAATTTTCAGTTATTTTTTGTTTGAAAATACTTTAAAGTGTTACAAATGCATTTGGTGAAGCTGTCTACAGGGTATTTTCTGGCCATCCACTTTCTTAAAGAGCACTCTGAGTTCTCTTCTGGTCTGTTCGGGCTTGGTTTTGCGTTTGGGATTGCTAATGTTTATGTTGATGTCTAGTAATAGCCGGCTTGTTTGTGATCATGTTGAACACATGTTGACAAAGTGTGAGTTCAGATCTGCCACCCGGTCTGTAAGTAGCACCAAGAGTTGCCGCAGCAGCCACAATTTTAAATGCAACTGAAACCAAACGGAAGCGATTCTTCTTTCTACTCTGTTGATGCACTTATCATTTCGACAGAATCTTGGAAGCAAGTTTGAGTTAAGAGCCGTATTCTCAAGAAACATTACGAAAGTCGAATGAAAAATGTCTGGAAATTACTTGAATAATATAATAATAATGTTTCCCTGTACATAAATTTCGATAATATATATATAGAAGAAACCGACTTAAATTATATTGCCATATAAAAATCTTCATTATATACATAGATAGATATATCAAAAATCCAATTCGTTTCATTTTTTAATGATTTTAATTGTTCTATTCGTAGTTCTAGCATTTCATAATTTATGGATATTTTCGCTTTTAATGCAAATACATTTGCCAGTACACAGAAAACAACAACCAACATCAGATTAACAAAAGCCCTTGGGTCTGAATAATACAATGGAATTTCATTCAATTTACAATATGTTTTTCTATATTATTTTCCTTTATTGTTATCAGTGGTTTCCCTTGAAGGCCAACAAGCAAGATTCTTAATGAGCCGCAGCGCACTCGATGCTTGGCTTGTTTGCGGGGTCAGCTTTGTTAGTTGTTCAGATTTTAATGGATTTGTATATGGTATGGTATGGTGTTTTATAGACTTTGAAAACTTTTGAATACTGAATACTGATAGTAATAAACTGGCTAAAGTAAAAGCAAGTCGACGCGCATTGGAGATTATAAAAGTTAGACCTAACATGAAGAGGTAGACTAAGAAAATGTAGTATGTGGATTCTCAAATACCTTTCACAAATAAAATTTTAAATATAATTTGATTATACACATTTAGCTACGTATTAAGTTGTTACAATTGAGTTTAATATACAATTTCAAATACTTCCACTGGCCATGTATACTATTTGGCCCTGTATTAATCCACAGTCATTTTTACCAGACATTTTTACATAACACTAAAACAATATCTATATCAATACAATTCCATTTACAAAGAGTTAATTTCGTAGGCATATATTTTACCATGTTAGTTCAATATTCAGAAAACTTCATATTGATCATAAAACAAGTAAGAGGTTCTAGTCGGGAGCCCCCGACTAGGGAATACCCTGAACCCTCTTTGAGGTGGTAGCGGGGAGGTGGAGATAGGTATAAAATGAAAGATACTTGACATATATATAATATTCTAGAAGCAACAGATCATATTTGGTGACTCTAACTCTTATTATTCACAAAAATTGCTCAAAAAACAGGAATTCGATAATCGATGTATCGATTGCTTGGAAACGGAGTTATCGATTATCGGAAACAAACTCGATCTGCGCAGGCACTAGGAGCACCTACATCTAAAATTTGAGCTCTCTAGCTCTGAGATCCTTGCGTTCATACATACGGACAGACGGACGGACGGACGGACAGACAGACAGACGGACATGGCTAGATCGACTCGGCTATTGATGCTGATCAAGAATATATATACTTTATGGGGTCGGAGATGCTTCCTTCTGCCTGTTACATACATTTGCATTTTGCACAAATACAATATACCCCTTTTCCCCATTTTTAATGGGTTCAGGGTATACAAAATAGGGAACTTTTTTGAAGAGTATACAAATGTTTGTTTGGCTTGAAAAGAGCTGGAATCCACAAAACACTTTGACTTGCTAGCAATATATTCGTAGAACACCTAACAAATTGCGTAGCAAATTGATTTGGCTCGGAAATTATTCAAGCCAATTAGTCTGCGGTTAGTTAGGCTTTGTGATTGTGAAAATACATAGTTCACTTTCAGTTAATCCACACTTATATTTTCTTCGAGTTGAAGCCGAAGCACAACGATGATTATTTTGAAGGCATTGCTGTTCGTAGGCGTTCTATTGTTGGTTCTAACCTTCCACGAAGCCAACTTATTTAGAAGTAAGCGATTGCGTTTATTTTATACCATTATATGTTTTAAATATTTGCGGATTTTTGCCTAGGGTGCTCGATAAACGAGGAAGAGCGATGCAAATGTTTTGAGAGCTCCTGCTTTCAGCTTTTATATGATGGGGAAAATTGTTCAGTCTGTATAAAAGAGTGCCAATGTAAAATTGGTTTTGTACGCAACAGGGGTATGTGTATGAGAAAGGAAAAATGCTGCTCGGGTTCTGTTTGCGTATCGAAGAAGGAGCAAATTATACGAGCCATACGTCAAAAGATGGAAAGGCCGACCGCCAGATCGGCTCAATTCTGGTAAAATCGATGATGTTCGCAAGAATAATGTTTAATAATGTTTAAAAATACAAATTGATTTACAGAACTTGCCTACGGAACTATAAAATGTTGCTTAACTAATTAAACAATTTCTTTATTACACAAATTCCGAATTCTTTGGTTGCACAACAAACTGATTTAATATGTTTAAATTCTTCATGCTAATTTATTGCCTTTGGGCATTTCGATGTCGATTTTTTATAAAATATGAAAAAACGCAGCTGCATTGCAAATAATAAATATCTGGCACATCTGTAAGGAAAATTGTATGAGAGCCATATAAACTTCTTTACGTTCGAGGATTTGAGAAACAATGCGATGTAAAATCGATAACAACTTCCTACCTTGACGCCTTTCCAGTGCAGGTAAATCTCAGTCAAAGTGTCGCTGAGTGGTTGTGCACACACACTCGCGCACACACACAAAGGCGTAGATGTTGCGGGCTAGCGAGGCCAACAAAAATCAATGAAACAAAGCAGTCTAAGCCGCGCCAGGATACGTGCGGATTATAAGCCGGCGCTCAGATGCGACAAAGGCCCTAACAATGGCCACGTACCGCGCCGAGGTGAAGCCCGAGCCGAGCAGGCATTCTCTTATCAATGGCATCAAAATCTGGCCACAATTTCATCTGGCAGGCCACGGCTCGACAGCTCTTCAGGTGGCAATGTTTTGACAGCGCCTCAAACCAAAATGTGTTAATAGAAATTGACAACGTTGTTGTTGTTGTTGTCGTTGTTGTTGTCGTTGTTGTTGTCGTTGTTGTCGTTGTAGCCATGCTCAATACTTTGAAAACAGGAAATCAGAGCGTGACCAAAATTTATAAACGCTTTTTACACATCTTTTACACACAGCCTTAATATTTTCCGTTTCGATTTATGTCTTTCAAACTCCAAGACTCTATTGTTGTTCTTCTTGTTAGCCCAAAATTGTTAATTTTATTGAGTTCAGATAATTGTGCAGCTGTCTGTTGCATACGAAATGTGACTTTAATCAGCAGCAATTTTGTCGGACAGTGTTAACGGGCTTATTGATATTATAACTGCCTGAGTTAGCTGAGACTATACTGTTAAGCTAATCAGGCGTAAATTTACTAGCATTTTCTTTATTTTCTCTTAACTCAGCAATTATTGGAGTAGGATCTGCTAAATATTCAAGTATTCCCCATTGAAAGCTGGCAAACTGTGTTGAACTCTGAACTCAATCTCTAATTGCTTTAATTTATGCAGCTAACCTGGCGCTTTTCTTTCATCAGTTTGGTTTTCGTTTTCTAGTTTTTTTTTTTTCAAAGTTGCAAAACGTTTTTTTTCTTCTAGCTAATTGAGCTGGCATTGCTCAACAAGCATTTCCACACAATTTGCCCATTCAGTTTTAAGTGTTTTGCCCACTTGGAGTTAGACGGCCAGATTGAATACATCTCTAGCCGGGCCCCAGCTACTCCCCTCGCTGGGGCACTATTTTTGTTTGACGACGAAAAGTGCATTGACATTGCCCCAGTGCAAAATTCATTGGCAGCCCATGCCAATTTTAATTTGTTTTTTTTTTTTTGTATTCTTTCTTGTTCTCTTCCATCTATCGCTGGGCTTAATACCCTGTTGCTAGAAGAGGGCAGGCAGGGCATGACAATTGTTCATCAGCTATCTTCTGGATGAATTTTCTATGTAACCCAATCATTCAGGCAACAGATAAAGAAGGTTTATGGCTTTACAGCATTCGATTTTGTGGCTTCAGTAATAAATAGATATAGTTAATTCTTATAAGTTAGAGAGTTTTGTCTTTGAGTTTCATGTTCAATTGGCAAGAGATACTAAGTTTGGATTCGGGCAGCAACAAAAATTTTTTTTTGATAATTTATACTAATTTCTATAGTTTTACTAACTAACTGTTAAATACAATTTTAAGTTTTATTGCATTTGTTTTAATTTACTAAAATGATGGGTATTCTATAGTCTGGCAACTTCGTAGCTGCATTTGCAACCCGCATTCGCTGAGCTGTGCGAATGTTAAATGCCGAGCCCAGCCAGGGCCAAGCAGGTTCAGAGACAGAGACGGGGCCCAGAGCGTTCCACTAACAGCCGCAAATGCCGCGTGACGCATAGAAATGTTTCAATTTTATATATGTACGTGTACACATTTTATTTTTTATATATGCACAAACATATACATATGTATATACATGTGTTCACTGCATATTTTGCATGTCTCCTGCGGGGTCTTGACGCCTCGTTGGTCGCACATTTGTCCAGTTCGCGTGGCTTCCAGCGTCGGGCTCTGCATTTAAAACTAGGCGCACAAACTGCATATCATCAACAACCACAACAACCACAACAACGGCAACAACTGCAACAACAAACAGAACAACATTCATTTTAATGTGACAATTGCTTTGTATTGCATTTAAATTTTACATGCGTTACAATGGGTTTATGTTGCTGCTGGATTTCGGTGTTGATTTTTATGCAATTTTTCTAATTTATGTCGCGATTTGAATTGCAGAGCAGGGCCCGGAATAAGCAAAACCAGGCACTAAAGTGTCAAAAAAGCCAAATTGTTGTTGACCCAGTTGCTTACAATTAAGTCGCAGAGTTAAAAAAAAAAAAAAAAAAAATTGGCAGAAAAACCTAGAACTCGTCTCTTTAAAGCATTCTATAAAGTTGAGCTGATATTCGGGGCGCATATCTCAGGCAGCCTGTTAAAATTTAGTATGCAGTTTTATAAGATAGAAGTAAAAATATATGTATAGTTATTTCAGTCACAGTAGTTGTACAAGCCGGCTCAAACCAATATAACATGTATAAATAAAAACTTTTATAAAAAATATAATTTAGCAATTACTGAGCGGGAAAAGTATATGGACGTATAACTAAACATCTTTATATGACCAATCCAAGGCAGGCTAAAAAGTCTTGAACTCTGAATTGAATATCTAACAAGCAATTGTATTTTGAGTTAACATCACAATTTGCAAGCCTTAGCTCAGGAAGTACTTCAGATATATGTGTTCGATTAAAGCCATAACCCAAGCGCAGCTCGTTATCTATATGAAATTTGGTTTAATAAAATGTTATTAAGGCTTGCATAAAATTTCATAATTTGTAACTGAAATCTTGCAAGGATAGCCTGTATATTCGCATTTTCAGCACAGTCTGTTTGTTTATTCAGGAATTCAATTTGGGCATCGAGTTAATGCGTTAAATCAACTTCACACGTCACTCAACTGAAATTTATGCCGCCCCCGTTGTATTAAACGAGCATCGTTTCCATTTCGAATATTTTATTATTGAAATGTCGATTATCTTAATCTAACACTTAAACATTCATCAATCAAGCGCCTAATGCCACTTCAATGCGGCCCCCAGAGACCCACACATTGCCGCACATTCTGTGGCATCCGAGTGGGTTACAGATTGTGGCGCATTGTTCTTTGTCTCCTACTTTTTTCAGTTTTTTTTTGCTGCTGTTGCTGTTGTGGCACGCAAGCCTCATAATGTTGACGTTTGTCAACATTAACTACACTTAATTCAAAATGTCAGCAAACGCACAAGCACACTCTCATGCCTAAATTGTGGCTGCCACTTGTGTGTGTGTGTGCATGTGTTTGTGTGTGCTCTGTACATTATTCCCAGTTGCAAAACTTTTTGTCGCCAGTTTAGTGCACGTCCAGTCCCGAAGCGATCGGTCACACGTTCATTCTCCCTTCGTATACCTCTGGTAGAGCTGACGCTTCTAAATGTGGGTATATTCAATTATGAAAGTTTATTTCCATCCTTTATATTTAGTACGCTCTGTTTGACTGAATATCTGTGTTTCTATTAGAGTTGCGTAGGGTAAATTCGATATGTGAGTTCTTTACATCATTTGCAGACATTTGATACATATTTCAAATAGTCAAGTCACATATATTCTCTGTCTATATGCGTGGAGACCAGGTACTCGCTGGAGTCAAGTGAATGGAGTCAATTATGTATTTACTTATTGATCTCTGAATAACTTATTTAAATCGAATTCAAGTATTCGACTAATGAATCTCTATCACAAGTAATCTATGTATTTCGTTTGAATATACTCATTCACGGAGTCTAGAGGCTCTGCCTATCTGGCTGTCCTTCAGTTAGCATGATCTCCTTTATTTCAGGACCCATTAGATATGAGTTTAATATGTGACCACTGAGTACTTCAGTGCATCTTCTAAGAAATTGTATAGATTCCCGCAATTGCTGAAATTCAGCGAATATTAATTTCAATTATATCAATTTATTCCACTTGAATTCCCCAACAAAAAGTCGCACCTCTTTTGAGTGTGCATATTATTATATTAGTAGAGGATATCTTCCAGTCTCGCACACTTTTATTACTCCTTTATGGTGTTGCATAAATTACGCAATAAAAATGTCGCAACAATTGAAAAGTTGGCTGTGCGTTAAACTGCATAAAGTGCAACAATTACAGTCAGGCAATTGTAATGTGCGCCCTTTGCAGCATTTTGTATTGCAATTAACGACAAGTTTGCTTCCTAGTTTCTCTCTCCCCCTCTCCCCCTGCCCCACTCTTTTTTTCTACTTTTTTTCGTGCCGTTGCATGCCTCGTTCCGTGGATGATTAGAACTTTGGCTTGGCGAGTGGAGCGCATTCAATTTGTTCTTTATAAACATTCAACTCGTTGAATTGTTTGCATTTTGCATTTTTGCATTCTGCCGGGGGCTTCCGTTCGGCGAGGAGTGTCTTTAATTGCCGATAAGCATTGTAATTGCCCCTGTTTATTTACTTTGCCATTATTCTGGCGAGCTATTGCAGAGCAGCTGCTCTTTGGATTGTATTCAAGTGCTGGTCAGTAATGAGTCCAAAGTAAGCGCTGCTGTTTGCTGGCAATTGAGTTGTTTTTATTGTTTAAACCATTTTTTTGAGCTGTTTAAGTTCGAATTTTCATAAAATTGTGCAAAAATGAGGCAACACTTAAGCTTAATGGACTGGGAGTATAATGTATGTCGAAATAGCTAGTATATAAATATAAATTGGTTGCAAGTATTTAAAAGCTTTATAAAAATATCATGGATTGAAAATTGAATTAAAAATATAGAAATACACAAGTGAGAAGAGAAGTAGATCAGCAACTAACACTTCAACTCAAAATCATCATCATCATCTCACAGAACTCTAGAAAATATGCGTTTAATATCAAAAGTCTTCAGTACTCGAATTGCTATCCTAGAAAATGAAATACATTTAAATGATATTTGTAGTTAATTAATGTCAGATTCTTTTCAGAATACCAATACGAAAATTGTCAATTAAAACAAAAACAAATATTAGTTCAAACAAAAAAAAGTATTTCTTGCCTCAAAAAAATCATTCAAAATATAAAATACAACAAATTTAGACATTGTAAATTGCTAAAATTTAATTTTAACATAAGAAAAGAATAACTGCAAGGCATACAATAATATTATCTTTGCCCAGCCACATTTGTAAGCTGAGGCCTAAATATTCCCTATCTCCTCAGCAAATTAACTTGTGCTCTGTAGTTTATCATATTTATTACACGGTCTTCGTTCAAATCCTGTAGTCCTTTCTGACAGCTTCACAATTTGTGTTCCTGGCGTAGAACCTGATAAAAATCCGTCCGACATGCTGGCCCCGTTTGTAATCTGTTGAGGCAGCTGACTAAATTAGCCAGATACTGCATGGTTTGAGGCCATATTTTACGCAAAAATCACGTTGAAAATGTGTGTGCGCTGGCCCTGCAACTGGAATTTGCCGAAACGGAAAGTTTTCTATGATGCCCATCAAAATGTTAAGGCGCTCGGGTCTATGAAATGATCCCAAGCTTTACGCTTCCGGGGGGGGGGAAAAAAAGATGAAAATGTTTAGGCAAATTTTTTGCGTAATTCTTTTTTTTTTTCGGCTCTTCGACTCGGTAGTAAACCAGGCGTTGGCCATTAATTTTATGAGGCTAGGAATTGGGCAGACACTGACACAAAGACCGGCTGCGAGGTGTGTGTGTGTGTGTGTGTGTGTGTGTGTGTGTGTGGAGCGGCAGGTAAATTTCTATTGGCGCACAGCCAAGGCGGCTTGAGATTAATAAAATTCTACGTAATGCTTTTGGCTTTGCTTTTCATAATGTGCATTTTATGCTGATTCAATGTTTTTTCTGTGCTCAGATTAAAGTTGAAGCGGCGCGTTAAATTAACAACAGACTCGTCCCATCCACCCTCTATGTCGCCGATTCGCTCTATTGCCAACATTAAAGCCAACCATTAAATGTGCGCAATATGTGCCACAATCTTTGCTATTTTCTAATCAATATGCTTGGAGAGTTTGGGCATTGAAAACTTGTACTGTTGAGAACTTAAAGCATAAATCTGAACCGATTTTATGGCTATATAAAGCCGCGAGCTTCTAACACATTCGCCCTAACAAAGTTATGAATATTGATAAGGTGGGCTTTTGTGTGGATGTTCTAATAAAGGCCCAAGCCCAAGATTGAGTTTGGCGTCAATTGGGATTACACACGCCCCCCGCCCCCGTCCCCTTGCATGTATATATAACTACATACATAATTGCCTTTGCCACGGCGCGAGCAGCTCAACAAAGAATGGCAGGGGATGACTGGCTTAAGGGGCGCTGGTAACTACCCCCAAAAATTCTATTTAATGTGCAGTCGTAGAAAATTAGTTTAACGCCCAGCCAGACAGGCAAAAGGCGCTGGCTAAGGCGCCGGCTGGAACTTTTGGCCAAGGAGCAACCTTATCAGCAGCTAAGGGTCGTGTCCTGGCAAATTATGGCATCGTATGGGTTAATTGTATTACCTGCCACGTGGCATTGATAAGCAAAAGGTGCAACATTTTCAGTTTTAATCACAACTGAATTAAGCCACTCTTATGAGCGACAATTGCGTTAGCTGAGTTTCTGTTATGTGCGACATAAAACTCGAAGATGCTTTGAAAATTACATTTTGTATTTAAAATAAAAGAATTTAAAATGTCATTTAGCAAGCTTTAGATCCATTTATGGCCGTTTAAGTTCTTTAAAACTTGATGCAAAATAAACTTCTATGCGGTTGCCTTCTTATTATGTCATAAAAATGCAATTACTGTGCCTTCAGCTGCAGCTCAGCGGTTGATCCACAGTCAGTCAATCAAACAGTCAGCAAAAGCTTAATAAATAAATATTTATATAAGCTTTTTGCCATTTAATGCAACGCTTTTCTTTATTTATGCCCTTCCTTATTTCCCAGTTTGCAGTGCCGAAAATGCACGCGAATTTTTGCGCTCAAGTTGCTTTCTGTCTTTGCTTTTTTCCACGCCCGTTAGGCGTTTACAAAATTCAATATTTTTTTCTTCCAAGAGAGTGCATTTTTTCTCCCGCTCGGGCTGGCTGTCTTGTGCCAGAATGTTGCATTTCGCATAATTTCCATTAACTAAATACGCGCACAGCCTTGTTGAGAAAAATTGCTGGAAAAGAAACGAATGAAAATATATACGAAAGTAATAACCGGAAGCCATGACCTCCATTTTGTTAAACTGCAAAAGAAAATGGTTTCATTTTCGGGCCGCAAGGAAATGCGGCTCAAATGAAAATCAAGCCTGGCAACTAGACGACGGAGTGCGTGCCCAAAGCTGACATATAGGTCAAAGTGTATGCGGCTGTGTGTATGTGTGTGCGCGTGTGAACAAACAATGCACATATTCAGTTGCATGCGAGTACTTAAAAAAAGAAAGAAGAAGAAAAAGGAAGCGAATTGGTATGTGGGTGCCTGTTGGCAAAGTCAACACGATATCACACATACGCCACATGTGCGCCCGCATGTACATACGTTTCTTTGGCACCACCCAACGGACCATTACACAAAGTGTGGTTTGTTGTTAACGCCTTGCCACACACACACACACACACACACACGCACACGCACACGCACATACATGAACATGCATTTGCATGCATTTTGGTGTGGTTTATTCAGCTCTTCGGTTTTGTTTTTTTTTTTTGGTAATTTTTTGTGGCTCTTTTTTGGGTTTACAGGGGTCGCTCCCCCCTTTTTTCATGGGGATTATTTTTTGGGCACAAAGTTGAGTGCAAGTGCTGAAATTGTAATAATGACCAGGGCCATATATTTATATATGTATGTACTGTTCTTTGCATGCATGTGCTGGCTTTTGTCTTTTGTCGTGGGCAAAACAATAAAGTTGAAAGCTGAAATTTCTTCAGCCACATTTTAATTGCACAACCAAACTGGGCACACAGCACATGTGCGTGTGCTGCAGCAGCTGTGGCTACTAATTGCAGTCTTCATAATTGCTATATTTCTTTGCATAACTCGAATGTGGTTAAGTTCATAAGTGGCCATAAATAATATAGTCATTATTTGTAGTTCATCTATATTAGAGATCATTTGTTTCAGCAGCTAAGCAGCTTAAGAGGCAGGAAAAGGGTTTCGAAAAAGCATTTGAAATGTGTTCTAGCTGTAGACCGACCCAGTGAGGAGTTAAAAACAATTGGGTAGTAAATATTAAATTAAAATTCATTTAAATAAAAGTGCTAATTAAATTCAGAATTATATTTACAATACCCATGCTATATACTTTAGTTTCTTACAATGCTTAGACTAAAACAATTAAAAACAAGTAAGAGGTTCTAGTCGGGAGCTCCCGGCTAGGGAATACCCTGAACCCTCTTTGAGGTGGTAGCGGGGAGGTGGAGATAGGTCTAAAATGAAAGATACTTGACATATATATAATATTCTAGAAGCAACATATCATGTTTGGTGACTCTAGCTCTTATTATTTACCCAATTTGCCCAAAAAACAGGATGTCGCTATCGATTTTTATCGATTGCTTGGAAACGGAGTAAGTTATCGATTATTGGAAACAAACTCGATCTGCGCAGGCACTAGGAGCACCTACATCTAAAATTTGAGCTCTCTAGGTCTAATAGGTTCTGAGTTCCTTGCGTTCATACATACGGACAGACGGACGGACGGACGGACGGACATGGCTAGATCGACTCGGCTATTGATGCTGATCAAGAATATATATACTTTATGGGGTCGGAGATGCTGCCTTCTTCCTGTTACATACATTTGCATTTTGCGCAAATACAATATACCCTTTTTACCCATTTTTAATGGGTTCAGGGTATAATGATTACAGTGATTACAGTATGTACAGTAACTCGTAAACACAAAGTCCATTGACTAAGAATCGTATTAATATATATTCGTCGACGATTGCAAAATAGCAAGTATAACAGCAAGTAGCAGATGTTATGAATATCTAAACAAAAGCTTCTGCAATGAGTAGTTGTAAACAACTGTTGTCTTTAGTTCATATAGAAAGAGTATTGTTTAAAATTGTAAGCCTTAAGTTTCTGTGAATCAAGTATCAAGTAGCAAGCTGTATCAAATTATAGTCTCTAGGTCATTGCAAATAGCTGCGAGTAGCAATTTGTATAAAATTATAGTCTTTAGCTTACCCAGAATAGAGGCATTCGCCTTTGTAGAGTCTAGTGCATGTAAAGCAGTAACAAGTATCGAGTGTATTGCAGACTTTATAAGTGAACTATGTACAGCTCGTGATTAGCTAAATTTGCCAATTACAATTTTGTCTACATTAAATATTTGTGTGCGTACTCCTTGCAACGCGACACATGTTGCAGAAACCTCACCATATATACGGCCCACAATTTTATCATTTGTATCTTTCGCCTGCTTGTCGGCGGCGCCAGAAGCAGCTGTGGCAGCAGTTGATATGCTGCCACATTGTCGCCAATAATTCAGCGACTGCGTGGCTGCCATAAATGAAATGATTTATTAACAGCGCGACACACGGACAAAGGCAGAAGCCAGATACGATCCGATCCGATCCGATCCGACCACACGAGAAATAAAAAAGCACCGCCTGCTGGAAACCAAAAACCCTACACGCAATTTTTTTTTTATCACACATGTTCGATAACGCATTCGCTGGAGATAAATTATCATTTGCAATCGGGATTATTAAAGCTGCAAAACATATTTCGCGCTGTCATCATGGGAAGACAAATCAAAAAAATGCAAAAAAAAAAAGAGAGAAAAGATAAATAAATAAAATAATAAATAATAGCAACAAAATTAATGACATTGTCGCAACATTTGGAGGCAGCTTTTTGTTGCTGTTGTGATTCAAAACGTCAGACGGAGGTTTAGTGACGTTTTTATTGTTCGCTTTATTTTATTATTTATTTAATGTTTTTTTTTTTCGTATATTTGCATATGCTTAACACATTTTTCACAATTGGCTGATTACGGCGCGTTGTTGTTGTTGTTGTTGATGTTTTTTGAGATTTTTTCTAGCTGCTTTTTATTTGATTTTAATGAATTCCGCTCCCTGCTTGAAAGCTGAATGGAACAGTTGGAGACGGCGACGCAGATTTGGCGCCAGCATAAATTATTCCAATGTTTAGTTTTTGTCTGTCATTGTGTTTGGCATTTAATGTGTGTGTGTGTGTGTTTTGTGTTGTGTGTGTGTGTTTTGTGCATGGCATGTTTATGCTGTTTTTTATACGCCAGCTTGACTGGGGCAACGACTATTATCTATTTTATTGGGCAGCAAAAATGCAAGAAAAAAAGCCTTAATTTAGTTGGGGCTTAATGCACAAAACAATTCATTTATAAACATAATAAATAACATAAGATAATAAAATAATGAATTCTTTTTTACAATTGTAAATTGAAAGCTAAAAAATAGTGATCAAAAATGTTATATTTTCATATTAATTCGTTTTTCTACATAAACAACATCCATTTATAGTCATTAAAGTATGGAACTGTTTGAATATTTTGAGCTGTTTGTAAGCCTAATATTTTAAATTGAATTTAAATAACATATTTGTTTTTGTTTAATAAATTCAGCGGCTCCCCAGCAAAAATTAACATTTGACTTATGCCAATCTTCATTAAGCTACCCTTTTCTAACACTTGACTAATTATTTCAAGCTATAATTATCATTTACCTCTTTTTCTCATATGACTTCCTTTTGTAATTAGCTTAATGCGCTTTTAGAAGTCATTTATTATCAATATGAAAATTGTTTAAGCGCAACTTATTCTAATGCAAAATATTTTGTTCTAATGAAATACATTTGAAGCACAACATTTTGTGTTCGGTTCGCCTTGTAAGCCTCTTAGAAAGCCCAAAAAGTTGCCTAAACCCTTTTCATGCCTTGCCGCACAAGACTTTCGGGCCATTAGATAAAAACAACCGAGCCCCAAAAAAAAGGAAAAGAAAAGCTTCGGCAAAAAAATGAAGGGGTAGAAAAAAAGTTTCGTACCTTAAGTTTTTAAGTACTTGGCAAAGTTGTAGCACTGGTCAGCGCTCAAAAAAAAAAAAAAAAAAAAACAACTTTGAAAATAAAACTAATTGCTAATCGAGAATTAGAAATCCCGTCCCCCTATCCAGCCCATTGGAAGGCTTACCTTACCTGGTGCAGGTCTAATGAGTGTCTGTTTTACGTAAGCGCAGCTTACGTAGCTACAGCTACGTAATTATCCAGTTAAGCTCAAGGATGGCAGAGTTGCCAACTTGTTTGCAGCCCAGTTCTCTGCATCCATTGTTTTAATTCTGGCCTAGCCTGGCATGGCCAGCATGGCATGGCCTGGCCTGCTCCACTTTAGGTGCTCGGCTCTTGTCGTTCTGCTTCCGTAATGCCAGGCATTTGGGATGCCTGTGGTTTTTCCGCTTGTTCCTCTTGTTGTGCCACTTGTTGTTGTTGTTGTTGTTGTTGTTTGTTGCTGTTGCTGTTATTACAACTCGTTATTTTTGTTACGTTCTCGTTTCGCTTTTCTTCTAATTTAATTTGCGGTCAACCGACTTGGCACAGCCGGAAAAACCAGGCCAGGAAACATAAAGTAGCTGCTCTCTCGTTTGCCACTTCTACAATTGGGTCCTACCTCAGCTACGTGTTTTTCTTTTAAGGCCTTTAAGAGCTAGCTAATTTTGTGCAGTCCCTTTTTTAAAATAAATAAAAAATATACATGCATTTAAAACAAAGAAGAACTTCTATTGTTGAAATGCAGTAAATTTAATACAATGGCTGGCATACGGCCTACATAAAATAGAATTATCCGATCTTAGCTACAGAAAGTCCTTTTCCGTACAACACAATTTATAGCGCATTGTTCCTATTAAACCGATATAGTTCCTGATAAAAGTTTGTTTATGTGCCTGAAGGCCTGGTGAAGCTTGCATTTGAGAGAGCTCGGCTAGTCAACGGTAGCTATATGATATGGCGGTAACAGAATTTCATTGGAATATGCAAATTAACAAACAATTATTTCATATAAGAATGAGAATTATTGAGGTTCGATTCTAATAAGATTAGGCTAATGCCGGAATTTGTTTTTCGTTTAATTTCACGTTAAATTTTCCATCTTCGCAGTTTTTGGAAAGTACATTTTAATTCGGGCCGGCGACCTTTTGCGTTTGATACGTAAATTTACTTAGTGTACGCCGTAATGAGTGGCGCCCCCTGGTGTTTGTGCTCGGCAAACGTGTCAGGCGTTTTAACGCCTACACAAATATTGTGTGTTGTCCAGCGTCCGGGTTTTTGAAGGGACCTGCGCCCGTTCTATCCTCTTGTTGTTTTTAATAGGCTTTTGTGAGGCTCTCATTTTACGACAGCTGCCCCGCTTGCAGTTCCTATTTTTCCTCCTCTTTTAAGTATCATATTTTCTTCATCTTTTTGTTTTGCTTGTAAACACAAAATATTTTTTAACACAGCTCTTTTATCTATATTTCGTTCTCGTTGCAGGTAAGCGGAAGTGTTTGACAAATTTTAAGTGGTCTCTTCTACTGCATTTGCTTTGTGAGCAAACAGTTTGCCAGGCGAAGTTATACTTACCAAAGTGAGTAGCAGGAATATCGAAATCTGATTCTGTACAGAGAACTTTACAAATTTGTTAGCCGGGAATTCCAACTTTGTTAAAACTTAACATATTTTCATGCTTGTTGACACTTTGTTAAGCCGAGCGTGTCCTTTCTTTCTAAAGCAGGTGCCAGATCGTCTAGTTTAAAAACGATTTTAGAATTCGTCAAAACTTAAACGATCTTGATGATCGAAAACAGTTTGATCAGGGCTTAGCATTTGGCATGAATTTGCATGTCAATTTAGGTAACACAGATTTAATCGGTTCCTATTTGTTAGTAACAATTGCCAGTTCATTATATTTGATAGTCACTGTTCCTTTCCCTGGAAATTCAATTTAATTAAATGCCAGCTCAACGGGAAACTAAATTAATTGAATTCCCAAACCAATTGATGTGTCAAACATTAGCACAATGAACTGATGACATGTAAGCACAAAGTACACACACCCAACCACACGTTCACTCACACACACACACACAATCACAGGCAAACAAACATTCACACACACACACACAGTCAGTTTCACACTCCTGTGACAATTAGGCAAATCATAAAATCAATTGAGCGTGCATTGCATTTCGCATTAACATCGTCGACTTGTCAAATAAAACGCCAAAGTCAAAGCCAAACAATTTTATATACACACAGTCACACACACACACACACACACGCACACACCCATGCACACCATACTTATTTGTCCAATTAGAACATTAAGCGTAATGCCAACACGATTGCAATTAATTACCAAAGAAATTAAATTCCATGTTCAACACGTAGCGGCAAATATTAAGCTGGCCATGGCCAAAAATGTAGCCGGCGACATGTCTGCCATTATATGAACCCACACACACACACACACAGTTGCACACACCCGCACACACACACACACACACACACACACACACACACACACACACACACACACACACACACACACACACACACACACACACACACACAAACACAGG
Source organism: Drosophila littoralis (assembly GCA_018903485.1). Taxonomy (NCBI): domain Eukaryota; kingdom Metazoa; phylum Arthropoda; class Insecta; order Diptera; family Drosophilidae; genus Drosophila; species Drosophila littoralis. The sequence goes on along the minus strand of JAEIGF010000368.1, from coordinate 917,109 downwards.
CTGTGTCGCCGCGTTAATAACGCCATATGACATCAGGTTAGGTTCCGTGCCCGGCAATAGACCCACAAAAAGCAGCCCATGAACCATGTCGCGCTACACTTAAAATAAGCCACGTTTTATGGCGCCTTTTTATTTGTCTCTCGCGATTTATCTAAAGCGCCAGCCAGAAAAAAAAAGTTCTACTTTTTATGTGCTTTGATTGTTTGACGGCGCAGTCCCAACCTCCCCCAGCCCCTATTTTCGGATCGTTGACTTGATGAACTTTGCAGACATTTTTTTTGCAATTAATGGTAATTATATGAGTTTGGGTTGTGCATGAGTTCTCAGTAGATATCAGCATGTTTTTTTCGCGACTTTCATTGCGTTCATATCATGCATGTATAAGGAGTACATTGTATGCGCTATGCATAGGCAGAACTTAATCAAAACTTAGTGTAAGTTACAAAAGAAAAAAAATCGATAACTTTCAATAAAGTCAATAGAAATCAATAAAAATTGATTGTATGGTCAATATATGTTAAGCGTATTTGCGTATTTTGCAAGACCCAATATTTTTTTTTCTCTTAAGTTTGTAGAATATAAAAATCGGCAGAGCTTAAAGCATTAGGCATTAATATCTAAATTTTAGAAGCTCTAGTAACTTTAAGGCATCAAATATAAACATTTTGAATACTTCTTTCTTTTATATTTTATTTTTGATAATTAAAATAATGCACCCAATATTTAACTATTTTGTTATGAATTTATAATGCCTATACATTTTTTATACCCTGAACCCATTAAAAATGGGTAAAAGGGGTATTATGTTTTTGGACAAAATGCAAATGTATGTAACAGGCAGAAGGAAGCATCTCCGACCCCATAAAGTATATATATTCTTGATCAGCATCAATTGCCGAGTCGATCTAGCCATGTCCGTCTGTCTGTCCGTCCGTCCGTCCGTCCGTATGTATGAACGCAAGGAGCTCAGAACCTATTTAGATGTAGGCGCTCCTAGTGCCTGCGCAGATCGAGTTTGTTTCCGATAAACGATAACTTGTCCCGTTTCCAAGTAATCGATAAAAATGTATATCGAAATCCCGATTTTTAAGCAATTTTGGTAAATAATAAGAGCTAGAGTCACCAAACTTGACATGTAGCTTCTAGGAGTGTATATATATATCGTTTATCTTTCATTTTATAGCTATCGCCACCTCCCCGCTACTCTCTATCTATAAGCGCGCGCTGCATTTGGTGTTGGAATATGAGGGTTCAGGGTATCCCCTAGTCGGGAGCTCCCGACTAGAACCTCTTACTTGTTTTATAATATAATAATTCATTCTGAGAGCCGAAGTTTTCGTTTATTTTATTTGTACATTTTACCCGTTGAAGTTTTACTAAAATATAATTGTAACAATTATTTATTGTAGGTTTTGGATTTTGAATAAGGTCTAAGAATACGCATAATAATATATACGATAAATTATTTAAAAAATAAACAATATAATATTGTTCCTCTAGTTATTTTATTTATAATCATTTTTTAGCAAGTATTCACATACAACTTGCAGTTTGTCTAAGTTGACTTATACAAATCCGATCCTGTAGCTCTAATTGATTTCACTTTGTGTAATTGTGTGCGTGCGGCATGTGTGTGTGTGTGCTGTTAATTAATACACATTGTGTCCACTTACCTAACAGCTAGCTGTACATGATATGCACAAAGGTAGCCCTACGGCCACGCCCACAATTGTGCGTAATTGAGCAACGGCGTCTGCTTTGCTCTTAATGCGACTACAGTGATTAACATTAATAATAGTTTATGTGTTTCCGAGTTTCAATGACGTAAATTCGTCAAGTCCTGAGACATTGTCGGGCCCGGCCAACTGGCTGTGGGCTCTGCCCCTTACAGCTAAGTAAGTGGTGTGTATGCTAAGTGTTTAATGGGCGGGTTGCCCGGCCATTGTTGTGCATGTCATATAAGCAGCGTGTATTTAACTAAAGTTCAGTCACAAAACGTATTTGACTTGGGTTAACATGAAAATTTGTGCATTTGATTGACCAGAGGCTAAGAAAATTGCTGACCTGCCGGCAGGTATGGTAATTTGCATATGTAATTGGATTTTAACAAGTGCAGAACTGAACAAATGCGTTTCGAGCACAAGTACGATTAAGTATTTCTATGGTACACATCTGATTTTTCGTTAGATCGTTTGCAAAGTATTCAAGTAAACAAGCTTTAAATCGTTTTAAGTTAATCCTAAATATCATTATGTGTTGATAAATGTAGTATAATACGCAAAAATTCGTATTATACGTCTAATAGATATATGAAAATATCGTTATCCGAACATCATTTTTTTTTGCATAATTTTTTTATTCATATATATATATTTTTTTTATTTATAGTGTTTTTATTTTATTTTATTTCATTTTAATTTTTTCAATTATTTTCTTCAGTTCCATTTGTTTAACTTCAATATTTACCGCAGCCAAGTTCTAGCAATTATTCTGATTAATTGAATTGATACAAAATCCAACATCCTGGCAACCACAAAGTAACATCCTGTCATTTTGACATTCCTTTTAAGGCAGCTCCAATCACTCCACACCCCCCAGTTTGTTCCCTGCAGATTAATTTTCAAATGCCAAACTCAAAATTCATTGAAAGTCGCTGCTCAAGGGGATAATTGAATGGGTATGGCCCAGAGTCAGCTATATATGTGGGCTTAGCAAGGGTTCATATCGTTTGACAGGCTTTGAAATCCATTTACAGTTCATTTACTAATGAGCCAATGACGCAGTTATGGGCCACACGCGCCATTCTCTTTTGAGGGCCTTTTAGCTTCCACTTGAAAACCTGCGTCTAAAACCGACCTCACGGACTGCGCCGTGTTTTGTATCAAATGCCATAGGTTTTGACAGCACCCACCCCCTGCACAGCTTATAGGGGGGAGCTGAACTGTAGTCCTCCTGTCAATAACAAAGTAAAATTCTGGCACGTCTCGTATTTTACGAGTGCGCAAAAGTTTCTATTTTTCCTTATTTTTTGCTGCCTTTTGCAAGTTGTGCTCTGGTCACATCTGCAAGGTGTTACTGGAATATTAACTAAACTTCATGTCGAAATGGGTTTTTATTATGCCTGTCAATAACTGCAAGAAAACTGCAAAAACATTTTGTTTTTAAATTATAACTTTGAGACAGCAGAGCTTCTACAGCATCAGAATATGTGAGCTGCTCGCAGTTGCCTAACATAGGTATACTGCTGGTAATGGCCATGATAATACATAAGCTAAGAGCTCGTGCTGTTAAAGTTTACATAAAACACAGCAGAAGCTGGGTGCGCATTAACAGTAAGAAGAAGCTGCACTAAGAGACTGTAAGAGATTACATAGACGAATAAGAATCTGAGTGTGGGTTAACAGCTTGAGCGAACTTTACAGAGTAGCAGATTGTTGTAGAGTTTGCAGATCTTAAACATGACAGCGACTGGTAGCAATAACTTTATTTTAGTCAAACGTTTAAAAGAAATCTGGCACATAAAATAAATGATTGATTAAGCTTGAAAATTGAACTCTTAGCTTGAGTGTACATTTACATTGTGCGCAACATTGCTGTCATTAAAACAGCTGTAAGCTGACAATCTTAGAATTAACATAAATGTTAATAAATCAGAGACTATTTGTCGGCTTCTAACGAACTAAGACACGTTCAATTTGCATAAATTTACATCAGAGCACTTTGCTTTGTTGCCAGGAGCTTTCGTCACCCATTAAGAACTTGAAAGGTTGGCCGAAAAACATTATTGTGATTGACATTATGTTCTATAACCATAATAATCGTCAGCTTGTCCATTACAATCAGCCTTAAGCGGCAACAAAACACTTTGCCATAACAACAAAGTGAGTCGCGAAACAACTTTTATGTTAATTGCATAACATTTTCAATCAAATTAATTGAAGAACTTTTCAGCCTGCCGTACTCGTTGCGAGTTGAGTGTTAAAGGGCGTTTGCGCTTTTCGTGAAAAACCCCAAAACAACTAGAGCATATGCGAGTGTAGATTTAACAATTTTAATTATTTAAATATTTAATTGGGGTTTTCATTTTCAATAGCTCTTGATAAGGGCTCTTTTAAGCAAATAAATTCATAAAATTATTATCAAATTATGCATTAAATATTTTAATTAACTTTTGATGTACACATTCAACAGAGCTGAAATCAAAAGTTTGCAATTTTCAGGCAATTATTTGTAAGCGAGCAACATAAAGTTTCATTAATTTCATGTTGCACAAAAGAATATGAAACACAACACACACACACAGGCTCTTACACACACCCACACATACACGCACAGGAGTGCATTTGACAGCTGTATGAAAGTGCAAAAAAAAACAAACACAACTCAAATCAAAAAGGAAAAATGTGAAAAAAATATGCTATACGTTTAAAGCGTGCTAGAAAATATCCTGTAATTGTCCGTTTATGATGTTACGAAATTGAGGAGGATCTGGAGATAGTATAGTAAAAAGTACGTATAATTTAATCCGGAAGAAACTTCATAAAATAAGGCAAAGAGAGCTCGATTCTGAACTCTAATGGAGTTATTAAAGACAATCAATGAGAGCGAGAGAGAAAGACTGATTAGCTGATTAAGTACACGGTATATTCAGCCTGTCCGCAAAAATGTATACGCCCCACATATCTTTGTGAGTAGAGGGTATCAAAGGCCGCAAAAGCAGCAGCCAAAAAGCACACACAGCTCTCCAAATTCCCGCTAAATCATGTGTAAACGCTATGAGCAAAAATTGGTAGCTTCCCTTTTATTTCCATGGTAACGTGTTTGGTAGGGACAGCCTAAAGAAAAAAATGGCTAACAAGCTGCCTCTGACAAAGGCAGCTTAGAAAAGAGGAGACGGAAAGAGAGAGGCAAACAGAGGGCGAGCTACGCACAAAGGTGAAAGACTAAAGGAGGGATGGAAAATGGTTCGCGCTTAAAGTTTTGTGCGAAGTGGAAAAACTTTTTTGGACGCTTGTTGACACTGAGCCAAGTTTTTTTTTTGTTTTGTTTTTTGGATTTCAAATATTGTTGCATACTTTGTGCGGCGCGCACAACAAATGACAGCGATTTGAAGTTATGCAAAATAAAAGTATAATAAAGCTATAAATAGCAATAGAAAAATAATAACCGATAACAGGCGACATATGTTCCAAGGAAATTAAATAAGTTTTGCGAACAAAAGAAATGTCGTAAGCTGTCAGGTTATACAGCTTGCAAATGAAGGACGTATTTGTGCGCATATGGATATGGATATATATATATATGGAAATAATTTGTTGAAAATAAAAAGAATTATTAAATAATATATATTTAAGCTTCGAAATACTAAATTGCACATCTTTTCACGTTTAAACAGAATAAATGTCAGTTATTAAAATTCTTCAAATTTATTTAAAAATTCAAATTTAAATGCAAATCTCTTTTGCATCAATTTTTGTTAGTTTAAATCTTTAAATGATATTTATTGCTTGTATTTATGCAGACAATTTATTTAAAATTTCTGCTTATCTGCGCCCTTAGCAAATGCTAACAACTTTTATTAAAATTAATGCACAACATTTATGTCAATTAAAGTTTTTTTTTTTTAAAGGTAACACCACAAAATGAAATCGTAATTAATAAAAATAAGCCCAGCTTGGCAAAAAGTTGTTGTGCGCTGATTTTAGAGGCGTGGCCAGTTTTGATATAGTATGGAATTAAAGTCATTTATATGAAACGTCTTTGGGCGTCGCCCAACTAACCTGCACATTAATAACTGTCCAGGCAGCCCAGAAGCTATATAATAAATTTTCGCACTCGACAAAACCTGAAAGACATTCAACAAAATAATTACCAGCATATTTCGAATGTCTTCCGACATTTGTCTTCAATGCGAGAGCGGGTATATGGTGAGTGAAAGAGATGGATAGAAAGACCCATGGAGAAAGAAAGAGAGAGAGTGAGAGAGAGAGATAGAGATAGAGATAGAGAGAAAGATAGAGATAGAGAGAAAGCGTGCGTATCATAACTAAGTGCCGCAGTCATTTATAAGTCCGACAAGTGCTTTTTGCTACTTGACTTTAACTTGTTATTTAACACATTTTTTTTTGGGCTGTGCGAGAAAGTCAAAGTGCAGTGGGCGTGGCGACTGCCTTGCAACATAATCATTATAAGTCATTCACACACACACACTCACACTCACACTCACACTTTGGACTTGCACACACACTTGAGACAGCGTCTGGGAACTACTCAAGTTTCGCCAAGGATTCGCTTGCTGAAGTGCGAATGTTAGTTGACGCAGAGCTTAGTGAGTTCGCAGTTGAATGTTCATGTGCGTGTGTGTCTTCGTGTGTGCATTTCAAACACGTATTTAGTAATTAATTACACTTTTGACATGCACACACACATACGCACACTCGGCACATTGTTAGCCTCATTTACAGTGCGTGCCAGTAGCTCAGTTTGACATATACGATTATGCGCTTTGCCCCATGTTGCCAAATTGTTCCAGCCACATTGAGTTTAAGGCGACTGCCTTCTCTCACACACGCACACACACACACAGTGTACATATGGCGGCTGACTCTAACATCATAGTTGTGCACCTGTACAGGCAGCTCTGCTGCACAGTAACAACTATTGTAATTGTTGCAGCTGTCGGATTAATGCACCAGATTGTTCTGCTTGTTCTGACGAAATGGGATTTGTTTTGGTGCTGATTTTGGGTATACATATATAAGCAGCAGACTAAAGACTAAAGCATGTCTCAGAATTGCTTGAGGTGTACGTTAAGTCCACGTCAAAAAATAATAAGTTCATTCGTCTTCGTCTGCGATTTAACCAATATGTATTGCGATATTGCTTTTATATCAATTTTTTATCTTTTATGGTTAAAAGAAGGAGCTGCAACAGATGTGCAGATGGCCAAAGGTTTCTTACACTGGAAAAAAAGGTATCGCCTAGAAAATAAATAGAAGATTAAAATAAAAATGTAGTATTATGTTAAATAAATGCTCAGCTGTTGGTCTTCACGCCACGAGGATAAAAAGCGTGTACCAAGTATTTTTATTTTCATATATAATATACCCAAGAATCTAGAAAGTCTTTACATATTTTTTTTTAATTATTTACATTTATTATCTTTTAATAAAATTAATCTTACAAAATGAAATCTCTCATCTAACAGTAAATAAAATGAAACTCAAGCCGTGTAACGACTTGAATCTAATTAAATTACAATTTATACTATTCACAAAATTTCTATTTAAAGAAACACACTCAAAGGGATTATGAATTTACTTAGCCAAGGCAAGTCGCAGTCGCAGAGCAAACATCTTGTTATCTTTTTTTTTTTTTTCATTTTCATTTTAACAAGCTAGCTGCACTTTAAGCCCTGCAAAGCTGGTACAATTACCCAGTTAATGCACATAATGCGGGTGTAACAAGTGAGACAAGTGAGTCGAGGCGTTCTCGTAAATAAATCCCCACCCCATATCCGCCCCAGCCCCCCCTTGCGCGGCAATACAAACAGATTACGCAATGGGAAAAAATGTAACAGGGGAAAATTTTGCTCCACGCGCAGCAGTTTTAAGTCGATTTTAATTGCCTGCAAATCCAATTGGCGACCTACATAGAGCTCTACCTGGCGGAGTTAGTCGGCGTGCAAAACGGAACAATCAGTGCAAGTCAGCAAATCGGGTCCGGCTTGTTGCCTAGGCTTCATGCAAATGAGCCTGAGGGCTCCGAAGAACTAGAACGGATTTTCTACTTGCCAAGTCAATCGATGCATGAAATTGCATATATCACAAGTAGCGTGTGCGTAGGCAACAAATATTGATTTTCATTGCAGTCACTCATGGCGTATGCGTGATATTTATTAGCTGTCGGATTACGTATACGCCGCATGCAGCTTGATGAAAATTGAATTTCGTAGTTTTTTTAGCTTGCTTGTCGAAAGTTTGTTGTCTGGCTAATTGATTTGTTATAATTTTTTCCTAGGGATTTTTATACAATAAAAACTGAAGTATCACGTTGCTTTTTATGTTCGCCCTCAACCTGCCTGCACTTGACGTTTAGTGACCTGTGATTTTGCTTGTCCTTGCCGTGGGCATTAATTCTTGAGTTTTTCTGTCGCCAGCAGCACCCAGAACAATGTGTGGTAATTGTGTCAGAAATTTAGCAAAATTGTTGTTCAATTTGTAAGCTTGTGAGTGTTCAGAAACAGCTATTATAACATTAACTGAAAGTGCTGTCTTGAGTGGCAATCAATTTCGACAAGTTGTTCTTAACTTTACAGCTTTTAGGTATAATTAGTTGGCCTGTTGATGAAATGTTATTGTTATAAAGATACAGATAGCTCGATAGATGTTGTACTGTAATGTGCGAGGGAATGTTAAACGAAAATTAAATAAAATATCTAGCACTTAGGAGCCACGTTCGCTTTATGTCATCAGCTACTGACTTATAGTGCTCTTAACAAGTATACGCACAGTCGACAGCAAAGTACTCGAGTTCAACAAACATTCACACTTAACTCGAGTTTTCTAAAAATATAAAAATTATGACAGTTTATTTTTATCAGAGTATATTTTATTTTAGATTTTTTGTTAGACTTGTTTAAGTTATGGCAGCATTAAGTAAACGCCAGGCACAATGTTTATGCATTTATAATGCATAATGTGGCAGTGTGCAAGCAAGAAGGCAATATCAGCTAGAGCGAGCGATAGAATAGTGCAAAAGATGTACGCAAAAGTATGCAACAAAGTTATGCAAAGTGCAAGAACAGCGGCAGACAAGCAGAAAGCAAAGCGCTTGCCACTTGAAAAATGCTGCAAATTCTATAGAGGGCAAGCAGGAGAGGAAGGGTTAGTGGTGCGAGGGGGAAGGGGCGGGCTAAGAAAAATGTCGCACATTGTAATGGGTTAAGCAGCGGCGTCTCCGCTAGAAGGTAAAGTGGCATCGTGTAATGTGGCGCGTCTGCAGCAGGATGCGGGTTAAGTTCTTGACGCCAGTGCCACATAAAGTGGCAAAGTTATGAGCTGGCTGCTGCTTTGCCGCATCCTGCATGTTGCATGCGGCCCAAATATAGTCCAAGTGGCCTGACCAAGTGTCAACTTGTTTGATTTACTTAGACCAGGCTAAAATAATCAGCATAAATAGCGTGCAACCTAACAAGAGACTTCACTCTATATGGCAATTTCTCATGCACCAATCAGTGCCTCATTATAGTATGCAACGCCCCACACACACACACACACACACACACATATATCCTTGGCTGCCTTGGCAGCTGCTACATAGCTCTTGACGTATATCAGCTTCCGGTGCATAACATGCTGACGTGTTTCCGGTGTGTGTACACACACACACACACACACACACATGCACACACACGCAACAGCAGCAGCAGCGTTCGCATATACTTCAAGTGATTTATGATCTTGCACGTCTTAATTTTTTCATATACCCAGTTACCAAATGAGCAAAGTGTGTATATAGGTTTGAGCTAGTGCTAAAAAACTATCGATAGTTTATCGATGGCTTTAAATATGCCTTTTCTTTGTGTTCTTCAGTTTCTTAGAGACTAAATTTGCAAATATAAATGTAAATAATTACTACAGAGTATGCAATTGAAAATAATTCCTAATTATAAACCACAACGGCTTGATGTCGGTAACTTATCGATAGATTTCATAAATATTTTGATTTTCCAATGCTAATCGAAATTTAATTAAAGTAAAATGAAATGATAATTATCGATATGTAGATAGTTATCGATAGATCAACATTTTTGTTCTTCAATTAAGAGGTTCAATTATCGGTTCCGAAACCTTTCGAACATATTTAGCAATGTATTTTAATCGATTTGGCTGCGTGATTTGTGCTTAAACATACATTATTATGCACCGAAAGCAGGGTATATCCCGTTGGAAATGTTTCTTTTAGTTTCTTGATTTTTGTTCAGCATTGCTGCCCTTTTTTTTTGCTGCACGAAATAGAACTTTTGTGACGCATTCTTGCATTAAATTGGCCAACAGAAGAAACTTTGCCGCTGCCTGTCAACGTCGCGTATGAATTATGAGTGCGGTGGAAGCTAATCTGGAGCGAGTTATTTGCGATATTGCTGTTGGTTTTGTTGGTGTTGGTTAATGCTCATTGTGCTTGGTAATTACTTGGCTGGCCAATTAATTTGAGCGATTCGCAACAACTTAATATATCAAGCGAATGTGGCCGCAAGGCAAAGTCAGCGCCTTGATTTTCCGCACGACTTATTTCAACTTTCGCTTTAGCTGTTTCTATAATTTCCCTCTTTTTTTTTTTAGCCCAAAGTTTTTGGACAAGTTTCTTTTTTTCGTGACTCTGCCGTTTCCTTGTAAAATTAGTATTTGTCGTCCTGGCTTGTGCCGCACTGCCGGGCTTATCTACGACTCCATTCGCTGCGCAGCTTCAGGCAACAATAATAATAAGAACAACAACAATTTGTTTTCTCGCCTGGGCAACGCTTTACACTTGATAAGAAAAACTTTCCCATTGGTGGCCATTTTTAAGCGCCTCGTTTTGCGAAAGTCGCTGCAAAAGTTTTCGCTTTAATTTTAGTTTGTTTTGTAGTTTTACTTTTGTACGACTGTAAAATATTAATGTAAATTGTATTGTGCTATTTACTAATTTTATATGTTTTTCTGTATCTTTTCAGGTATGCAATTCAAAAGGGATAATGACAAAACTTATGCAATTGCAGTTAAGGTTAATTTAAGGACGGTTGGGTAAATTACCAAATGAGTTTTTATTCTCAAACTATTTTCACTTTGATTTTCCGGCACAAATTCAAACATAGTATATAGGAGAGCTTTAAGTTTTAAGTAAGCTTCATTGTGTGCAATAAATACAATTATTCTCACTTAAATAAATTAGTTTAAAGTTTAAAACTTAACAAGCTTTCAAAAACATATAAGGCATCATATTATATGCTGAGCTTAACATAATATTTAATTAAGACGATTTTTGCAGTTGCTCGTCTGCAACTTACGCGAGCTTATAAGCTCAGCAAAATTCAGCTTTTAGCTTTAATTAAATCAGTCATAATGTAGTCATGTAATATTAGATTGCAGCAATTCAGATATTTAAGTCTAAAACTTAGTGAGCTTTTTTTAAATTTATAACATGTTAAAGCTTTTTCCAATAGGAAAATGAATGAACTTATGCGACGACAAAGCAAAGCCGACATAAACTTTAATATCTACTTGATTTGAGTACAACTTTAAGCACTGCTTCTGCAATATGCTGCATTCTAAAGTACTCTCAGCTCGTTGCTGTGAATCATTAATAAATCAAGTCGCCGCAATTATGTAGTCAACTGCAAGTCGAATTTTTTACCTGCAGTTTTCTGGCTCATTGTTTAAGTTCGCTCCCCCAGCAACATTTTTTGGCTTTTGTCTGGTGTTTTTCTGATTTTCCTGTTGTCTGCTCTGCAGGCGGCAGCAGGTGGAAAGCTGAAATCGAATATCAAAGTATTTCTATAGGAACCGACTGAATTTTGGTATTTGCTGGCTAAAAGTTTCGTCGTTGCCATTGAAATTCGTTAGCTTGATGGGTTCTTGAGTATTTGATGCCATTAAAAACGAAAATATATTCCAACTAATTGCATGCAATCGCAAATGCTTAAAGCAAAACTTCGGCACAGTGAGGGCAGGTAAAAATGGGTGTTGTAATTAAAAGTTTGCGAGTAATTTTAGAACAGTTTGCAAAAGAAAGAATACAAATAAAAAGGAATTTAAAAAAAAAAGTTTGATAATTTTAGCTTGTACAAAAACAATTTCAAGCACAATGCTGTTTATGAGGCTGCTGATAAAGCCGATGACAGGCAAGCGCGCGTGTGTGTGTGTGAGTGTGAGTGCTGTCAGCACATTTGTGTTTGTTTTCTGTAAATAAAGTCCTTTGGGGGACGAGGCCTACGCAACTTCAACAGCCTCAAGGCTGTGAGGCTTGTAATTAATTAAAGCCTTTGCTGTTGTCCTGCATAAATTAGCAAACCAAAAATACACGAAGAAACAAGAAAGTTTTAAAAATAACACAAAATATTGGGAAAAATTCAAATGTTAAGCAAAATTTGATATCTCATTTAAAATGATTGTGCATACCACATGCCACTGTGCCGCATTGAGTTAATTACAGCCTGGCAGAGGATATTTTAACTTGGCCCTGAAGTATGTAACACATAGAAGGAGACATCTCCGATCCCAAAAAGTATATATATTTATTCCTTATATGTATCAGAAGTCGAGTCGAGTTATTGCATGGAGAAATGTTTCATTTTCCGTGGTATCTTGATTAAACTTGAAAAATACGAACTTTGGAACTCTTCTCGCATATTTTCAAACCGTAAGCCGTATGTCCACAAGGGTATTTAATCTTCGACGCCCCGCAGATAATTGTTCTTTTCTGCGCTTTTTTTTCATGTCTTAATTGCCCCGTTTGTGCTGTTGCTCTTGGCCATTTGGCTTGAATTTTTCTTTTGGGTCGTTTCTTGGTTTATTTCCGTGCTTTATGCTCGCTGGCGTGCGACGGCATTTAAAATATGCACGGCATTTGACATTTTAATCAACCATGCCAGCTGCGGGATGAGTTGCTGATGGGGGGTTGGAGCAACGGAACCGAAGAGCGAAGGCAAAGGCACAAAGCAACAAATGTTAAGCAAAAGTGCAAGAAGTAAAATGCCGACCAGAGACGACACTGAAGAGACATAGGCGAAGGCAGGACCCAGGAGCAGGAGCAGCCGCAGGAGCAGGATCGGGAGCCAGGCAAAAGGCAGCGGCGCGACAGACAAACAGGAAAAAACTTGAAAAACTTGCGGAAATTCCTTAATGAATACAAATGCGCTTGGCTGCTGTTTGGTGCCAAGAGAGAGAGTGAGAGCGAGAGAGAGAGGCAGACAGAGAGAGGGGGAGAGAGAGCTGCTGAAGCAACTGGCATTGCGTCTGGTCGTTCCACAGCCTTTCGATGCGGTCAACGTTGAAATTTTGGTGTTTTCGCCGTTGCATTTCATTTTATGGTAATTTTTAATGCAATTTTGTTGTTTAACATATAAATTGTATCTCTCAAGAGCAGCCAAGAGCTGAAACTTTCCTTGTTGTCGGCCAAGGATGGGCATCTAACTGATGCTTGGACACACTTATTGTATAAAGCCAGGTGCTGTTGAAAAATATGATGCTACCTGATGAAACTAGATGCCACAGCTGTGCTTTGTTTCTATTTTTATACATTATTTTTCTTAACAGTATTGTTAAGATTAAAATAAATGGTATTTATATAACTAGATATTTCCATTACGTTTCCATTTCCAGAAGCAATTAGCCCTCGGGTAATTGTTGAAAGTGACTTTCAAATCATTTTCAAATATATGTAAAGTGAAACTTTTAAGAAGTTAATACCAAATTTCAGCATTGTACTTGTGTCTAACTTTACGTAGCCAATTTACCCACCATCTGTCGCTTAAGATGCGAGGTGCCACTTTCGAACCAATTCTTAGTTGAGTACTTCAATTCATGTAGCTTGGGAAAAAAGCGCACTGAAACTTTTGACATATCTTTGAAGTGGTTCACCAACATGAAATAAAACGCATGACCCTCAAAGTTTTAACTAGCCTTTCGAAAGAAGTTCGAACGTCAAAACTTAAGACAACCAATTGGAGACATTTTTTAAAGTACTTTCCAAATCGCAGCTTCAAAAGAAATTGTTGCTTCAGTGATTTCGCCAAACACGAATGCTTAATAAATGCGCAAAGTGCATTTGCACGTCGCGCTTAATGATTGTTGACTCTTAATAAATACACCAAATTACGCAAAGCTGAGCTCAACAGCTTTTCATGTGACTCAAATGCAGTTTATTAGCGTCCTTGACTGTTTTGTGACAAGTCGTCGAACTTAAGTGCTGACACGGCCATTGTCGAGCTCGTATTGGAAATTGTGTCCACAAGGCCAGCTGCAAGTACTAGTACTCGATACATAGATATATTTCAAGTGCACTGGCCATGATAGTGACACTGAGCCGGGGCCAAGTGGAACGTTGGCTTTTAGCACTTATTTCTATATTTTTTAGACATCAATTTATTGATTTTCCGTTGTCTGCCATGTGTTCCGGGTACTGGAAAATGTCTGTGCCTTTCACCATTAGCAATATGAATATTTAATTAGAATTCATGTGCTAATCGCATTGCACATTTTGCTCAAATTAGTTTGTGTTGAGTGGCAGCAGCTGCTCGAAGCAGATAAATGCCGAGTCAGACATTAGCATTAAATTTTGTGCACTGATTCTAATTAAATGCACATCAAATTGCGCCGCCTGTGCGTATGCAGCACTTTTCGCCGGCTGACGATGCGTATACGTAATACCATTATCGTTTCACTCCACATGAGCCACAAACGAGAGGCAAAAGTTTCAGCCTGGCTTGCCAGTCATTCAAAAAAAAAAAAAAAGTTTTTCAGCCTAACTATGCAAGTTTTTGTATACCCTGTTACATACAAATTATGTTCTAGGCTACGTTGTTATAATAAAATTTTTACCCTGCACCTAAATAAATGGTATTTTAATATGGTAAAGGGAGAGCTTGTCGAATCATTAATCACTTACATATATACGCTGTACAATATGCATCAGTGGGGAATATCAGTGTTGTAAAATGCTTAATATGCGTTGCAGAAGCTTCTTAGCCCCTTACCCACAGTTTATAAGGATTCGTCCATACTTTGTTGCCTTAACGAAGACAGTAAGGGTATATACGAGCTCTGAATTTGTCACAGGTTATCGGCTTCGTGGCTTTACTTAGAGAATATGTATATTTAAGTGTGATTCCTTGATTACAAATACGAGAGTTATATATATTCTAATATGCTGGGTATCTGTCCGTTGAGCACTCTCGTCGGCCACTCGTTTTCGGTTTTGGAAATGTTTGTCACTCAAAGTTAAACGTCGCGGTCGTTATGGTCACCATCAGCGCTGTGCCTGTTACTCCTGTTACTCCTGTGTCTCCTGTTAGTCCTGGCGTTAGTCCTGGCGCTTGCTCTGCTCGGCTCCTGCACATAAATCACGTGGCGACATGTGACAGGTTTTGGCTGGTTGCCCGCTTGCCGCTTGACTTGTCACTTGCTGACATTTGCGGGCCGACACTTGACATTTGTCAGTGCTATCATTTTTTGTTTTTTTTTTTTTTTTTTTTTGTATTCTTCCAGTATATCCTTAGCTTTGTTTTCTTGCCAACATTGGCAACTCGGGCGTGGTTTGATTCGAAACGACACACAATATGAGCACTCATCATTGCCTCGGACATGCACACAATGCACATTTGCGAGCATTGAGCTGCGAGCTATATAAATGGTTTTGGCAGGGATTTATGTGTACATTTCTCTGCAGCTGTACTGATAAAACGGGCAGAATGCGAAGTGGCATCAAGTGGCATATGATGAAGTGTGTGAAAAATTGACAAAATGACGGGTGAATAAAATGAATACATGTATAGTATAACAAAGTGGTGCTAACTAGACTTAACTTGAGCCCTAATTTTAATTATCACATTTAAAGTGAAAATTTGAATTCGTTCTAAAATAGAAATCTGTACCTTTTACAATTATTCAATTATTATTTACGGTCATTTATTAGAATTTTCTCGCAATATTAACAAATATTTTATGTTTAATTTGCATTTAGTTTTAACGGCTTGTACAACAAATTGATTTCATAAATAATCAGATTATGCAATTTATTGAGCATTTTAATTGCTTAATTTGTTGACTCGCTTAGCCTGAAGCTTAGCTTAAACGATTCTACCACAAAAATGTTCACATAAATATTGATTAATTCGTATATAGAACGGATAATATATGCCCCCAGTTTCTGCCCACCCACAAAACAAGTCCACAACTAACCAACGGCAGCAGCATTATTAATTATACGCATATTTGCTTAAAACAAAACGGGGAGCTTTATTTATGGTTTGTGCAAAAAACACCGCTGGAAGCCAAAATTTGTCGATTCGCGAACGAATTTATTATCAAAGACTTTTATTGTCGTGCAAACATTAATTATAATTACAAGCTAGAAAGAAAGGCGGATAGGGGATGTCCTTTTGGGAGCTATAAAGCTTAGCTTTATGAAAAATAATTTAAAGAGAATTAATGAAGCCATGGAAGTCGAGAGTAAATAGATTACAGTCGAGTTTATAATAGGTTGAAAAATATATAGAATATATATTTGTGACTTGTATAACTGAGAACATTATGAAAATTATATAAAAAATATAAAAAGAGCTCATAATAAAAAACACTTTGAGCATGAAGAACGAATCGATATAATACTATGTCTAGGCTGCGTAAAAGAGAATAATAAGAACCACAGCAATAAATCGCCAACCATTATATTTGGCTACTTGAGTTTTGCCAGCGACCAGGTCAATACAAATTAACAGACACACACACACACACACACACACACACACACACACACACACACACACACACACACACACACACACACACACACAGCCACACACATATCATATTGCTGGTCAGAATGCGGCTTACCACAGACGTGACCACTGGACACTGGCCACTGTTGGGGCTGCCAAACTGGAAGCTAATCAAATAAAATATGAGATCGAAATGCGAGCAAATTGCAGCAGCAACTCGACGCACCTGTGCGGCGCCACGTGGCGTATGCGCAATGTCCGAGCGAATGCCAATTAAATAGCTCGATGCAATATTTGCAATAATTGCGGCTGCATTTGCCGCATTTGCATTCGCATTTGCAATTGCAATTGCAATTGCAATTACAATTGGCAATGGGCAATTGCATTAGCTATGCGTTCTGCTCCACCGATATTATATATGCCCGATGCGTATACGCCGCGTATGCCCCGTTTGCTGTACACTGGCGTTTAAATCAATTATCGGCACACATTAAACACATCTCATTTCATTTTCGTTCGCAGCGTTAATAACGGCAACAACAAATAATTAATTAACAATTAGCAGTTTAATTAAATGGACTTAATGTCGGTCAGAAACTATGCAAAAATAATGCAAAAGCAAAAAATGAAACGACATAAATGAAAAGGAAAATATTTGAATGGAAAATGTTGTTATTTAAATTGATTTAAATAAATAATGATACTTAAACGAGCGTGTGAATTCCATGTTTGACGTTCGGTTATCTTGTTTGTTAAGCAAAATTATTGTAACTTTTGCTTGTGCCCTACGTCAAAGTCTATAAATATTTCGAAGTCCTAGTTCAAGCTTTTCAGTTACTATGGCCGCTAAGTGCATGCCAATTAGGAGGCGATACAGACTTTTTAAGTATGTAACAAACACATAAAAAAAAGCCCATCGAACTGCGAAGTTGGCAATACACCGACCCACACACACACTTAGAGCCAATCGCTGAGCCACTTAGACGCCAGACAAACAAGCACTCTGCGCAAATTCAATAAAAGCCCGCAACACAACACACTCTGGTACCCTCTGTTAGAGCCCGCCCCCTTCCCGCCACTCGAGCATCTGCCCATCTAAATCGCATTGCCCTGCCCCAAAATTTCAAATTGACACGAGTCGCTGTGTACATTTTGTAGTGCTTAATGTGAATCGAGTTACGCTGTGCGGCACGCATTGGGGCAAGTTTTTATTGTGTTGCCTTTGCATTGCATAGTTTCAGGCGCTGTGTGTGCGACTGAGTGCGTGTGTGTGTGTAAGTATGTGTAAGTGCTTTCCATCGCTTGTCCGTATCAATTATTGGACTGCTTCTGCGTGGGCGTGCTGTCCATTTGCTGTCAATGCAAATAGATTAGCCTAATTAAATAGTTCTTCATTCGGTGCAACAGAGTATTTTTTCTTCTGCAAATAGCTTTAGTCATACCCTTACTGAGGGTGTTATAAGCTTGTCATGAAATGTGTGACGCATCTATATAGCAGGTATATTGTTGATGAGTATTATCAGCCGAGCCGATATGGATCTGGATCTGAATCCGGCTTTACTACTTTACCATGTTACTGTCATAAAAACAATCGGTCAGATATTGATCAAATGGTCGATTTAGTTTGCCTAGCTACTATAGTACATATATATGTATATTTGGTAGAGTATACAAGATTTGTCCATCCCTAGGCACCAATTACCTCTCGTTGTGGTGTTCCCATTGTCGCACAAACGAGCACAAATTTGGTTGCAGTCAGACGCTACGGAATTTTGTGTGCCCAGGGCGGTGCAGTAATTGGTATCTCTTGGTCTAGAGGGTGTCAGTGAGGTTTTCTCTCTCTGTCTCCCTCATGCGATATGCCAGCTTAATGGAATTCGTTTGAGCAGCGACAGTAGGAGGTTACGCTTCAGTCTTAGTGCGCATTTAAGGGGGCGTGCTGTGGCAAGTTCCGATTTTGCCACACACAATTTTTGACAAATTTCCGCTAGTCATATTTTTGTTAGCTAGTTTTTCGGTTAAGGGATGCCTAAAAGCTGGCTAACAGACATATGCAAAATGCTCATTTGACAGCATTTAGCCGTAAGCTGCACACACACACACACACACACACAAACACACACAAACAAACCGCAGCAGCCACACGCATTCACACACAGACACACACGCCGCACACCGACGCATAAATTACGGCATTTTGTGGGCAGCAACATAACTAACAGTAATTAGCTACTTTATGTGACAGTCACACATACACACGCATACAGACGCACACACACGCGCACACAACCAAAGCCCGCAAACTTCCCTCAGTTTATGCTTTCAAATTTTGTGTTTGTGGTCAATTGGGAATTGCAATTAACGCGTTGCTTTAGTTTTATGACCTTTTCGGTTGTGGTTGTTTATATTATAGTTTTTTGCCAAACACACACACAACACAGGACACACACACACCCACACACTTACATAAATCGCCACACTTATTTTGCCATTATAATAAATTGGCTCGCTTTGTGCAGACAGCTCACAGCGCTTGTTTGTCCTTTACTTGTTTATGTCCTCTTTTTATGCCAGGAATACCTACTATTTTTCTTTCGGCCATCTTTGGCTTTGGCTTGGAGTTGCTCATAAATTTTGTATGCTGCATAAGCTGTACGCAAAACGCAAATTGCAAACGGAATTCGCTTTCTTTTTGCCACTCTGTTTTTTTTTTTTATGTTGCGTAGTAAATAAGTAAAACATTTTGCAGGTAAATCGGATTTCGGTGGTGTTCTTTTATATAGTTTTAATAAAACATGCGATTTAAAAGCATTTTGTACAGCTACAGGGAGTTTAAAATAATCCCTGTTGCCGTAGTTCAAAAATAAATCTCAGTGCTTCTCGCTGCGCTTCTCTCGGCACTAACACTTTAAAACTTTTCGACTTGCATTCAAAGAGCTTTTGAGAAGTTTTTATGATTTATCGCGTTTCGCTCTGCTACTCTAGCACATTCAACAGCTTATCTCGTGAAATATAATCGCTTCTCGCTGCTCGCAACAAGCTGCTCCCCCAGACCGCCGCGCACAGCACTTACTATTTGCACATAGACAGCATTTTATGCAAATTCGATCATATATTTAGCTTCTTAGATCATAAACATGTCATGGGCAACAACAAAAGGAGACGAATTGCCAACATAAGAAGGCAAACAAATTTAAATGCAAATGAAATATTGCACACATACAGGGAATAAATAAAAATCAGACACAATCAGCTGCGCATAGATAACGCAAATGATGCCATTAAAATGCAAAATTCTTATATCTAATAATGCGCTGTCGATGCCAGACACAGGACCAGGCCGTGGGCATTAACTTAGAGTAAGAGGTTGCGCAGGCCATTTATTTATATGTTTTACTACAGTTCGCATATATTTTTTAATTTGGAATATTACTAATAGAAGTCCAATTTCTAATGTTGAGCATATACGTTGAATTTTAAAGTTGTGTAACATTTTGCACACCGATCGAACACAGCGTAAATCTTTTCCTATTTATGTGTACTTCCATGTTTTGACATATGAGTACTAAAAAGAAATCATGTTACATTTCTCTGTAGCTTATTTTTTTAATTTTTTTTTATAGCTTTTTTCGTTCCTCTATATGTCTTATGGTTATATAAAAGCGCCGGACTTCTAACAATATGTGAAACACTTGATTTTCGTTCTAATTATTTGTTGTAAATAGTAATATTTGCAATGTCTAGTTGAATTGTTATAATAACAACTTATACAAACAAATGTAAATGTAAAATTGTTGCTGCATTTGAACCAGCGACCCGACGCTTATTAGTTCGACGCTCAGTCAATTACTAAATGTACATCATGATGTAAAAGTTTACAGTTGGTAATGTATACGTGTGCATCATGATGTTAGAATTGGTATGTGTTACATTTGAATACACAGACAGCTGTCACAATGTTAATATTATTAATCTTAATGTGTATTCTATATACATATGTATTCACAATATTGTTTGATATTTTATATGGCTCAAGGATACATTTTAAGTATTTTACACGGTATTTGCTTGTGCTGCCTCGAATATTTTACTCATTTGCGTTATATCTCTGCATTTTTTTTTTTTTTTGGCCAAGCAATTGCCACTTGCCAAGCGATAAATTTAAAAGCGAAATTGCGCCGCCGACACATTCGCAACAATGGCGGCGGGGGAGGGATGCAAGCGAGGCGCAGGCACTTTTCCACCTGCGCGCTGAAGACGCATCGCAAAATACCAACCGAAAGGTGTCTGCGGCTGACCACACACTTCCTCGACGCATGTGTGTGTGTGTGCGCGTGTGTGGTCTGTGTGTGCTTAGCAAATTTTTGGTATCTCTCTCTCTCTGCGCTTTCTGGCTTTCTGCTTGCTGTTTGCAATTAAATGTTGCAGAATCTGCTGCAAACTAAAATATTTTGTTTTAATTATAAACTAGCGCACGTTCACCGTGTGCAGCCTGACAGTTTGAAGTTCATTTAAAATTGCACATTGTTGTAACAACAACAACAACAACAGCAACAACAACAACAACAACAACAACAACAACAACAACAACAACAACAACAACAACTTCAGCTGCCACTTCATTTGATACTCATTTAAGTTAATAAAATTGCCGGCAAGCAATGCTCGTTGCCGCGTTGCACATGCAACCTAGTTCCGTAAATTGACGTGGAAAAATTGGACAACCAGCTAAATGAGCAGCGACTTAATTGGAAATTTGCTGTTGGTTCCAGAATAGTTAGCTACTAAAATAAATGCATATAGACACAAAGCTGTCAGCGTTCAATATATGCTCGCTCAAAGGCGAATTCTTAATAAATAATTGCTAAAAAGTTCTTCTTTAACTGGCAAGACTCTCAGCACATTTACTGTAGGCTGTATTTAGATATATTAATTGGTTCGTTATTTCACAATCTGAATTTTGGTTTTTAAGCTTAACAAACTTTTTATTAGTTTTTAATTTCACAACCCAGCTGGTCCGCCGATATCTCGGGAGATCGTACTTTTTACTCTCTTGCCTATCTCTAGACTTATTTTAATATCGATTGTTATTATTATTAATGTACTTTGACAACTTACATTGCACTAATTACACACTGCTTTGTGAGAAAATTCAAATTAATTAAAAACCTGACCTCAGTGCTGTTAATTGAATGGACAAAAGTCTGCTAAGGAGCTTACCTAAAGTTACCAATTCATAGTTTTAATGTGAAAATGTTAATTTCACTTTTAACTTAGCAAATTAAATAGTTGGGAGGGCTTTTAAGTTTCTTGTTACTTACAAATTCTGCTTTTCTCTTTATCAGTGTCTGGATACTCGCTTGAATTTCTGATTTTAGAGGGAATCGTTATTTTGTTGTAATTGAATTGGTCTTGAATCAAGCACCACTAATTAATTGACGGACCCTAATTTGCTTTTAGTTACAAGTCTTTGTCGTTGTCGTCGTCTGGGCAGCTGCCTTTTTTAATTCAATATGTCAAAAACGTCGCTGGTAAAAACCTCTGCCAAGCATTTGCATTCGAGAGGGGCGTGCCAGACGCCCTAACGCCACCCGTCCTTGCACGTCTTTGGCAGCTATGATAGACGCAGTCAACAGCTGCCAGTCAAAGTAGGTAGGCGGGTTAAGGCTCATCCTCTGTGCGCCGACGTTGGCTCTGGCTGTGCGTCAAACTGACAGTCCGACCTGACGGCGGCAGACTGTTATAGGTAGGCAGGCAGCTGCTTAGTTAGTTAGTTAGTTGGACTTGCCACAAAACCATTGGCCAAACGACTCAGACATGGCCCGAAGCGCACAGACCCGGCTACGTGTGCTTGCCTATGCTTAAAATGAGGTAACAAATTGCAGTTGAAGTTTAATTTAATTGTTGCTCGACTCGAGTTTTGAGCTAACTCACTGCACCTGCTGCTAGGCGTTAGTTTTAAATTTTTCTCATTTAAATGTGGCTTAAATGCGGCAAGCATGAGCAGATTTTAATTGAAAACTTTCGTGGTAGTTACATAAATGCTGCTTAAAGTTATAATTAAATGCGATGTACCAATTTGTATATGCAAAATAAATAAAATAATATTATAAATAGTTGCTTAGATGTACTAAAGAAATATGTTGTTAGATTTTGAAAGACCTGTTTGTGTATATTTTTGGTCTTGTCAAATTATTAACAAATATTTGTATATTCATATCAGATATCAGAAACTGCAAATGAAGAAATATATTATACTAAATTTTAAATTTAACTATTTCTTAAGGCTTATCGCATGATTTTCATAAGCATTCAGATATGTTATATAAATATATACATTAAATTTAAATTTAAATAAAATATATTTATGTAAAGCAGCACACAAAATAATCATTAAATTCATGAGGCATTAAATTGTGTCTTGTCTAGAAAGCTTTTTTTGTTATTTTTAAAAAAATATCTCGACATAATTATATTTAAAAAACAAATATTTGTACTTTAGATGTAATCATCTTTGAAATGTTTAAGTTAAAATACAATATACATTTATTTTGTTGTCTAAAATATTTTAAATTATATTAAAAACAAGTAAGAGGTTCTAGTCGGGAGCTCCCGACGTGGGAATACCCTGAACCCTCTTTGAGGTGGTAGCGGGGAGGTGGCGATAGGTATAAAATGAAAGAAACTTGACATATATATAATATTCTAGAAGCAACATATCATATTTGGTGACTCTAACTCTTATTATTCACCAAAATTGCTCAAAAAACAGGAATTCGATATCGATTTTTATCGATTGCTTGGAAACGGAGTAAGTTATCGATTATCGGAAACAAACTCGATCTGCGCAGGCACTAGGAGCACCTACATCTAAAATTTGAGCTCTCTAGCTCTGAGATCCTTGCGTTCATACATACGGACAGACGGACAGACGGACGGACGGACGGACAGACAGACGGACGGACATGGCTAGATCGACTCGGCTATTGATGCTGATCAAGAATATATATACTTTATGGGGTCGGAGATGCTTCCTTCTTCCTGTTACATACATTTGCATTTTGAACAACTACAAAATAAATACAATACCCATTTTCAATGGGCTCAGGGTATAATAATATTTAAAATATTTTAGCCATAACACTTAGCTTCACAACGACTTAAATGGCACATTGCTCATAAAGTAACATAACTTTTACCAACTTTTTAAAAAAATGTTACAAATGTGCCGCAAAGTATTTTCTTCATTTATGCCAAAAATGGCTCAGTTCAACTTTACGTAGAATCCCCCTGGCAGTTGCAATTTTTAACAGCTACCGCACAATATGCAAAATATGAACACAATGCGACATAATTTGTATAAATCACAGACAAAAGCAAACAATTTGCCCAAATGCAATGCGGAAATGCTGTTGCTTCAGCTCGGCACTGCATTGCGGTGAAAATGTGGAGAATATTTCATAAAATATACAGCAAGAGGCAGCTGATATTAAATCATTATCAGCTACAGCGGCAGCAGCAGCAGCGGCAACAACAGACAACAGTTTGTCTGACAGCTACAAACATTTTACAAGCAATTCAACACAAGGGACAAGCAGCAAAGCAAATGATGCAGCAAAAGCTGAGTTCGATGTGGCGGGAGGAGGAGGTAAAAGGAGAACACGACGTGATGAGGCAGGAGCAACAGCGGCGGCGGCAGCGGCAGCGGCAGCGTGGCATGCTAGTGGTTCGTTACCCACCAGTGCGATAAAGTTGTCATAGTGTGAAACAAACAATTCATCAGCGTCAATGTGATAAATTATATTTTTCACCACACACACTCACACACACACACACACACACACACACACACACACACACAGGGAGAGCAAGAAAATTGGCGGGCAACATTTTTCTACGTAGCACGATATCGAAAAGTAGAACATGATAAATGGCACCGTTCAATTGAATTATAAACAATAAAACAAGCGCAAGCATCAAGCATACGCATAGTGTAACAGCCATAATACGTATACGCCATGTCCAACGAAACAAACAAGTATTAAACTTTTAAAAGAGCGGCTAGAAATAACACGCTAAATACAATTAAAATGTTCCGCAAAATAAAAGCCAAGAACAAAATGTGGCTTATTTTCAGTGCTTTGCTTTTTCAACTCGGCCAATTAGATTATGTTGGTGCCTTGTCTGGCTCCATTTTAATGGTACTTTCGCTCTTGTTGTTTCTTCTTCGTTTTATTTAAAAAAAAAAACAAAACAAATTGTTTGGCCTTGTTGTGGTTTCATTGGCACCACTGAAATGTTTCGGCCTAATGCGCATCAGCTCAGCTTAAAGCTAAGATTCTAATTTGGCGCATAAATTTCATTGACTGACCGCATTTATTTATTTATCGCCCAGTTTATGCGGCACTTAGGGGATTTGTAATTTGTAAGCCAACCACAATTCGACAGTAGGTGCGGCCAGAAACACGATTAACATGACAGTATGGGTAATTGCTTCATTTGTTATGCTGCATTTTTGTCTACTCGAGTACAGTTGGAGTCACTAAGCTAAACATATGAGTTGGTTATATGTTATTCAATTCGATTTATTTTTCGTAACTTTCATAAATTTTTACTTGACTTCTGTTTTTCTTATTATCTCAATGGAAGCTTACCCTTACTTAGAGCATCTACTCCGATTCTTTGCATATTTTACATCACTTTTTCAATATTTTCTTTATAAATAAACGTTTGTTTACCAATCGCTTGTCAAAAGAATGTTTTTTTTTTGCATTATTCCTTTTGCCACTTTCGTAAACGTTTTACTGGCAGACTCTTGCGCGCGGCAGAGCACTTTATTCCCTTGGTTTCATCCTTCTTTATTTCGTAATCGGTTTACTAGCTCACTCTTGTGTTTACTCTTCCTGGAGAGCGCTTGTATTATTTGGTTTTCTTCTTCGTGCGCATTCGTTTCGATTTCGAAAAGGTTTCACTGGCTTTTTCTCTGCGTTTGTACTTCAATTTTGCTTTTTCCTGCTCAGACACACTCTAAAGGGAATCCTTTTCGTAGATGTTGCACTGGTTGCCGTTTTATTTAATTGTCTGAACATTCTTGAATTTATTTCATTCTTTATTTCTGCTTTTGACTCGCATTCCTCAACTTTGCACTGATTTGGCAAACATAAAATAAATTTTAAACGCCGCTTATTTTCTGCACAATTCAAAGCAGAACTTGCCACCCACAGCATGTGGCATGTTTCAAATATTTTAACAATTTGTAGTCGTTGGCTTTTGCCAATCTTCAAAAACTTCAATCATGCATAAATTTTTATTGCCAGGCATTAAAACATATGCTGGCAGGCGACACACACACACATACACGCCTCTACACACCCACACGCATACGCATACACATATTTATGACATGCTTGTTGACTGCTTATGATATAGTCCTTGTGCTTGTCCTTGTTGCTGTTGTTGTCGTTGTCGTTGTCGTTGTCATTGCTTCTGCGTCTGCTGCCATTTTCGATACACTTGTCTGTCTGCCATGTCACTCGACTCGAATCGACTTGACTGCTGCCACGCCCCCCAGCCAAGAGTCATTGTCAATGTTTTTGTGCATAGTTCCTGTTGTTTGTTGTGGCAACTGCTGCTGCGTGTGTGTAGATTGAAATTTATGCGCGTTGATAACAAGACACCCGCCCCCCTCCGAAAATGTAGACAAAAATTGATATTTTATGGTTATGAATTATTGCCAGCGATTATCTTACATAAAAACGCCGGATCAAGAAGGATTTTAAACCCAAAAAAGAAAGGGAACAAGTCGATAGCATAAAAGCAATGTCAAAAAAATAATGTATATATATAGTAAGCTGTTCTACACAGATCAGCGCTGCTTACGAGCACTCGCAATAAACCGAAAACTTTGGCTGCAAATTGTGCGTGGAAAAATAAATAACTTTGAAGTTAAGATAGTTCAATACAAAGTTTATGGCAACAGAGAAAATGCTGCACACTAGAGACTTTTCAATATATTTAAATAATATTTTTGTATGCACTTTTTGTATGCGAGTGTTGCAAATGAAAACGAATTTTTTTCGACTTACGCAAATTGCATTTGGGAGAGAGAAAAGTTTTCGTTGCATCATTTGGAATTTGGTAAAAAGTATATGCAAATAAATTGTGAAGCAAAGCGATTGGAGAAAACTTTTAAAAAGTCCATCATTTTCATATGTGTGCACATGGTTTTTATATATTGAAGGCTCTTCAATGATAAGCAATTTATTATACTTTTATTTGAAAAGAATTTAAGTTCGATGCATCATTTGTTTATGTTCGCAAATAAAATGTGTATAAATCAAGGCACATTTTTATCACATCAAACTTTTAGTTTATAGTGAGCTGAAAAGGAGATTATCCTGATTAATGATGATTGCTGCTCAAACATTGCGACATGAATAAATGATACATTTGAGTATGGAATTGGATAGGTTTGGATAGGCTTTTAAAACATGTGAGGCTCATCAGGTGCACATTTCCGTTTGCTGGCACAAAGGTTAAAGACAACAAATTGACTTAACTAGGAAATTCCTGAGCAAACTTTTCTATGGGACTCTGGCAGTCTAACATATGCACATATTTTGTTATCGTTGTGATATCACTTTGTAGTTGATATTACATTGGCAAATATGTTAATCAATTTGTTTGTTTGAAGAACACATTGCCTTCACTTTGTACTCTTTTACACAGCTTAAGAATTAATTTTGTGGTTAAGTTGATTATCATAGCATACTTATGAGCATATGTGTTTATAGTTAGCAGCTTGGATGCTTCTGTTTAGCTTTAATTAGCCTTAAGGTCCACCCTGTTGTGCTACTCGAGAACGTTCTAACCATCAAGCTGCAACTCTAATAAAGCATGTAAGTATAGCATATGTTGATATTGTTTTTCATAGAAAGCTCTCATTGTTCGCCTGCTGTTTTGAGCTGTGAGGCTCTCTCCAGCCAAGTCTTAACTAGTTTTCTGGGTCTACTTGTGGGCATATGCCGCTATTGTTATCAATAAGCCGTATGGCTTTTATTGAGTTCGCTTCATTTTTGGTGCATCAATGTGTTCGCAAAACACTTGAACCCCTATTGTTCTGCTCTAGTTCAGCACAAGACATCAGCGAGCAACTGGAGCCAAGTGGCAAAAGGACTTGTTCACTTGACTCTCATCCAATTGCTGCTGCCATTTGATGGTGAATCCTTGACATGGTCACACGCTGCGTGGCCGGCGTCATTGGCTCTTTATAATGATTTTCCATGCACTGCCATATCCAACACAATTGTCAAGCCAAAAGGAAGCTCAATGCATGCCATGCTGTAAATGATATGCAACGGGGGGGGGGGGGCTAAAGACTAAAGTAGATACTCGCATTAGGCGAACAGGCAAATGCGCTGATGAAGCAGCTGCCGCAGCGCCACTGACAGCTCTGACAGCTAGCAAAAGCACATTTGCGTGAATAGATCAGAGCCATATCATAAAAGTGGGCGTGGGTGGACGCACAGTTGAGCGCACGGCTTTACTGCAGGAACTGTGCTGCTTGTCGCAACCCATGTATCCACTGTTCAGCACTCACACCCACCCTCCCGTAATAACCCGTGTGCCCCTTGTGCCCACTGTAACCCTCCATCAACTGTGCAGCTGCAGCGCGACACGTACTCAAGTCTTCGTTGAAGTTGTTGCCCAGCCTGGCCCGGCAGTGTCGAGTGTTGCGTTCGCTTCCTGTTCGAATGTGTGTGTTCCAGTGAGTGTGCGTGTGTGTGTGTATGCGTGTGTGCTTGTGCGAGTGTCATGAAGTGCCTGACTTGCATGTGCGCAGCTGCTGACAGTTGACGGGCGACGCTCAAACATCGTCCTGCAACAAACCGGCTTGTCGTACTTATTCATGCCCCATAACCACACCCACAACTCAGTCTCAAACTCCCCATCTACACTCCGCCCACTCCTACTGCATACTGTAATGGCGTTGGCTTCTTTAAATTATCGCGCCATGTGCGTAGGTGTCCTGGCATAAAATACAGTTACATTTATTATGCCCTCGCCTGGGGCTGTTTTGTACAATCAGTTGGTTTGTTATTTATGCTAAATAGTATCGATAAGTGCTGTCGATAATACTTGTTGATTACTTTATAGCTCTAACAATTATTTATGTTGGCTTTTCTTTTTCGATTATTGACATCGAGAGCTTATCGATAACATGTTTCGTTAAATTTCCGTATCGCTTAAGCGGTAAGGATTGCAAATTGTTATCGATGTTTTCTATCGAGTTAATTCAGTAATAATTAAGTAATACTTGTTTTAATTTGTTCATCGATAATTGTCAACGCCAGCTTTAATCGATAAACGATGACAATAAGTGCAATAAATAACATTTCTGAAACTAGGGCGAATGAAAAGCGAATGCGTTCAGACTGGGTTTTCAATCATATATTGATACCAAGCAAGCTTGGTGTGTGGGTTCATATATAGTTTGAACAGATTAAGTATATTTCAGTTTGCAGTACGGCAGGGACTGTGTTTGAAGTATCTTCCAGTCGGGTTATTACAATTAGAGAACTTTCTTTGCCTACTTGAATTTTTTTTTTTATTTAGATCAGACAACTCTTTTAGCATGCTTATCTTTCAGAGTGTCTAGTATTCGCCATTTTTCGTTTAATTTTTGGCTCTTCTTGATTTTAATAGCCGCCGCCTGAGGGCAGCAGCACCATAGTGCTCGTCTCTGTCCGCGACATTCAATTTATTTCTGCATAAACATTTTATACACTCGTTGAAGGCGACTGTTCGCTGTTGTTGCTTTTGTTGCTGGCTGGCTTTTGCATTTTTTATATGCATGTAGAATGTCGGAATAATTCATACTCAGGCACACGCAGACAGACAAACCTTTGTATATAATAATTGCTTTCATATCGCAGAGTTTTTATGCTGTTCTCTTGTTTTTTTTTTTTTTTTTTTTTTCTGCAACTTTGTTTTGTGATTTGTTGAATGCTGTGATTTAATTTTAAATGAGTTTTTGATTTATGCATTAAACACATAATTGTAACAGCTTTTTCTTTTGCCTTTGTAACTTTGGTTTTTTTTTTCCTGCTGTTGTCGTTGTTTTCACTCCCCGATAAAGCTGGAGGCTTTTGTCTCCTGGCAGCGGATTTGGCTGCCACTTTAGGTGCATAATTTAATGTTTAGCGTGATTTATGGCGACTTTGTTGCAAGAGCGCCAAGAAAAAAAAGGGGGCTTTTAATGTGCAGAAAAAGCGGCGGATTTGGTTAAATATTTGAGAGTTTTATAGGGTTTACTCGGGTGTGAGCTCGGCGTCTTGTGGAGCATTAAATGGAGTCTAGCCTTCGGCTCATATTTTCCTTTTTCAGGCTGGCTTGAAAGGGTGCTATTTTATATCAGACCCAATGCTCAGCTTAGCTTGGATTGAGAGACTTGGCCAACGCCATTAGCTTTTTTATTTATATTCGTCCGCGAATAAAAGATATGGGATCTGCGCAGTCTTTGATATTTTACCAATTTATTGGCGAATGTTGTTGATATTTTTTTTTAATTCAGTTACTCCGTGGGCTTGAAAAGGAAAATATTTAAGCCTGAAGCATGGCGGAGAGGTTTAAGCTTCTTGGATTTTCATATTTACTTATTATACAAAAGAATTTAATTTTCCATTTGCCATTAACTAATGCTTAGCAATGCATAATTTTATAATTTAAATTTTAACTATTGTTAATTGCAAAGCTCGTATCTAATATGGTTATGCTGTATGCTTGAGTGCATATAATCCCATTGAAAATTTGTGAAAATACGCTTGCACATGCACAAAAAGCCAGCACATTTCGGGTCCAAATTTGGCCGACAATAATCCCAGCTAAAATGTTCAGTTCAAGACTCGAAGTGCAATTAAACTAAAAGCTTTTAAAGGCGCAGACAATCAAAATTAACATATGCATATTTTCAACTGGAGTGTGGCTAGAAAAGGGCTAAGACAAAACCCAACTGAGATTTGCAGCTATATTGGGACTGGAATTATGGAGCGTTTAGTGCGTGCGTCATAAAATGCGCAATGAAGTGCAAAGGCATAGAAAATATTGCGTATACGCAACGTGTCCCATTTTTATTGTTTATATTTTGGTGGGTGGGGGGGACTTTTGTCAGCATATCATGTGCGTGCCCCGTTTAACAAAACTAAAGTGCAAACATAAATAATAATAAAAATGCCAAATAACATTAAATGGTAGCCCGGGACAAACGAAAAGCCAATGGCTCAGAGGTTAGCAAATTTATGAGCTTTGACCGTCAGCTGCAAAGTGATTTCGGATTATGACATTTGACACATAAAGTTTTTATGGCCACAGCGATAGGATTAGTTCGCATAGAGTGTGGACTGTGCGGGTCTGTGCCCCGTGTCCTGCATAACAAATTGGTGTCCTGTTTCCATGAGGTCAGCTCTGGCCTTAAAACAATTTCTTTTCATTTTTGCTTCTTCATTTGCTCAGCTTATGTAAGAGAAATAATTTTAGCCTGATTTGCTGGCGCACCCGCTCCAGTTCCCTATAAGCATTTATGCAGTTATTGCTGGTTTGCATAAATAAATTCGAGTGTGCTCTCAAATGTCGGCATCCTGCCAGGCTACTAAACCCATTTCAGCATATATCTACTTGCCACTTGGTATCAATTCTTCTGCCAGAGCTCTGGAGGGTTTTCGGCTGTATGGCAATGCCCGTCAACTGGGTCACGTATAAGCCCGACCAAGGCCCGCCCCCCTTGCTCGGCCTCAACACACAGCTCTTCAAGCTATGCTGCATACTTTTTGGCTGTGTGTTTGTGTGTGCGTGTGTATTTGCAGGTGTGCGTTTGTGTGTGTGTGCCTAGCTACGTTTTTCTTGTTCATTGATTCGAACGTTTCTCATGCGCTTTGCCTGGCATGTTTACATTTTCATTTTTTCTTCATTTCTCATCGCAATTTTATTTTTTTGTATTTCTTACTGAGATGTTGCAGCGATAAAAATTCAATTTTGTTTATAAGCAAATACCCAACACTGGCTGCCTCGCTCTGCCTGGCTCTGCCTGGCTGCCTACCTGCTGGTAACTGCACAACCATTTCTCGATTGAATCTTGTCATTCATGCCACACATTAGTCTCAAGTGCTGGCGCGCTATTTGTCCTGTGGTGTGGCAACTTGTGGGTGATTTATAGTTTCCTTATTTATTCCACTCAGCAAACAGATGATATAGCTATTTCCCGGCTAGCCATTGCACTTATATTAGCTTAAATATTACTCGAATACTTTTATTGCAAAGTTAACTTATTTAAAGTAAACTCTTTTCGAGCAGAAGAATGCGTCTGTGTGGGAAACTGGCAAGAGGTAGATCGCCGTTTGAAATTCATATTCAAATTTAATTTATTATATTTTTTTATTTAATTTGTAATATCTCACACAGTACAAATCTGAAAATTAAATGCGTGCTAACAATAATAATTGAAATAGTTCGTTTTTTGTGATGCGCCTCAACCTGCCTCGACGAACCAGATACTTGTTGAGTTTGGCCAAGATATAAATTACCTTTTTTTAATAAATATATAATCCGGTTAAGTTTCGACCAACTCTTATTTCGGATAATGCCGTCATGCCACCAAAAATAATTCTCTGAGCAGCCATAAAAAGATAGCCCATTTGAAAATACAATTAAATACGTAACGATATTTTCATAAATTGAAATGCGACACGTTAATTAACACCTTGCGTTCAATACAGAATGATATTAATAATGCATCTACATGTGCGGGCATAAAAATGCGCACAATTGATTTATGTCGCGTTAATTACACAACAACGTTTATAAATTGCACGGTCGGACATGATAAAATGCGTAATTAATATAATTTATAAAAAAGAAGTGAAGTAGTGAAGTAAAAAAAAAAATGAAATAATACATATGCATTGTGCTTAACAATAATTGATGAGCAAATGCATTAAACATATGCACAAAATTGGCCCATAAATTACAATTACACGCATTCGTACACAACAGCTGTATGTGCGGCCTCTTTAAATAAACACTACTTAAATTAAGTCATAACTCTTGAATAATAAATACTTTGCAATAAAAACTCTCGCTGCAAGCAGACTCTTGACTCCAAAGGCAGCTGCTCCTTGGCAAACTGTTCAAAGTGCCACTAGAATAATGTGTCAATAATGTGAGATTATATCGAATACAATCAAACTTCACTCTCTCTATGAACACACACAAATACGCACATACACACACACACACAAACCCACACACATGGCGGTCGACTTTGTGGCCCCTGTGGATAGAAGCAAAAGGGAAAAAGGAAAAAGCGGCTCAGTTTGTGTGAAAGTTGCCTTTTGAAGTTAATAACAAGCAGGCGCCTCTTGTGAACTCTTTCTAGCTTTCTCTCTCACTCTCCACTTTCTGTGGCCCTAATGCGGCTATGCCTTTTTATATAATTTATATATACCCTAACTAGAAAACTAAACGGGCTTGATTATTTCAAGCTTTTCTGTTTCAACTCCAGATACATTCCTATATCATATATGTTTAAGGTTTCTGTATAAAACTATTTCAGTTTTACTTATATTTGATCTTGCTAAGATATAATTTAGGTTTCCAAAAGCAGCTGCTGTGCATATCCAGCTTTAATTTGTGCCTTCTCTTAACATAATCCCAACTATGTAGCTACAGGGTATTCCACGGTCCAATTTCTTTTCGCGTGCCGCTGTTCATTTAAGGCATATGCGAATATATATTTGATATTTTGTACATTTTTAAGCTTAAAGTCACGTATTTAGATTATTATTATTATTTTTTGGCTTTCGAGAGCAAAAAAAAAATAATAAAAGCAAAAGGGAAAATCAATTGGGAGTAAATTGAGGGAATGTCATTTAGACTTCCGTTTCCGCTTACGCTGCTGCCAGAGCGTTAACAAACAATTGTCAAACACACGCGCACGCACACACACAAACAGACACGCACATACACTCGCACACTTATGACACTCGAGTCGGAAGTGCGACAATGTGGCATATGATCCCGACACAGACTGAGGCACTTGCATAAATATATAAGTAGACAATTTTAGAGGCATGTATGCCAAGCCGCCAGTGTGCGTGTGTGTGTGTGTGTATGTGTGTGTGTGTGCGTGTATGTGTAGTGTGCAACCACTTTAAACACAATCTAATGTCAACAAGCCAAAAGACAGAGAAAGACATAAAGCGATAGGGAGAGAGAGAGAGAGACAGGCAATGACATGGCATTGCACATGTACGCCAAGTTCGACTTATAAATGTGGTTTAACTTCTATTCGCTTGTTGTAAGCATGTGGTGCCAACTGCTCCACATTTCTGTGTGTGCTGTGTGGTGTGTGTGTGTGTGTGCGTGTGCGGTTCGGCTTTTACTTGGCTTGATGCGTATCAATGAAGTTGTTAGTCGAGTGGCGCTTCCCGCCTGCACTAGCCCCGCCCCCCTTCGGTTAATGTGTGTGAGCGTGTGTCTCGTTCACTTTATTGGATTATCAGGCAAATTTTATAGTATTCCATTTTATTCCCCACACACATATGTGGAGTTTGCTTGTAAACTTAAATGGCTTTTTGCCGTAAGCCCGCTTTTTTTTTTCTTTCTCAAGGCATATTTATTTGCCTGGCTGGATTATTACATAAATGGGGTGTTATATGTAATTGGATTTTGGCTTTGCATTAGTTGGCGAAGGGTAGCTTAGTAAGGGAAATCGCAGGCAATTTAAGATTGGGGTAGTAAATTATATATATACATATATGAAGCTATACCTTGTTAAAAGACAATTAATTTTTAAACGCATTGCCGGCCATCTTTATTCTGGTTGTGCCTTATAAATATGTTATTGAAAGAAAAGGAATTAAAATCAATTATAAATTCATGCGTGCTAACAATAATAATTAATATACATTTATGAAATTTCACTTTATTATTTGTATTAATTAAAGATGCATGGCACACATAATTATTACTGTATTGTTATATTTAGTAAAATAATATTCGTTCATTAAAGTTGCGTTTTAAATAATCAAGTATAAGATATCTAGGTTTAAAAGCTTACGTTTCCAGCTGAGAAAACATTGCTTGAAATCTCTTGAGTAGCAGCACATTAAATCCCCAACACACACACACACACACACACACACACATACACACACACACACACACACACACACACACACACACACACACACACACACACACACACACACACACACACACACACACACACACACACACACACACCCAGACAGGAATGCATACATAAATTTGTACATTGACAGGCATTAAAAATGTAAACTGCATTGCAAATGTTTTTAGCCCAAATATACGAAATACCCATTAAACCCCCAATGGAATGGGTTGGGCAGCACAGCTGCGTTTTACAAAAAGGAAGAAAGAAGCTGAAAAACAATGCAGAAACAATAGAAAACAATTGACGTAGCACAATGCGACAGCAGGACGAGCATAGATTCCGTGCAGATTCACACGTACCCCCAGGGGTAAACAACGCCAGGCACACACACTCGCACACTCGCACACCCCAAACACACAACTAGAACAGACAGCGAGGCGAATGCATGTGCCCCAAATGCTACGTTTTAATTGTTGAACCACAGAAGTGCTTACATTTAGCTCGAGGGTGCCAGCTGCACGAGGTGCTCGCTGAAAGAGAGAGGATGTGAGCGGAGTGGGGGGGGGGCCATATTGGGAGCTTACATTTCCATTCCGGTCTGCTGTTTGTTTGCCTAACCCACATACAAGGCTGCAGTCTGAATTCAACTTGAGCTGCATTCTAATTTAGACATCAATTTTAAGCCCCAGCTACAAAACGGCAGAAAGACATAAATAAATAAGGTTCAAATTATAAACGAAAGCAAACACTAAATCCGAACAGCCAGTCGGACTCGACCCAGCGTAAGTCTCCTTCTGTTCAGCTATCTAAAATTGTATTTGCCCGTCCTTCGATTCGAACAGCGCTGCTAAATCACCCGGTAAAAACAACACATCGCACACGGTCTGCATTCAAATCAGCTCCAATTTTCCAGCTTCCACTATGCAAAAAAAAAAAAAAAAAACAGGTGCTGCATGCGGCCAAAATCGAATTTTGGGTAGTTTTGCTTTGCGAAAGGTGCGACAAATAAATAAGTTTTTCGCCTCGTTTATTTCTGCAGTAAAAGTCACCAAATGCAATAGAAGACGCTTCAGCTAACAGGTTCAGTTAAGCATAAATTTCTTCTGCTGTCTTTGAAATTGGCGCATATTTATTTTAAAAAGGGTTTGAAAAAATAGTTGACATTGCTTTATGCATTGCATTTTACTTTTGAAAAATCTCAAAAAATATTTTTTATTGAAATTGTTTTATATTTCAAATAAAAAAAGTCACTGAAAGCTATTAAAAATGTTCGCTATAGCTTATTTTTAGTTCATATTTATGCTTTCTATTTTGTTTTCGCTTTATGTAGCAAATTTTATATGATTTATATTTTCACACAAGTTGGCAGACCTGCTTTTAGCTAAATAAAAAGTAAAAATCGTTTCCATTCAATTTAGGCCAAAGCTTTGAAATCAGAATTAAAAAATGTATAGATTGAAGCAATATAAAAAATATAAATAAATAAATATTATTTTTTGAATGTTATTTTATCTTCACATTCTATCAAAAAAATATAACGAGCAAATTTTAATGGTTTTCCAAATATGCCAGATT
The DNA here is from genome assembly GCA_018903485.1 of Drosophila littoralis. Taxonomy (NCBI): domain Eukaryota; kingdom Metazoa; phylum Arthropoda; class Insecta; order Diptera; family Drosophilidae; genus Drosophila; species Drosophila littoralis. Next base: position 880,870 of record JAEIGF010000368.1, on the reverse strand, counting down.
TAAAGCTAGGATGAATTGAGGTAAATATTTATTTACAATATTTTCCACTTTTTTGCTTTAATAAATGCAATGAACTTTAAGTTGGTAATTATGCTGCTTCATTAAACAGCTTTTAGTCTTGCCTAAGCTAATAAATCTTTTACATAATTGAGTTCGGTAAAAGCAGCTTTTAACAAGACGTAAAACTGTTGTTAATCGTATTATTCTTAAATATTTAGTAAGCTGAGCAAAACTAACTGAAATATTTATTAAGCTATGCTAAACTTGTCATTTCGCTTAAAACAAGTTGGCAGCACTGCACAAACTTTCTGACTTATCTGTCGGAGCCTGGCCACTTGCTGCTTATAGTTCGCCGCGTAACTGAAAGGCTGTTAAGAAGAGCTTAGATTGACGGCCACACATTGGCTTGAGTTTTACACAAATTGGCAGCACGCTGAATTCACGATATGTTGACAGCGCATAAACTGAATCAACTGCCAGAAAAGCCAGTGCCGTGGTTGTGTGTGGGGGCTGGCTGCGAGATACGAGTTGTGAGTTGCGAGCTGTGGCATGCAAATGGTGGCAATAAATTTTGAAACGTTTGCACGTTGCAGGTGACTTTGTGCCACCCCCCTTTTTATTTGTGCTAACAATTTTAGCTGACACGCCCACTCTTGCACACGCCCTCTTTGCGTTTTTGGTGTGCCCCGGCAATTTGCTGCTCAATTGAACTCTGCGCACGGATTTGCCAGCTGCTCTTCGACTGTCTGGCTGTCTGTCTGTCCGTTGTCTATATGTGTGTTTGTGTGTGTATCTGTGTCTGGTTGCCTGTTTTGCATAGGTTTTGACAATTTTGGTGCAGTAGCTGCGTGTGCCGCATGTTTGTAAGCCAGTATGCAGCTGCTAACGAAGTCATTCAGCGTTTTGCCTGCCACGTGACAGACTCAAAGAAATCAGCTCTGCCAAATTCTGTTGCAACGACACGTCACGAAGCTGCATTTCATTATGCCAGCTACATGTCGGCTGTGAGTGTGTGTGTGTGTGCTTGTAGCTGCCGCTACTGTTTGATTTATGTTGCCAATCAGGACTTCAGCATTTGGTCGGCCTACATGCAGCTCTCTTGCGCACAGCATTTGATTTGTTACTCACACGCCACGTAAACAACGTTGCAAATCTGTTTTCGTGGCTGTGTGTGTGCGTGTGTGTGTATTTTGGTTTATGCCACATTCTCATCTTACGCCGACTAGCTAAAGCGTTATCTGCCTCAAATATACAGCAGGTCGCCAGACTTCAAATGCACTTCATCGCACAAGCCTGCTTTTGACAGATGCTTGTCAAGGGCCTCAAATCACTGGCTATCAATTCATTGTTTGATTGTAAGCTTTTATGTAATTTAAGCAGCAATTCGATTAGCTGTAAGCGGAATTTACAACTTACAACTCCTGCAGAGCTTTAAAAGAACGTGTAAGCTTTAAGCCGGCAAAGTTTAGCTGATTAATAAACTGTTTACTCGAAGTCAGCTGCGTAAGCACATGAATTCTTAAAGCTTCTTAATCATAAAGCAGTGTTAGGATAAGCCGAAGGCCAAACCTAAATTGACTTACTCTTCCGCAGCTTTGAAAGCACATTAAAGCTTAAAGCTTTCTGGTCAGGAAATTATAATTAAACCAGCTGAAAGGGAATCCAGCCCAACTTTAACGAGGCTTTAACAAAGAACACAACATAAGATGCAAATAAGCGTCGGATTGATGAAAATATAGACCCTTACGTAGTTCTGCCGTGAGCCCAACTTAAACCCAAAGCCCACTGCTACTTTAAAGTATCCTTAAGAAGCAATAGCCAGAAAACTGGCTACGCTTAGCACTTTTACCTTTCGCAATTTACAAGCACATCAAGTTAAGTCAAGTCCATAATTCAACATTTGACTGCACCCAACTCGCAGCCAGCTAAGTTATGTGAATGATATCGGGGATTGGGCAATCTTTTTCTTTTCTGGCTTTTTTCCTCTCCGCACATTCTTACATTTTGCGTGCCAAGATTTTCTTTCTGCTTTACTTGCCACATTTTACATTGAACAGCAAAAACGTATTAGATTAGCTCAATGTGCTCCACTGGGGCGCCATTATCACTGCCAGCAAATTTAAGAAAAGTCTTGGTAAGACTTCAATTTGTCTTTAAATTTAAGCATATTTAACTGTGTGTTTAAGGCTTAAATATGCCCTATAGCCCTTAGTTATATAAGTTAACTATCGTTTTTTTTTCAACTCTAGTCAAGGTTTTGATTTCTAATACACGTACATTTTAAAGGGTCTCGTTGAACATTTTACAGCAGATAAGGAAAGCAAAAGTTATTTGAGTGTAATGATTTCTTTTAGTCAATCACATTAAACTAAAACATTTATTTCTTGTTTATTTTGGTATCTGCTGGCATGCAGCTCATTTTGATGAAGTATATTATAGTATGTATATAGAGATCTTTTTATGTGGATACACATATATCCGAGCAACACGAGCGGCAGCTGTCACGTTTGTTCGCATGGATGCGCGTGTGATGAATACTTGGCAATTAGGCTGACTCTTTGGCCGGTTGTTGGTTGTCGTTTCTTTTATGTTGACACAACAGTCAACAGGATGAAATCAGTTAGGACAATGTTGTCGTCTATTCCGGCTATACCCATATTACACATTCTAATAGCCAGCAGAGCAGGGGAACGGCGGGGCCCAAACGTTCCTTGTCTCGCATAAATATTTTATTTATTTGCTTTGCTGATTTTGGTAATTTCTGTGTGTATTTTTTTTCTAGCAGCTACGTGCGCAAAATACTCAATTGATTGAACTGTTTTTAGTTGACATATTTGTAGAAAAAAAAAAAGAACTGGCCAAAAGACCGGTAAACGCTGGGAAATTTGTGTAAATGTCGGGGGGGGAAATAAGCTGACATATGTGCAATATGAATGAGAATGGGTATGAGATTGGCATTTGAAAAGTTTGCGTATAGGTTAAAGGGGGTTTTTGTATACCAATGAGTCCCGAATCGATGACTCTCATTAAGATACGATAAAAGCACAAAATCCATGTACTAATTTCTTAAGTTTTTAATTTGATTTAATAAGTGTTAACTATTTAATAAGGTATTTGGCGGTCAATTCGCCAGCTTGGTTTTGGTATTTTTATTTAATTTCGTTTTTATTTTAATCCTCATACCTGATTTGACCACAGTTAAATTAAGTTGTATAAATATTAATGTTATAATGAGTTTAATAATTATACTAATTTCCACAATTTTCTCTCTCTTTTTCTTGCAGGTATGCACGCAGTTACGCTTTAATGGCACATTTGCTTATTTCAATGCGATTTCTAGGTAAATAAATGCAAGAAAGCATTCAGTTGAATTCACAAGGCATAGATTTGCCACTTGACAATTGTAAAAGCTGTTTGGTGGGGCGAGAGAAGAAAGCAGCACGTGCCCCTGCTGTGTGGCATCAGTGCACTTGTAGATTTGAATGCTGCCAAGCGCGTGCCGCAGCAATTGATAATAATGTAAAGAGAGAAAAAGGGAGAGAAGTGAGCGAGAGAGAGAGAGAGAGAGACAGGGAGTGAAGCAGGATAAATCTCGAGCCCAGGGCAAATGGTGGTTAGTGGTTCACATCACGCAGCTGGTAAACTGTTGGGTAATTCAATTTGTGGTTAAACGCAAGTTAGTCGTAAGCAACCAACAACTTTAACAACAACAATAAGTGCAGCCAGTTGGTTACGCACACAGTTTGAATAATGTGGCAAAGGGGGTAAGTCGTCCTGGCAACGTGTGTAATTGTGGCATCGAAAAGGAAACGAAGCCACACTAAAAACGCCAAAGCAAGTCGAGCAGCAACGACTCGAGTGTGTGTGTGTGTGTGGGTGTGTGTGTGTGTGCGTGTGTGAGTATGAGTATGTATAAAGCACATACAAACAAGCAAAGCCTCAATGCAACAACTGCAACTGCGCCGCATTCTGATCCACTTGGCAAACCGAAAAACCCAATCCGAATTCCCTCGCGTCCAGTTGTCGTTGTTATTTTTTGGCGTTCAAGCGATTTACTCAGTATTTTTTATTTTTTTTTTTTTATTTGAAGTATTTTTTTACCATACATTTTGTATTTGTTTTCCCCTTTGCCCCTGCCACATGACGTATGAGTAATGGCTTTGGCCTGAGCTGAGCGCACGAGAGCTTCTCTCTTGTTGTTGTTTATTTTGCGGTTGCATTGCTTTCAACAAACCATGTGAGCGTTCAAGTGTGTGTGTGTGTGTCTGCGAGTGTGTGTGCATTTTGGGAGTTTTTGTTATGCCAAATTGGTTTGCTTAAATTGAATATGTGGCGTATACCACATACATGCTATAAATTTTGTAGTAGAAAAATGTGTAAAATAGCTTTATTTGAATGTAGCTCAGGCGATTGATATGTTTCGCAAATAAAATATAGCGCGAACTTTAAACTATGGATTACAGAAAACTGCGCACGCGTAAGGCAGTAGAACACATGGATGGTTTTTGGTTTTAGCTTTCGGTTATATTGGAATTATGTATGAGTTATACATATATATGTATAGGCAACTAAGAGCAGATATATATCTGTAAGATACAGTCAATCTTAGACGCCCAACAACATAATGCTTTAATTGTTGACGAATATTTGCATACACTTCTCTTTGAGCAAACAAATTTAAAAATTTGCTTTGAGTAAAACTGAGCCAAAAGCTTGGTGTAAATAACCCAAAGGCATGCGCTGTGACTTAATCTGGCGCATAATTCAAATCCGCAGCAAGACAAAAGGATAAAAAAAAAAAAATAACAAAGTTTGCAAACGCCAAAATCTTAAACCAGAAACCAAAGCGAATGCGCGAAAAACCACTAAGCCGCATTTTTGCTCAGCTACTCCTTTTGGGCAAAAGGCGTGTGCCCACCCCCCCGCCATCGCTTGCGGCGGCTTGTGCCAAGAAAACAGCGCAGCGTTACGCCCACTTTCAAATGTCGCCCACATTCACTCGCAGCTACTTCATATTTATATAATAACTTTATGTTTATGTTGAACATTTTGCAATAAGAACAACAATGATATGCGAAAGACTCGCGCAAGTTGTTGCCAAAACAAACCGTGGGGCAAGCAGCATCCGCTGAGTGGTGCAGAGGCACACACACACCCAAACACACACACTAAGACGCAGACACACAGACACAACACAACAAAAGACGCGCGCGTTGACTGACACGACTGGCGTCGAAAGTTGATTTCTTAATGTTTAGCCAGAGCAACTGCTGCTGTTTGTCTTGCCGCAACAAAATGGCAGCAGCAACAGCACCAAGAAGGATGTGGCAAATATACACATACATACACACACACACACATAGCTATACCCGTTTTCAGGACATCTCACATGCGTGTAAAGTCAAGTCTTCAAACTTTCAGTCAAAGGCAGCAGCTCCGTCTGCCGCGCGCATTGGCAGCAAAACTTGCCCCGTGGCAATTTACACTGGCAGCTGTTTATTTTGAAACACTTGCCAGGACATCTCGCAGCGAGCAAGGATAACAGAAACGCAGGCAGAAACAGCGACAGAAGAATACCCAGTCAAAAGCAATCGCATTGGCAACGAGCTAATATTTGTTGTATAAAGAGCTTGAGCTCGAAATGGCGCCGATATTTTTACAGCGGATGCGGAAATGTGCATTATTTGATATTACTCTCTGTTTGCCTTCAAACAAACTCACACACAGTCACTCACACACACAGGCATACACTAACAGACAGACACACACACACACACACACACACACACACAGAAACATGCTCGTTTTCATTAAATGTACTCAGAGTCAAGTGAGTGCCTTGTCAAGCACTCAATAGACATTACAGAAGAGTTTCAATTTGAGCATTTGTCAGCTCAAATAGAACGATTTCTGTCAAGTGCTGAAATTTAAGGTTGATTTCATTTGAAAAAGGAAGAGATCAAGCTGAATATGTGCTATATATAAATATTCCTGTAAAAAATGATGCACTGAAACAATTGCTTGTCATCTAGCCAAGTTTTGTAGAAAGGTTAAGTGCTTTTTGTTTGAGTGATTGATTAATTGATGATTGAAAAGATGACATTTCATTGATATCAAACCCTGCCTCCATAATAGCTGAAGAAGCCTTGCTAATTCGTGTAGAAAGTCTTCAAAAGTTGGCCATTTTGATTGATTAATTGACTTATTGATTGATTGATTGATGATAATTGCAAACACATCTAATGTAGCTGAGCAAGCCTTTCGCAGACGTTAACACAAACTGACCTCAGTCAAAGAGAACTCAAAGGCAGTCGACTTGTTTGCTGACTTGATTGATTGATTTGTGATTGAAAGCACTTTTCATGCAACCGCAAATAGTTGAGGCTCTACAAACAAAATCAGTAAATTTGTAATATAAACTGAGGTCAGTCAAGTGGAAGCTGTTAATACTAGCCTGCTTTTGCTGCTTTGATTGACGGTTGATTGACGGCATGCCCAGAATAAAAGTTGGTGTGGCAAAATACGACACGCTCCTTAAGTCTTTACTCTTAAAGCTCTTAATAATATGTAAGTTCTTTTTACTTAAACTTTTCGGTTCAATTTAATACCAAGTTCGTTGCCTACACTTGGGCGTGTGCTGGTAAACCAATCTATGCTGGAACTTTCTCAAACACATTTTTGACATACAGTAGGCGTAGAAAATTTTCCACTTTCTTCACAAATTGCCACAAAGCGTTTTGCACAAGTTTCAGCCAATTAGTCGCAACCGGGGAAAATGGATAAGCAAAGGCGAACAACAAAAAACCAAAGTCCCTCATCAACCGCAGAGTAGATAGCTTAGCTGTAAAGGTTTATATATTAAACTGAAGCTCCATATAACAAATTGCCCTAACGCTAAGCGACTAAAACTAATTAAAAACCTAAACTTTTACCTGGGACTACCCAACCACCAGCGGAGAAAAAACTATTGTAATAGAAAATGCGCGCGAACAAAATCCAACCCTTCCAAAGTGTCGGTTGCCCACCCCGAAGGGCCAACTTTACAGACATTGTAATTGCTGGTAGGGGTAATTTTGAGCAGCAAGTTGTACAACAAAGTTGTACAATAATCCCAGTCAACAACTAAACCAGAAAGTAAATACAAACAAAAACCCAACCCAAGCAAAAACAATAAAAAAAAAAGTCCCCAACAAACGGAAACTATCTAAAGTTTTTAATCAAAGCAACGGCAAATCAAAATCCCTTGAACTTTGTACGCTCACACACATGAATACACTGTCGCGAATTTCCCCAAATTGACTAACCACCAAAATGAAAACCAAAAAAAAAAAAAAAAAAAACACCCTTCGCCTGGCAAGCCAATTAAAATCTGCTGCGGGCTCACACGTCGTATGCGTAACGTTTGCCGGCCGCAAAACGTTTTGTGGCGCCTCACCGCCTCGCGCTGTGGCATTTAATGGAGCTCAGTTTATTAAAATTTCGCGAACAACTTTTAATCTAGCCCACAGCCGCGAAACAGCTTCATTGGGGGCGTGGCAAACGCACGTCCAAGGGTCTGCAAAATTTACCACTTGCCTAAAAGGCTCATAAAAAGAGTTGATTTTTTTGGGGTTTTTTGATGGTAAAAAAAATTGTTTAAGGGTTTTGAACTATTATTTATGTTCCATGCGAAATTCCCGGAACGTGAAGTGCGCAAAAAGTTTTCTCAACTGCGGATGCTTCACATTTCCGTTAGGTACTCGAGCATAGGACTTGAGGCTCAAAAGTTTTGTCCGCTTTTGAATATTAACGCTGCACCATTCTTTATTTATATATACCCGGTTCATTTTTTTTTTTTTTTTTTTGTTTTTGTGATGAAGTTGCCTGCAGAACGCTACTTGGCTATCAAATTTCGAAGTCCGTCAAATGCAGAACCACTCGGAAAAAGTTTTTGCACAGTTCTTGGGCTCGGAGCTGGCAACAACAACAAAAGCACGTCAAGAATATAACATGAATGAGACTTGTGCAAAAGTTTACACAACAGCTATGCAAATTCGGCTATTGTTGTTGTTGTTGGAGTGTTTTGACGCATATTGACTTTAATTTGAATGGGTTGCGAGCATATTATTATTAAGCCAGTATTATAATGAAAGCTGTTTAAGGTAAAGAAACGCAAACAGAAGAACCAAACAATTGAGTTGTTTAATGAGAAAATACATTTACTAATTAATATTTTCTCTTTTGGGCTTCAAACGAAAGCTGCTTAACATGGTCCAGAGACTTGGAATTAACGATAATTGTAATATTAAAGCATTTGCCTTTGATAAATGATGACCTGCAGAAATCTTAATTGCGGATGCAGACCATATGCAACGCTGAAGTTTTTATATTATATTTATAGGCATTAATAAAGCGATATAAAGTTTATTGCGAAATGGATATAAAGATAAATAACAAGTATTAATATACATATATCTGCAAGGATAATAACACAAATAATTGATTCTTCAGCTCTTCTTTATCTATTGGCTCTAAATAAATATAGATCGCAAAATATTCCAACTATGTCGGAAAAAATTACTCAAGAGTCGAAGAACAGTTATATATTACATACAATTTAGTTTTTGTAAACAGGGCATTGTGTAGTCGAGCACTCTCAGCTACAACAAACTTTACTAGCAAGTAATAACATTTCTATAATATTCCAAAGATAGCTACATTAGAGACATTTAATCACATGCAATTGAATAATGTAAGCTGCAGGCTGGCAACAGATTATATACAAATGCAAATGAATTAATGTTCACATGTATATGTACATACACATAGATATCCATAAGTAATCACGTAATTAAAGGACATGCTGGCATTCATTAAAATGAATACATAAACTACGCATTGCCCTAACGCCAAAGTACTTCTGGCTTCTGCTTATCACAAAGATGTATGTCCTTATTGCATAACATGCGCATTTTCAGTTAATATCAAACAAAAGAACACACACACACACTCACAGACAGGCACACACGGCCGCACCATTAATTAATCATATTTGACAAGGCGTCGACTTTGTCAGCGGCTTACAGTAATTCATCAAAAATAGCCCGTATTTTAATTACTTTTAATCACATCAGGAGCCAAGTGCCTTTTTTCTGTTGTCGCATCATATTACGTAGCACATATTGTTCGCGTATATACCCTGTAATTAACTGAGACAGGCGGTATGTGCTAATAGGCACTTGACTATATTAGAATTTAAATAACAAATAATTGTACAAAAAAAAATGGTTAGGTTTGATACGAATTTGTAAAAGTCCTTTAACCAGATTTGGCGTAATTAGGAATTATGCGACTTTTAGTACTGCAAAGCGTATTCAGTCAATAGCTCTTAATAGCTCAACCACTCTGCAGCCTCTAATAGTTTATAGGGTATTTCTTATGCTCACTTATGTTCACTTATACAGCTGTAATTTAATCCACCTGTTGGAAGTATATTGCTTTCATATTAAGCACTCATACAAAATCTACTACTTTTTACAGGGTATCTCTCAATTTATGTTGCAAGAACTATTCTTATTAGCTTTCCTACTCAAGCATACAAGAGCGTCTCTGTCGTTGGGGTGCCCTCTCTCTCTATGCCTCGCTCTCTGTCTGTCTCTCTCTCTCTCCCTCCTTCATTTACATTATTATTATTATAGGGTATTCCTTAAGCGCGTAACCTTAACCAGCTGCATTCATACATATTTTTCACACTTTATACGTATTCCCAAGGCTTATTATTATGATGTTCGTTGGGATCTGGCTTTGTGTGTGTGCGAGTGTGCATCTATGTGTGTGTGTGTGTGTGTGCGTGCTGTGCTGTGCTGAAAATTGACGCCGAGGCAGCTCATTTGCTACCACCTTTTTTTTTTGCTTTCTTTCTTATTTTCTCTACTTTTTGTTCGCTTTCGCTTTGGCTTACGGATTTACTTATTGGATTTGGGACTTTGCGCTGATGCAGCACTGGGATTTATTTGGCGTCTCTCTCTCAATTTCAGCTGAACAGCGGCGCAACGTATATAATTAGGTCTGTGCCACACGATACGCATATGTGTATGTGGCATGTACTCAGTAAATGTTACGGCTGATTGTGATGGCACCTGCCAATCGCTGCTTTATGCAAATGTTGTCCCAACAGCTGTGTCCAAAAATAGCGTCAAAAAGAAAAGGCGGAAAACTACCTCGATACCAACCCACTGCAGTCCTACGACATATCTATATGCATATTGATTCTGTGGTCCGTTCTGTTGCTTAACATGTGTGTGCGTGTGGGGCCTCCCCAAGCAGCTGTCTGTCTGTTTGCAAGTGCCGGCATCACGATACGCATCAGCAGGCACATTTTCCAAGCCAAACACTACACCTAGCAACATGGGACAGCAACAGCCGCAGACGGAGCCGCAGGGCAGCTCAACCACGGCGCAAATTGTCAAGACATGCACAGTACCCAGAGCCAGAGCCAGAGCCAGGGCCAGGGCCAGTGCCAGGATGTGTGTTTGTTTGAGCAAATAACAAGTCCCAGCAAAAAGCAGACAAAAGCAACCAACTGAAAGAAAAAGAAAAATTTGCATATTTTCTTGCTTTTTTTCCCATTATACCCTACCTCGTGTTTTACTCTGGCATCTTTGGTCTCCTAATGCCCAAGTTCATAATGCTGCAGAGGGCCTTTGGCTTTGCCTAATGACTCAGAAATACATGTGCACTTTGCTAGTAAATCGAGACCAGGCCACAAATGAAAACTGACAAAATAGCCGGTTACATATATCAATACTGAGTTGCTACTCATAGTATTTTCCAAAAGTTTATGGTTTCCACACACAAAAATTTGCAACGCCTAAGTAGGTTTAAATATAATCTCATTGACTTTGAGTGGCGCATCCAGACTCTGTTTTACATAGAAACTTACGTTTACCTAAATATGTTCTTCAATTTAAAGCAATTTGTGGCTAAGTAAATGCTTTAGTTAGAAAAGGAGGCAAGTAAAAGCAATATTCAGATTTATAGTAGCATCATCTTTACTTAAAGTCATATCTGAGGGTCATTTTAAAGAAAACAAAATACAATTAAATGCAATTAGATAAAGCATTAAAGTTATATAAATGCTTTGAAGTCTTAAAAAAAAATTCACAATGAAACCAAATGTAAGATGAATTGAATCAGACAAATTTAAAGTTACAGTAAAAGTTTGTAAAAGTAGCAACTGTTAAACACAACATAGAAATGTATGTTAAAAACACGCCATTATACGATATGTTATGTTTAATAACAGTTTACTTTAAATAAAAGCATATTGGTATTACATAACTATAAAAGTTTACTGTTAAGAGCTGCTTAACAGTGCGTACAACTGCTAATAAAGGATTGCCATTTTCTGTTATAGTGCTCTTAACCTGAATTAGATAGCGCAGCCTAATTAGGCGCACCCACTTAAATCTGTTCAACATGAATCGATACTTGACAAGCCTTTTGGCCCAATTACATATTCGTTGTGCTGCCTGATCTCTGGCTGTCAGTAACATCCAATTTACATTCGCACTCGCTGGCATCATCAAGTATTTTGCCAGCTGCTATGTTATTCCACTTTAGTGCCTGGTAAAACCAAGAGCTAATTGCAATTTAAAAACTTCTTTAGCATGTTGCCCGGCACATTCAACGGCAAAAATGGCAGGCAAAACAATAAATCAAAAATCTGCTGCGTTTGCAGAAACATAGCCCTGTCTGGCTCCGGCAAAATGTACGCACAAAAACAAAGCTAAATGGGTATTGTGCAGAAAATTTCACATTCTGTTAACAAGAGTGAGAAGCACAAAAGAAACCCAACCAATGGTCAGCTTTCTTTTGGGCCTGCGGCTCTGTGCCACAACACGCAGCATACGAAATTGAATTTCAATGGCATCGTCACAATAATTGTCAAGCCAACTTGTGTGGCATACTTGAAGGCGCCAGCGCATTGCGCACTATTTGCCATGGCTTGTTTCTATAGGCACTTTTCGGTGCACCATTGTTGTCTCTATACCCCGTACACACAACTGTCATGGGGTATATTGATTGGCTGGCAAGTTTGCGGAAAGAGAATCTTTTTGAGCTCAGCTACAGCCACTTACAGGGTATCTGGCGCGGCCTACCACGCGGCAACTGGCTCAATTTTCTCGTGCTGTGTTATTGTTATTGTTGTCAGGCAACAGCACGAAACCATTAACGCCCGACAGCGACATCCCTAGTCAGCAGCAGTAGCAACAGCAGCAGCAGCAGCAGCAGTTGATGTCGCAGTGGCAGTCGCGGTCGAGTCCCAGTTGCCGTTGCATTTCGCATACGTGTAAATCGTAAATATCCGGCACAAAGCGATCTAAAAGCTGTGGCAGGGGCAGCACTTGCAAAAACCACCTTGCCTCAATGCGGCAATAACAAAAGAGTGGGAGACGGCACTTGGTATACGCGCACCGTGTGTGGCAACTCTGCGTGTGCAACGGCATTTATATGTTTGTGTGTGTGTGTGTGTGTGTAGGGTAGGGTTGTCGCATTCAATGTGAGGCAAACTTTATGGTGCATTCGCAATTGTGTCAACAGAAGAAATGCAAATTTTATGCGACAATTGCGAACGGTAACGGATTCACTTAAACATAAATGCTGCCTGATGGGGGCATAGGCATACACTTGAATGACACGAGCTGCAAAAGAAAAGAGTTTTCATTATACAAAATAAGCAATTACTCAAACATAAAAAGCTTTTAAAACCGACTAAATGCTTTAAGTGAGCATTATGGTAGTCAATATGTGCAATTAATTTGACTGACTGCACAAAGCTTCATTAAAAGCTTTATATTTCTAAAAAAAAAGCATGGGTACAATAACTTAAAGCTCAAAGCTGACTTAAATGGCTGTCCATCCTCAAGTTCAATGATATACTTCTATACCATCAAGCATATGCTGCATGAACTGGTAAAGCTCATTTACGCTACTTAAAGCTCAATTAAAAGACTGAAATCGTGCACTTTATCTCGCTTATCTCGTTTCCTTTGCTGTTTATTGTATTTGAACTAATAGCAGAATATTTAATACCGACTTTTCCGAAAGCAAATTATCTGCAAATGTCTAAAACCCCATCAGCAGCATCATTATATTCCATTTGCATATTTGTCATGTGCTGTATGACCAGTTAAAAATGAAGAGAAAAAAAAGGAAAAATATGACAATACATAGATAGATTTCTCATGCTGAAATTGAAATCTTTTGTGGAATCCACCCCAAAGGTTGCTTATTGTCAACGTGAATTATTTTCACACTGCTGTATCTGCTGCTGCTGCTGCTGCTGCGGTTGCCTTTCAGCGATTATTGCTTTCCCTTTCCGCCCCTTTCCCTTTTTTCTCGCACTCTTTTCCTTACCCATCCATTTGCATCTAACTCTCTTATGGCTGATTTGATTGCGCTGCGCTTTGGTTGGCATTCCTCTTATTTTTTTCTGGGAATTTTCCTTCTCATTTTGTTGTCTATAATGCTGCATTTTTGCATCATACTGAAAAATATTCATAAATATTTATGAGGCAGCAAACAAAGAGCGACTTCTGATCTATTGCATCCTTCGCAATGGCTGAAGCATTTACATTCGCTTTAAAAGCCACAAAATCCCAGCCCGAATACAGGCCCAAAACAATATCGAAAGTAATCTGGCAAAGTGCATATAAACCAATCGACTCTGAAAACAATTAAAAACGCTTTAGCAAATACAAAATTCATGGACAGTAAAATTCATTAAAACGCAATAAGTTTCATATGTTGAAAAGACTTCATAACTAGAGATGGGAAAAGGGTCACTGGCAACGTCAACTGAACTGATGAAACAATCAAAACATTTTAAAATATATGTTTATCGATATATCGATATCGTGAGGATTGTGCAATACGTGTTAAATCAATTCTCACAAAGGTCTTTGACTCGTATCGGATTTTATGAAATTTCTAATAAATAACTTTCGAAATGAATTTGAACACGAAACTTCACCTACCAAATCTTTGACCCCTTCCACCAAGGAGGGATGGATTTTGAAATAAAATACGGCTCAAGTGAATTTTCTTAAAGATCTTTGCCAATGAGCTGAAACTGAATCTTCGCCCATTCGACCTTTCATCCAAAAAGGGTGGACTTAGCGAAAAAGTTTCATGCAACCGTTTTTCGTGATGTTTCCTCACATGCGAGAGATATATGTCTTATATATATATATAAGTATATTTCTCAATACCCTTTTTCTGTTAGTTAGATTAGGGAAAACTCAAGTTAGGTGGTTTATAAACTGTTACAGCTCATATAAGGTAAAGCTCATGTTAGGAAACTCTATGTTAAATTCTGTGCATGTCAGCCTTTTTTTTTCACGAAAATAGTTGTATTACAAGTTGTATTTTACTGGTGAAGGGCGTGAGGGACGTGCTTTACAATTTTGACACGCGCTCATCTCTAACTCCCGCACACACACATCGAAAATTGGCTAGCGCAAAAATGCTTCTGTCGAAAATGCAACTCGCAAAACAATTTCAATTTCACTCTGCAACTGAATGCTCAAATGTGAGTGCCTTATATGCCACTTCTATTCCATATAAATAAGTCAAAAGCTCAAATTTTTACTCATTTTTTTGTGGCTTATGCAAAAAATATGCTTTGAGTTCCGCCCGCCGATAGCCAAGCTGTGTGTGTGTGTGTGTCGGAATGCGTGTGTGTAGGAATGTGTGTGTGTCCTTGTGCCTCGTCTAAAAGTTTTACAGTCTGTATGCCAATTCGATTAGTTGCAAATAGTTTTTTGCGGCCTGCCACAAAACTTTGCATATGACAAAATTGCCAAGTTTATCAAATTACTGAAAAAAAAAAAACATTCATACAGAGCTGTCAAAAAATGTATGATTCAATATTTATGGATGCCGAATAAGTTCAAAAAAAATGCGAAAGTTAAATAAAACCCAATTAGTTGGCTCAATATTTGTTAGGAATTTTCGCATGCGCAAGTATCATAAGTTTGGCTAAATATCCTTATATACACATTTTGATGGAAGGATTAAAGTCTGGTGCAAGTTGTTTGGAATTTACCAGAAAATGCGAAATTGCTTTACCAATGCTGGCAACTCTGCGTATGCGTAATATGCCAAAACAAGTCCGCAGCACACCCGAATTGTTGCATACTTTTGGGGCGTGACTCTCAGCAACACATGTGCCGTTGAGCTGGCACTTTAATTCCGCAGTGTTCATCATTTTTCACTTTTTGTTAGTTTGTTTTTATGACAGGGTTCCTGAGAATTCGGGGCAGATGACAACGGTTGTCGGAAACTTGGCTTGTTTTCCTTTCTGTTTCGTGCTTTTATTTTTTCCACACCAGCAACAATAACAAATGGACTCTTTTTCACGCACTTCATTTTGCAACAGTCTGTTGCCTCTTGTTTGCTTTTGTTGTATATTTCACTGGAAATACTAGACTTCATATACCCCCTATGATAAAGCTTGCAACCTGCGAAGGTAATATAATATTAATGGATCTGGTCTATATAAGACCAGAAAACTAAAAAGACTCCGACGCTGTCCGGCAAACAGATAACAGTTAATAGCAATTTCATTTGCTACAGGGCGAGATTTTGGTAAAAATTTTATTAAGATTATAAAGCAAATATTCCGAATAAGTTCGGATTAAAACTATGAATAAAATTTCAATTTCATTCGTGGAAAAATTAACTCTTAAGCTTATATGAATACCAATATGTGTTATGATAATATAAAATGTTTTACAGGGTATCCGAATGTCGCATACTCTCAATCAACGCATTTCCACTTGTATTTCCTGTTGTTTTGTTGGCTCTTCGCTTGTTGTTGCCTGCCTGTCAGCACGCAACTTTTGCTCTGACTTTAATAAAGCCAAAAACTTAACGCTTACAATAACAATAATAACAATAAGTGAGCCATCAAAAACTCGCTTTCACGCAGCCTCATGTGCTCCTATCTAGTATTCCAATCATAAATTTCGACTGCACAACCCTAATGCTTCAGCTGTAACCGTCTCATTTCATAAATTATTTCATATTTCATTTCCTTTGCGTGCTGCAGTGCCACAAAAAACTAGAGAGACATACCTATATACGTACAAATGTATATATATATATGTATCTATAAGCATTGCAACAAATGTGTTGGGGGCCACAATCAAATGCGAGCTGACTGCCTGCCCCGCAGCGTTGCAACAAAATTTGCTGTTACTTTTTTTTTATGGAACCGGTCGCTGCGATCCAACGCCCAGCGCCGCCAAAGTAAATATAATATTACCAACTGCAAGTTCAATTTCCTCTGGCTAGCAAAACTCTGGCACACAGCTCAACTAGCCAAATGAAATGTTGTGCAAAAAGTATTAACTATTGTATACATAGCTGTTGGCTATATACAAAATGTAAACACGCCGACCTTTGGCAAAAGCCCCACGATATTTATATTTACAATGTTGTTGTTTATTTACAATTTACAATCTATGTTAATTGTAATTAATTCTATAAATTAAATTTTTATTTATTTGTATTGTATTTATTTATTTTTAAATAAACTGTAATAAAAAACGCATCATTTAAATAAATTATAAAAGTTTCCATTTCTGATTCGGGTTTCGTGAGTTATTGCCTTAAAGTTGAACTTCTAACATTTTTTTAGTTTAATCAACTTGAAACAGATTTTTATGATCTTTATGTTTATACAAAAAACATTTTCTAGAAAATATGTGAGTGTTCCCAACACATTTTTGCTTTAAACTTATTTATTTTATTTTGTAAACGTTTGCGCACAACAAATTGCTGTTATGAGTTTTTGCAGTTATCATATTTTTTCAGTAATTGTTAAATGCATTTAAGTTGTTGAACATTGTTATTTATCTATTTACATGCATTTATCTATCTACATGTTTCTGTTCTAACGTGACTGCAGATGCCATGCTGAGCTAACTAAAATTAAACAAAAATATTCTCTATAATTTATAGCTTTACATTTATTTAATTATATATTTAAAAAATAATAATTGAATTTAACATTTTCTTTGCAGGTATATTTCAAGGACAATTATTATTTACTTTAAGCTCAAGTGCAGTAAGTAATTCATCATTCAAAATGCCGAACAAGGTTATTCGCTTATTTTCTCGCCGCTTCTACAGTAGAACCAAATATCATCGGGCAGGTAACAAACGCCACCAGGTCTACGCTCATTATAGGCATTCTTGATGTTGTCAGTTACTTTATCGGGTCGGCCTCTGGGATTAAAGTACCAGAGATCATATGTGGGATTATAGGCCAGTTGGAGCACGTCGTCCGGTAGTTGGCTAAATACGGAAAAACTCGTTTAAAGTCTTTTTCGCACGCTTTTCTCGCTTTTTTACTCACTTTTCATTGGCTGCGGCTATTGTGAACAGCAGCAAAAGGCCAATTGCGATAAGAGCACGAGTCATGTTAGCTGTTAACTGTTGGCTATAAGCTGTTACCTGTTAGCTGTTACCTGTTTACTGGTTTACTTACGCTGTGCAACTGCCAATTTATTGCACTGTCGCCTGGTATATAAGGCCGCAGCGAAAATAACAAGTGGAGAATTGTTTAATTTTCGACACAATTTGTTTTGAGTTGTAATATTTTCAAAAAAAAAAAAATAAAGGGACAAGAGTTGAGTTTCGCGTATAGAAGTTTATACACCCTAGAAAATATATGTGAGTTTTAGCTAAATTAAATTAAGTATATTTAAGTATTATCAAAAGAAAAAAAAATTTGCTGAAGAAATTTTTTGATGCTTTCAAAAATATTTTAATGGGCAAAAAGTTGGCATCTAAAATTAAACAAATTAAAGGTGTATTTAAATATAAATTGCTGCTGAAAAGCAAATAAAATTGCTGTGTCCACTTTCCGCCACCCACGCACCGAGCGTCTAGACGTTTTGATCCTTTTTGTGGTAATTGCTGTTAATGTCCTGCGGCTTTCAGGCCAAACACTTGGCCGACCAAGTTATTCATACCATAAATTCTGCACGAGTGCAAGCTGACATTTTGCATCAAAATACCTCGCAAAACAGTTTAGTCAAGTCGTAAAATGTACTTGATTGTGCTATTTGATTTATTTGAAGTGTTATTTTAATTAAATCAATTTACTGGAGGGTTTATTTCATATGATTGCCCTCTTTATTGTGTGCTTGTAGGGTATATTACAGCTTTATCTTTATGCAGGTGACGCATGTGCACTATCTGCGTTATATTTTAAATATTTATAGACACTTTAGGTTATATATTATTTATATATATATATATGTATATATAGGGCCTTAAGTATTCGACACGCTTAAAATAGATTTTCTTTTGTTTGCTTTTCATTGGCAATTCATTTGATTTTTTTTTTTTTTGGCTGAATTATTCTTTGATTTTTATAAATTAAGCACGTTCCGAAAATTCAACATGCTAACCTAAATAGGTCGAAATACAATTTGTTTTTACTCAAAATACTTACCTAAAATATTTATTTACATAATATATTCTAATATTTATTTCGCATAATCTTATCTTATATTTGGGTTTCACTTCAATACCTATTTTATAGCCCTTAACTATGTTGTTGTTGCACGATTGCTTTGGCACTGTTATTGTTGTTTTTGATTGTTTCAATGCCGTGGCGGCGATAAAAGGCGTTATAAACTACACGAATAACATTTAACAATAGTGATAGACAATGCGGGCGCATTTATCTATGTCATGACATTTTATTTCAACCGCGGCCCGCACGGCGTATGCGCAATTTGTCAAGTGTAAAGCTGAAGCGAGCCTGTGGCCAGCACAACTGGGGCCAAAACGTGAAGCAAAAAAATTTATTGGATAAACACTTGGCATAAACACATTATGAGGCAACACAAAAAGGAGCCGCAGAGTTGAGTAAATAAATAAACATACACAAAAGGAGGCAAGTTAAACAAAGAGCACGTGCGTGTGTGCGAAAGTGTTTGTGAATGTGTGTGTGTGTGTGTGCGTGTGTAAATATGTGTGTTATAGTGTGTGTGGAGCAATTGTTGGCTAACCCAAAGCGACAACAAAGCACGTGTAAAGACAATTGCATGCATGTTTTCTAGATTTTTTGAGTAGGCCACAAATATGTATGCGTATGTGCTTAGCCACGCCCACAAATTTGAAAATGTTGTCTTCCTTTATGCTTTTATTTGTCGCATGCAATGGCATAATGGGCCAACACATTGACAAACAACCACGCACTATCTCTCTCTCTCTCTCTCTCTCTCTCTCTCTCTCTGTCTCTCTTCACTTTAGTGGCAGTCAACACTCATACGCCTCGTTGCACGGAGTTGCTGCACGAGTCGCCCCATTGTTGTGGCATATTGTTGCACATGTAAAGCAGCTGCAACAACAACAGTTGCAATCTGAGAACGTGTCTGGCATGTAACTAAAATAGCTGCAGAATTTCGGCCTCAAGAAGCCCTGTCTCTGTCTCTGGCAACACAATAAATATGCAAAGTGTTTCACAATTTAATTAAATTATTATTTGAGCACTCGCTGCTGTTGACCATAGTGAGCCAAATAAACTGCAGTTTACAGTAGCCAGTTTAAATATCATATCAAAGCACAATTAAGTGCGCTCTAACCTGCCAGTTAGGGTAGTTAGTATACAACATTTTTGGCATTTATTTCAACGTGCCGGCAGCCAAGCCACAAAGCACAGCATGGCGTATACGTAATGCGTTAAACGACTTTGGCTAGCTTCTGTGCCACAAAAATGCCTAAGAAAACAAATCCCGACGGGCCAACAAACAACAACAACAGCGCAGCCAAAAAGATTAGCTGGCATTTGATTAAAGTGCGAACATATCCAAAAAAGAAATAAAAAGAAAGCGTCCAGGACAATGGCTGCCTCCTGAAATCAAATCAAATCAGGCAAGAAAAAAAAAGAGCCAAAACAAAAAGATAAATAAACCAAAGTAAGCAAAGGCAAGGCTAAAAGGCGTGCCCATTGCCAGGCCACATTCTAGCTGCTTTTTTTTTCTCTAGCTCCATTTCAATCAACATTTTTCAGCTAACAGCATAAAAGAAAACATCAAGGAAATGACATTGTTAGAAAACATTTGACCATTTTTCCTGTCCATGTCACGCAAAATTGAATTGTATCCCCGCACAAAACAAAAACACACAAAGTCAAATTTAAAGCACAAAAGTTGTTGCCCATTTCACGAAGATTAAACATTTGCTGGAAATTAATGCCTGAAATTTTGAAATATAAAACCAAGAGGAAATCTTTCTTCTACGTTTTTGACAAGGGATATCTTAAAAGTCATATTTCAAAGTAGATCTTTTACTGTACTCACAGCAAACAGAATGGGCATTCCAGCTCCAAAGTCAAGTTGAAGCATAATTATTGATAAAAACTAATATGCTCAGTTTAAGCTTATTACAGGGCATTCAAACACATGCGCCTACCTTGGGCTTACTTTGTTTTTAAATTATTTCTAAAGCTCGCCTAAATACCCTTGTCATTGCGTTTTTGACAGTTGGGTAAACAATATGCCTCAACTTGGGCTTTATATGAACTAAGTGACTAACTTAAAGCCTGCGGATTACCATACTATGATTTACTACTACTCAAGTTACAAAAAGGAGCACTCAAAAAAGTAATTTGAGCAACTTTTAGTTGCTCGAGCACAAGAAAAAAAAAAAAAGAAAATCACTTTTCATTTAAATTTACGCGCCAAGTTAAGCGCAATAAAAGAAATTATGAAAAGTTCAACCAAATAAACCGAAAATAAAAATGTCCAAAATAAAGTTCACTTTTCAACAAAATTGTTGCGCTGAATAAAAAATATTTAAAAAATAAAAGCTAGCGCCAGGTCGCGACCTCTTCAGTTCTTTAACTTGCGGCAAGCCAAGGCTGTTGGGTTTCATACATTATAGCATAGTCGGCGAACCGAATACTTTGCACATTTTTATGGCCCTGACAACGAGACCCAACAGCCCCAACAGCCCCTACAGCTTCGCGCAGCGGTCGCCAATTATGTCACACGCCTTCACATAGACACCCCTTTCTCCGCCTGCCCCTCTCTCTCTGCCAAACAAGCAGCCACAACAATTTCTTACACCAGTTTACGAGCATGGAAAAGAATTTTTAGCTGTTAAAAAGAGCAATTAAAATGCTTTGGCGAGCGCAAAAAAAAGGAAATGGAGATGCATGAAAATGCCACAGAAACTAAGTAAAGTCCCTAAATGTTGCAACATTCACTGAATTTCGATGTTGCAACAATCTAAAGTGAAAAAAAGCAGTGGAAGTTTATGATAGAGATGGAGAATGTAGAACCATTGATTTGCTTTATCGTCATTTTCGAGCCATTTCACTTCATTTACTGCTTTGGCAACTTGCTGCAAAACCAAAAACAATGCCAAATGACAGCGCAATAAATGATAAATATGTAGAGCTGAAAAGTTCAGGAGTTCGGGTGTCTAGAAAGTCTAGAGTAGAGCTGAACGCCCAGCGTGTTTGCGTACGTGTCACGAACTCGCATAAATTATTAGCAGTACTTAAAACCACTTAAACCCTGCCCAACACTGCCGACAACTAATCAGTATTTTTAACCGTCAATAAACCTCCCATTACTCAACACTGTTTGCCATTAGTCAATCCAGTTAAACACTGACTCGCATTACTCAACTCTGTATGCCAATATGAGGGAACTTAGCACTGCCTCACACTTCTCAACACTATTTGGCATTACTCAATCCTGTTAAACATTTTAACACTGCCTCGTATTACTCAACACTGTTTGACACTCTCCTTCTCAAGCATACTTATGACAGCACTAGTGAAAGTTATTCAACACGATTTATTTAGTATTTTTAGCACAAATATAATTATTTATGCATATCAAAAGATTGAGTAAAATGTGGCACATTAATAAGCATTTATTTGTTCACTTCCCGTTCAACGAAATATGCTATTTAAATATTTAATAAATTTGTTTGCTTTTGGGAGAAAGACGTGCGTGGCTTGAATTGTATACTTCGTGTTTTTCCTGGAAATATTCGACATGCTTTCATCTCTTAAAGCACAGAATCTTTTAGCCATCATCAGCATTTGGCATCATTTATTGTGTTTGTTGTTCGGGGGCTGTCTCTTTGCCGCTGCTTTTGCTGTTGCTTTTGCTTTTGCTGTTATCGCATGTTAACACTTCATAGGAAATGCGGCCTGGTCCTTGCGATGACCTTTATATAGCTGTGTGCGTTCCCTTTGGCCCATTTGCACCCCGAGATGTGGGAGGCCAATACGCTTAGTTAGCCCCATAACACGCCCCTTGCCCCCCCGTGGACCCCTTGTATTCATGCTCATCAACCGCTTTGCGTGCAAAATGTCAAAATATATTTTAGTTGAATTTATGGTCAGTGCCCAAAAGCGAGCGGACAGCGCTGGACTATCCAAAGCTATTCAGCACTTATAGGGGATTTGTCTCTGTGTGTGTGTGGTTATGTGTGTGGTGTGTGTGTGTGTGCGTGTGGTGCGCTGTGTCTTTGCTTATTTTTGGGGATTTACACAACGCTTAGCACAAACACACTCGAAGTCTAGTCGTGGGTTTCGGCCAATGTCTAAACTAAAAATATTATGCTACATTTCATTAGGACCCACACACACACGCACACACACAAGCATCCGTTTGTTCAATGCTTTACAGCCACTTAAAATAGATTAGCTTTCAACGTTGTGCTTTAAAAAATAATAAATAGCTGCCCATCATTTCTTGTTCCCTTATTTTCTTTGCTCTGTCGTTTTCTTTCAAGGGCAAGCAGCAGAATATCCATTGAAAACATAAGCAACTGTCAATGATTTAATGCCTGAAATCACAACCCAACCCAGAGTGTTTGAGCTTTCATTTGATAAATGAAACGACAAACACCACACACACACACACGTTCGTTGCAAAATGAATACATCAATCCGCACCGTTTTGGACTGTCCAAATTTATGGATAGCTCCTGACACAAATGGTTTGCAACTATTTTTACTTTGTGCATGGCATGTCATAATTTAATACCCGGTTTCAAGTATTTATCGCAAGTTTATTCACATTTATTTAGGCGAATAAATTGCATTAAATATTTGAAAGACATTTCGTCTTCTTTACATACATATATCATATTTAATTTGTTGATTTTCCTTTTCTCAATACCCTAAATTCATTTAAAAATAAATTTGTAAATTCTCAAATTCTCGTTGCCCAACTATCATATCATTTACAGCGAATTGCTAAAGGCTTTTATACTTCTCTTAAAACTATTTTCTCATTTTCATAACTCTGATTTTCTGTGAAATCGATAAACATTTCTGCAAACTGGCTTGAGTTTCTATCTAGACACAAGCCCAACTTGAAATATATTTAACTCAAATAAATAGAGATATATATATTAAAGATAAGAGGTGGGTAAAACACTCACCTTGTGGCAATTCCCTTACATATTTGAGCTGAAGTGGGATGACAATTGTTGAGCTTAAGCTATACTTTTATTTGCCGTATAAGCCCAGCATCAGTCAAGTTAAGAGTTGTTAGGAGCAGCCTTTTGGATGCTGTCATATACCATGTTTGTGGCTAACCATTCAATGGGCAACTTGAAAGCACACACAACACAATCCATATACAATCAGGCGCACAAAATGGCCAGCCTGAAAGGACTATAGAAGGACTATACACACACTCGCACACACTCGCACACACACACACACACGCTCACTCTGTCAGGTAAACAATAAAGCTGGAGGCAGACTTCGTGCTATCGCATAAAACCCAATGCCCCCATGTGGCTGACATGAAAACGGAAATATAAAAATTATACAGCACTGGCAAACACACATACACGCGCATGCACACGCATGCACACTCACTGTTCGAATGATAAATTACATTACAGTGCTGCATTTTATTATCATTTAAACAAATACATGAAAATGCAGAAAAACATACCAACGTTTGGGGCCATGGGCGTGGCCGTTGAGGGCTGTGTAGAGTACATTTTGGCCTGAAATTTACAACGTAAATTTTGTGTAAATTTTGTGCATAAAATGGGCGCTTATGCGATTTTAACATGCCAATGCGATTATTACACGGCAAATGTGAATTATTTTCGGCGCCCGCCTTGCAAAAACCCAAAAGTCACGCCATTAGCAGACGGCATATAAATATTTTATAGCCCGCTTTTGGGGTTGCGCATTTTAGGCTCGAATTCCCTTTGTATGGGATCGTTAAATATGTATATGCGATTATAGTCGCAAAATTGTTATAATATGCATAATATACATAATCAAAGCAGCACTTAAGTACTATATTTAACTAAGCTTAGCTATTCATATGCTTAAGCAGCTGACTAATGGAGCGCACTTAAAATATAATAATAGAACATAAATCAAAGCTGGCATTATTATTTTAAGTAGTCGTATTTATAATATATTTGACTGCGCATAGAACAAAACTTTATTTTGTCTCTGCTGATCATTTATCATTCTGAAGTTCGTCTTCTTATCAATTCCAGGCAACATCTTTTACTCCCACAAGCTCATCACTCAGCTTATTTGCTAGTAATACGTTTACAATCTTAACGTTTCATATTCTGAATTGAAAACGAAAAACAATTTACGTTTAAATAGCTCTATTAGTAGAAACATCGACACATTTGCATACATAAACCATTTATTTATACCCTGCAGCCGTTTAACAGTAGGTAAAGAGAGGATTGGATAGCTGCTCAATTTTGTAATATGCAGAGCGCAAGAGAGACCAGAGCACTAGAGACATCCTTCTGTATATAAAAACGAAAGTCCGAAAAGCCCAGAAGTTATCTAACCATAAATAATAAAATGTTATGTAAAATGTAAAAAAACGTTGCCCTGCGTTGAGTACAGGGTACCTGCTAGTCAGGCACTCTCGACTAGATCATTCTTACCAGTTTTTTGTTCGTGTTTATCCCTTGCATACCCTGTAAACAAATGGATGGTGAAGAGTGTAGAGCAGAGCTAAAGCAAATTTGACTAATTGCTATAGCACACAATTCGAATTGCTTAAAGAGCGTAAAGAACCAACGTATTGTTGGCTTTGGTTGCCGCTGTGCTTGCTGCAGGTTGTTGCCGCATGTAGTTGTGGCATGCTGTTGTTTACGATTGCATCGCGTTCAGCTTTCACGCTGCTCAGCTGCTTGGTGGCAGCTGCCACAGCAGCGCCATATGGCCAACGTATGTAAGCGTATAAGCCAACAGGCAACACGAAATTTTCCGTGTCAGTTTCCCTAACCCATCCAGTCCATCCATTCACTTACAGCCTGTGGCGAGAACGAGGAACGCGCCTGTTTGCCTTGCTATGAACCGAGCTGCTCGGTGCCCTTTAACTACGATAGCTCCTGCTCAATGGTCTGTCATCTGGGCTGTGGCTGCATAGCTAGCTTTGTGCGTGACGACAGCTCCTTGAAGTGCGTGTCCATGTATCAGTGCGACAATATGCAAAGTTTATCGAATGCCTTAATGTCATTAAAGCGTTAAGCGTGAACTGCACAATTTTTCTAGTTTTTTAGGTATGCGCTGGCTCCAGGTCTTTAGCCAGACTTATTTTAGCCATGTACGCAGCTCAGTTACAATTATTTTTGCTGCTTACTTTGGGAATTTGCCAGGGTTTGCTGGCGCAGACTAATGAGGAATTAAGGGAAAATGGCGAGCTAACGCCCAAAGCTCGTGAGTGTCTTTTTCTTTTATTGAATTTATTAAAAAAATTGATGTAAATTTAATTTGCCTCAACAGTTTGTCTACACGATATTACCGGACACGTAACTATCTGTTATAAATAAAAAAATTTAACTGCTAAGAAATGGTGTTCTTTTTTGTCTCAAAATAAGCAATAAACCAGATTGTGTATACGTCTACAATTTTGTAGATTCTCCAATTTATTTTCTGCATTTGCGTACATTTTTATGGCACTGGTTTTTTTATGGTACGTATTTTCCACAATTTTCATTTGCTTTTCTATTTCGTTTTTGCCTTTTATGGCCGCTCAGCATCAAATCTTGAGCAAGAAAATGTTCTTCCTTTTTTGTTTTGGAGCACAAAAAGTTTTATTGTTTACTTTTTGGTGTGCTGGAAATTTACGAGTCTTGACGAGCATGTGTGTGTCTGTGTGTTCTTAGTCTATATATTCGAGCTTTATAAAGCGCACGATCTTAAGTCTTAAATCTGTGTAGCACACACTCTCGTAAATATTAATTTACTTAACTCAAACTTGCGGCTCTAGTCGCTTATTTTATTGGTGTTTTATTATTTTTTTTCTTTTCTGCACGTAGATACTAAAAATTATGACTGTCATAAGCATAAACTGAATAGTTTATTTTTATTTTCCAGTCAGCGTTGTTTTTTAGCCTGTCCCAAACTGCTTGTCAAGACCTTTCCAGCAGCCGTTTGCACTCAATTTAATTAGCGACGTCAAAAAGTTAAAAAGCGATGAGATTGCGATTTCCTGCTGCTAGTTGACGAATCTAATAATACCATAAATAATTATAGTTTTCATGGCATGCGAAAGTGTACATTTTCAGCAAATAAACTTGTTACCTAAGCTGGAAAGTAGCTGAAAAATTGCTCTTAAATTTATTTATCATTTTTGAATGCATTATTTTTATCTAACAGATACAACAAGTAAAATATATACGCAAACAGAAACATATTTAAGTTTTAACAACTACTCAAAACAATAATTGCCGTAAGCTGATTAAAGTTTTCCCATATACACCCCATAAGTATGCAACACAATTTGCACACGTCATTGTGCGGAACTTCAAAAATAAACTAGAGATGTGCACGTGATTAGCTTTATGTAGTCGAAAGCACGAGATTTGGGTATCACACCTCACTGAAAACAATTTACGTTTTTTCACAAATAGGGCTGGACACATTAATAAAAAAAAAATTTCAAGAACCACAAGAATACGCAAATTCCTCTGCTGCTGAAAACCCAACTGCATACATAAAAGGTTTTTAACATTTTTATTGGCTTGAATGACATACATAATATCAGGTATAATTGGATAACCATCAATAATAATTTTCCTGTAGCACCCATAAAGTGTCTTTTTTGTAGTCCAACCTAACCCAAAAAACTATATGTTTGAGTACAATATTATATTCTTTCATATTATATATTGTACTTTATGTTTTAACAGCCAGAAACAGATTTCCAATCTATGGATGGCGTCTGAGCCGGAGTGATATTGAAAAGTTGGGCTTATGAAGCCTGGCTATATATTGATGCTAAGAAATATAATTCAAAAAATGTTTTTTTTTTTATTTTTACCACGGTCACATCTCTAACTTAAGCACTTGCAATTGCGTGTGCGTGCGTGTGCTGAACATTTAACAACACTGCTGAAATTCTCACACATCTACAAAACACACACAATGTGCCATTGTCTGTATTTATGTGCGCGTAAGCTAGTGCGTGCGTGTGTGTGTGTGTGTGTGTGTGTGTGTGTGTGTGCCTGGGAATTTTTTGGCGCGTGAACAGCGAACAAATTTGCCCACTAAATGATTACTATTATTGTATTATTACGGAATGCTGCGGGCATTAACTAAAATGTGGCTCGACTTGGACATGTTAGTGGATCTTTTTGTTGGTCGGTCTGTGGTCGGCGGTCGGTGGTTTGCGGTCCCTGGCCATAGTGTGTGTAATTTTTTTTTTATGTCTGCCTATAAAAAGCAATTAAATGGCCAGCAAAGTGCTGGCCCCAAACACTTACATGCGGAAATGTTATTATGTTTGTTGTGCGTGTGGTTGTTGCGTTACGAAAAAGTAAAATTAAATTACTCATTAATGGTCGATTTTCGTCTCATTTTCGCGCAAATTGCATTTTATGCGCTGCACATAAATTTATTCTATTTATATCCTTTCCTATGCCGAGCCAAAAATCGCAGAAAATTTAAGTACCCCAAACAAACAAATAAATAAACCTTAAGCAGCTGCCCCACAAAGGAAAATAAATAAAATTGAATGCCCAAGGGCGCCAACTCTGAAGTTTTTGCCATTTTTCTAGCAGTTGCCTGATAATCGAATTCTCTTGTTCATGCTGCACAATAAATTCAAAACTTTTGCACCTGTCCAGACGGTAAACCTTTTACCACATGCAGCTGTAGATGTACAGCTCGCTTGTTTATTCCCTCAGCTTCGGCTGATGCTGCTCCCTCTTGCCTCTTCTTATGGCCAAGTTAACACGCAACACGCATTCATGCGCTTATAAGATAAGGCCTATGGCCATAGAGCCACACAACCAGCCAAACTGCTGCTTAATTTCTTATGAGCCCACGCACCAATCCAATCCAAACCCCACGGACAATTGTTTAATGAGCTGCTCAGTTGGCCCAATTGTTGTTGTTGTTGTTTTTGTATTAGCTTGTTAGTTGTTCCGGCTTACGCTTTGGCTGGTTGTATGTACTGGCTTTTAGCCACAAGCAGCGGAAATGCTTAGATAAGAGAGAAAGATTGAAAGAATTTCGCAAAAAGTTGCTCGTTTTAATCGAGAAAGTTTTGCTTCCAGTTCTAATGACTTCAATGCTTCGTCTCTGAGTCACTTGTCTTTTTTTTAACTATAAACGTACTCTAACACAGCATCTGTTTGAGAAAGCACAAATATAATCCCGGAACCAAACAAAGAAATTATGTTGAAATAATGCATTGCTTCAACTTCATACTTTTCTCATTATACGCAACTTGTTGTATACAACTTAACTTTTTTGTATGAAAGAAAATGCAAAGTATCTTTAAAAAGGTCGATACTAAACATACATGTGTACATAATAATAATTGTGTATAAGCTATTCGAAGGTTTTATACTGATAAATTAATTAGTTTTATGCTTAATATTAGTCTTTAGCATAGCGATTGTTAATTTTATTGTTTGAGATCAATGAAATTCTTGTGCCTTTTCATTACGAATTGCAATCCAATTCGACATTCCAATTGGATTTCAAAGGAAATCCAATAGCTACAGACATTCCATTAAATGCGCCTCAACAAATTAAGATGCGCGCACGAAAGTATGCAGCGGAAAATTTTCACGCCAGCTGCTTTTCAACTCGATATTAATTTCGCGGGCGTATAGGTAAAGAGTAAATAAATGCGACAAATAGCTCAAGTGCAATGCAATTACACACTTAATAACCGTTGAGTGAGTAAAATAAATAAAATACAAAATTGCACATTTCAGTGGGCAAACAAAGAACACGCAGCGTTGAGCAGTTGTTGTCCGTCAGGAGAGTCTCGACAGGCAGACCGCAATATGCAGCGTTGACACGCCTGAAGATATAACAGCTGGAGAGGAAGACTGCTGTCCGCTTCACAAAAATGCATTTAATCTCGTTGTTCATTTAATTAATGTTGAAAACAAATAAACACCCAGCACTTGCACTCACACACACTCACACAGCAGGCAAGCATACAGGTACTCTGTGTAATTTTTGCTGGCTATAAATTTAATTTTAAGACCCATGCTGGCAATAAAAAGGCAGAAAAATGATCTAGGCTGAGTAAGAGTGATAGACTAGCTGCTGCCCTGTAGACACGGACAGCTTAATGTTTATTGTTTGACAACTGAATATTCTTTAAATATCTAAAGCTGCAAATTTCCACTGGATAGATCATGGCATACTTTCGTGCGGCTGGAAATGATATTGCATGCTGCAGACTGCCATCTTAAATTTTTCGAATATTTTAAATCTATCGGTTAAATATCGTCCGAATTTTGGTTTCCGATAAACACAATAGACCTTCCAAAAAGGTATATTCTTCGATAGTCGGACATAATTTAATAATATACCATAATGTTATGGATTTAATGTTTACTACAAAAATAATATATTTATCAACCAAATTTGCCACGCCCACGCACTAAAAATATATCTAGTCCGATGGTTCCTAGATGACACATGTATCCTTGGTTATTCAATGCCATAGATATAGTCCTGGTGAACCTAAATCACTGATTATTTTCAAAATGCAAAAAGTGATGGACGAGAAATATGTATGCATTGATTTACAGCCGCGCTTCCCACAATGGTCCCTTGAAGACTGCAACATATATCCTTGATTATACGGTACCATTGATATAGTCTTAGTGAACTGAAAGCAGCAAATTCCTGCAAAATGTGCATTGAGTTGCTCGAAAAATATGGATGGTTTTTCTTACAGCAGCCCTTTTACATTACCTGTAGCTGCTGCTACTGCTTCACAGCACCCCATTTACAGAGTCTGCTGCCTTACAGTCTGTTAAGAATTAGCGGCAGCTTAACATTTTTGCCCTTATGCGTATGCAATACAATTTTTAATTCGAAATTTTTTGGCTATCTGCTGGGCATTTCTATTCGCCTGGTATTTCGGCTGAATTTTAATACAAATCTCGTGACCCACGACCGTGATTTTTTTAACTTTGACTTTTTAGCTGATCTCTCTAAACATTTATTCATAATGTTGTCTATCAACATTTATTTATTATTCAACAATTATCCAACAATACTTAAAATAGCTTTATTTTGAGTAAGACAAGTTTGATCTTGGTACTATATGCCATTTTGAAATAGTGAAAGTTTATAGAACATATTGGAATCAAAACGTTTTGATTTCAGAAACGATCCCAATTTCTAATTCTAATTCTTAATTTTATGAAGACGTCGTTTCAAATTAACAGATTTACAATTGTTTCCTTAACTCTATCACATTTAAACATATATATACAATATGCCTGAAGCATTTGTAATTGTTGTACAGGGTATTATGAGTAATAAAATAACATTTAACAATTTTCGGTTTACTCATTTTTAATGCTATCCACTTTTGCTCTTATTGCCCACGAACCACAGGTATGCGCACTCTCCAAACGCGCCGTAATACTCCAGTCCTCGGACATGATGGCCTACAATGAGCTGCAGCCCGTGGCGCTGCATCAGGCCGGCAACAACAATAACAATAACAATAATGCGGGCGGCAGCACGGCCATTGCGTCAAAAGCCTCAGCACTACAGAATATTATAGCCAATGCAGGACTGAGCTATGAAGATGTGCTGAACGATGATTTCCAGTTCGATATGGATGGACACGATGTGATGGTGTTCTTGCACATACAAAAAACAGGCGGCACCTCCTTTGGACGGCATCTGGTGCGCGACTTGGACCTGAAGGTGAGCTGAGTAAGAATTATATATCTAATCGAAATAATCTTCAATGAATACAACCTCCTGCAGCGTCCTTGTGAGTGCCAGCGTCAGCGCAAGCGTTGCTATTGCTTCCGTCCGCATCGCAATGAGAACTGGCTCTTCTCCAGATACTCGACGGGCTGGAAGTGCGGCCTGCACGCCGACTGGACTGAGCTGACCAGCTGTGTGGACGTTGAGCTGGACAAGAACGAGGGTGAGACGGCCAAACGTCGCTATTTCTACATCTCGCTGCTGCGCGAACCGATCTCCCGCTATATGTCCGAGTACCGGCATGTGCGACGCGGCGCCACCTGGAAGGGATCACGGCACTGGTGCCTGGGCCGACAGGCAACGGCCGTCGAGCTGCCGCCCTGCTATAAGGGCAAGGATTGGCTGGACGTGGATCTCGATCAATTTGCCGGCTGTGAGTCGAATCTGGCTGCCAATCGGCAGACCCGGATGCTGGCCGATCTCGCCCTGGTCGGCTGCTACAACAAGTCCTCGATGCCGGCGCATGAACGCGATCGGGTCATGTTGGCCAGCGCCAAGCGTAATCTGGCCGCCATGGCGTACTTTGGACTGACGGAATATCAGAAGGTTAGCTCGAGTCAATTTATTGTTATTCATAGCTTACCTTACCTTAATCCACCATTCAGATGTCCCAATACATCTTCGAGGAGACCTTCAACCTGCGCTTTGCCATACCCTTCGAGCAACACAATGCCACAATTTCCGCAGCTGCCGTCACGAATCTGCGTCCCGATCAGCGGCGACGCATCGAGAAGCTCAATGGCCTGGACATTGAGCTCTATGCATTCGCCAAGAATTTACTATTCCAGCGGTGAGTACTCCAGATAAAAAAGATTTTGTTCGAAATTAAAAGCCGAAGTTATAGATAAGATTTATACATGACAAGCAACCATTACTTTATATTATTGTATAATTTGATAACAAAGTGGCCATGGAGGACACAAGGCTTAACATAAAAGTGATGAGCGAATATATAATCACACAAAATAAACTGTGTTTAGCTCCAGTCTAACAAAAACTCCAGTGCTGTTAATGAAAATCTAAAAAGAAAATGGTAACAAAGTGAACATGGAGCACATCAATATGTAACATGATATAGGAACTCAAACTGTGTGGAAATGAAGGAGCTCTCTTTTTGAATACATAAAGTGCCAATGAGGGACAGACAACAATCAACATCCCCGATGATCATCTAGCTGAGCACAGCATAACCCATTACGGCATAAACAAATAGCATAATAGATATACACTTTCAATTCAAATATTTCCTACTCAAATATCTGACGCCCTTTGAATCAATAGAGTATGCAAGACTTAAGGCTTATACCTATCCATTATTAATACGTATATAATTAGCTTATGTGCAGATTCAAAGATTGTTTGCACATAAATCTTAAACTCCAACGGATTCTTAGTTGCATCCCTGTTGCTGACCCAACAAGTTTGTCCGGACGCAGAAACCTGATCCTGGTGCTCCTTTTTGTTGCCACGCACATCGCGCAGCTCATGAATGGTCCACAGTCTCAGGTCGATGACTCATTGTGAGTCCTTTTTATGCTTTTGTGTGTTACTGTTGCTGTTGAGTGTGCGCAAACCCTTTGAACGCTCCTTCCTTTGTGGCGATCACTTTGCATTGACATCCAGACAGGGCAACAGACAGAAACATGGCCACACAATGGGCTCTTTCCTGTTTTAATGGATACCATGTTACCAACTTTCATCTTGGCGTCACATTTGGCGCATTGAGAGCTAATTCATTTTGGTTATGCCTCATCAGGCATGGGAAATTATCGGCGCTGTTCAAATGCTCAATGCAGTATGTTAAATTTTGTTGAGTAGGGTTCAATAATGATCTCAAATTAAAAGAAGAGAGATATTGTGTTTAAAAGCAATTGAGTTAAGTAATAATATGATTACATTCACAGAAACAGTTGATGCTAGAGATGTATTTAAATATTTTTATTTTATGAAATATTTCACACCAAAATCCTGCAAAGAATCGCAGAGTTCTTGCTACCCTTTAAGGGGACGTTACACAAACTGTTGCAATTAGAAACCAGCTGCTAGCTCAGTCTGAGATTTCTTCGGTCTGCTGCCTTAAAGGTAAAAAGTAAACAATTTACTTTGTGCAGGCCAAGCAGGCTGTCGACTGCTTATCACCACAAACAAGCTACACTTTATACATAACACGCATAAATGTGATATATATACATAATATATTCCAATGCATATACATATACATACCCTAGAGACCCCTCTGTGCTGTACTAAGACGCACTTCCATTGACATCTGCACAATTCAGAAGTTTTGTCAGTTGTGGCCATCCCGTTGGGTGTGTCCGTTCGAAATGCGCTGTTGAGTGGACTTCAGCTGAGAATTGAATGGCTTATATGTGTTCTAGGTGGTCAATTTATCTAGTGGTTCCTGGCTTGAACCCAGGTCTAGAGCTCGAATCCTAGCCTGGATTGCCATGTGCCGGCCGAAGTCCAAAGTTTGATTTTAGGTTGAAAATTTTTATCTGTAGGGGATGATAAAAATTAATTTTAAATCAAAATAATATTAATAATACAAATAGTAACAAAAGAAAAAATTACAATAAATAAAATATTAATACAAATATTTGCCAGTAGCTTCCACTTCCTTTTCAGCACTTTTGTCAGTAGTGGCATTCCCGCTGGGTGCATAAAGCAGCCAAACTAGCTACTGGCTTAAACTATGTAGGTGAATATAGAGTATTGCTCGACCTATAGCACATATAGACGCAATTTAATTTACTTTAACCTTTTGCCAGGCAATTGAACGGTAGGCGCAGGCGCAACGCTGCGCATTTTCACATTTTCCACGACTTTTCCTTTAATTATGCGGGTCGAGTGTCAAACTTTATGCTGGCTGCCAGCTGTGGCCGACACCTTTTCCATAGTTGGAGTGGGGGGCACTAACGGTTGTATATACACACACACACATATATAAATATATATATGTATATATACAGCGAGAGCTCTATGTGATTCTTGGACAGATGTCTGGGCACACACACACGCACTACTTGGACGTTTCTTTAGGGATTCCTTTGCTGTCTTGACAATTGCAACATTTGCGCGCGCCAAAAGTAAAAATTCTATGCTTCACATAAGATAGCGATAAGGTAGTGTCTGTATGTGTGTGTGTGTGTGTGTGGCACGAACCACCACCAAAAGGTAACCCCTCGCTACCTTTTGGTATGCCTGGTCGAGGGTTGTTTTGCTCGTGATCGTTGCGTTGCAGGCCGCGTTTGCGTCGTCGCAGCTCGCAACGCTTTAGTTAGGTTTTGACAACGGAACGCGTAGGAACAGAGCTATAGATGCAGCTGCAACAAGGGGCAAGCGGGTTGCGGGAAATTTCATAAGAACAACAAAAACAACAACGGACTATACAGTACAGCGCAAAATTCAACGGACATTTGTTAAAACGTTTTTTATAAAAGTTAATGTTGTGTTTGCGAACTAAAATTGTTTTATTGAGTTTTTGTTATTGAACAGCAAATTGTTAATTAAACATTAAAATATAATAAGAAAAGTTATAGAAACAAAGTGTTAAAGAAGCCCAAACAGAAAGCACAAAACATGTCCTTTTCCAAAGCCAAATTGAAGCGTTTCAACGATGTGGATGTCGTTTGCGGCTCTCCAGCTGCCAACTCCAATTCGAACAGCTCGGCGGGCTCCACGGGCAGCGCCACGCCCACAGCCGCTGCCGGGCCGCCGCCGCCGGAGCGCAAGGAGCAAATCGAAAAGTTCTTCAAGGATGCGGTACGCTTTGCCTCTAGCTCCAAGGAGGCCAAGGAGTTTGCCATACCCAAGGAGGACAAGAAGTCCAAGGGTTTGCGTCTCTTTCGCACGCCCTCGCTGCCGCAACGCTTGCGCTTTCGCCCAGCGGCCAGCCACACAGCTGAAGCTGCCACTGGCAGTGGCGCCTCAACGGCTGCCTCCACGCCGCTGCACTCGGCGACAACGACGCCCGTGAAGGAGGCCAAGTCGGCGAATCGGCTGAAGGGCAAGGAGGCGCTGCAGCAGGAGATACGCAACAAGAACGAACTGATCGAGAGCTATCTGAGCCAGCTGGACGTGGTGCGTCGTCATGTGGACCAGCTGAAGGAGACGGAGCTGAAGATGCGCGAGGAGCACGAGCAAACGGCAGCCAAGACCGAGCAGCTGCTGCAGGCATTGGGCAGCGAAAACCTGGGCCACAAGCAGCGCAACGAGCAGCTGAGCCTGGAGCAGAAAGAACTGCTGGAACGCTACGCCCAACTAGAGCAGCAGCTGCAGCAGCAGCGCGAACAGCACGAGCGGCAAGTGGAGCGTCTTCTGGCCGAAAACGAGGCCTACAAGCTGGCCAATGAGCAGCTGCAGCAGGCCTGCGAGCAGCAGCAGACCACACAGCAGCAGCTCCAGGCGCAGCTGGACGCGCTCCAAGCGGAGCTCAACGAGGCGCGTGGCACATGCAGCTCGGCACAGCAGCAGAACACAGAGCACTTGGAGCGCATCGAGAGCTTGCAGTCCCAGAACGCCGAGCTGCTGTCGAACGTGCAGCAGCTGAAGCAGCAAATCGAACAGGATGCTTTGGCCTATGGCCAGGAGACCAAGATCAGCCAAACGGAGCTGGAGTGCTTGCGTGTGGAGCGCAACACGCTGAAGAATGATTTGGCCAACAAGTGCACGCTGATACGTTCGCTGCAGGACGAGCTGCTGGACAAGTCGTGTGAGATCGATGCACACTGCGATACCATACGCCAGCTGTGCCAGGAGCAGGCCAAGCATGCGGAGCAGCAGCAGGCACAGCAGCAGGTGGAGAACGAGCTGGAGAGCGCTGTGGAGCGTGAGAAGTGCTATTGGCGCGCCGAGCTGGACAAGCGCCAGAAGCTGGCCGAAAACGAGCTCATCAAGATCGAGCTGGAGAAACAGGATGTAATGGTTTTGCTCGAGACCACCAACGATATGCTGCGCCAGCGCGACGAGAAGCTACAGAAATGCGAGGAGCAGCTGCGTAACGGCATCGACTACTACATCCAGCTAAGCGATACGCTCCAACAGCAGCTGGTCCAGCTCAAGCAGGACATGGCCAAGACCATTACGGAGAAGTACAACTATCAGCTAACACTGAACAACACACGCTCCACGGTCAACATACTGATGGAGCGCCTCAAGAAATCCGATGCCGATGTGGAGCAATACAAGGCCGAGCTGGAATCGGTGCAGCTGGCCAAGGGCGCCCTGGAGCAGAGCTATCTAACACTGCAAGCTGATGCGGCACAGCTGCGTCAACAGCTCACCGAATCGCAGGCAGCTCTGGAGGCGCTGCGCAGCTCCTCGCAGACACTGCAGCAGGAGGTATCGTTGAAAGAATCGATGCTGCATGAGCTGCTAGCCAGCGAATCGGATACGCTGGCCAAATTCAATAAGATTGCTAACTCGTTCCAGGAGCGCATCGATGGGGATGCCCAGCTGGCCCACTACTGCGACATGTACAGCGATCTGAAGCGCAAGGATGAGACGCGCGAGCTGTATATGGCGGACATGAAGAAGGCCTTGGATGAGTTTGCCACGGTGCTGCAATTCGCCCAGCTGGAGCTGGACAACAAGGAGCAGCTGTTGCTCAAGGTGCGCGAGGAGTGCGAACAGCTCAAGCTGGAGAATATTGCGCTCAAGTCCAAGCAACAGCCGACTGTGGCCATATTGACGCCCAGCAAGGCGAACAAACCGAATACCACAGATCTGGAGAAGATTGAAGATTTGCTCATCGATTCGGAGCTGCGTGCCGAATGCGATAAGATCACCTCCTGGCTGCTCAACTCATCCGAGAAGAACGTCCGCCAGGATAACAACAATGAGCTTAGCGAACTGCTGGCCTGTAAATCGCCCAAGACGCGCACACCGCGCACCCCCCACAGTCCACGCACGCCGCGCACACCCAAATCGGCGGCCAGCACGCCCAAGAAATCGCTGATCTTTGCCAGCGGCAAGGAGAACGTGCCCAGTCCGCCGCAAAAGCAGGTGCTCAAGGCGCGAAATATGTAATAGCAAACGACCAGAAACGAACTTCATACGAAATTAGGCTAAATTTTTTCACAATAAATTATTATAAATAAGTTAAGAGTCCCCCCACTCTATATATGAAATACACGATGTGCTTTGCTGCATCTACGACAAACAATCTGAAAACTCGTTTTGATTTCCTGTCTGCCTGCCTGCCTTTTCCACAAGTTTTTCCAACCCCTCTGCCAGAAGACGACGGTGATTGCACTCAATGGGAACTTTCCGGACTTGCGACTTCCTTCTTGCAAGTTCCTCAGGCGTAACGGATGCGGCTCGAGGCACAGCTCTGCAGCTGCGCATGTGTGGCTTAAGGGTGGGCCACAACAACAACAAAAACAGCTATTAACAAGCTCTAGAAAAAGTGTTTTTTTTTTCAACTGCAAATGACTCAAGTCCAGGGTTCGAGCTGCCTTGAAGGGACTGTTGTAAAATCTGCTGCCTGTCGCTCTTTGTCTTGGGTTTTTTTCTTCTTTCGTTTTGTCAGGGTTCAGGTTCTGCATTGTATATGACCTTTGACATTCTGCGCTAACAATGCCTCTGGGCTGCGACAAGGTATTGCGTCGTCGTCTTCCTTCTCTTCTCTAATTATATACAGCTGCACTGAGCACAGCTGCAGCAACAATTGAATTTTGATTTGCTGCATGAGGCATGAGGATTTACTCTACACGGTACAGCTTTGTGGCAAGACCCAAAAAACAAACGAGGCAAATATCAGCACACGGGACAGAGGGTTGTAAGGCTTAAGAAAGTTCCCAATTCTCACGATCCGCACACCTTTCTCTCCCTTTGACTTTTGTAAATCGAGCAATGTACGTAAAAAATTGTAAAAATCAGCTTTGGTACTCAAAATGTTCGATACGATAAGGTACAGTATGTGCCAAATGACAAGAAGTCTGTCGAGGCGAAGACAAGGAAAGCTATTCCGTAGATCCAGCTAACTTTCTTTGAATTTTCTCCCATATTCAAACTAATTTCATTCTTGTTCACTCTCTTCTATTCTTTGTTTCTACGGTCTTGAGGATCAGCTGGCACGGGTCAGGTATTAGGAAGTATTTCTGCCTATACAGGTAGTTCACTTTGCGAATAAAGGCAATTCCTTGTAAAGGATTTTAGAAAAGCAATTGCTATGTGAAGGTTAAACACCTTGTAAGTCGCATAAAACTAATCTGAGGAACTTCTGAAAAAAAATGTTTAAGAAAACTTTTGAAAATTAAATAAATATGTTGAAGGTCATTTTACTCTAAGATTCAATCTAGTTCTAAAATGACTTTCAATCGTTGACATTGCAACTGTGGACTATATAGAGATGTGATGTAATATTCAGCTGACCCATTAGACCCATGTTGATTCATTTAAATAAGTCTAATAATCAGCTAGAAACAAGCAGGTTATCTGTTCCAAGCACCCCTCGATTCTATCAGCAGCAGACTTAACTATCGCTTCTAGAATTGCAACTGCCTTGTCTCCTCCGAAGCTTTAACTTGTTGAGAATTACAAGCTTTCGAGGAACGAAACAAAGTACAGTACTTTTGGAAACATTGGAATTTTTTTATATCTTATATCTCATATCAATAAAAGAATTATTTTTTCATAAAGTTGTACTTACATTTTCTTACATTAAAAATTCGACTTGATATGAATTCTCTTTCCGGTTCTCTCTTTCTTGCAGCTTTGAGCACCTGAAAGCGAAAGATGCAAATTTTGAGCAACGCTTCGCGAATCTGGGCAATATATTTTACAAGCAAGGAATTACGGAATTCAATTGGGATAGCAACATCGAGGATGCGCTTAGCACGGATCATTGAACGGATCTTGGAAACCAAAAATTAATGTGTAGCATTTCGTTTTTAAGAGCAACCCCTTCCTTCCCCCCATAAAGCATAATGCAGCATGATGCAGTAGAAAAACAAAACAAAGGACTTTAAACTAGTTTTTAAGCATAATGTTAACGATTATTATAAACTGATAAAAACTAAAAAATCGAATTACTATACATATTTAAACTCAATGAAAAATAGAAAGTGGCGACAAAAATATGGCATTAGCTGCGCTCTCTCATAAATGTAACAAAAATCTCTGTGCGCATATAGTATATGACATTTAGGATCGTAGTCTTAGAGCAGGTAGTTAACCTACTTAAAAACCAACTATTGCACACCTTGCTGATAAGTCGCACTCCAAACAACCCTCGTATATTGTAAATAAAGCTACGTATCTTATAAATTACACATATATACAAATATTATTATTTAAATGCATCCAGCGCATAGACTACACGCCATAATTTAGTTTTAGTTTAATTTTAATATATTTAACTTGTTTAATAACTTTTGTTATGTAAATTCTTTGCAGAAGCCAAATCTACATTTAGTGCATAGCTCTCAAAATCTAAAAAGCAATTCATTTTTTTTCTTCTTAGATAAAAAAACGCATTTATTTTATATAATTACTCAGCACATGTAAATAACATTAAAAAAAAAAAAGGAAGAAACTTACACAAAAGTAAAGTTTAATTATATTTTTAATTTTAAATAAATTTGTTACGTGCATTTTATTTGTAAAGCGTTAATATTGTTAGCTGGCATAATTGTTTAAGACAATAATTAATTGGAAAACAAAACAAAAGGAAAAGGAAAACAAAAATGTATTGAATTTGCAACAAATTTGAAAAACAAAACCTCGTTTAACAAAAGAAAACCAACGAATTACGTATAAAATAATTAAATTGATAAATCCAAAAGAGAGCAAAAAATGATATGAGCATATGCAAATAATGAAATCGGCTCAAAAATAAGCTGCATATTTAGTAAGCCGGCAGTTTGTGCCATTTTATAGCAACACACAAAAAAGGAACTAAAAAATAAATACACAAAAAACCCAAATAAATAAACAGCATGACTTTGCGCGAAATGTAAGCAAATGAATTATTTCAATTATGATTTCAAGTTTCACGATTCTCTAAACGAGACAAACAAATAGTGTGAGAGCAGATAACAGAATTTGGGCATGAGAAAATGAGATATATACAAAATTAAATGCAGGTCAGAATGACTTAATTCAATAAATAATACATAATACAAAATGGTGTTTTCCTCTTTTTTCCCGCTATTTGGGCAGTTGAAAGGTTGAAAGGTTGTTTTGGATCTGAGCATCTTTTTTGATCTTTAAGGAACTGAGCATTGTACCTGCTGGGGCTCAAGTTTATTTCCCTAGCATTATCCGTAATACACTCGACATGCATCATCAGAGGCTCAACTTCCTGTTTCTCGTTTTCCTTTTCTCATGTAAAATGATTTTCAATTATCACCACGCTTCTATTATGATCTATTGTTGCACTTTTACAGCCACATCCTGTGAATAGAAAAAAATCAATAATATTTTATTATTTGTGTAAATTCTTTTTTTAGCCTCGTGTTATTTGTTTAACGCTTTACGTAGTTTGCCGTCAGAACAAAATAAAACAAGGAAAGAAAAAACGCTTTGGTCGCGTTTAACCGACCATGCTATACTCTGTACGCAATATTATAAAGGTGAATGGAAAAAGTTTGCATGACGTTTGAATTGATGCCTCTCAAACTGGCAATGCCTCTTCAACTGTGACTGGGAAATATAGATTAGAGGCGTGAGTTCAATATTGGATTGAATCTTAAAGAGGGTCAACAGTTAACACCAAGCTAATCATCAGGTTGACCTGTCAAACTCTGAGACTTTTTGATGGTATGTCCGCCTTTTGTGGGCGTATTTAACATTTCTGACATACTTAAACAAGA
This sequence comes from Drosophila littoralis, assembly GCA_018903485.1. NCBI lineage: Eukaryota > Metazoa > Arthropoda > Insecta > Diptera > Drosophilidae > Drosophila > Drosophila littoralis. The sequence continues at coordinate 839,758 of JAEIGF010000368.1, read as the reverse complement.
TTATATATTATATATATAACAACATATATAACAACAATAACGGACATTGCAGACAACGAATATACCCATTTTGTCACCTTGTGAACAGTGTATGGAAAATAAATAAAAATTGCTCTCCAATCGATGCAGCATTTCGTCTCGTTGCCGTATCGGCAACTAATTTGCACCCAATTTGCGAGCCCCGTTGAGTTAATAGCAAAAACAAACCTGAATTTATTTCCTCGCCCATGAAAATTGTGTCCAAGCTCAGTGCGCGTGTAAGTTTCAGCGGGAACATGACGACGATGACAAGCGATGCGTTCTGTCAGCGGCGCAGATCTTCGGCACCAGCGCCGGGCGTGGATATTGTGCAGCATATCAATGGCAACTTTGGGCGCTGGCAGCTGCGCACTATACTCCTAATCTTTCTGTGCAAGATACCCACGGCCTGGTTTATGGCCGTCATCATATACACAGCGCCGTATCCGCAGCGCGGCGAGCTGGTCTGCCGTCCGGGCAACTGGAATGACAGCGAGCCGCTGCAGAGCGAGAGCCGCAATACGGACCGGCTATTCAGCGTGCAGGTGTGCAATGCCTATGCCCAGAGCTTATCCCAGAGCTTTGTGCAGCGCTACGGCCAGAGCTGGAATGGCACGCAACAGACGACGCTGCCCTGTGAGCGCGTGGAGCACCATGCTGCGTACAAGTCGCTGATCACGGAATTCGATTTGATTTGTTCGCGCCGCGTGCTGGTGGCGCTCACCCAATCCTTTCATGCGCTCGGCGCTCTGCTCGGCGGTCTGCTGGCACATCAGGCGCTGCGACAGTGAGTGCTACTGCCATCCTCTCCCAAGCGGCTTGTTGATATCTTCCCGTGCTCCCATTCACAGCATAAGTCCGCGTCGCCTGATGCTGCTGGGCATGCTGGGCCAGATCTTTTGTGGCAATCTCACCGGGCTGGTGGACACCTATCAGCTGCACATCTATTTCCGTTGCCTCACCTCCGTTTGCTGCACTCTTATGTACACCGCCGGCCATGTGATATGTAAGCAAAACAAAAGACTTAAGGCACAAACTTGCTTAGCTCTGTTCGCACTTAGTAATGGACATCACGGCGGGCAAGGCGCGCATCTTGGTGGTCACATTATCGGAGCTCTTTTGGTCCATTGGCTTGGTGCTGCTACCCGCCATATCCATATACTTTGATAACTGGAGCCATCTTTATGTGGCCATATCCTCATCCCTGATAGTGCTCGTCTGGCTGCATCGCTGGATCTCGGATGCGCCACGCTGGCTGCTGCGCCAACAGCGTGTGGAGCCGGCGCTGCGTTTGCTGTTGGAATCGGCCACGCATAACAATCGCATGGTTCCCCTGACCCTGGACGTCAAGCTGACCATCTATGCCACCGAACTGGCCGCGAAGCAGCGCAGCAGCTATTGCCAGATTTGGGACAAGGAGACAAAGCGTCGTCAACTTATCTACATACATCTGATCTGGGGCTGTGCCCAGGTGTTGTATAACATCATATTGCTGATGATACGCAGCCTGGGCGAGGCGCAGGTGCATGTGAATACCGCTGCGTTGGGCTTTGCCGAGATGCTAGGCCTCTTTGTGGGTCTCTACTTCATACTCTACACGCGTCGCTATTGGCGCTGGACGGGCAATCTGATGATCGTAGCGGGCTTTTGCACCTATCTGGTCTGGCTGCTGCCGGAGAGTGGTGAGTGCTATATTTATATAGATGCAGTTCCTCTGCTATAACTACCAGCTCCACATTCAGATCGCAATTCACGCCGCGTGGGCCTGGAGCTCATCTTTTGGATGCTGCTAAAATTTGCCAACTCCGCTTCCATCGCAGTGCTGACCACATGTACAGGTGAAATGGTATCGCCGGAGAAGCGCGTGCTGCTCATGCTCTCCGTGGTTAGCTTCGGACGCTTCTGCCTGGTCTTCTCGCCGCTGTTGAGCACGCTGACTGTGGTGCATCGCCTGCTGCCCATCACGATAATTGCCACACTCGGCTGGCTGTACGGGATCGTCATGCGTTTGCTCAATCGCTACTATTGGAATACGGAGCAGCAGCAGGTGGGTCAGGTGCCTACGCCGAACACCTATCGACGCAATTCGGCTGTCATCCTGCGACGCTGCAGCACCGCCAGCTCCGATGTGAGCGGCTACAGCAACGAGCTGCTCAGCAATTTTGAGCAAACGGTGGCTGTTAGCATTGCCGATCTGTGGCATATTAATTGCAGTACGATCCATGAATGTGATAGCCTAAAGGAGGCCAGTGAAGCGACACTCAAGTCCCAGAGCATGCACAGCATTTGAATTTTGTGGCACGGCCTAAAAGTAGGCAACACTTTTTCTTCGCAAAACTCAATTTTATGCCTAATGTGAAGATCACCCATAAAATATGATGAGCAAATTAGCTTAAGAATATATGTATAATAGTTATAAGATATATAACATATACAGCTACAGAGCAATAAATATCTCAGAGTCCCGCCTTTCACACACATATTTGAGCACATTTTATTCGGGTCAGTGGATTGTGCATATTTATTGTGGTTTGCTGTCTGTCAGTTGCGTTAATCCACTGCTAATTGAATTAAATAGAATTATTGTCGTCATTTTAATTATTGCTTAACTAATTTTCGTTGTATGAGTTCAATTAGTGGCATAAGGTAATCGAAGCGCGTGATACACAAATGGCAAAACCTGCAAAATGTAAAGGTATAAATTATTGCGAATTTTGGTATAAATATTACATGTGCCTTTATATAGTACCTCTTCGGTTCGTTTATATATTTGCTTAGCTTCACTAAGACAACAATAGTTAGACGCAAAATGATCTAGGCGAGTTCATTAGTCTAAAGATAAAGCATTTACAATTATTTATACGAGTTACAAAATATTCACAACTGATAACAGTTGAAATATTCTAGAAAAAGATTATTCGACTAGGCGTTTACCTAACCCAAACAAAGACATTTCTACGAAATGCAAAATTCTTGAATGACATTTTTATTTGTACTTGTATTTTTTTTTAATTTAGGAGGTAGATGGCTTAAGCTTGCTTCAAAAATTAAAGAAATATTTTCGTTCCTGCCTAAAACCCAATATGCTCTTCGATACCCTTTCCACTAGTCAGTTGAGAATTTTGTAATAAAAAGTGCAGAAATTAATGCAAATTTAAAAAAAATTTTAAAATATTTAAAAAAAATATTAAAATTTATTAAAATTAATTTAAAAAAATCTTTTTAAATCTAAAGTGTTTATAATCATTTTTTTATTAAAACATTTTCTGCTTTCCCAGCAAATATCGATCAATTTCTTTCTAGAACTAGTTCAATTTTATAATTCTTTTGCTTACTTGGCCAGTTTTTTTTTGCAGCTTTTAACGAAAAGTAGGGCCTATTTAAAAAAAATACTTTTTTGTGTCAGCAAAACGAAAATAAATGCAAATGCGTCATTTGGCAAAATCAAGCACAATTGCGACAGGTAGTTCTAAAAAGATTTAAATAGAAAACCCCTAGCAGGCAGAGCCATAAGAAAATTGTTTTTATCAGCCAGAATACTAGAATGTCAGATGCACTTATGCACTTATTGCATAGTTCTTGATTATAATTAAAGTACTGATAATTAGCTATAGATATATATTATCAGTTTTATAATCTAGCAGGCAAAGCGAAGCCATAACCCAGACAAGATATTTCACAACTGAGACAACAGCGAATAGCCATGTCGAGTGGCTGAATAAAATATGGAATTTTATTGATTAAGTGTGCAGAGGAAATTATGAACGACTTGTAACAATATCCTGTTAAAACAGGGGGTGCCAGGACACGACACAGTTGCAACGGAAGCGCCTCAGTTAAAGTTTCCGAAGCGCTCGCAATAGGTTTTAATTATTTGCACAAATTCATTAAAGAAATTAACGCGCCGATTGGGGCTTTGGGAGCGCTACGACTATTGCCACGATATGGCGACTCGTGTGCCACTAGCTTCAGTTGGATTCCGTTTCTCAGCCGATTGAGACGTTCGCGCGCCGCAGCTCGATAAAAAGACGGGAGTGTATAAAAAACGTGCAGCGTGCAAATCGAAAGCCCCTTCCAAACGCATTACACAAGTCGAACATAGACCTCCGCACACAGAAATGTTTACTGTCTCCAAATAAGTTGATATTAATTTGTATGTCAGCAAATAAATAAAACAAAAGAAACATATTGCCATAAACGAAGAAATAAATCGACCACAATTGCCAAAGCTTCAATGTGTTAATTAAAAGCAAAATCCAGAAGAAGAAAAAGAGTGTATCCAAAGTGCGCTACGATTGTAAAATATGTAAATTATTTAAATAAATACAACTAAAATCAAGTCTTCAACTAATTTAAAGATCAGCCTTACATATATATTACACAATGCAAAAGTGCTGGTTTTTTTTTTTTTTTTTTTAACAGTCTTCTTTTTGTATAAATAATTCTTTTTTGTAAATCTCTGAAGAAAATTAAATGTTATTAAAATTTTTGAATTTTAATATAATCTACGAATTTTTTCTGATTCTATGCACAAGAAATTTATTCTCCTTGTACTCTTGCTTTAACTATTTTATTGTGTTCTTTATACATATTTTCTGTAAAAGAATATATGTCTAGAATATCTACTTATTTTTCAAGAATTTTCAATAATATAGTCAAATTCCAGCTGTAAAAGCAGAAAGTTCTCTAACTAGATTAAAGATCCCATATATATAACTAGGATTAGATATTTCTGGTTTTTCCATTACCATAAAAGGCTTTTAGCGTATTCTATTTGTGATTCCTGATCTAGTTACGGAAATTGAACACTTGCAATTGCTTTGTTAATTAACTTAAGATTAAATATTCAAAACAAACCATTACTAAAACGCCCTCCTCCCATCCTCCCTCCCCTCACCACTTTATAGGTATAGCCACTTATTAATTTGCATTTGCACAACAAGTAATTCAACTTATTTATTGAAACCCCTCGCACCGCGGCCTTTGGCCATTGCTGCCCGGTGGAAAAGTGTCAATTGGTATTCGTATGGAAAACTCAAATATGAATTATTGGGGAACCAGTTTCGTATACCCGATTGCGACCCACTGCAATTAACACTAACGCTTGAATTTGAAATTAAAATATTTGCACGCCCAACTGCGACAGCCGACAGATGTCTGGCCCCGGGCGTATTGTTCCATGGCATATGCTCCACATGACAATTGGCCGCTCAGGTTGTTGGATCAATCGTAATTAGCACCCAGCGAGAGAGATTCGTGAAATGAAGTCGCAAATTTGTTAAATTGTGAGGCAAAGGGTTCACATTAACGGACAAATATTAAAAGTACACATGATTTCAAGCAAACCAAGCGACATTTCAATTGGAAGCTATCTTAAAGGCCAGCTAGGGCATCACATATCTTGCTTGTCTTTGGCAAATATATAAGCCAGATAAACACAATAAAGCTGACTGATAATCAATAATCAGAAACGCGATAAAGCCGATTCATACATATGTGATTTCTCTTTGTAAATTGATAAGCCGATTAAAGAAATAAAATCAAAAGGGGAAAAAGAATATAAGGTAGAAATTGTTAAGTTTGTTTAGGTTGTGGTAGATCCAGATAAATATTAAAAAAAGCCAAGCAACTAAAAAAAGCCAAAACTAAACGCAAATAAAGATTTGATAGGGCACGCCGAACATTAAATACCCTTGCAGACATATGGCACTTGTGCGGCATTTTTCAACACATACAAATAACTTTTCTTAATTCCAAGCAATTGTTGCCAATATATGTGAGTTATAGTTGTCCCATGCTATCAAGATTTTTCTTAAAATGTATGAGCTTAGTTGAGCTTAAAGCTGGTGACATTCTTTAAAATATCTTGAAATAAAAAACACAATAAAATTTTGAATATAAGATCTTGATTTTCATATAATATGTCAGCTCTATGATATGTTATGTGGCACGATCAAGCCGAAAGGACAAATCTCTTTGTTGTTTTCTCAAAAATGCGTTTTAAATCAAAAACTAAAGTGCATAGCAACAGAAAGAGTGAGAGAGTGAGAGAGAGGGAGAGAGAGGGAGAGAAAGAGAGAGAGAGAAGACAGACATACGGACATAGCTTCATCGACTCGGCTGTAGATACTAATCAAATATATATAATATATTTACTCAATCTCAAAGAGATATTCTTCAATGCGTTACACATTGCACGTTTAATTGAATATACCCTCTAAACGAGTATAAAAATTATTTGATGTGGTGTTAAATTGTTCAACTAATTGTGTTAATTCAATTTTAAGGCTGACGAAACTCTAAGATAGAGTCTTTTTCTTTCATATTTGCAGGTTTATAAATTATTCATTTGCTTTATAAATTGTTTATAATACATATTAAATCAATGCCCACAAATTTTTACGCTTGACTTTGCCCAAAAGGCAAATCCCTCGCTCAAATTTCGAGCCACAGGCATTTGATGAATTTTGCATGATATTCAATGCCGTCAGTCGTTCCTCGTCCGTCGTCCGTCGTCCGACGTGGAAAGTCAACTGATTTCAGCTGTAACCGCTTTCAATTGATTTCAATTGAGTGGCGATTGGATGGGGGTGTGTGCATCGAAAGGGGTAGACAAATGTTTTTAGAGTATATCGTATGTTAATATTTATCCATAAATAAAATAAATAAATGAACACAATGTGCCACGCACAGCAACTAATGGAAATTGTCGCCGATTCGATTTGTCATTCACAGAGCTTCAACGAGACGTGGCTAAAGCGAAAAATGTGCCTCTAGGTCGGGGTTTGGAAAATGGTAAATCAGGCGTCCGCAATTCGGGCGGTCGGCGGTCATTCGCCCATGTCCAGCCCCCAGCTATCGCATAGACACATCTCACATGTCGGCCCCAAGGATGGGCGTGGGGCAATAGCCGCAGCAGCGCAACCAGCTCCTGGCAGCGACATCATTGGCGATGTGGTGGGCAACTTTGGCATCTGGCAGCTGCGCACCATACTCATCATCTTCCTCTGCAAAATACCCGCCGCTTGGTTCATGGCCTGCATCATCTTCACAGCGCCCGAGCTGTATCCGCGCACGGAGTTCGTCTGCGACACCAGCTATCTGAGCAGCTCCAGCTCCAATTACAGCGTCTCGGATAACCAGTGCTATGTGCTGGACGAGAACTCGGGCAGTCGCAGCGAATGTGAGCAGTTCAGCTATGTTTCCAGCTTTGATTCGCTCATCATGCAATTCAATCTGGTCTGTCTGCGAGACATTTTCATTGCCTGGACCCAATATTGGCATCTGTTTGGCGTGCTGGTTGGCGGCGTCGTGGGCACCAAGATGATGCTGGGCATTAGTCCGCGCAGCACCTACTGTGTGGGCGCCGTGGCTCAAATCCTTTGTGGTGTTGTCACCGGCTATGCGCGGGACTTCAGCCTGCACTGCGCCTTTCGCTGCCTCTCGGCCGTGTGCTGTGCCATTATGTTTACCGCTGGACAGGCCATATGTAAGTAAAGTCCATCCAACTATACCACTATTTTCCGTTTTTTAAATTAAATATTCCTTCATTTTGTAGCAAACAGCTCGAGTATTATACAAAATTTCCTTTTGTGAACAGCAATATTCATCGAAATCTGTAATCTTACCCCTCAATTTAATGCAAAAATTTGATTTATAAGTATATGAATTTAGTTTCCTACAAATCTCGTTCTCTCTATAGTTTCTTGGGAATTTCTCCTCGAATTTCCCTTTTAAACAAAGTACTTAGCATTAAATTAATTAAATTTCCCAAATGTTTCTTACAAATATCCCTACAAATTTCACTTTCATAATAAGAAAGATTCACGGAGTCTTGTGGATTTCTAATAGCTAATTATCCTCTTTCACTAGTGAAAATGTCTTTTTGTGAACAGTAATATTCAGAGAAATCTGTTGTCCGTTATTATATTTGCTGTTATCTGTATTATATATGCCTTTAGTTTCCTCTAAATCTTCTCTTCACTCTGGTTTCTTGGGAATTCCTCCTCGAATTTCCCTTTCAAATAAAGTACTCAGCATTAGCATTTATAAATTTCCGAAATGTTTCTTACAAATATCCCTTTAAATTCCACTTTCATCCACCGAGACTTGCGAATTTCCATTTAAGTAAGGTTTAGAATTTAGCTTGTAAAAAAGGATATTTTTCTGATTTGTTGTGAATTTCTCTGCATATTCTCTTCAGAGATCGTCACTTTCACAGAATATTGAAAATGAACCGGTCTACACATCTTTTATAAGCTTTCTTTACCTTCCTTCAGTTACGGACATCACGGCCGGCATGCATCGCATTGGCGCCATTATACTCTACGACACATTCTGGTCCATTGGGGTCATCCTGTTGCCGACACTCTCGTCCTTCTTCAACAGCTGGTCGCTCATCTATGTGGGCATCACATTTCCCACCGTGATGCTTATTGTTCTCTTGTACTGGACACCAGATTCGCCGCGCTGGCTTCTCCGCCACGCAGTGGATCGCCATTCCATTACGAATGTGGAGGAGATAGTGCGTGAGGGCGCCGCGATCAATGATCGTTCCTTCAAAATACCGCCTGATTTTCGCCAGCAGCTGGAACAGCTTAGCGAGAAGCTGAAGGCGGCGCCTGCACCCGCACCCTGGACGCAGCTCTGGCAGGGCAAACGGGCCAAGACGCACATGGTCGCTGCCCACCTGGCATTGGCGTTCTTCGTCATCAATTTCATGGGCATGCTTTTGAATATCAGATCCTTTGGCCGAGACTATCTGGTGCCTAATACCATAGCCATGGGTGAGATTTGCTTGATGTCTAGCTGAGTCTTGGGGTTTTTACTAAGGAGTTTGTCCCGCAGGTTTCTCTGAGATTATTGGCTGCTTCCTGGCGCTGCATTTCACATTGAAGCACAACAAGTGGAAATGGCAATGCGCTGGTACCTTTAATATACTCGCCGGCATGCTGGGCTGCATGGGCTGGCTCTTCACGGGCGCCGACTCCAGTGAGTGCTCCAGAAGAAACCCTATCCCCCATATCCAAAGCTAATTTTCGTTCTGCATTTTAGTGGATGCTGATCTGAAGGTCTCGCTGTGGATGATCATTGCCACCATACCCAAGGCGGGTGTGTCCTGTGCCCAGTCCATGCTCCTGGCCTGCATGAACGAACTGGTGCCGGCGAATAAAAAGCAGCTCTTTGTCTTTTCCGTGGTCACCTGGGCACGTGTGTGGCTGCTCTCCGCACCCTTCTTCAATGTACTCAAAAAAATCGATACGGCACTCTCGCTGACCTCCTACTCTGTCTTCAGCATTTTGGGTGGCATCTGCACCTGCCTGCTCCTGACGCCCCGCACCACCGCGGCGCCTGTGGTGCCTCAGCTGGAGCAGCAGCATCAGGACAAGAAGGAGCAATCGCCGCTAAATGCGCCCGTTTGGACCATCGAATCGGATGTGCATAATACGCGCTTATAAAAATCGAATTAAGAACTACTTAAATTCCAGATATTATCTATACATTTTATATATATTTAGCAAATAAAACTCAATTCTCTGTGATTAGTTAAAGCCAAGCAGTTTATTATTGACGATAGATGCGATTGATGTCTACAATAGCACATAGACCAATAGCATATAAAAGCACAGATGCGCAAAAATCCAGAGCCAATAGATTCTGCAAATATTCAAAGAAAGATTTTAATCATAGATTTGAGTGCCAACCGCTGATTGATTGACTGACTGATTGATTGAAGATCAACGCACAGCACAAACCGTAGGAGTTAGCAATTAAATTTTATTTGATGTTGGAAATTCCACCCAAAAGGGTGGAAAATTGATGGAAAATGGTTGCATCAAATTATTCGTTTCGTAGCCGAACCACTTCAAACTCTTTCAAAGACTTAACTCTCAATTAAATGATTTACTTTGCCCAGACAAAGCCGATTAATGCTGGCAAGTAATTTATTGAAACTTACCTGGTCACCTGCATTTTGTTCGCGTCGACTGTAAACTTTTCGCGATGTAAATATTTATTAATGCCTATCATATGACGTCTGACATAATCATCATAGTTGAGCTCTTCCAGATTCCAGTAGAGCATGGGGAATGTGCCGTTGTCAATTAAATGCTTAAAATAAAACCGGCTGCGATTTTTAAAGATCCATTCATTCAGCGAAAAGAAACTGCCTGGGAATAAAAAGAAAATATATATTAGACCGATCTGTAAAACTTAGGTGTGTCGAGTATCTACCCGCCAGGCAGGCCTGTCGAAATTTCTTGGCAATGGGCGTGACAAAGCGCTGCTTGGAGCCCAGCAACAAGGTGCGCAGATCCATAAATAAAGCGGGCACAAAATGCAGCATCCACACGGCGAGCTCGTGCCTCAGGGCGCCACGACGATACTTGAAGTTGGGAAACATAATCATGCGCTTGGTGGGATATATGCGTGCCCATTTCATGGTCAGATCACCCAATCTTTGCCAGCTGATGGGATTCGTTACGCCCGATGTGGCATTGCAGATGCTGATGCTGTAAGTGAAGAAACTCTGTCTAGAGCCTAAAGATCTTAGAAAGGTTTCCGCTGTCCACGTACCTGCCCAGCTCTGCCTTGTGCACCATCATGATCATTGCATTGACCACAAAGTCCACTGGGATAATATCACAGATCAGATCCTTATCCCCCAAAATGCTGCTAATGCCGCCCTTGCCGATTTCCATCATTATGCCACTGATCGCCTGTATATTATCGATCCAGCCAGGATATGGCTCTCTATAGGCAGCCGTCACAATCGAGGGACGCACTATGACAATGGGTATTAGGTGCCTGTAGGAGTTCACAATCTGCTCGGCTATGGACTTGGTAAATGTGTAGGTGTTCACGTGTGGACCCTTTATATAGTCGGCCAGGCGATTCAGATAGTCTTCGGGTATTTTCTTGGTGCAGCTCAGAAATTGCTGCCAGTCCACGGGCGGCAGTGTGGGATAAATGCACTCATCGACATATTTGCGTCCGGGATTGCAGTAGGCAGTGGAGACGTAGAGAAAACGCTGTAAAATATAAGTGTTGTATAGATTAAAAATAAATAATATAAAAGTATATAAAGATACAAATTTGATGAGTAGAAGACAAGAATATTAACAGCAAGTTAAACATTTTTTTTTTTTTTACATTTTTCCAATTCGATTCTAGCCAATACTTCTAACATCTATTTTTAGTTTTCCAGCACTGTTTCTTACTAATTAACGACTCTCACTGAATTTACGTGTTTTCTAACACTCATTTAAAGGCTTCTAAAAGCTTTCAGTTAAGTTTATAGTTTCATCGAAAGTTCATTAGATTAAAATAGACAAAAACTTAAATTAAAGGATGTATAATTTTTAAAACAGCTTGTGTTATTATATTTAAATTCTTTCTTTTTATATTGCTCGATTCTACAGATGTTTATTACCAATTTTAATTTTTATTTTTGAAGACTTCTGTATATGTATATGAACGCCTTAACTCCTTAGCACGTCGGATCCAATTAGTTGAATTTGCTGCTTTTTCGAGCGGAGGTATTTCATGTTCCGAATCTAATGTCATTTTACAACATAGTTATAATCATTTGTCACAAATTAGCGTAAAGCTCTTGAAGTACATGAAAGCTTCTTGTTTAAACTCAATTGCTTTCATATTATTTGTTACTAAGCTGTTTGCACTTAAGCAATCCGTTAAAATAATCAAATTGTTCAGTCTTGAAGGCAGTAAAGTAATTTTAAGCTTTTAAAGTACATAGAAGCTTCTGGTTAAAGCCTCAATTGCTTTAACATTATTTAATGCTAATCGGGCTGCACTTGACTGCTAGAGAAATCCGTAGGAATAAATGAAAGACTTACCTTTAGTTCCCTCATTTCCCTGCACATCTCCAGCAAATTGTAGGTGGCCACGGAATTGACGCGTGCTGCCACATTGAGGCACTCGTTGAAGCGCACCTGTGAGCAATCATTATCTAAATACCTATATGTATATGAACAGACTGTATGAAACTGGAACTTACCGTCGCGGCGCTGTGGAAAATAATGTTAACCTGCGCGCACAGCTCGCCTCTGTCCCGTTCATTCAAACCTGTTGGTATTGAAAAAAAAAAAATCAAAAGCTTTTATGTTGTTTTCAATATTTTCAATCTCCGACTTGTCTCCAGAGCTTACCAAAATTATCATCCTCAATGTTGCCCGCAAAATACGAGATTTTCTGAAGACGTGCTGGATGTTCGCTGCGCAAACGCTGGAATATGCCATTTTGTAGGAAATTCTGGAAACGCTGCTCAGGCGAGACGCCAGCCTTGGCTCTGATGAGCATGTAGATGCGTTTAATTTGTGGAAAACTCCAGAGCAGCTTCTCCAGCAGCGCTTTGCCAACGAAACCAGTGGCGCCTATCGAGTAAAAGTGCATAAAGAAAATATAAATGGTAAAAATTAGTTATTCAAGACTTGCCTGTGATGAAGACGACTGCATCTTTATAGATATCCAACTGGGCTTCCATTATATCTAGCTGCAGCGCGTTGTGGCCACTGTCGTGGCATGAATGCAACTGTTTGCAGGGGCTTTTCTCTCAGCTTGCAACTGCAACGCCGTTTACTTAACTTTGCTAATTGTTGTTGCAATGAAAGTGAAAAGACTTCAACAACAACAAAAACAACAGCAGACACTTCAAAATCCTATAAAAACAAGTTTTTCGCAACTCTTGAATGAAGTTTGGACTTGAATTGGCTTAAACTTTGCGACGTAAACAATTGTCACGTAACACCTTGGCGGGAGTTTACATAAGTCTACTTAAATAGGCCAAAAGGCCACGACCCTGAGCTAGTCGCCTTCTTAAGCTAGCCCTAACTTTATCGCTTTCCCTTATCTAACATAACCTAACCTCAGCCTACCTATGCAAGCCTTACCTAACCCTACTTTTAAAAACCTAACCTTACTTTATCTTACATAACCTTAAATACTCTAAACTTAGCCCAACCTAACCTCAACAATATATCGAATTTTGTCTACGGATTCATTAGTAAAACTTAAATCGTTGACAATGAGAGTGATCGAAGAACTCTTGGAAATAACAACAAATAGCATAATCTAACGTTTTTTAAGAAAAATATGTTTCGATGTAAAGATCTTATCTGGTTTATAAAGTTTTCTATCTTTGAAAGAACTTAACTAATAGTTATTATTTTTATTTTAGTTTCTACGAGAGTATTCAAAAGAAAAGTTTAGTATCGATAAAGTTTCCTATATCGAATTAACATAAAATTAATATTTTTATGGATCTAACTGGTATTTTTCTTTTTCAATTGCATCATTCAAATTATACAGATTAGATAGAGCCACATTAAACCCCTTTGGTTCTATTTGATTGTACATCCGCTAGGTGGCGTTGTAAGAAATACGAAGGTTGGAGTCTCGGCTAAAGGAGCTTTAAGCATGGCTGAAAACTGTCGACGTTTCTACTATGAGGTTTTCCAAAGACTGTAGGCTATATAATATATAGTTGCCACTGTACGTACGTGTACGTTCAGTTTCTTACAACGCCACCTAGCGGATGTACAATCAAATATAGTATATAACTATCCTGCTCCTATATAGATAAAATAGGAATATTCACGCTCTCCCAATATAAATAGCAGCTAATAACTGCCTTTTTTGATACTATACTATATTCATGGCTTAACAAGTTTTTGGGCTGGCCAATAATCGTAGCTGTAAATATATCTAATTGTAAATATATCTAGATATCCGCTAAGTCAACAGATATTACCTAAGAAACTGATTCGTTTGATCTTTAAATGAAAGTAAGAACGGCTCCTTAATAAATAACAGATTAAATCGTTTAGATTAGAGAAGCATCCCACAAATAAAAGTAAATCTTGAGACAGTTTTTCAAGTGAAAGTCTTTAAATGTAGTTTTATTTTCAAATAAAAACATAAACTCATAAACTCTAAAATATTGAGAAAAGAATTTATATAAGCCAATAAAAAGAAAAAGTCCTCCAAAAAGCCTAGACGGAGAGTCCTTCGTATTCTGAGTAAACAGAGAGCATAAACTTAAGTAAATATTGAGTAGGAATTCCTTCTTTCTTCTACCTTACCAAATCCTTAAACAAATAAAGAATTCTTTTCACACATTATGTTTGCCAAATACAAAGGACTTCGCATGAAATTCGTATGTTTCATACACGCTAAACAGTGTCTGACAAATGTTTGTGTCTATACTATTATAGCCCTAATGGAAAACCTTTAAAATAAATATGAAATTCCTATTGACACAATCGTTTAGGAGCAGTCGCTATTTGCATTGGGCGAACAATTGAAGACATCTGAACTTAATTTAAGTGACAATTTGATTAGCGACGATATCGTTGACTAGCACCAACTGTGCCTTCTGCTCCTCAATTGTCCAGACGTTCAGCTGGCTGCGCCAAGCGCTAGCGCAGTCGCAGTTATGCTGGAGGTGCGAAGCCCACCAGACGTGGCTACTGGATTATATATGTATGTACGCAGCTGAAAGATGAACGGAAGCTACAGGCCCAATGGTAACCAAAGGAAAGCGCACACGCCAGAGGCAGATGCCCAAATAAGCTATATACACGGCAGCCAGGATGTGGAGCAGGATGTGTCAGCAGCTCCAACAACTGGGCAGGATGTCATCGGGCAGGTGTTGGGCGACTTTGGCATCTGGCAGCTGCGCTCTGTGCTGATCATTTTTCTGTGCAAGCTGCCGGCTGCCTGGTTCATGGCCCTAATCATATTCACGGCACCGGAACTGAATCCGAACGAGGAGTATTGGTGCGACACGAGCGTATATGGCGGCATGGAGAACACCAGCGTCTCGGCGGATCAGTGCTATGTGCTGGTCGCCTATGGTGAGGGCAGCTTTGCTATGCGTCAGTGCCAGCAATTCAACTATGCCCACAGCTTTCGCTCGCTCATCATGGAGTTCGACTTGGTCTGCCTGTGCGATATCTTTGTGGCTTGGTCGCAGTATTGGCATCTGTTCGGTATGTTTGTCGGCGGCGTTGTGGCCACCCGGCTGATGCGTGTGCTCAGTCCACGTCGGGTCTACATAGCCGGGATTTGGGGTCTGCTCGGCTGCGGCACAGCCACCGGGCTGGTCAAAGATTTCAGCTTGCACTGCTCCTTCCGCTGCCTATCCGCGGTCTGCTGCTGCTTCATGATGACCGCCGGCCAGGTTATATGTGGGTATAGCCACAGCTTGTAGCCCAAGGCAAGCTCTTTAGCATCCTCCATTCTTCTCCTTTCCAGTTAGCGACATTACGGCGGGCAAGTGGCGGCAGGGCGTACTGCTGCTCTATGACAGCTTCTGGTCCATTGGCATCATCCTGCTGCCCGCCATTGCTGCATTTGCTCACAGCTGGCGACAGATCTATGTGGGCATTACCTCGCTGCCATTTGCCATTGTGCTGCTGCTGCCCTGGCTGCCGGACTCGCCGCGCTGGCTGCTGCAGCATGCGGAGCCAACGGCTGCCGTCGAGCATGTCCAGCAGCTGCTACAGCAGGTGGCACGCATCAATGAACGCAGCCACCTGCTGACCCGTGATCTTGGCCTGCAGCTGGAGCTGCTGAGCGAGCGGCTGCGCACGCAGCAAGCACCCGCACGCTTGCTGGAGCTCTGGCATGGGCATCCGCAGGCCAAGCTCCATATGCTGGCCACGCACATGGCACTGGCCACCTTTCTGATCAGCCACATGGGTCTGCTGCTTAATATACGCTCCTTTGGCCGTGATTACCTGACGCCCAATACCATGGCCATAGGCCTGGCGGAGCTGCTTGGCTGTCTGCTGGCCGTCTACCTGTGTCGGAGGCACAACTCCCGCAAGTGGCAGTGGGCGGGTGGCTTCTGCATTGTGGGCGGCGCCTTTGGCTGTCTGTGCTGGCTCTTTAACGATGTGCAGAGTGGGTTTTTATATATACAAATATTTGCTCAACTTAAGCATGACTAATCCTCTGCAGCTTTCAGTGCCCGAAGTCTATGAGATTATCCTGTGGATGTTCTTTGCCGCCCTGCCCAAGGCGGGCGTATCCTGCGCCCAGTCCATGCTCATCGCATGCATGCATGAATCACTGCCGCCGGAAAAACGTGGCCCCTTTGCCTTCTCGGTGGTCACCTGGGCGCGTGTCTGGCTGCTCTCCGCCTCGTTTCTCACGGTGCTCAAGCAGCTCAGCATTGCCCTCTCGCTGTCCACCTTCTGTGTGCTGGTTATGCTGGGCGGCATTTGCACTTGCTGCCTGCGCACGCCGCTCAAGGCAAGGCAGGAGCAGGAGCAGCAGACGGAGACGCAGCACAAGGAAGCTGACTGCTACAGCACGCATTTGTAATATGTGATAATATACTAAGTAATACTTAAATACTATCCCTAGAACTACTTAAGCTTAGCTAGGAATAAATTTGTCATTATCCGTAAACCTTGACAGAAGAGTTGTCTAAGTTCCAAAATAGTGAGGATTTTATTTTGAATCCCAGGCAGAGTATATGGATAACTTTTAGATTAGGTTAACTTTAAACAAATATATTTATAGTATTTAGTTAGATTTATAGAATTGTTAACTAAAAGAGTCTCTGGCTGAGAACCTCTCTTCAAGTTCCCTTCTAAATTCTTCTATTAAATGCAAGCAATA
Source organism: Drosophila littoralis (assembly GCA_018903485.1). NCBI lineage: Eukaryota > Metazoa > Arthropoda > Insecta > Diptera > Drosophilidae > Drosophila > Drosophila littoralis. Next base: position 823,090 of record JAEIGF010000368.1, on the reverse strand, counting down.
ATGTGTAGGAATCCAATCAAAATGTGCGAATTAAATTAGATGTCATTGATATTATAATCAAATATATCTATACATATTCAGAACTTTATTAACGCACCCGGCAAGCCAGGCCCTCGCACATAACCCCCGCCCTGGGCTCTAGCCAATTCGGCGTGCGAAGCTGACACCAATATAATGGGCATAGATATTTTAAGCGCATTGCTCTACTGACAGTCTTTTTGTGCCCGTAAATTCACCTGATTTTGCCTGTCCCCCACAAAAAGAACTAGTAAGAATTGCAAATCAATAAAAACGAAACCATAAAATTGCCAAGAGTCTCAGCGGAGGGCCACAAATTGTGGCAACTTGTCATTGTGGGAGCAGCTTTGGTGTCGTTGGGACGTGGTCAACAGACGTCGTATACAAGGACAATCAGACCACGAGCAACTGCTGTTTGTGCTCCATTTGGATGCAATGAAATCCAAGAAATCTGCCTTTGCCAATACATCAACAGGCTACGGCAAGCACAAGCAGAGCGGACACGGCAAAGGCCACGGTCACGGCGGCCACAAGGACAAGGCGGAGGACAAAAGCAAGGGTAACAAGGATCAGCAGCTGCATGAGCACAAGGATGAGCAAGACCAGGATCTGAACTCCGGCTTTGGGGATTATCTGCGCACGCCGGAGGGTCTGTAAATGCCCAAGAAAAATATAAATTCAAAGCATGCCTATTTATATGTTCCTTTTTCTCGCTGCTCCCCTCAGCATTTGAGATGATGAAACTCTTTGTCTTCGCAAACACCGTAATGTTAATTGTGACCATGGCCTGGCCGAATATTAGGGAACAGTTCTATATGCTAAATCAATGGTGGGAAAGCTTTAGTGAACGCCAACAGCAACAATAAAACTAGAGAAAAACTTGTGTAACAATTTGAGAGGACAAAATGGTGGGCCCATTTATGCAGGGCATGTTACTAATAGGCATCATCTATTGGTACAGCCAAACTATATATACTTATTGTTATGTAAATATATCTTATTGAATTTCCTTGCCACTAGGTATTCAAAGAGCATGATGTCCATGATTAATGATTATTATCGCAGCGAATTTCAAAGTAAGCTCCAGGCGGGCGACAATGCAAAGCAAGCCGCGGAAACGCCTCTGAATGTGGATAACTTTATGGATTATGTGCGTGAGCTGGAAACTAAGGAACAGCCAGAGCAGCAGGCAGTACAAAAAGTTTCAGAAAACGCCATAAAACCATCGGCAGGCAACTCCCATCAGCTGCTGTACTTCCTTAACATCACAGGCGCCCATGCCCAGCCTGATTTTTGTAGCGCTGCCGACAGCTCCATAAGCTAGCTTACAACTAAGACATAATAGAATTTTTTTTAAATTATTTGATATCTTACTATAAACTGTACGTTCTTGGGGTTTATATATCAATATATTTGCTTGATCATATTGTATATGATTTTCTTGAAATACAACAATCGCTTATGCTGCAAATGTTTCGAGCGTTTTTATTCAAGTATCGTAGCAGAATATATATTTCAAAAATTTCTCAACATTATATGAACTTTTCAGCTTACTAAAATACTATATTTACGATTTTTGCATTTTGTTTTCATTTTCATTTCCATTGGTCAGCTTTTTTTTTATATAAATGTTATAATTGCTTTCACTTGCTTACAGTTTAAGCGTCTATATAGAAGTTATTTTATTTTATTTTTTAAGTGGCAAAATATAGTGTGTTTGTATAGATATGATAGATAGTGTTAAGTTGTACGGTGCAAATTCTTTGTTTTAGTCAAATTTCTATTTTTCTTAGAAATGTTTGCTCAGGTATTCAATTCTATTATGGCACAAATATGTCGATTTATCCATGATCTTGTAAGGTTACGTTGAAATTGAAAATGTTTGAATACTAGCATATCTTAAAGTTAATTGTGCCAGGCTCTTAACTAGTTCAGCTTAGAAATGGGATATTTTACCAGAAAGAAAAGATATACAAAAATATTGTATGACTAATTTAAAGAGAATATTGCTTAATAGTTTTGCGCAGATAAACGCCGACAACTGGTTACTAGCTTTTTATATAGATCTTTCTGTGTAGAGTTCTATGGAACTGCCTAGAAGCTTATAAATAGCTATAAAGGTGCTGTCTAGATCTATATATCTGACAACCAAGTGGATTATTTTGATTTTTCTCATACATATTTCATTTACAGTTTTGTGTTCACATATATTAATATTTTATGGGCCCTGAATAAACGCTCAGCTATATTCTATTCACGATTGAAACTTACAAATATAAATATACAAAATAAAATTTGTAAAAAATTTCGTTTATGAACTCATAAATGACTTTTTAATGTATATTTTATATACACAACAAATATTCATACATCAGTTTATTATAGATTAAAATAATAATAATAGTTGCATTACAAATTAATAAAGCAAAAATACAGAGTACATCAAATTAAAATTGATAAGACCTCAATTAAAACTATATACTATATGTACATAGAAAATACGCTCGAGTTTTGCTTTACTTCTTTTCGAACTGGAAAGAATAGTTGGTGGTTTTTTAATTAGCCCAACAGCAAGTACAAAGCGTAACAAAAATTTTACAACAAAGGCAACAAATTTCAAATTTCAAATCACATAAGAAATTGTCTTTCAGAAATTGGGAAACAAGAGCAACGGAAAGTTAAGGAAACACAAACCTTCATTATTCTTTCTATTTTTTTTTTCTGTGTATCACAACCTTTTAAATAAGGATAACAATAATTTTTTTTTTTAAATACGAACATTTTCCGTGTGAAATTTCGACAAAATTGAGTTAATTCATGAATGCCTACTACAGACTAATATATATGTATGTTTATAATATATATATATGCATATATCGTTTATGTATATCTTTTAACATATGGCTAAAATAAAACACATACAGTTTAAATTGCAAAGAATACAAATGCTGAATACAGAATTAAGCTGCTTTCACTCTATATATATATATAAATATATTTATATATATTTAATGCAACTTATTGAAAGGCTTTGTTTTAACTAAATTAATGTGCGTTCAAGTCTTAGGGTTAACATATAGAAAGCGCCACCGGTTAACTAAGGATTCGCTATTAACTACAATTAATCCGCCTGTTTGCGTATTGTTGGCGGCGGCGGCGCTGGCACCGTTGGCCTTTTGGGCGTTTGAAATGAGTTTGGCGATATGGGTGTGGTGGGCGTGGCATGCGGCTGCTGCTGCTCCTTATCTCCCGCTGTTAGCGGCTGTTCATGATTATGGTTGTGCTCCCTGCCCGCTGTGCTTGTTGCTGTTGCTGTTGTAGTTGTATTTGTTGCTGTGTTAGTTGTTGTGTTCGTTGTTGGCCCCGTTGTCGCCTCCTCTCGCGTGCCATTTGTATCACAATTTTCGTGTCGCAGTTTCTCTATAAACTTCTCCGTGGTGTAGCGCACATTGCCATTGTCAATGATCGCCTGCGTGGGCGTTATGGCCTCATCGTCGCTTTTACTGTCGCCCTTCGGCCCGCCGCTGCCCACTGCCAGCACCATGGGCCGCTTGGGCAGCTGCGGCTTTTGTGGCACATCTGGCTTTAAGCGAAAGCTGCCAATGCTATCGATGCTCCTGCGATCCGCCGTGGGCGAGGGCAGATTATCCAAGCCAAAGAACTGTGTGCGCGTCATGGGTACAGGCTTGGCGGGCGTCACGGGGGGCGGCGGCAACGCCTCCAGCTGTGTGTGCGTTGGCTGGCTGGACGCGGTCGGCTGCTGAAACTGCGCCAGATTGGGCAGCGGCGGCTTTGCTGGCTTCTCCTGCTTCTCTGGCTTTTCGTCCTGCTGCGGAAACAGCTCCTTGGCATGCGGACGATGGTTGGAGCCAACGCCATTGCTGGTGGCCTCTGTTTTGGTAGGCGGCGAGGGCGCATTGGGTTTCTGGCGGCGCAGCGTGCCATAGCGCGGACTCTCCATGACTTCTAGGATGACAAGCAGAGAGTTAAAAGGGTTGCTGAATGGTCGGTTGCCTCAGCAGTACTCACCACTATCGTGCTTATCCAAATGCTCATTTGAGGAATTCGATTTGCTTTTGCCTTCGACAAACAGTTTTTGACGCTGCAGCGTCACATAGAACTCGACATCGCCATCAAAAAAATAGTCCCATTGGCTGATGAGCAGCTCCACAATAATGTTCGCTGCCGAGGAGCTGTTCACCTGGCCAATGTAATCGGCTGGGGCATTGCTGCTCTTGTCGACGCGCGGCCAGAGCATGTTCGGTGACATGACAATCGCCAAATTCTGGGAGCTCATCTTATTGTGCACGGCCCGCTGCTGCAGCAGCGCCAGAAAGCGTGTGAGGTAGCGTAGATTGGCATAGTTCTCCTTGGGCAGTTTGCCCAATATTGCTTTAATCTCCGTCTTGCGCTCCGCCTCGGTGTGCCGCTCCGCAATGCGTATGAAATCCTTGTATAACGCATATGTGAGCAGTGGCTCGGGCAGTTCGCGCAAATACAGCTTCAATATGGAGCCAATGACATGCGGATCCTGATACTCCAGTGGCAGGGGTGTTTTCACATGCTGAGCCTCCAGTGCGTGCTTCATGCGTCGCAGCTTCGTGCTGGCACAGCCCACACGCAACAGACCCTCCTCCTCCAGGCCATGCTCCAGCAGGCAACAGCAGCACAGCTCCACAATGTAGGAGATGTCGCGATGTGTCGACTGCAGATGCTCCTTGAGCGAGGTGCCAAAACGCGATTTCTCCGTGCCCTGTATGGTATCCTGAATGCGCGCCAGCGATTCATTGACATGCTGCAGCGCACGTTCATGATAGTTTCTTTGGTTGAGCACATAGTCACGTATGCAGCTGACAATCTCGTCCTCTTTGGCTATAAGCTCCAGCATTTGTGCCGCCCACGCATCACGCTCCTTTTCCAGCTTCAGTTCGCACTCCTCCTGCTGGCCTTTAATATGATTCACCTTAGCCGCGGGCTCATCCAGTCGTATGGCGGCCTAAAATATAAAAGAGCGGAGGCGGAGAATTGGTTTAGTTAAGTCAAACATTCAAGAGATAAGAAATCTATCTCGCTTGGCTTTCTTTTGTTTGCCACTGGCGTCATTTTCACACGCTTCTTCACACTGAGTGTACCCCTGCTCACCCCTTATCTATGCCCACCTAAAAGGTGGCAGCTGTTGCGCGACAAGTGCCTGTGATTGTTCCACTCGCCCCTTAAATGGGGCCTATAAAAATACGCGGTGACCAGCTGCAGCAATCAATTTCTTTGTTTCACACGCAAATGGAAACATTTACAAGGTAAATATTGTACATTTTAATGGGCGTGTGCACAGCCTGACCGATATTTGCGGGTAATTGACATACCGCATTGCGTTGCACCTTTGACTCATAGCTTTGGCATTAAAATGCTCTCAACTTAACGACATATTGATAAGAAAATTGCGAATTTAAGTCGAGCAACGAATAGGGTCGCACAAAGAGTAAGAAAATATGTATATTAAAATTTGAAATAGATTCCGAAAGTTAAGCCTTGAGCTGAAGCACATAATAATTCTCATCCATATAATAGTATATATAATATGAAATCGGATCTGAGCTTATGCGGGAAATGCGATACAACTTGAAGTAATTTATATGGAATATTGAGCTTAAATACTGCATAATTCGAACAAGGTCAAGGTAAAGAAAACAAGCTAACAGATCCGTTGACAAATTTAGTTAAATATTCTGGATATCTGCATACTATATACCGAATTTGGGCGTTTCTTTCTCTTAGAGTCTCTGAGTTCCGGGTATAATTAGTCCCTTCACATATTTATGGAAATACTTGACTAGCTAGTTAGTGTATTTAATCAGCCGCATGCACAATGCTTTCTGTATAATATTTCTTATCGCGTCGCGCGGTACAATTCTCCTTTACCCCTACGTCAATAAATCGAACAGTCGTAAGTTTGCTAAAAATATGCAAAATCGTGACAAACTTAAGTCTCCATTCACTCTCTCAACCTCTCTTACTCTGTCCTGTATCTCTATCTCTTTCAATGTGCAACAGTGAATGAGCAAACAATTCCATCCACCAACTAATTATAAACTAAACCCAAAACAACATCTTTCAATGGCAGTCAGCGTGTGACTCACAGCCTGCCCATTTGTACACTATAAGTAATAACCTCTAATGACCTACATTATAGTTAAAAGCGGGTATGCGAGACGGTTTGCAAACATAACACACATTCCCCCCAGCTCTGCCCAAAGGTTAGCACACTTGCAAGGTACTACAACAACAAAATTTGTATATAAGTATGTCGCATATATCGCATATAAGGCTCAATTAGAGCGCTCCCAATATGAAATGCTGGCTCTCGATTAGCTGCCAGCCAGCCAGTGCCGGACCCGTATTAGTTTTTATGGAGTGGCGATAAGATTATGGTAACTATAGCCACATATAAAGTCTAAGAAATTCTACGTAAATTCGATATGACATACGAGTGGACAATTAATGCTAGGGTGATGTTGATTTCAAGCGACTTGCTCGCTCATTGCCTCAATTTTCAATTATGATGTCACTGGGTGTCCGGACAAAGTCAATGAACGTCTTCCGACACCTTAAACAGCAATAACAACAACAACAAGCATAAACAACAACAACAACAACAACAAGTATAAACAACAACAACAACAACTCGACTCCCCATATAAGGCATAAAGCGTGTCGTCGAGTTGTCTTGGCTTGTAAAACGGAAAGCAATGCCAAAAAATAATAAAATAAAATGAAGAAAATCATCATAAAAATAAGATACGAAAAAAGCTTGACCACATCGTCACAAAATCTGTCAGGTAATCGTCAAATGTTAACGGCAAAACCAGACTAAAAAGCTATATGTACAGTAGAAGCTCACTTGAGCGAACGCCCATATACATATATATATTCTACTCAGACAGATAAACTTAAAAGTTATTTGAAAAATAAAGGAAAAGTCCATACAAAATCAAACTGAATATTAAATCTGAAAATATCGCAAATCGTCAATTGTCAATATCGATATTATGGAAACGGAAGAAGCTGCCTATTAGGTTTCACTGTACCGTCAAAAGTCAGTTCATTTGCTTGAGAAGTGCGCTTGAAAGATATTTGAAAAATGGGCAATATCCACACATTAATCAAACTGAATATTGAAGAGCTTTTTAGCCCCAAGTCTAAAAATCTATATTATGGAAGCTGCCTATTAGAAGAGGCTTCACTGTAGTAGAAGAGTCAGCTCATTTGCTAGAGAAATTGGACTGGGCAACCGTTAAAATGTCAAACAATCCTGGGACCATGTCATAAAGCCAAGCGACTCCAAGCGACACATAAATCGAACAGCTTGGCCCAACAATAACAACAAAGCAATAACAACAATGGCAAACAATTCTATTGTGAGTTGATAAAAATAAAAAAGAAAGAAATAAACCATATACTGAAATTAAAAAGAAGCAAAAGAATTGATTGCTTTCTTGCCTGGCGCTTGTCATCCGGTTGCGGCTATATGTAAAACAGTGCTTAAAATTCAATTGGAAAAGAATGCAAAACGTGTGAGAGATTATTATATCTTGTAGGCATATAATAGAATAGATTAGAATAGAATAGGATAGTTTAGAACAGAATATAATGACTAGACTGAAAAAGAAGCAGAGCAAATACTCGAACTTTTATTTGCAATATTAAAAAGTATGAAAATGAAACAAACACTTTAACGCGATGTTAAATAACATAGTAAATTACACGCTGTAAGCTAACATCTTCATGTTATATAAAACCAACGGCAAAGAAGCTGAGCAAATATTTCCAAAGAGCTAACATATATCTGTAATATCTGTAATATTAAACTAACACTTTTACGCTATGTTAAATAACATAGTAAATTACACGCTGTAAGCTAACATACTAATGTCACATAAAACCAAGTCAAATATATTGAAGGAAAATTGGAGAATATTTCTAAGGCAATTTATCAACTTTGGAAAATAACCGCTTAACAAATTAAGCTAACATCTTCATGTTATATAAAACCAATGGGAAAAGAAGCTGAACAAATATTCCCAAAGAGCTAACATATATCTGTAATATCCAATAGTATGAAAATTAAACTAACACTTTTACGCTATGTTAAATAACATAGTAAATTACACGCTGTAAGCTTACATTTTAATGTTACATAAAACCAAGTAAAATATATTGAAGGAAAGTTGGAGAATATTTCTAAGGCAACTTATCAACTTTGGAAAATAACCGCTTAATAAATGAACTTCAGCTAGTTAATACAAGCTACATTTCCTAGAAACTTTTATCAACAAGTAGATCTGAACAAAACAATATTAGTACTATTAAAATTTTAAACAAAAGACAAACAGAATTCCATTTGATAAGAAATCCTATCACATAATGAAACGAATACAGAATACACAAATTTACCTAACCTGAATTAAAATAATTGGAAAGTAAATTGAGCGCTTTTCCATTTAACAAAAACTCGCTCATTTTTTTTTTAATGAGGATTATATGTTGACGGTACACAAAAATATCTTGGAAACACACACAAAACGATATTAATCCAATTATTAAAGTTTCTATTTAGCTTGCGATCAACTAAGTGACATTATTCAAACAAATTCGACCGAGTTTGTAATACGAGGTCTGTCGTGCTATAAATAATGACTCTCGGCCCACTGTGCATTGTGGTTTGTGCTCCATTTAAAGGCGCGCACACGCACACGGCACAAACAAACGGAGAACTTGTATAAATAGTTAATATTGCTATTGTTATTGTTGTCGATGTTATTGTTATTGTCGCACTTTGACGCCGTTGCAATTGTATTCTTTCAGCGTAATCAACGCGAATTCCTCAATTTGGATAAGTGCTGCGCTATTATCACAAAGCACTTGACCAGCTGCTCATAATTTTCGAGCTGCATAATAATTTATTAACCAAAAGTAGCAAAAAACTAATGAGATAAAAGATTTTCGCATAGTAAAAAAATGTTGATTAAGTTTAAGATATTGAAGAGCCTATATATCAATGTGGCGGGTATTGCCCGGCCTTGCCCGTGGAACGTTTTGTGCTTAAAATTTTAGAAATTACCATTCCACTGAGTGAACGCCCGTGGAAAGTTGAAATCTACCCAACTTGACCTACACTTCCATTTAAAAATATTTTTTAAGTGCATCGAATTAAGAACCAAGTGTTGGAATCAACGATTTCCTCCCATGTTAGTCTTGCCGTGAGAATCTTGGAGCTGAAGAATTATCTTTCGTTTATTTAACCTTTGATTCGCATTTGCCACCCAAGAACGTATCAAATAAATTCTCACAAAGATCTTTGTAAGTGTTTTCAATCGAAAATGATTCAATGGATCGGATGGTAAGCAAAAAACTTTCATGCAACCGTTTTTCACGATTTTTTCACACATGCAGGTGGAATTTATAGAGTGAATATTTCAGCTTCCTTGCTTTTACGGTTTGGGGGCTGTGCGCCGATCACCAATCAGGCAGTCAGGACAAAGAGTTTAGAGATTTGATATATATTGCTGCTATAAGCTCTGAGCTAGGCTCAAAAACCCGATTTCGATATAGTTATTTTTTACAATTTTATGGAAACATAAAAGAGTCTGTAATTGGCGAGTTAATACATACGGACAGGCAGATTCAACTCGATTCTTATTAAGAATATACATACTTTATGGAGTCGAAGATGCCTTCTTAGGGATATAACAGAAAGTTTTACCCATTTTCAATGGGTTAAGAGTATACTATAATTATTGTATATTAAATTATTACGTGCTTTTGAAACGGCAAAACCTTTAACACATTTACTTAACGACCAACTGGATGTATTTTTAATTTTCTTTAAGGAATATAGTCAAAGAATATTACTCGATCTCACTCAGTTTTGTGCGAAAGGTTCCACATTTTTTTTACTGTGTATCAAACATTTAACGCAGCGAGACAAAGATTTATGGGCTGCCTGTTCTGGCTAGGATTGGGATAACTTACCTCATGGCTGCGTTTCAGTGAGGTATATTCCTGTAGTGTGCGCGACACATTACGCTTTAGCGTTGAGATCTCTTGTATTTCTTTATCTAAGATGTTTTTTAAGCGCCGCACAACTTTCGTCTCCGTTTCCAGTTCGCTCTCGATGCTGCACTCGGCGATTGTCTTCTCCAGTTCGCCTGCAAATTGCGAAAGAGTTTTTAAATAAATACAAAACTCTAGTTGATGATGTAAAGTGCGAGTGTGTGCCTGTGTGTGTGTGTGTGTAAGGTTCGACTGTGTGTGTGTGTACGTGCGTGTGTATTCCCGAGTGTCTAAGTGAGGAAGTCAATGCTTATTTAAGACCTTATCGTTGCCGAACGGACGGTAGCAATTGTTGTTGTTGTTCTGCCGGTTCATAGTTGTGGGCCAGGCATTGAGAGAGAGGGCATGGGGGCGTCTCACTAGCTTCTCTGACGAAGCTGAGTAAGCAAAATTGTGATAATTGTGTTGAGTGCGACGACGCTGTCGACGTCGGCAGCAGCAGAGCCTATCACACAACAATAGGGGCGCCGCTGCAGGCAGAAGGGAGGGGGGCGACAACACCACTGAAGTATAAAATTGAAGATATGCTCGCTTTTTTGTTGTGTGGCAACGAGAAGACGCGGTGATGGAGCGAGGAGGTAGAATTGAAGCGCGTTGTGGCTAAGAAATAAATTGAAAACAGGGCACACTTGAGACAGTGGAGCAAATACGTGAAAATAGCCAAAACTATCGAAGAGATAAAAGACACAGGTCGAAGAAAGATCGAAATTTTGTCAAATATTTCAATAAGCAATTGAGACCCACTTAAGATGAAAATTAAAATTATTGTGTCTTAAATAATAAAAAAAATAAGATAAATACATTTTCTAAGCAAAATTATTATATAAATTATCATTTTAAAGTTTATATTTACATTCATTTTACAGCGTGTTTATTTAATTTTCAACTGTCCAAAAATGTCACATTATAATTACTTTTACATTGTAAATATCATGTGCAAAACTGTCTCTTTTCATTTAAAACCCTGTTCCAAAATAAAATGTCTTTATGTAACTTGTAAATAGAAATGGGAACTGCAAATGTTTGAGTGAAACACGGCAAATTTAACAATACATATATAAAAGTGATTGGCTTTACTCTATATTATTTACTTATTCATACAAAACGCAACTCTGTTTAGCATTTGTGTACGTGAACTTTGTATAAATTCAAATATGGAGCTGATAAACCCAAAGCTTACACAATACACGTACAAAGCGACAAATGAGAGAACTGGAGAGCAATATGCTTGAATAGTTCGCCTATTTTTGCATGCAGGCCAAACAAAGACTTTACTTTTGCCTTATGTCATAATGCTGCGGACAAAACTAATCAAATAAAAGTTGAACCAAGGTAATTTACAGCTGTAAATGTTGATGCGCTGCCTCCGCCGCAGTCGACGCTGGCAGAGTAGCTAAATTGCAATTGCAGCACGCATCTGCTGTGCTCGTGTATGTGTGTGTGTGTGTGTGTGTGAGTCTGCTTGTGTATGTGTGGCATGCTAAAAGTGTCAGTGGAGTCAATAATGAGTAATACAATAAAGAGTGGGGGAAGAGAGCGAAACGGCAAAACAAAATAAGGTGTGGGGGTTGTGTATGTAGGAGGTTAAGTGAGTATGTGAGTGATTTTTATATTTTTGGCACAACTTTTACTTTTTGCTCTGCGTATCGTAATCATAACATAATTATTGCACTTCACTTTTACTTGGGGTTTTTTTTTTTTTGAATGAAATGCACAATGAAGTTTCGATAGAAAAATAAAACATAAAACCGGGCATAAAAGAGCGGGTGTTGCCTGGCGGGTGCGAGGCTTAATAAATACACACAAACACAATAACAATCAAAACAAAAAAACGAAAACAAAAACTGTATAAATAGATAGGCAAATAAAAATAAGAGCGGCAAACCGCAAGACAGCGGCAGCGGCAGCGAATGACTGTTGAAAAGAAAGCAACAAAAAAAAAATCACCATAAAAATTATTATAATGATTAAAAACGCGCTAAGCAGCAGCGACAACTCTGGAGGAGTGTTGCTGACTAGCAGACACCCTGCACGTAGACTACATGCATTTGTATTTTTTTATATAAGAACGTACACAAAGTAAATACGTATTGAAAATTGAATTACTGAAAATAAGTGTTTATTTAATTTAAATGAAATGAGAGTACAATATACATACATATAAGGGCCTATACACTAAATTTACTGCCTATTGATTTTATAAATTGCAGCAGCTGAAAATTAATATTTATCTATTTCGACACAATTGACGTATTCAAAAAGACAGCACAGATCGACAATAAAATATAGTTTATAAAATCGGGGATCACAAGCAACATACCCTATTTTTAAAGTTTTTAATGGGTATAGGGTATAATAATCGACGTCGATGTTGAGAAATGTAAATGCCACAAGGCCAAGCGCAGACAAGGCGAGGCCACACACACAAACACAAACACAAGCACACATACACACGCACTGAGCGCACGCAAGCCCGTGACACACAGTCATCAGAGCATATGCATAGACATTTATGCGCCTACTAACATATACATATGCACGCAAACATAACTGTGCACACCTTGCGCATTTTATGTGGTTTCGTATACAATTTTTTTTCAATTTAGATTTTTTTTTCTAGCTGGCGCCCTTATCACAGCCAGCAAGACGCCGATAAAAGCTCACATACACACACGCACTAGTAAATACACACACACACGCTCCGCTCGAGTTTACTCACCGCAATTCGCTAGAACCTTGTGCAACGGCATATCCTTGGGCAACTCCTTGGCGGTTTCGTCCAGCGCCTGGGCAATCTTGTAGTGACTGTTTTTCTTGATGCGCTTGTCGTGCTCCTCGATGGTAACGGTGCCATTGCCGCTGCTGCTGCTGCTGCTGCCGCTGTGCGCTGGTAATTTGCGCACAATTTTCTCAATGGTCTCGCGATATCGGTCCACCTGTTTCTCGATGGTCTCAAGCTCAGAATCTTTGCAGTCAGATTTTGTAGATCTATGTAAAGAAAAACAAAACAAATACAAATATAGATTCCGATACCGAACCCGATATATATGTAAATGCCATTACACAAATGCCGTTAGGTCATCAGCTACGTAAGAAACATGCATATAAAAAAATAACGTAAGCGCTGCGCTTTATTTTGGCATTGATTTGTGTTGTTATGTTTGTTGTTGTTGTTGTTGTTATGAGGCAACACCTGCGCCCGCCACTGGCTGCTCGCGCTTTTGTCTGGCGCTTTTGGAAGCCGTCGCGTCTTTACGGTTGCCGCTGCCTGCCTGCCTGCGCCCCCTGGCCTTTGAACTTACCTTAAATTTTCAGCAGCAATTTTTATTTTTGCAAATTGTTTCTTCATTTTGTTGCCGCTTTACACACACTACCGACCGCCTTTTTACGTTTTACAAAAACAAAATGCACTTTGTTGTGGTTGATTTTGCTGTATTAAATTAACTCGGCATTTACAAATATTTTTAAACACTGGCAAAAATTAGTCATTCTCGGACGACGAATTACGGAAAAATGATGTAAAGTCGAGGTATTTTGATATCGATCAACTATCGATGGCTGTCATTGCGTGCCCAAAAGAGTCTAAATATCGATATGTGCAAGCATGCAATAATTATTGATTAAATCGCACGGCCGACTGGAATGGGCGGCAAAGAGCTTATGCAAAATTCCTTAGATAAATATAATATTTATGTTCTTTAAGATTTTTATAATATGCAATAATCGACCTAAACGATTATTCGATTAATTTAACTATCGCCGCCTACAACTGTTGAACATCGCTATTCGCGATAGTATGCCATCTCTAATGAGCTTCAACTGCACGTGTGAGCTCAAAATAGTTTTTTGTATTCTACAAAAAATTGAGTTTTTATCAAGATTACTATGGATTATATGACTGATGAGGAGGCGGTTAAGAGCGTCTGGGAGTACTACAACCGTGAGAATGGCAAAGAGGAGCCGAAACAAGACCGGGCCACGTTCAGGAAACGATTTGAACAAAAAGTGATTCGTCTATTAACAATACACAATGTGCCTTATTCCAAAAAAGAAGGTGAAAACACATTCAATCTACATTTATCGTTAAATCTATACAACAATTTTCCAGATGAAGACACTTACGAGGACTATTTGCTGTCTGACGAGGAAAGTCCGCCAAAGCCAAAAGGTATCAAGCCCAAGTCGTCAATCGGAACGGGGCCTGACGACGAAGAAGATGTGGACGAGCGCATTGCGTCCATAAAGAACAAATTGCGCCAGAAGAAGCGTCCAACCACAGAGCGGCAACAGAAAAGACGTGAGGCCAAAAAGCTTAAACAAAGCAAGGGAGTGCAAAAGCTGCTGCTGTCCTCGGCAAAATCAACTAAAAACGAGAATATTAAGCACGAGAAACTGAAGAATGGGCTGATCAAAACGGAGTCAAATCAATCTGGAGATGGCACGGACAGCAAAGCAGTCATTCAGCCCGTCAAAGTGGAGCCGGTGTTTAACGAGGAAGCCAAAATTGTTTATTCCAAAATCGATTTTGCTGCCAATCCAGGCGCTAAAGCTAAGAAATCACATCAGAATCCAAAAGAAATTCTAAAAAAGCTGAAAGATACGCGTCAGCACATAAACCAACTCAAGGAACAGGGCGAAGCAGACAAGGCAGCCGAAATACAGAATGATATTGCCTGGAAAAAGGCATTCGACAAGATTGAGGGCAAGAAAGTGAAGGATGACACCAAGCTTCTTCAGAAGGCCATCAAAAAGAAGAAGGTGGAGAAGCGGGCGGCAAAGAAGAAATGGACAGAGCGTAAACAGAAGGTGGATCATGAGATTGCGAAGCGTCAGAAGAAACGACAGGAAAATCTTGACAAGCGCAGCAAGGATAAGAAGAACAAAAAATTGAAGAAGGCTAGCAAAAAGGGCCGAATTATACCCGGCTACTAGCTCCTGTTGGCAAATAAATAAGATAAACAAGTCAAATATAAAAAAAAAACTGACAAAACAAAATTCAAAGTGCTTTTAAATTCCCCTCTATATAAATTTTTCTATATTTCTGGCCGTAATTTAGTCCAAATTCTTTTGTGTATTTTTCGATAACCTTTTGGTCGCTTAATGTCATTGTATGTACCACGGTGCGCAGCACAGGCAAGAAGAAGAGCCGCGCACAACAGCTGTAGTCAAGTCAACAGCTGATCAAAGACTGTCGCATTGTTGTATTTCGTGAACTAAACACAAGTTCGGGTTTGCAGCAGCAATAACATCGCATTATTGCCAGCACAACCAGGATAGAGAACCGTAGGTGCTTAGACGCAATTAATTAAACCGTGTCATGGATCGTCGACAAAAGCGGCTTCAAAAACACAACTGCTAGTGAATACCAAAAAAAAAAGAGAAATAAAACAAGCAACAGTAAGAAGAAGCACATGCTGTGGCCAGCGCGCACGAAACAACGTGTGAGAAGAAATCAGAAAAAACCGAAACACACAGTCACAACATACACAAACACATACAGCACACACGTACAAACACACATACATGCACACACCGCCAAACGAGTGCAGAGATACAGCAACGCGCCGAGCGCAATCTATTTTATTCACATTTTCCACACACAAAAATACCAGCAGCGCGCAGCGAAAAATTAACAATTGCGTCGTACAACAGACCAGAAGGAAGCGGAAAAACGCTTAGAAATATATATTTCTTGCGTGTGAAAATCAACAATTGCTTCAGAGAATTGTGCAAAGCTCATAACGAATGACCAGCAATATTTGCTTGTCAAAATAGTCCAGAACACAAGCTGGCAACAACAACAAGAACAAAATACCAGCAGCCCCCGGACAGTAGCAGGAAGAGAGTATTGTGTGTCTGCGTGTGTGTGAGTGTGAGCGTGAGCGAGCGTACCCGCCAGCTGAGATTCCCCTAATACCAGCAGCATCAGAGCAACCAGAGCTTCACAATGAGCATGGTACGGCGCATCATTTTGCTGGCTCCAAGATATAAAATTTGGACAAAGGGTAAGCGGCAAATGGCAATTAACAATCAATCGCCAACATAAAAAAATATATTCAATTTATGATTTGCTCTGCAAAATCGTATACGTAACTGCGTCATTTGCTGAGAGCGGGTCGTCACGTAGCCGCAGCAGCCGCAGCCGCAGCAATAACAACAACAACAATATCAGCGAGTACGTTTGGCAAAATGCTTATCAGAATTTCTTTGCTGCATAATAAACGTTACACTCACTTTTGGCTTACACGTTTTGAGCCATTGATTTCGAGTCAACTCGAATGGGTTATATGATTTAAATTCATGTCAAACAGCATTTGTCGAAGGTCAACGTTGCATAGACGTAACGTTATTCCAATCAGACAACGTAGCATGTATCGTATTTGCGCTGATTTGTTGTCGTTGTCGTCGTCGTTGTTGTTGTTGTTGGGGTTCGATTTTTTGTTTACAGCGGCCGCGTTTTTGAACTGAACTTGAATTGTTTTTAAATGTGGTCGAGGTTTAATTATTGCGGTTACGGCTTTGACGCAATGATCGGCCGCTTGAAAACATACATTTTTTGTTTTTATGTACACTTGGCTAATGTGCACAAATGGCAAAAGTCATTTTTCCCGTGGTCGCAGGTAATCAACTTTTTCTTTATAAACGTAGCAAGCGATTTGGCGGAAGTGTGGAAAGGCCAATTATATAAGTGCAAGTTGTTAGGGTATTATGACGAGTCGTTTATTTAATGTGCACTTTCATGTACAGTGAAAGCTCGACAGGCTGAACACGCACTTATTTTCCCAGTCCCATAACTTTGTGCTAAAAAGATTTCCCCAAAAGAGAGCCCGTTACCAAAATGAATCTAGAAATAAGCTTACGATAGGAAATCTCTTTTTGTATCCAAATTATTGAATTCCAATTAAAAAAAAATTGCTTACCTTACGAGATTTTGCTGATCGTACATCTCAAAGACTTCCCAACCGAGTTTTCACTGTATTACTTCTTTACTTTCTTTGTTATTGCAAATACAAGCCCTGAACCCGTCATTATATAGTATTCAAATTCATTATTTACTGCTGAAACTGCACTTCTACTTTTTTACCGAGTCAAATATCAATGCCCAACATTTTCCCCTGAACTTGTCAGTTTTTTTTTTTTAGGCTCTAATTGAATTGAATAATCTTAATATGCGTAGCTGCTAATTGGCCTTGGATTTCTTCCACTATCAGCGAGAACAACAATTTGCATGAATTGTCAACAGACACCTTCCAGACGAAGCCCAATAAAAGGAACCGATTGAATAGTCCAGAAATGGGACAATATGTTTATACCCTGAACCCATTAGAAATGGGTAAAAGGGGTATATTGTTTTTGTGCAAAATGCAAATGTATGTAACAGGCAGAAGGAAGCATCTCCGACCCCATAGAGTATATATATTCTTGATCAGCAATAGCCGAGTCGATCTAGCCATGTCCGTCTGTCTGTCCGTACGTATGAGCGCAAGGATCTCGCTCTTTTGCTGTAGGTCCTCCTAGTGCCCGCACAGATCGAGTTTGTTTCCGATAGTCGATAACTTACTCCGTTTCCAAGCAATCGATAAAAATCGATAACGACATCCTGTTTTTTTGAGCAAGTTTGGTAAATAATAAGAGCTAGAGTTATCAAACTTAACAAGTAGCTTCTAGAATAGTATATATATCTGCATTTGGTGTTGGAAGAAGACGGTTCAGGGTATTCCCTAGTCGGGAGCTCCCGACTAGAACCTCTAACTTGTTGAACTTGTGTTTCCACGATAGTCAAACGATCTTGATAGGATTGTGCGTGCAACTATATAAAAGTCCAAGGATTCGGAAATGCGACAATTGTGTTCCTTGCTCAAAATTCATTAAGCTAGCTTCAAGAGCAATTGGCTTTTAATGGGGTAGCAATTGTTTCATCCGTTTTGATAACATCATGGATAACAATATAGAAATTATAAAATTTGAGCAGAAATTTCAATCTCAAACTAACTAACTCGCATTCCCATATACTACACATTATATAACATACGATAATCATGGCATTGCCAGAAAGCTTTCTACAATTTGCAATCTGAAGCGTCGTTGAGGGCATCAACAAGTTCTTGGCGTAGGGTTCAACGTGCTGGAGAACAAAAAAAAATCAATTGTCATATTTTATAGACACTAAAGTCTCCCTCTCTCTCTCTCTCTCTCTCGCCCGCAGGAAGCAGCCACGTACAGCACACACCCAAATGCATCATACTGAGCACGGGGCTGGTGGGCAAAGCGATTGCCGTGCGACAATTCCATTTGGCCACACAGCATTGCACCGCCAATCGACATCTGCTGCTGGAGCCGCTGGTGGCCATACCCGCTTACATTGACATAACGAATGGGATCACAACCATGTCGGATGCGAACAGCGGCACGGGCCCGGGCACTGGCACAGGCACCGGCACAGGAACCGGCCCTGGCGTAGGCGGCAGCGGTGGTGCCGGCAAGGTACCTGGCGCGGGCGCGGGCGCAAGCGGCAGCGGTGCGAACACAACCGGCGGCGCTGGTGGTGATAAGTTTTTGTCCTGTCCGAAATGTGGCAGCGCGTGCACCCAAGTGGAGACATTCGTCAGCTCAACCCGCTTTGTGAAGTGCGCCAAGTGCAATTATTTCTTTGTGGTGCTCTCCGACGTGGAGACCAAACAGCGCATCAAGGAGGAGCCAAAGAATCAGCGTAAACCGCCGCCGCCGCCACAAAAGATCATGGAGTATCTGGATAAGCATGTCGTGGGCCAGGAATTTGCCAAGAAAGTGCTCGCCGTTGCCGTTTACAATCATTACAAGCGCATCCATCACAATTTGCCGCAGCTGCAACAGCCAGCCACGGGCTCTGGCAGCGCCAGCAGCGGACTAGATGGTATACCGCGCACGGATCTGCTGCATATCACCGGCATTGGACACACACTGAACAGCACGCCGGGCAGCGAGCTGCCGCCAAAGCCAGCCCAAATGGGTTTGGGTGGTGGACTGTCCGGTTCCGGTCTTGGCAGCGGCCTGCATAGCAGCGCCAGCAGCGTCGGCTCCGCGCGCAACGAACATCGGCCCGGCTCCGAAATACTGGACAAGCAGAGCAACGATGTCAAGTTGGAGAAGAGCAATATCATAATGCTGGGCCCGACCGGCTCCGGCAAAACCCTAATTGCCCAGACAATTGCCCGCTGCCTGGATGTCCCGTTCGCCATCTGCGATTGCACAACGCTCACCCAAGCCGGCTACGTGGGCGAGGATATCGAGAGCGTTATATCAAAGCTGCTGCAGGATGCCAACTACAAGTAATTACACTCCAACAATTACATAACATTTAAAATCTGTTTACAATTCACGGAAAGAGAATTCCCAGCTTGGTTTCCACCCATTTTCCAGCCTTGCTGCTGATTAGCCAAACGAACATTCTCTAGCCAGGATTTGGTAGATTACTTTAAGCGTTTTTTAGCGATCTTTGATCGGATGCTAGCGGAGGAAATTACCCAAAGATACCTGTTAATGGGTTTGAGTTCGAAACTTCACTTCGAAAACCCAATATAAGCGTGTATCTTCATCATATAAGATAACTTCAGGACAAGTTTGGTCTATGCGTCGAACTTCAATCACAGAAAATGAAGACTAACGCTCTTCTCTCACCTTTTTCGCTTACAGCGTGGAACGTGCTCAAACAGGCATTGTCTTCTTGGATGAGGTGGACAAAATTGGCGCTGTGCCCGGCATACATCAGCTGCGCGACGTGGGCGGCGAGGGTGTGCAACAGGGCATGCTTAAAATGCTGGAAGGCACCGTTGTCAATGTACCCGAGCGCAACTCACCGCGCAAGTTGCGCGGCGAAACGGTGCAGGTGGACACAACGAATATACTATTTGTCGCCTCGGGCGCCTATACGGGCCTCGATCGCCTGATTGCCCGGCGTCTAAATGAGAAGGTGAGTACTGAGCCGTAGTCCAAGCCCGAAAGCTGTACTCATCTCTGGTTTGCCTTCCTGAATATAGTATCTGGGCTTTGGCATGCCCTCGACCAGCGGCTCGGGCCGTCGAGCGGCTCAATCGACAGCCAGTCCCATGGACAACGATCAGGAAGAGCGTGATAAATGCCTGACCAAGGTGCAGGCGCGTGATCTCGTTGAATTCGGAATGATACCCGTTAGTAGCTCGAACTAAACTATCTTTGAATAGTATATATATTTAGATATATTATTAACTAACTGCTGTTTGTGCACAGGAATTCGTTGGTCGCTTTCCGGTCATTGTGCCTTTCCACAGTTTGAACGTTAGTATGCTGGTGCGCATTCTAACCGAGCCGCGCAACGCCCTGGTGCCGCAATATAAGGCGCTGCTGGGGCTGGACGAGGTGGATCTATCATTTACCGAGGACGCTGTAGAATCAATTGCCACATTGGCCATGGAGAGGCATACAGGCGCGCGCGGTCTGCGCTCCATAATGGTAAGCTCCAAGAAATGTTGTTGAATCGACGGATCTTAATCATATCATATACATTCGCAGGAGACGCTGCTGCTGGATCCCATGTTCATTGTGCCCGGCTCGGACATTAGAGGCGTACACATCACCGCGGAGTATGTGCGCGGCAATACGAAGCCCGTTTACATTCGCAACAGCGATGAGGATGCCGGCGTGACCAGCGATGGCACAACGGAAACAACAGATTCGGAAACCACCAACGATAACGATAAGAACTTTGAGGATAGTGAAAAAGTACGGCTCAAACAGTAAACGCCCAGTTAACGCAAACGCAGTAAACAAAAGCTAAAGCGACTAGCCTAACAACAGCTACAACAACAACAACAACAACAACAACAACAACCGCAGCAACAACAAAAACAACAACAACAACACAACAAAATGCAACGCTTTTTCTTTTGTTCTTTACCCATCTCCGAAATTTGTGCCTGCGCTTTTCATTGAATTCACTTTTTAGACTTCTTAGAGTTACATTTTGTTAAAACATTTTCTGCTTTGCAATTTTGCTTTAATTTCGAACTCTATTTAATCTTAGTACCATATATATGATCGTTAATGTGTTATATTATTTTTAGTCACGTTTAAATGATACTTTGGTCGGTACATAGCCCCCCACTACCTGTCGCACAATTTTTGAATGGCTCTTGCGCAATTTATATACGCTCTCCTCCCCCCCTATCCCCAATGCACCTGTGATTCAGAATTGACAAGCAGCGTACATTGTTTCTGCACGCAGCCTTTCAAAAATAGTTTGCAACATTCAATTGAATTAAGGCCAATTGTAAAAACAAACAATTTTCACTAGAAATGTAATTCAAAAATAATAATAAAAACAAATACACCACTTTTTTTTTAAAAACAATCCATTAGTGCGACTAAATGGAGCAAAAGAAATATGAGAACGACAACAGTCTATGCCTGTTGCGTGTTTCATAAATCCCTATATCTCTATATATAAATATATATATATTTCAATAACTCTATATACTATATAACTAGGCAAAAGCAAAAGTGAGTTACAAATTTTTTGGTAGCCCAATTAACGAGATGAGAAGCAAATTATATTTTTAACTAATATAAGCTGTACAAGGAAACGTCAAAAAAAAATTTAAAAAAAAAACATAATTTAAAAAAAAATTTAATAAAAAAATTTAAAAACAAATGTGGTCTGTTTTTAATATAACTAACGTATCTACAGAAGGACTATCTATAGAAATAAGCCTCTTCTAGAGGGCATTAAAAATCTGTCATGAAATGTGTAATGCATGGAAGACATCTCCGATCCGAAAGGGAATGTATATTCTTGGTCTTTTTGAGACATTACCTTTGTCGCAACTGGCCCGATCGGACGACTATCCCAGCTAGCTGACATAGAAATGATCCGTCAAAAAGTACTCCTACATTCTGGTACGGAAAACTTTTTTGTTTTTCTAGATATTTTTACCAAACTTGGCATATATAAGTTTCACTTTGCTTTCTAGATATGTATGTATATGCAACATCAACATCGGACTAATATATCATATGGCCAAATCTATATACCTGTATAAAAAACTTTTTTTAGATTTTTTTTTTTAGATATCTTAACCAAACGCGTCGTTAACCAGCCTCTCAGTTTGAAAGCTATCTTTATGAAACTTTGCAGAAGTGCCTCTTTCTGTTGCAGGAAGTACATATGTCGGAAGCTGGATCGGAGCACGATATAATATAGTTGCCATAGGAACGAACAGTCGAAAAGTAGATTATTTTATGAAAAACCTTTTTGTTTATCAAGATTTCTGACCCAAACTCTGGACATTTATAAGTTTCAGTATGCTCCCTACATATTTGCAAAATCTTAACAACATCATTTTACTATATCATTTTACTACCATAGGAATGATCGATCGGTCGTAGGTAGACTTTTTTGTAGTATGTACAACTTTTTTGTTTGATACTTAAGAAACTTTGCAGAAGAGCCTCTTTCGGATCGGATCACTATATCATAAATCTGTCATCGAAAAGATCGGTCGAAAAGGAGAATCTGGTATATCAAACATTTAGGTTTATCAAAATATCTCAAAAAACTTGACTAAACTTGACATTAACTTTGGTTTCAACATGCCCCTTTCATTAAAGCCGTATCTTATTAAGAAAAGGAGTGTTTTTATGTATATAGAAAGAATCGGTCGAGCTCATATTTCTACGAGGCTATTCAGTCATCATGCTATTTATATTGCCAATACAAGTTTGTTTTAATCCAAAAGAGATAAAGTTGAATCCATTTTAAATAATTTATTTAAATATATTGTTTTCAAGCTTCGCATTCAACATTGATATTCATTTGTCAATAATTTCATTAATTCAGATAAAAATGCATTTTAACAAATTTATGATTAATTTTATTTATCATATTCAACTAAACAAAATTTGCACAAATTAAATTGTCTAAGGTTAACTACTCATTAAAAATTGACTCATGCAACTTGCATATATTCGAAACTCATTAATAAATATAATTACGATTTATTGCACATATGCACTAAAATAATTGTGTTTTGTTTTGTTTTGTTCTCAATTTTTTTTTTTTGGGATTTTCTTTTTTTTTTGTAAATTTTTTTACGTAGTGTAAAATTTGTATAAAAATTTGTAAGTAAATAAATATATTTTGGTTGCGTATGTGGGCTTGTGTGTGTTGGTGTGTGTGTGCTGGTGTGTGTGTGTTGGTGTGTGTGTGTGTTGGTGTGTGTGTGAGTGAGTGTGTTTGAGTGAGTGAGCGAGGGTGAGTCTGTATAGTATATGTATATAAATAAATAGTTAGACCCGAATTTAGACAACGAGCTTCAATCATTCTCCTCAGATATAAGCAGCTCGTACTCCTGTGCCGCAAATCGATCCCAATCGGAGGTCTGTAAAGGCAGGAAGAGAACATACATATGTATATATAGAAGGAATATAGCTGGGAAAATTGTTGGCTATGGAACATATTTACGGATTCATCGCGCTGTGCGGCGAACGGATCGCGCTGTTCGTGATCTAGATACTTCTCTAGATTAAAGAAGGTATCGAAGAACACGTGCGTCATTTTGCATCGCTTCAAGTCACCCAAGGTAATGGAATCACGGTTTGCAGGCTTAATCATGTCCAGCATCTGTGAGAGTTAAGACGAATGGGCATTATGATAAGTGTGGACAGGGAACAGGGTGAACAGGGCTAACCCACCTGACAGAGGCAATCCTCGAAGGGCAGGCACTCAATGCCAATGCCCTCCATGCGCTGCTGTTGCTCCTCGTAGAAATATTCCAGCTCGTACATGGAGAGGGCGCCATCGCCATCAATGTCCATGCAGCGGAACCAGTACTCAATGGCCGTCGGTGTGCGTTTATCCTCCTCGGACAGTATGAACCAGACGAAGTCCGTGTAGGACATTTTCGGTTCGTCGTCGGGCTTTTTTTTGTTATCGCTGCGCGTCACACAGCCGGAGAAGATCCGTTCGACGATGCGCGTGGAGAGCGCATTGTCGCTGTGCTTGGCCAGATCCTCCTGGTTAATGAGCAGATCGTGATCCTTATCCAATTCCCAGAACTTACAATAGATCACATAGAAGTGCTCGTAGCTAAAGAAGGCCATTATCTGATTGATGTCCTCCTCCTCCTCCAGCAGGCTAATCATCTGGAATGCTTTGATTATTATTTACCACCTAGTGGAACATATGGGAGTGGATCTCACCTCCAGCAGATCGGAGCGCTTGAGCTCCGATATGGTTATCTTGCCGCTCCAACTGCGATTCACCGAATAGAAGATGCGCGCGATGACCGTGTGCACGTATCTGGAATGGAATTCGGTGGCCTCTTTCAGGAACGCCAGACCTGGATGCGTATCAACCACATCTTGCACCATCGGCACCAAATCCTCTGGCACAATATAGGAACGAAAGCGCTGGCCACGCGATAAAATGTAAACAAAACGCGAGGCCGCCTCATGGCAATACACATTCATTCTGGAGAATACATAAAATTTGGATGAAAATCTTGGCAAATCTTGATTCAATATTAACTCAACTGCTTCCAGAACTCGACGAAGCGCTGGCGTTCCACCAGACCTGTGGCGCCGGCCTGGCAGAAGATCATGACCGGCATGCGCCAGTAGAAGGGCAGGCCGCACAGCTTCAGGATGCGCGGCAGCTCATCCTTGGTCACCTGATTGTTGGGAAAGCTATCGAAGGCGGACAATATGCCGCGTATGACACGTTCCATGGCAATGGTTGGCTGCGGCTTGCCATGTGGAAAGTAGAATCTGTCAGGTGGGAATATAATTATAAGATTCACAGATCAAACGGAAGGGAACTCTAGTCGGGAGGGTCCGACTAGGAGTTGCCCATACTATCTACAGGAAATCCTTTCTCAATTATAGTCCCATCTTTAATAACTATTTAGGGTTTATACAAAAGTTTGTGTAAATAGCAAAGCGCAATGTCTAACTTTAAAATGAGCCTCTTTTATTTTGTAGGGAATGCAAGTATCCAAAAAGCAAAATATTCTCAATCTAGAATCTAGCTCTTCTCAAGCTATGCCTAACAAACCATGTCTTAAAATCGATATTTATCTATATTTTGAAATGAATAAAACAAATCAAAACTAGCTCAACATATTGTATCCGAGAGTACTAAATGATAACATTTGATCTTTTGCAGAAGGACACAGCTAGAACGACTCGGCTCGTCCTGACCGAGTTATGCCACATCATGGAGTCTCAGATGGTTTCTCCCATTAGACGCCCTTTTGGCTCTCCAAATTTGTACAGGGTATACAAATTGCTGTCATTTACTTGGCTCACCTGGGTATGTAAACGCTCTTTGAGCTGCGTATCTCCTTTTGCAGTAGATTTTGTTCCTGTGAGGGCGGCGGCGGTGGCGTCGCATGCAGCTTAACCTGGAACGAAAGATATAGTATGAATATATATAGTACAAATATATATATATGGAGTATAAATATATGTTAACTTTATATAGTTGCCCAAAATCTCAAGTTGATTGTGTACACAATTTAATTTGCCGCATTTTCTGCACTCGATAAATTGAGAATTTCTCAGTTTTTGCAAAGGAATTACAAAAAATTGGTTTTTGTTTACATTTGGGCGCTTTTCTCGCGTACATATTTCCAGCTGCCACGCCCCCGAAAGCTTTGCGCCCCCTTTTAATTTATCATTAAATATGCTTATTTATTTAAATAAACAAATTGTGCAATTCCGTTAAAACATTGAAAATAACTCGAAAAAAATGCTTAACTATTTTCGTGGAAATTACATTAAACTCAGAGAAAATCGGAAAATGAGCAGCAGCCAAATTTACGCTCACGCGAATTTCTTGTTGTTGTTTTTGTGCTAAATTCAGCAGCAAATTGAAGCTAAATTTACAATATCTTAATTGGCGCCAATAAAAAAAATAATCTACAAAAAGAAATCTATCGAAAATTGAAATAGTTGAGTGTGTCTGTGTGTGTGTGTGTGTGTGTTTCGTTGGGGGGCTCTTAAAAAGTGCTCAATTTAATTAAATTAGGCGCGATTGGAGCTGACAATGTTAAAGGTTGGCTGCCAATAATTATAAAACAATTAATTATTAACTAAGCAGGGAAAACATTTGTGTCTGCATTTCGGAATTTCTGATTGTTTTTATACCCTGAACCCATTAAAAATGGCTAAAAAGGGTATAATGTATTTGTGCAAAGGTGTCTAACAGGCAGAAGAAAGCATCTCCAACCCCATAAAGTATATATATACTTGATCAGCATCAACAGCCGAGTCGATCTAGCCATGTCCGTCTGTCTGTCCGCCCGCCCCTTCGTCCGTGCGTCCGTCCGTCCGTCTGTATGAACGCAAGGATCTCAGAACCTATAAGAGCTAGAGACTGAAATTTTAGCTGTAGGTCCTCCTAGTTTCCGCGCAGATCGAGTTTGTTTCCGATAATCGATAACTTACTCCGTTTCCAAGTAATCGATACAACTCAATATCGAAATCCTGTTTTTTGAGCAAATTGGGTATATAATAAAAGCTACAGTCGATAACAATCTCAATGACTACACACAATCTTTTGCCCAGATGATTATATGTCGTATACTTGATATTTTTTAATATTATTGAAATAATTGATTTTGATAAGCACTTATTTATGCACACACTTTTCATAAAGTCCTGCTCTTTAGAACTTTTGACTAAAAGCATAAAAAACAAAGAAGAAAATTTAATAAATTAACAAAAATGTATTGTGTTATAAATAGCTGCGATTGCCACGTGCGAAATATTCAATTGGAAATTTACGCTTTTCCTAGTCTAATATCTGTGCACGCTTTTGTTGTGGCTCGATGCTTTTGTGCTCTGCCTTTGTGCGCCATATAAGCAGCATCAGCTGCTTTTGGCCATAATTCGCTTGTGAGAAGCCACAGCTGAGGTGGATGAAGCATGCGTTGGCCATTCATGATTTTAAAACTGTCAACGACAGCATTAATATATTAATCTCAAGTCGACACGCAAGACAGAAGCGAACACACACACACACACACACACAGCTATCGTGCGCACATTACGTATACGCACCGATACGCTAGATGGCCAAGCAAAATATTACGCATACGCATAGTTGTTCAATAAATAAATCGAAGCGGCAAAAGAATTCAATTGCGTCTGCGGCGAGAGCAAATAGCACAAATAATTGCAGACAAAGTTTGCGTGAATTATTTATAGCAATTATTTACTTAAAAACCAAAACAAAAAAACCAAAAAAAAAAAAAAACAAATACAGGCACATTTCACAACGAAACGTAGTAAATGCCATAGCCAAACGGGTTGTTCTATGGAATCAGACACGCTGTAATTAAATAATTGAGCAAAATAAAAATACAAAAAAAGGCAGAGGATATTCTTTTGAAAAGCCCCAGCAACAATAGTCATGAAAAAAGTGCATGCATTTCGCGTTTGCTTAAATAATCATGTGCTTGTATTGTATTTTGCTTGTATGCTGCTCGCCGTTGCGCTGTATTAGCTTTGTGTATACCCTTATATAGGGTATTTTCAGTTTGTTATCAAATTTTGAGTGCAAAGAAAGTAACTAACTCCGACAGCATAAAGTAAGTATATAGATTCTTGATCAGCAGCAGTCTAGTCTAGTCTAGTCTAGTCTAGTCTAGTCTAGTCTAGTCTAGTCTAGTCTAGTCTAGTCTAGTCTAGTCTAGTCTAGTCTAGTCTAGTCTGGATCGACAGACTATATCGCGATCTATAGACCAAGCTCGGCATTTACTAGTCGCCCTCGGTTCCTTACACTACATCATATAGCTCTATTGAATAGATCGCTAGAGAAAACACCTTCATTTTATTTCTGCAAAATCTTAACAGAAATATATTTGCTCAAAAACAATGTTTTTCCTTAACAACTTTTGCAATCGATTTTTTGCAAGGGTATTCAATATTCCGCGTGCCGAATCTAGCATTTAAGTTTATTTTTTACATTTTTTTTCGCCTATGCACGATCGTGCTGATCGTAAATGCTTAATTTGATTGTTTGTATACGAGAGAATATATGCATGCCCAATAGGGGTACTCAACATTTGAGTGCAATTAAAAATAAGGGTAAATTGTTCTTTTAAGCCAACCCATTTCGAATTAATCAGAAATTATAGAATTATTGAAATGTCGTTAGTTCAGCTATTTTGCATATTGAAATTTTGCATATTGAAATTTTGGATAGAAATTTCTTCGGCCTTCTTTTACTTCCCTTAAAAAGGAATTTCGCCAGCCATAGTACTATGAAGAAGGGTTTATTCTTTATCCTAAATACAAAAAAGTATAAAATCAATGGATATTAATTAAGTAATTTGATATAATTATAATAATTCTTTATAGTACTATGGCTGGCGATTTCTGTAAGGTTGCGACTTCTAATCCCAAACTGGGTATATTGTAAGATCATTATACAGTTATATTTGTGCATATGAGAGTGAACTACAAAGACGGACAACTATATTGGAAGGTTGCTGGTTCTAATCTTTCTTTAAAGATCATAAAATATGCTGCTAGAGCGCACAGATTTTAGACCAAAATCTGGCATTTGGAGTTGTTGAAACAACTTATCTTGACTAACCCTAATGGGATATTGGCCAATTGTATTGTTTTCTATGTTCTGTATATATGTAGATATATATATTTCTGGTCTCATCTCCGTTGGCAAGCGATAGCTACATGGCGATGGCGTCTTGGGGTAACCTTAAATCAATCAATGATGCTAAAGCGGCCCGATAACAGCCACACGATATATTCTAAATGCGGGGGCAGGTGCACAGCGAAGCGGGCGGTGGCGGGGGCGGGGCCCAGCGATTTGTTGCAATTGTTGCGGCTGTGATGATTTTCTTTATTTTTTTTCATTTGCAATGTGCAATTGTTAGATAACCACCGACACCGACACACATGCACGGCGAATTTTCGTAGATTTATTTTGGAGTGTAGTTTTCTCTGTGGGAGGGGGGCATGGGCTCTTACCTTGAGCAGACTCTTGGGCGGCGCATCCGCTGGCCGTTTGATGTCGAGAAACGAGTTGCGCACATCCGGACGCTTCTCAAAGAGCAGCACGCGCTCGGCAACAGAGCCACGTGTCAGGATCGGTCTGCCCACTGCAATTGCGCGCATATGTATATGTATATATATGTTAATAATAAATAATTTAGTTAATTTGTTATAATTACAATTCTTATCCTGGCCATTTGAGAGCGCTGCACGGCTGCCGCTAGACGGTTTGGTTTTATTCAACGTTGGCATCGTTGTGTCCGCCAATGTTGCTGGCGTGTCAGCGGCTGCTGCTGCTGCTGCTGCTGCTGCCGTTGCTGTTGCCGCTGTTGCATTGGCCACAATGTTGCTGGCTTTGCTGTTATCAGTGTTGCCGCTGCGATTGTTGCTGTTAGTCAACTTGCGCGTTATTGTTGGCTTTTCTTTGGCTGTTGCTGCTGTTGCTGCTGTTGCCGGCTTCTGTTGCTGCTCGCTGCTGTTGCTGTTGCTGTTGTTCTCTTTGGTCTTGTGCAGCTTGCGACCGCCAATTGCTGGCTCGCCGGCGCTTTTAGCTGTCATATCAAGCACTGACACGCCCACACGCGGCGCATCTAACACATCCACGGGGCGTATGTTGCTGCTGTTGTTGCTGTTGCTGCTGTTGCTGCTGCTGCTGTTGCTGCTGCTGCTAGTTTTGCTAAGTTTCTTTGTGGGCTGCTCTGTTGCTGTCAACTTGTTGCTGCTGCTCAAGCTGTTGCTGCTTGCTTTGCTGCTGCTGTTGCTGTTGCTGCTCTGGCGCTTTTTGGCAGCTGTTGCCGCCGCCGCGGCTGCCTCCTTTTTGAGCAGCTCGCTGATTTGCAGCAATTGCTGCGTCTGTTGCTGCGACAAATTGTTTACATCCAGCTGCAGATTGATGTCGTAATTGAGATTCACATCGGGCTGCGTTTTGGCTGCCACAGCTGCCACTTTTTTCGGCGATTGCAGCGCCTGCTCCACTTGACTTGATTTGCCCGCCTTGCCAGTTGCTGCTGCTGCTGCTGCTGCCGCTGTTGTTGTTGTTGTTGTTGCGCCCGCTGTTGCTTTTTTCAGCTTGCCATTGCCGTTTGACTGCACGGCCACGCCCACTTCCGACTTTTTAATGCCACTTTTGCCCCTCTGCTCTTTGTCTTTGTTCACAAAACTGGTGACCATCTTCTGCAAGCCCTCAGCATTGCTCAGATCTGCCGCTGCCGCTGGCGTCGCCGTTGCCGCTGCCGCTGCAACAGCAACATCCGCAAAATCGCCGGTGGCCGCCGCATTTGTGTACATCTCGAACAGCTGGGCGGGCGGCATGCCCCGACTCTTCCACGTGTGATAGATGGCATCGGCATGCTCGCTTATCTTATTGGACAGCTCCTCGATCTCGGCGTGCGCATCGCTGCCGATCAGCGGGGGGGATTTGGGGCTCGACGTTGCCGTTGCCGTTGCCTTTGCCGCTGCACCAGTTGCCGGCTTGCGTGTGCTTGTTGTTGTTGTTGTCGTTTTGCTGGCAGTTGTCATAGCCACAGCGCTGCTGGCGCTGGCGCCGCCGCCGCCGCCGCTGCTGATCAGCTTTTTCGCCTTGGTTGTTGTTGTTGTTGTTGTCGAAGACGCCTGCATTTTTCCCCCCAAATTCGTGCGAGTTAACGTATCTTCTAGTTTTCCTCCACACTGTTTTTTCTTTTTTTTTTTCTGCTATTTTTCTCACGCACAATTTTTATTTTCAAAAAATATTCACATTTTCGATTTGGTCTGTGTGTTCTCTCTACACTCGAACAAAAACTGTGCGTTTTATTATTTGATTGGTTTCTGACGTTTTCGCAGCAAATTTTAGATTTTGTTTTTTGTTTTTAGTATTTTGCTCAGTTCCACATTTCAGAACTCAGTGGCCTCTGTAATTCGGTTTGATTTTAAGAAAATTTCTCGTGCGTTTCATTCACTTTTCACATTTTCCTCGTTTTAACTTTTCTCCGTATGGCGAAATCTATTTATATAAAGAAATACCAAAATTTCCTATTTCGATAATTTCAGACGCCGCCGAAATACACAGCCCGCAGCCGCACACACACACTCACACACACACAAATATATATAACGGCGGCATTAGCATCGGGATCGGGGCATCATCTCAATACGTAAAACGCGCACACTGTGCACAGTGGTTGCGGTACTATTTTAAATGGACAAGTTAAAACTCTTATGGATCGCCTAATAAATAATTTTTCTATTATTTTATGCGATTTATTCGTTTAAAATGGAAAAGTTGCATTTTGTATAAATTAAAAAAATATTTGGGAATACTCAAAACTTTCATGAGAAACTGAATTTGTTATTTTTTGTATTCCAATATGTACTTCTAAATACATATTATAATAAACTTTAAGAAAGGGTTTATTTATTTTGTATGTTCGTTTATTTTGAAACAATTAGAAAAAAAGTTAAATTTTATTTTCATAAATTATTTGCAATGTTTTTCTTTTACGTTTTCGCCTATTTGCAGGCATTATAGTGTAGTATGTGCGGACTGCCTTAACTTTGTTTATTTCGGCATTTATTTGTTTATCTATTTCGGGCAGTTCCAATAGTGAAGGGTGAATAATTCACTTAGCATATCGTTGGAACTAGGTAATAAATAAATTTTCACACTTGCGTGCGAAATATTTTGATTTGTTGTTGCAGCAATTAATTTAATATATGCTCAGCCCGGCCGCCAATTGGGCCAATGCAAATGAGTTGCAGTGCACTGTGCACGCGTAGGAAAAAAAAATCGAGAGGCTGCCCCTTTGCCCGTTGGCGGCATTTTTGCCTTGTTTTTACGCTTAGCGGCGGCTGCTGCTGCTGCTGCTGCTTCTTCAACTTTGTACTATTTATTCGAAAATAAATATCGAAGTAGTTGCCGCTGCCGCTGCCGCCGTCGCTGCCGCTGCCGCTGCCGACGCTGCTGCTGCTGCTGCTTCCGTGCCGCTTGCCACACACTTTTCTACTGCACTTAACATACGCGCATGTCTGTGTGTGTGTGTTTGTGTGTGTGTGTGTGTGCGTGTGCGTGCATGGAGTCGGCGCTATCGAGTATATTTGAATGTTTGTCTGGCTTTATTAATGATTTAATTGCATTTATGCCCCAAAGGCGTGCGCTGACGACAGTCACGATGACGCGCGCCGCGTTGCTTGAATTTCGTCATTAATTAATAAACCCAACAAGAGGTTAAACGAAATTTGCAATTTGACATTTCATTTTGGCCACCAATGAAAAAACAAGTTAACAGCGATCAAAGTTGAGCCAAACAATAACAATACACACGCACACGCACGCGCACACATGTAACTGTATTTACACATATCGGCATGCATCTGGCAAGTTGGCGGAAAAACTTATTTGTGTTTTTCGTTTGGAATCTTTGACCGGTGCGCTAAAATTAACAGTATATTGCCGTGTTCAACACAAGAACATTTTTACCGAGCGCACTGCACGCGAACCGCCAAACGCTGCTGATTAGCTTCGTGTTGTTACTGTAAATCTTTGGCCTGCTCTGCTCGCGGCTGAAAATAACATCAGTCGCAGTCGCTGTCGCTGTCGCAGCCGCAGTCTGCGTTGCAGCCTCTGCCAGCGTCGCCATCGCTGTTGGCGAGCGTAGTGCGAAGTGGAAGTGATCTCAGCTGTTGCAGCAGCAGCAAATGACACTGAGAACAGACGATTAGGGCGCTCCCACACATACGCACACACACACACACACACACACACGTTCATACACTCCTGTTCACTCGCTCAATTGCAAATGAGAGCTCCAGCGTCGCCATTTACTTTGGCGTTCTTTGAGCAGCAGCAGCAGCAGCAGCAGCCATCGCTCTCTCTCGCTCTCACTGCTCTCTCACTTACCCCCACACAGCACGCACACTCAGACGCAGACGCAGACGTAGACGCAGACGCAGAACACTTGCCGTACCCACACATAACACGCTGTCGAACGAAAAGGAAATAAAAAATAGCAACAACAACAACAGCAACAAAAGCAAACAGCACAAATCAAAGCAAAGGTGTTTGTTATTTATACGCTATGCAAGCAGCATGGGGTATATGGCATACGTCATACAGCTTGCAGCCAAGCATTGTTTAAAAATTGTGTATTCAGTAAATTTATTAAGTCAAGAGCACAGAGGTCAAGCTACAAATAAAATGATCACAATTTATGAAATTACCCTATGATTGGACTTATACATATATTAGGTTGTAATTTGCGTAGGTTATATATTGAACAGTATTCTCATATTCGGTGTTCACTTGATAGTTTTCTCGAAGAAGAATAAAACCTGAAACATTTATTTCGCCTTTGCTAATGCTAAATAACTTATTTTCTGTTGTGACTTTTTTTGTGTCTCGATGTTTGTTGCAGTCGGTTTTTTGTTGGGGTTTTTTTTGCCTTTTTAAATTTATTTTTTTTTTTTTTTTTGGAATTTCTCGCTGTTTCGCTTATATACCTTGTGTGTTTATATGAATTTTGCAGGTGGGCGAAGTTTTTTGTTTGTTTAAAGCAACTCGAAATGATGTTCGATATTCTGCGCTCTGCTCTGTCATATAAAATTGTCTGATGAGGCATCTTTTTGTTATTTACACGTTTGTTTTTCAAAATTTGTACATATGCACTCACACACACGCACACACACACACGCACACACACATGCATAGCGCTAGGCGACAGGCGGATTAACCGCAAGCAAGTGTTGTAGCTACTGTGATGACGTTCGTAATGCTCATTATGATCACGATGATAATCGGCAGCATCAGCGAAGCGCAGCTTCCGGTTTGCGTTCTGTTTGATCTGCTGCCCATTTCTAACTTTATTGCCCGTTGCTGCTGCTTCTTATTCGCCCGCCGCGCCACGCGGTAATTGATTTTAACCAAAAGATCTCAACCTTTACAACATGCTGATTGTCTCGTAAATTGACAGTTATTTAGCGTTGCGCTCTGCCATATAAGGGTGCCCCACCAGCCCTCAGCCCCCGCCCGCAGCATCCCTCGCGTCGGATTAGCTGTGACCCAATTGATGCGCTTGTGTTGAGTTTTTCTCAGCGCATAAAGCAAACAAAGCGCTTGATGCCACCATAGAAGATTTGACAATACCCAACGCCCACCCCCCCAGCGGGCCACACACACACCCGCACACTCACACACACACACACACACACACCCGCACACACTCGTTTTGTTTAGACGCTCTCTGACATGTGAGACAACACGTAAACAATACAACACGAGCGTCACAATTGAAGTGCGAATAGATCTATTGACGGCGCACAGCCTGAAAAAACAGCTTACGTCTAATGCTAAAGATTTGATCTGGGAATATAAAAATAGCATTAATGACAGATTAAAGTCTGTGGCAGCTCACACGCAGCACTTATGATTCATTATTGTCATCAGATTTGAAAATGATACAATATATATTAAATACAAGAAAATATAGACCCTATATGCATATATACAGTAGACAAAATGGAAAAGAAATAAGAAATGCTACGTAAAAATATAATTATTCCAAATATATCATTAAAATTAATCGTCTAAGAATGCTTATACTTAATAAATTAATAATATTATTTAGAATTATAATAATAAGTATATAATAATATAAAATTAATGATGATAATAACAGTCCTAATAATAATATTCATAATAATATTAGCAATATAATCATTAGATGTAGACTGTATCAACGAAATTTGACAAAGTTCTTCGTTTTAATCGTTAAGGGTTATTTAATTTTGAGTTTGAGCAGAAAATTTGTTTAATCGTAATCGTTTGATGATGCCAATAAATATTAAAAATTATTATAATTATTAAGATTATTATTTATATTATTATTAATATTGTTATTAATATTAGTATTGTTATTATTATCATTAGCATCATTATTATAATTAATATTATCATTATTATCATTATTATTATTATTATTATTATTATTATTATTATTATTATTATTATTATTATTATTATTATTACTATTATAATTATTATTATTATTATTATTATTATTATTAATAATTTGTTATTATTATTTCTTAGTAAATCTATATAAATATCTATCTTAAATTAAGTAGAAGTATCTACTATTAATTTAATATATTATCGGCTTTTAATGGATATTAAAATAATTATATGCCAATTTTCTAATTATAAAAAAATATATTAAAATAATGTTTTTTTTTTTTTTTCTCTAAGTTTCGTTTAATCTGAAGTCAACTTCCAATAAAGCCTCCATTGAGCCAATTTTGTAGCTTACATCTGCTGCTAAAATGAAAGCCTCGCCACAGTGCGTATGCGCAATGTGTAAAGATCTCGTGCAGAGATTACGCATACGCCGCGTAAAGTCAATGTGCTTGCGAGCTGCAGAAATTGGAATGTACTTTTCAGTTTCTTTGGCTTGTGCAGTGCATTTATTGATTTGTTTATGCTCTTCATATTTGCACATTGCATTGACACATTAAATCGCTGACTTTCCACGCCCACTAAGTTTATTTTGATTTGCGTGTGGCACAATGTCAACTCAAGTGTTGGCCCGTTGCCAGCCGGGCGCATCTCGAGCTTGGAAACCTTTGAAGTACCCTTAACAAGAACCATAACTATTGACATTGGGCTAGGCAGTTGTCGCGTCATCGTTGGCATTATTATATTTTATATTTTCTTAAATATTTCTTTTGGTTTGTTTTATAAGCCAAAGGCTGTTAACGCCTTTATTTTTAGGCCTTTGGGTGCAAGAACTAATTGAATTTGGTTTGTTTAGTAAAATAAACTATAAAAGCGGCGTCCCAGCCAGGCACAGACGCAGGTTTCAAAAAACCAATCGCCGCGAATAGTCCGCTCCAGTGAAATACATTCAGGGAAAGATTTATAAAAAGTGTTAGAGATTTCAAAATATTAAAAGAAGAAAATAAATATTAATTTGCAGCTTTTTATGTAAGTCGCAGAAGCTCGTGAAAGCTAAAGCCGGGATATAGTGCAAAAGCGGATATTTCAAATTCAAAATGGAGAGGTAAGCCTGGGACAAAGCAATCTTTATGGATAATACTATTTCCTGTAAAACATTTGTCGCGCAGCTTCGCAGCAGTTGCCACACAGCTGGGTCCACACTTTGCCGCCCTGTCCAATGGATCCGTCGTGGACAAGGTGAGACAGAGAGAGAGAGAGAAAGGGAGAGAGAGGAGTCAAAGGGCTAAATCGTCGTTAATCCATTTTCACAGGTCACACCCGATATGGCGCACTTAATTAGCCCATATTGGAATCAATTTCCCGCTATGGATCCCATTTGGGCGAAAATTCTAACAGCCTATATGATCATAATTGGCATGATTTCTTGGTGCGGAAATGGCGTGGTGATTTATATATTCGCAACAACAAAATCGTTGCGTACGCCTGCTAATCTATTGGTAATCAATTTGGCCATATCCGATTTTGGCATCATGATTACCAATACGCCCATGATGGGCATTAATCTGTACTTTGAGACCTGGGTGCTGGGTCCGATGATGTGCGACATTTA
Organism: Drosophila littoralis; assembly: GCA_018903485.1. NCBI lineage: Eukaryota > Metazoa > Arthropoda > Insecta > Diptera > Drosophilidae > Drosophila > Drosophila littoralis. Next base: position 786,395 of record JAEIGF010000368.1, on the reverse strand, counting down.
TGCCGGCCTGGGCTCGGCCTTTGGCTGCAGCTCCATTTGGTCCATGTGCATGATATCGCTGGATCGTTATCAAGTGATTGTCAAGGGCATGGCCGGCCGTCCAATGACAATTCCACTGGCATTGGGCAAGATCGCCTACATATGGTTCATGTCGAGCATTTGGTGCCTGGCGCCCGTCTTCGGCTGGAGCAGGTAAGCCAAATAGCTAGATATATTCATAATATACATATAAATGATATACGCTTTGATTAGATATGTGCCGGAGGGTAATCTGACATCGTGCGGTATTGACTACTTGGAACGCGATTGGAATCCACGCTCATATTTGATCTTCTACTCCATCTTTGTCTACTATATCCCGCTGTTCTTGATCTGCTACTCCTACTGGTTCATCATTGCTGTAAGTTGGCCAGCGACGAGAGAAGATCTCCCCATTTCACACACCTCTCCCACAGGCCGTCTCTGCCCACGAGAAAGCCATGCGCGAGCAGGCCAAGAAGATGAATGTCAAGTCGCTGCGCTCGTCCGAGGATGCCGATAAGAGCGCTGAGGGCAAACTGGCCAAGGTCGCGCTGGTTACCATCTCGCTGTGGTTCATGGCGTGGACACCATATCTGGTCATCAACTGCATGGGCCTGTTCAAATTCGAGGGCCTCACACCATTGAACACCATTTGGGGCGCCTGCTTTGCCAAGTCGGCTGCCTGCTACAATCCAATTGTATATGGCATCAGGTATCTAAATATCCCAAATCCAAATCTAATCTGTTTATCTAACGCCCGATTTGTTAGTCATCCCAAGTACCGCTTGGCTTTGAAGGAGAAGTGCCCATGCTGTGTCTTTGGCAAGGTGGATGATGGCAAGTCCAGCGATGCTCAGTCCACAGCGACAGCTAGCGAGGCTGAGTCCAAGGCATAAGAGACCACAGCAGCAACAACAACAACGTTTTACAACAGCAACAGCAACAAATAGAACATCAAAACCAACAAAACAACAACAACAACAGCAAGAACAACTGCAGCAACAGAACGAAACGCTTTCGAATAACAATAATAACAATTTGTTACATAACATAACTATGTTAACTAACATATGTCAATTTCAAGCTTCTGCAATGTCAATAAAGACTAAAAATCTAAAAAAAAAAATAAAGGCAAACGAACTAGAAAAGTTACATAATTGTTTTTCATAATTAACCTAAGATGAAAAACATTTGAGCCCGGGAACTACAGACTTTCTATAACATTTATGTTGAAAAGTACAGTTGCAACTGATTCAACTAACATTAGATAGTGTTCCAGTTTTACAAACTGCAAAAAGAACAATTACATACAATAATAAAAAAAACTATAATCTGCAAATAGCACACCAACTTTTGTTGAGCCTTTCTCTCAAGTATAATCTCAATTTGGTTAGTGCATAAATAAAGCGCTGCTAGAAACAATTTTGTGAAATGTTTACATAATTACAGCCAAAGTGTAAACTAACAGCAACACTTTAACATCTCTGTTATGTGCATGTTATGGCCCTTCCACACAAACAAAAAACACATCAGTTAGTTAGCTCATTTCATTATGCACCGAACTTTTCAAAACGTATGCAATTCTTTTTCACAATGTATTTTAGTTTATTTTTTGCTTTAATTTAAAGGCACTTAAATTCCATTTTATAAATAAACATGCGTAGTAGATAAAAGGCACACAGTAGTTGCCTATATACAATTAGGTGTATATGAAAATTCATTTTTAAGGCGTTTGAAAAACTTTAAGCTTAATCCTAGGTTTTTGCAACTGTTAGTAGTGGCATGAAAAAAATACAACATTTACAATTAAAAAAGAATCAGTTAAAAACAACAACAAACGATCCTTCGATCTGCTCTCTCGGTTTCTTTTCTACTCTAAATCCACTTGGTTTCTGGGGCGGCTTAGTCATTCGCTGCATGAAGCGTACTCGCTTTCGCTTTTTCTAATCTTTCCCTTGGCCAGGCTTATAATATCTGCATCCGTTGCATTGGTTGTGATGGTATTATTGTTGACCGGCTCGTGGTATGTGCCCGATGGACTGTCCACGCACACCGAAGTGCAGGCACGTTCCTGTATGATGAGTTTCCACAAGCGCACCTCGATGCCCACGCTGCAACAGAGTAAGTAAAATTATTTAAGTTTTTTTAATGTTAAGCGGGTAATTGCTGTATAATATACCGTAAGCCTAGTCGCATCAGATCTAGCTTCTCCATGTTATAGATGAAATCCTCAAATGTGAAACCTTCATTCAGTATGAGCGATTTTGAGAACTCATCAATATCATGCTGCGCTAGCCACTGCTCCAATTGCTCGTCTATCTCGTGCAGACCAAAATTGTGCTTGGTTAGCTGGCGGCGGGCATTGGCATTTTGGGCTGGCCGTGCGGCAACGTTTCCCGCGCCGCTCGGGCTCATTCTATGGCACTTCTTGTTAAATCCGTTAAAGGTGCGCCTGTAAGACAGCCCAAATAAATCAAATACATAAATTTTTCTATATGCTCTCTACCCAATTGTAACTAACCTCAAGCGCTTGCGACCGCCCATATAGATATGGGCGAGCTCCTGGCTGATGTTGTGCAGCGCGCGCAGATTCTGCCGGTTCTGTTCCATAATCTGTAGCTGCAGCTGCTTCTGATTGTCGCGTATATCACGTAGGATGCGCACACACTCCACCGAGCTGCCCACGCCATCCACTTGATCGCCGCCGCTGCTGCTGCCAGGCAGCAGCTTGTCCAATGCGTGTGGTTGCTTCTCCTGACTGTCAGTCGTTGCGTGTGGACCAGCATTATGCACACTTTCGTCATCATTGCCCGACAAATCCTTGTCCGCCAAATTGGCGCCCAATTCGGGCGAGAATATGGTGACAGCCGCCTGCACAGCGCGCTTCACCAGATTGTCCAGCGCAAACATCCAATGCGGCTTGATACAGTGCAGCCGCAGCGCACAGACAACCGCATCCTGAAATGAGTATAACGCCAGATGCAAATGATCCAATGCGATGGCGTCGTTATCCAGTTTTTGCTTTAGTTCATTGATTGTCGCCTCCAGATGCTTTTCATTCTCGTTCATAATGTAGTCGCGCAGACCGCGGATAAGCAGCTCCAGATCGCTCTTGCGTATGGCTATGGAGTTTTGATCTGAATTGATCTTCTTCTCCCAAATCTCACAGATCTTGGACTCGTCTAGTGCCAGCACTTTGGAGAGCGTTGTACGCCGCTGCGAATCCTTTTTCAGACGATAGAAGCCATCCATTTCGCTCGTGTCGCTAATGCTGGTGCGCAGGGACGGCGTCTGGGGTTCAATCTCCGGCGATAGCAGAAAGCCAGACGAATTCCGGCGTTCAATAATAAAATTCTGTGTGCTGCTCAGCTCATTAATGTCCACCGACGATGTGCCAAGTGAGACGCTGCTTGGAGTGAAAACACAACAAATTAGTTATAAAAATATAAAATCAATAAGCTGGGACTTACTCAAGTTCCGGAGTCGTGGGCGTATTCGATGTGGTATTGTAGGTCAAGGGCGGCGTCGTTTTGTGCACTAAGCGATCAGCGGGCACGGAGATGCTGCGTCCAAACTCCGAGGTGTTAATCGGCAAGGCAGGTCGCAGCTTGCGTGGTTTGCTGTAGGTGAAAACACAAATAAATGAGAACTGAGAATAAGCTGCAACTAGAAGGCACTTACTCTGTCAGAAAAGGATCATCGAGCAGCTGCAAGGCAGAGGGTCTGTCCTGCACGCTTATGGCAAAGCAGCGTAAAATAAAATTCTTGGCATTCGTGGACATCTCCTCCGGTATGTTGGGATGCTTCTTGTAGAAGCCCACCTTAAACATGGCCGCCTGTGGATTGCCCAGTTCACTGAACGGCGGACTTCCGGTGGCCATTTCAACATTTGTGCAGCCAAAAGACCAAATATCTGCAGGCGGTCCATAACCGCGCACGCCCTGATCAATGACCTCTGGCGCCATATATTGCAGTGTGCCCGCAAATGTGTCTGTCATGGGATTGATGCGCGCCAGGCGCTTTGAGGTGCCAAAATCGGAGATCTTGACGACACCACTGTACGTGTTGACCAGCACATTGTCACCCTTGATGTCGCGATGGACAATGTCCTGTTCGTGTAGGTATTTGAGACCCTGCAGTATCTGCTTGGAGTAGAAGGCCATGGTGGACTCGTTATCCTTGAGCGGACCCCATTTGGTCTTTAGCAAATCGGATAGCGAACCACCGGGCACCTGCTCCATGAAGATCTTGAAGAAGCCATCCTCGGAACGTGAACCCAAATACTGTACAATATTGCGATGGCGCAGCTGCGAATGCAATTTGATTTCCTCGTGCAGCGGCTGCACATCCTGTGAATTCTTCTCCGGCACCTCCTTAATGGCAATACGGACCTGCGTTTGCTTATCCCGCGCCGCGTACACAGTGCCATAGGTGCCCTTGCCCAGCGTAATCTTGCGATTCTGATCATTATAATCGTATTCATACTGCAAGTTATTTGATGAATTAGAGGGATGGATTCAGTTTGATTAGCTCAAGTTGGACACACCTCGATTTGCGCCTCATCAGTCTCCAAATTGACAAACACCTCCTGATCGGCAGTCATTTCCAAGATGCGTTCGTAAAAGCTTTGCCGGCACTCGGTGGATGGAAAGTATATTTGAAAATCGTCCGAATTGTGATGCACATACAGATACGCGCAGAGATCGTCGCGTTTGTACAGACTAACTGATTTAATCTTGGATGCAACAAACAGAAAATCGTGCAGCTTTTTGCAAGCATTCTTCGAGTGCGCCAGACAAATGTTTACAATCTGTATAGACTTCTCATCGGCATCCATGTTTATAGTCACATAGCTGGGCATATATATCTTGTTGGGTTCGAGTATCTGCAAGAGATAACCAGTTAATGATTCGGTGTTCAATTGCTTGACCAATAACAAAAACAATAGCTACCAAAATGGGAAAGCGTATGCTATTAATCTCTTTGACATTAATGGCCATCAGAAAGAAGTCCATCCAGAATTGAAAAGCCTGCTCCTCGATGGGCAACTGGCGATCCTCGGGCTTGCGCCGAAAGCGATGTATCAGCGATATATTGCCAATGGTTGACTTAAGCGACCAAATGGGCGGCTTCAGCTTGAACATGCACTCGGCTGCCTGTATGGCCTTGGCATAGTCCTCGGCCAGCACGGAGATCTCAAAGAATGTCGCCACATCCCAGTAGCCACTGAGCGTTGACAAGCTGCCCTTTTTGCCAATGAGATTGTTGAGCGTCATGCCAATATGTTGCAGCTCGACGGTATTGCTGAACTCCTTGCCTTCGATTACCAGCAGGGTGGCCAAATTGATGCCCGCATATTCATTTGGCTGCACCTCAAAGCTCTGGCGATACCATTTGATGGCATTCTCCAGGCTCTTTGTATCCGTACAGTCCGACTCCACAAACATGTCCTTGTAGATGCGTCCGCATAGGCACAACATGTCCGGAAACGGATTCTCCATCTTTTCGAGCGCTTTGAGTGATGATTCCAGTGCTTTCTCGCGATCCCCCGGCCGATTGCGACGATTCAACGCGAACGCATACAAAAAACTCATATTGTCCGTTTCCACATATTTGCGCGTGTTTGGTATGTTCTTTAAGTCATTCACTAGACGCACCATCGCATCATAATCCTGCACATCCCGCAGTGAGCACATAAAACTGTGCAATACCTCGCCGGACAGCACGTGGGGATCGTCCAGGCGTTTACGCATCTGAAATGCCGGAAAAATTAATCATACAATACAAACGACACAAAAGATTGAAGTATTTTTAAACTTAATCCGTACTGCGCCTTTATTCTTGAGACTTGCATATTAATCATCGTTTTATGCAGACAAGCATGGCAATTGTAATTAAATATATGTGTACAGATAAATATTTGCATTAATCTTACCCCATGTAGAATGCTCTTTAACTTATCATCGCTGGGCGCGTAAGCGTCTCGCGCCGCTCGCATATCACTGAGAAATTTCTCGCGCATATGTGCCCTATGGTTGGCAATTGGGAGCAAGTAAATATTAATGTTATCTCAATAATAATGAATGTGTCTAGCAAATACGTACTTTGATTGTATTTCAACATCTTGCAATTTGCGCTTGAGACGCGACTGTAATGTGGTGGGCACGCGTCCATCGGCGGGTGGCTCCTTGTTGCTGGCCTGATGTGTTAAGTGGCAGGAGTTGGTCTCAGCATTGCGTTTATAGCTGAGGAACAAGTAGTTGGCACAAGAGAGCTGTAATATAGGAGAGATAAGGCATTAGAGACATACACAATGGACGGCACTGTCGACTTGTTTTTATGAACGGACGCGTTAAGTGCATTTGGCACTTAAGAAATTTGGAGCCCTCTGACAAACATAATTGAACATATTATGGTAGACGCTTGACTAAACTCTAGCGACTATATAAATAGATTTGTTTTCGAGGCGGCGCTCTAGATAAAAGTAAGTTGAACACGTTTTTATGGATGCTACAGTATGTGCCAGTGCCGGGCATGTTTTTTTGGAGGCCGGTGTAAGTGCATGCAGGCGCTGCGTTTGTTTATAGCGTGCATGTTTATATATATACATGGATGTGTGTGTGTGTTTGTGCGTGTGTGTGTGTGCCCGCGACGGCGTGCGTGTTGTTTTGTGTTTTGCGTTGGCGTCCGTGCATTTGTTGTTGTATTAGCTTTTCGTGCTGCGGCGGCCAAAACAAAAATAACACCTTTTATTTCCGTTCACAGAACGGAAGCACAACAAAAAACTAACAACAATAACAACAACAACAACAACTCGTGTGGCTGCTGCGTCTGCTGCTGGGCGCTGTTTTTAAAAACTTAAGGCAATTGCTTATGGCCTGGTCATTTATCTTATCGGCCGAACACGTCGATTATGCTGTGTGTGTTTTGTTGTTGCCAGCCCTGCATTTGGCAAGATCTTTGCTAATCAAGCTGCTCACAGGTGTGCACCTGTTTGTCCGTACACAGTACACATTTGCCTTATACATACCCTTAAGCTGAGCGTCTGTTTGGACTCCAAATCGTTGTAGATTAAAATGTTCTCCTTCATCCCGAAACTCTCGCGCACCCCATAATGATAGGATAGCGGACGCTGTTGTGTTAATATGCTTAAATCTATGACGGCAACATCGGCATTATAGAAGGTTTCCTGCACATTCGTCTCGCCATAATCCAAGCGCTCGAACTGCAATCAAATATATATATATAAATATCAATATATTATTGTATAACGATTTTCCTTTATTTGTAGTTTTCTTTTTTCTTTTTAACCGCCAACGCACCTGTACACGCTGAAAATTGGCTCCTGCTGATTGCACGGCCTGCTTGATCTCCTCTAAGGCGCAGAGACGATCCTCCAGATGATCGCCCACAACAGTATCAATTACACAAACAACATCCATGGCTGCTGTCGCTGTTGTTGGCCTATTGGGCTATTCCTGGCGCACAACGCCTGGGTGTGCGTGTGTGAGTGTGTGTGTGTGTGTGTGGGAGGGGGGACGGAAAACGTAGTTCGTATATAGTTGCTAACATGCGTTTGGTTTGTTGTGCGCGTTTGTGCAAATCGTGAACAGCCTCATTACCGCACACTTGTTGTAATTGCACTGTGCTAAATGTTTTATAACGTACAACTAGCAATAAATACGAAATTTTGTTGAAATGTACGCAGAGTAGATGTTGACGCCGCTGTAAAATAGGCACCAGTGTGACCAGATGTGGCGATCGTGAAAATACTTATCATTTATGTGAACGGAGTAAAATACCATTATGTTAACATCAGAGCTACTTAACAGTGCTCTTTGCGCGGTTAGTGAATGTAAACCAAATAAACTTGTTAAAAATGTTGCCCACACTTTGAAATATATTTAAAGTAGGGTACATTATAGTCGACTCGAGACTTTATTGCATTTAGACTTTGTGCTTAAAAATAGCTTTAAAAAAAGGAATTGCCAGTATTAATTAGCGTACTCCTTGAGTATTGAGCCCGCCACGACCAGGCGTTGAATCTCTGAGGTGCCCTCGTATATTTCGGTTATGCGCGCATCTCGATAATGTCGCTCCGCTGCCATATCAGTTACATAGCCCATGCCGCCCAAGACCTGGATGCACTGATGGGCGCACAGTGTAGCCGCCTCGGAGGCAGCCAATTTGGCCATAGCCGCCTCCTTCGTATAGGACTGCTTGTTATCCTTAAGCCAGGCGGCGCGCCAGGTCAACAGACGGGCTGATTCCACGGCCAGGGACATGTCGGCAATCTTTTGCTGTATGGCCTGCAGCTTGGAAATGGGCTTGCCGAAGGCCTGACGCTTCTGCGCATAGTCAACGGCCAGTTCCAGTGAGGCCTGTGCAATGCCCAGAGCCTGGCTGGCGATGCCAATGCGTCCAGCGTCCAGCGTTTGCATGGCAATCTTAAAGCCAAAGCCCGTTTCGCCCAGCAGACTGTCCTTGGGTATTTCGCAGTCTTCGAATATGAGCTGACAGGTGGAGGAGCCACGTATACCCAGCTTGTCCTCCTTTTTGCCCAGTGAGAAACCTTTAATGCCCTTGGGAACTATAAATGCGGAGATGCCTTTGTGCTTCAGCTGCTTGTTGGTGGTGGCAAAGACGACAGCTGCCTCCGCCTCAAATGCATTGGTTATCCACGCCTTGGTGCCGTTCAGCACATAATGATCGCCCTTTTCCGTGGCCACTGTTGACGCAGCGCCCGCATCGGAGCCGTTGCCCGGCTCGGACAGCGCAAAGCAACCCACACGCTCGCCCGTCGTATACGGCGTGATGTAGGCAGCCTTTTGGGCAGCATTTGCGAAGCTTAGCAATGGGCCCAAATACAGTGAATTATTCACAGACATAATAACGCCCGCTGAGGCGCAACCACGTGAGATCTCCTCCATGGCAATCGCATAGGCCAGATAATCCAAGCCGGTCCCGCCGAGCTCCTCGGGCACAGCCACCGCCATGAGGCCCAGTTCGCCCATTTGCCTGATCTGTTTCGCAGGATAAAGATGTTCGCGATCGAATTTGGCCGCATTTTGACCCGCCAGTTCAGAGTTCGCAAAGTCACGGCAAGTTTTTTGGAGCATCTGGTGCGTCTCCGACAACGCGGAGAGCGATGCAATTTGCCGCACATGCAAGCTCTGACGGGCTAATAAGGTGTTCAGAATGATCGTATTAACATTGTAGTATATACATACATATATATCAACAAGACAAAGTCCAGGCGGGATCAACTTACCGATATTAAAGCTTCTGCTCAAAACGGACTGCATTTTACTTAACTATAGAGTTATAAAAATTTCCTTAATTATTTAACTAATTGATAGCGGTGTATTATCAATTATTGTGTGTGAAATTAACCCGCTTTGTATGCGAATGTGTTCGATAAGTGTAGTTCATTTATCGATAATGTATGCTATGTAACAGAAGTCGCACACTATGTTAACACACTGTTAAGTTAGCGTAAATAAAAATGCGCGCAATGTTAGCGCTAATAAAAGTGCGCGCAATGTTAGCGTTAATAAAAAGCGCGCAATGTTAATTTTTAAATTTAACTGGGCGTTTGTACATAGCTTACATTCAACAAAGTAATTGAAAATACAAGCAAAAATGATTTCAAATCAGAATTTAATATGTACGCAGGTATAAATTAAATCAAAGCTCATAAGGATAACATTACACGGACAAATTATCGATAACATTGCGCCTGCGCCGCTCAAAATCGAGGCAGAAGCAGACCCATTTTCGAGCTCGCACAAACTTGTTTAACGTTTTTTTTTATTGCACAATTACATTTAATTCTATAAAAACCAGCACATAGGGCACCATTTATTTAAAAGCGACAATAAGAACTAGTGTTTATAAGTGAATTGCACGTGTATTAATTGGCATCATAATTCTTTGTTGTTTTGCAGTCAAATTTGTGTTTTGTTTTTTCGTTTCATTTTCTCAATTTGATTTTCTGCATTTATGTTTTGCTAATTTATTTGCGACGCTGTAAATTGGTTAACAAAAATAAAGCTATTGGTAAGAAAACGAGCAAAGCTTTGGCATTTGTTTATGTTTGTTTGTTGACAAAGGCGCGCTGTTACGAAAAGTCAATAAAAACACACACACAACTGAAATTTGAGCTTCTGTCGTCGGGGAAGCCTCTGATAACTGCAGCATTTTGCATTTTAATTGCACGTTTTATCAACCTTTTGGCTAACGTTCATTTTCATTCAGAATTTGTCGTCGGTTCGCGGACTCTTATCAAAGTGTGCTCCCTCGATCACAACGCGGACCCGAAGTCGAATGCTGATAAAACCGTTTGTTGCCGGATTAATCGCTGGCTATAAAAGTGCGTCTCACATCTGGCCAAGAGCCCAGTTATAGATCTGGACGCGACACTGCCAGCCGGTTCCAGTGCCATTTTGTGAGTCCTTGTGCAAGGTCCGAAGTCAATACTATAAATATATTTTATAAGCGAGATAGTGTATTGCGTGCTTATGCTTAATACTGCCAAAGGTGTTGTAATCTAAAAAAAAAAAAAACAAAATTAAATTCCACTCAAAGCTCAAAGTGTTAAAAAACTGAACGCCAAGTGAAAAATATTCCCTGCAACACGCACAACCAAAAAATCGGGCTCAAATTCCCGCATTTGAGTATAAATTTTAACTTATTCCCATATTCACAAAACAATAATGGATATATATTTACATCCGTCTTGAAAGTTGTCCGATCCCAAGTCAAAAAGAAAAATTCTTCAACAAATGTTACAAAATACAAACAAATTGTAAAAACTTTTAATTTTTGCCAACTCACCATGATTATGATTATGGACTAGACTTTATAATCGCATATCTAGTAATTAGGTGCGGTTCAGGCTCCTTGAGTCAAGATAAGTGTTATGCCATGACGTTGACAGCCTGTGGAATACCACTCAAGAAATCACGACCAAGCGGGCCGTAAAAAAACATAACAAAAATCTAATCAGCTAACAATTTTCGTGTGCCCGAACTGTGAGGGAAATATTTGAGTTAGATGAACCGAAATCCATGTTAAATTAACATATATACAGCATTATCATCTATATTATAGCGGCGCTTGTGGTTGTCTGATAAGAAAACAACATACAACAAATGACAAGTTATTGAGGTATTAAAACGAACTGGATTGACAGAAATTACAACAAAATGCAGTCCGTCAACGTCGAGCAGTTGCCGACGAATCCGCGCGAGACGGCGAATCCGTTGTCCTCGCTGATGTTTTGGTAAGTTCGCGGTATTTCAATTATTCATAATCTCTGGCAACAATTTATAAAATGTTCACTTTTTAATAACAATTTCATTTCAGCTATACTATGCCCACATTTTTCAAGGGACGCAAAAAGACTCTCGATGAAAATGATCTCTATAAGGCTTTAAACGAACACAAGTCCGGTAAGTGCATGAATCACGCCCATATATCTTGATGAACTTCTTTCGGATTGTGCCAAAAAAGAATCGTGATTAATTGCCTTTAGGCCGAAATTGTTGGCGTCAATCAGAATCGAGTAGACGCAGCTCTAAAGCCGTGCTCTGCATGCCAAATGAGCTGAAGTCAGGCAGAAATGTGCCATATCCAACATTCATAAATACCAAAAAAGGACTCATAAAAAAGCCAAAGGCATCACTCAAATTGAGCTCAAACGAGAAAGGCTATCTTCGGCACGGCGAAGATTTAATACCCTTGCAAATCCCACCCTTTCATAATGCTCATAGTGCTTTGCCCGTATCCAAGAAGCACATGTCACGATATTGACATAAGAAGAAGTTTTCCATACAACACCATAGTTTTCGACCGATCGTTCCTATGACAGCTATATGATATAGTGGTCCGATCCTAATAGGATTTTGTATATACATGGGGAGCACAGTAAAACTTATAAATGTCGAGTTTGGTCAAGATATCTTGATAAACAAAAAAGTTTTTCAAATAAGAACCTGCTTTACGACCGATGGTTTCTATGCCAGTTAAATGATATAGTGTTCCGATCTTAATATGATTTTGCATAAATGGAGAGATCCTAACAAAACTAATAAATTCCGAGTTTGGTCAAGATATCTTAAGAAACAAAAAAGTTGTTCATACAACATATGATATAGTGGTCCGATCCAGCTGTTTTGACATATGTTCTGCGTGCAACAGAAAGAGGCACTTCTGCAAAGTTACATAAAGATAGCTGTAGAACTGAGAGACTAGTTTGCATAGAAACAGACAGACGGACAGCCGGACAGACGGACACGGCAATATCGACCCGGCTGTTAATACTGATCATAAATATATATATACTTTATGGGGTCGGAGATGTCTCCTTCTATGCGTTACACATTTCACGACAAAATTATAATACCCTCGGCAAGGGTATAATGATTTCAAAATTTAAATTAATAAGCAATCGTAGTCGAGGAGTTTCTAGAGTTGTGACTCATGGAAACGGGAAACTGCACATCCAGCTCTGGTTTTCTAGAAGGCGGCGGGTTGCAATGGGGTTCAAAGTACATTTCGGAGAGACTCTAGACTCGGGGCTATTAAATTATAGTTATCTGAAATAGTAGTTGTCTCCCTTACGTGATGGCAAACAATTGTCAGTGGTTTTTTCTATATATGAAAATAGAATAGAATGACAAATTGTATGGCTAGGGTATTATCTATGGAAATATCAACTGTTGAGACATATTTAACGTGTGACTTGAAGTGGCATAAACGAAACGACGCCAATGGAAAAGGCACTTAAAAGTACAATTTTATTTATTTTATTTAATTTTTTTTTTTTCGGTTTCCAACGATTAGATAGAATAGACCATGTGCCAGGAAGCCAGACTGATGGATAAGCAGTTTTTTTTTAGACCCTAAACCCATTAAAAATGGGTAAAAAGGGTATAATGTATTTGAGCAACTGTATGTAACAGATAGAAGGAAGCATCTCCGACTGATCAGCATCAATAGCCGAATCGATCTAGCCATGTCCGTCTGTCTTTCCGTCCGTCTGTCCGTATGTATGAACGCAAGGATCTCAGAACCTATAAGAGCTAGAGAGCTAAAATTTTAGATGTAGGTGCTCCTAGTGCCTACGCAGAGTTTGTTTCCGATAATCGATAACTTACTTCGTTTCCAATCAATCGATAAAAATCGATAACGACATCCTGTTTTTTGAGCAATTTTGGTAAATAATAAGAGCTAGATTCACCAAACTAGACATGTAGCTTCTAGAATAGTATATACATATATCTGCATTTGGTGTTGGAAGAAGACGGTTCAGGGTATCCCCTAGTCGTGAGCTCCCGACTAGAACCTCTTACTTGTTTTTTTTTTTTTGGAATTTCGTGGGCCATGGCAGACAATTGCGAAGGCCCTTTGAAATAATTATATATGCCTGCTAACCGCACTTCCTATTGCAGTTAAGCATTATCTGTTTGAGCATTATCTCGAACAATTTTTCATAAATCATATGCGAACTCATCCTTTGATAAGATTTCTGTCATTCAATTGACGCTTATAAAAAAAAAAACTCGATTATAAGTTTTTCAGTTAAACGCGCTTATCAGCCGAATTGTGGCGAAAGAAGAAAAACAAATTGAACTTTGATTTTTATGGGACCATTAATAAAAAAGAATATAAAATCAGTGGCCGTAAGGTGCCAAATTTTTGGCTTGATAGCCATTTGATAACTTTGACAAGCAGCATTGCCGCAATTAATGAGCCTGCCTTTTGACCGCCAATATGATATATGATATACGAGATATTCAATTAAATATCGGCCGCTTATTTACTTCAAATATATGAGCCCATAGAGACACACTGAGCACACTGACATTAAGTGGGCTCGCGCGCAATCTAATCGGGGCATACGTCTTGGGCAAATATTTATATAGGTAAACAATGGCAAATAACTAATTTTTTGCCTTCTTAGCTTTTTGTCAAATACTTATCTGGCATATGCATTTCGAAGCCACTTAAGATTGGCCAAAACCACTGCGGAAGTGCCCATGACTATGGCCATCGGCCATTGGGCGGGTGTGGGGCCTGCAACCAGGTCTGACCAGCTGGGATTAGCCGGGCCAACTGTTCACTGATAACTGATAAGGCACGGCCAAGGGACAGCTGATTGCAGCTCGGGGTTTTTACGGCACATAACTCACAGACAATAGAAACCAAAAGCTTGATATGCCTTCTTATAAGCGATAAAAATCATGGAATCAAATCGTAAAACCCTCAATTCCATGTGCTTGTAATATTATTATTGCCTATAAAGTCATGTCGACACAAGGCATTATATCACGATAATCAGCTTTCATTTAAGAGTTTTACGCTTAGAAAAAGGGCCTTAAAACCTTGAACCAAACGCCTAACCAGGACTGAAAGTCTAACAAATGGGAAATTGTGAATAATTTGGCGCATGGCTCGAACTAACTTTCGCTTTGAGTTTCGGTTTGTGAACCTGATTTTCCACAGCAATATATAACTACTTGCGGGTATAGCCCGGCCTTGCCCGTGGCACGTATAAAATAAATGTGCTCAAAAAGCTTTGAAAATGATTTGAAACTGATCGGACGGTAAACAAACAACTCTCAAATACAAACGTTTTCCGCCGATTTACCACTGTTGCGGGTGGAATTTCCCAAATCGTTGAAGCCCGTATTCATTAAATTTTTATGAAGAGCTTTGATAATAAGTTCGAAGCAAATCGGACACTAATTAAAACTTCGCCCAAAAAATCTTTGAATCGCATTTTTACCGAAAGAGTTTAGATTTTGAGAAAAATGTGAAACATGTCTCAAATGATTTTTCATATAGATCCTTGAAAATGAATTTGAGGGCAAAACGTCATCCACCAAATCTTTGACCCCCTTTTCTACCAAGGAGGAATACATATTTTGGAAAATAGTGAAACACGCCTAAAATGAATTTGAACAAAGAATTTTGAAATTGAGTTGCAGGCCGATCGGATGGTAAACAAAAAATGTTTTAACAAAACTAAATAAATAATGCCTACAGAAACGATTCGTTGACTATAAATCAAAGTTGTTTGAGCAAAGCACGCTTAAGCGTAAATTATGTTTATATTTATACCCTGAACTGATTAAAAATGGGTAAAAAGGGTATATTGTATTCGTGCAAAATGCAAATGTATGTAACAGGCAGAAGGAAGCATCTCCGACCCCATAAAGTATATATATTCTTGATCACCATCAATAGCCGAGACGATCTAGCCATGTCCGTCTGTCTGTCCGTCCGTCTGTTCGTATGTATGAACGCCAGGATCTCAGAACCTATAAGAGCTAGAGATGTAGGTGCTCCTAGTGCCTGCGCAGATCGAGTTTGTTGCCGATAATCGATAACTTACTCCGTTTCCAAGCAATCGATAAAAATCGATATCGACATCCTGTTTTTTGAGCAAATTGGGTAAATAATAAGAGCTAGAGTCACCAAACATGATATGTTGCTTCTAGAATATTATATATACGTCAAGTATCTTTCATTTTATACCTATCGCCACATCCCCGCTACCACCTCAATGAGGGTCCAGGGTATTCCCTATTCGGGAGCTCCCGACTAGAACCTCTTACTTGTTCGAAGTGGATTTATAACAAAATATTGTATATTTTTCGAACTCAAGATAAACTTGGCAAGAAGCTCAGCGATGCCTGGGAGAAGGAGGTGGAGGAGAAGGGCAAGAAGAAGAAAACGCCCAGCTTGTTTAAGGCAACGATGAGCGTCTTTGGCTGGAACTTTGGCATACTCGGCTTCGTTTTGTTTATAGTCGAGATGGGTTTCCGGTAAGCCACAAGCACGCACACACACAGACATACACACACACACACACACGCACACACACCCATTTGTTATTTATGATCGCAATTATTGTAATCGGTTTGTTTGTCCGCAGCGTGACACAGCCTCTGTGCTTGGGCGGCCTGGTGGCCTTCTATGCGGACCCGGACAATCAGAATAGCGATGACCAGAGCACAGCCATACTGTATGCCGTGGGCGTTATCTTGTGCAGCGCATTCAATGTTATATTTATGCACCCCTACATGCTCGGCATGTTCCACACGGGCATGAAGGTGCGCGTTGCAATGTGCAGCATGATTTATCGCAAGGCGTTGCGTCTCAGTCGCACAGCGCTGGGCGCCACAACGACCGGCCAGGTGGTTAATCTTATATCGAACGATGTCGGCCGCCTGGATGTCTCAGTCATACACGTCCATTATTTATGGCTGGGCCCGGTGGAGATCGCCGTGGTCACCTGGCTCATGTACAGAGAGGTGAGAGGTTCTTTTGACAAACTAATTAATTCGATCAGCCTCAAATTGTCTTATACGATAGTTAATAATATTTATACAATTCCTTTCCGCTGCAGATTGGCGTTTCGGCTTTCTTTGGTGTCGCTATTATGTTGCTGTTCATACCGCTCCAAGCCTATCTGGGCAAGAAGACCTCTACACTGCGTCTGAAAACGGCCTTGCGTACGGATGAGCGTGTGCGCATGATGAACGAGATCATATCGGGCATTCAGGTGATCAAAATGTACGCCTGGGAGATACCATTCAGCAATATGATTAACTATGTGCGCGGCAAGGAGATGAATGCCATACGTAAAGTGAACTACATTCGCGGCACACTCCAGAGTTTCATCATGTATGTGACGCGCATTTCGGTGTTTGTCAGCCTGGTGGGCTATGTGCTGCTGGGACAACTGCTGACCGCGGAGAAGGCTTTTGCCATTACCGCATACTATAATATTCTGCGCAATACGATGACCATCTACTTTCCCATGGGCATCTCACAGGTAAATAAACAGTCAATATCTGTGTATACGTTGTTTGGTTTAAGATCTAAATATCCGTTAATGTTAACGTATAAACATATTTTCAAATTTACCTTAATAGGCCAAAAATAACAGCAGATCTGTTAAAATAATGGCCAACACAAATTTTGAAATAGCTCTGTTAAAATAGGGGTTTTAATAGTTAACATTAGCTATAACATAAGTAACATCGATCGCTGTTACTTAACCTTAACATCTAAATGTTATGGAAAAGCCCGGCAAAAAACATTTTGAAATCAATTTTAAATTTTTGAAGCTTGTTAATGGTTAATGTTAGTGAATTTTTAATATATATTATTGATTTTTATTAAATTAAATCTATATTTAATTTAATTTCTCTACAATTCTCCAGTTCGCCGAGCTGCTCGTTTCCATAGGCCGTATACAAAAGTTTATGATGCACGAGGAGACCAAAGTGCGCGACAAGTCCAACGATCTGAATGAACAAAAGCTGGGCAATAAGCCACTAGCCAGCCTGGTGGAGGAGCCAGCGGCAACAGTCACCGGTGTGCTTAAGCCAAGCAGTCGCCGGCCCAGCGAGGCGGAGAGCAGCGTGGTCATCAGCAAGATGAAGGCCAAGTGGGACTCAAAGTCGCCCGAGTACACGCTAGACAATCTGAGCCTCACGTTCAAGCCGCGGCAGCTAGTGGCTGTCATTGGACCCGTCGGTGCCGGCAAATCCAGTTTGATACAGACCATTCTCGGCGAGCTGCCGCCCGAATCGGGCACCGTAAAAGTGAATGGCACCTTGTCGTATGCATCGCAGGAGCCGTGGCTCTTCACCGGCACAGTTCGTCAGAATATACTGTTTGGCCTGCCCATGGACAAGAGCCGCTATCGCCAGGTGGTGAAGAAGTGCGCGCTGGAGCGCGATTTTGAGCTGCTGCCGTACGGAGACAAGACAATTGTGGGCGAGCGTGGCGCCTCCTTATCCGGTGGCCAGAAGGCGCGCATCAGTCTGGCGCGTGCCGTGTACCGCAAGGCAGATATCTATCTGCTGGATGACCCGCTCAGCGCTGTGGACACCCATGTGGGCCGGCATCTATTCGACCAGTGCATGCGTGGCTATCTGCGGGATAACATTGTACTCCTGGTTACGCATCAGCTGCAATTCTTGGAGCAGGCCGATCTTATAGTCATCTTGGACAAGGGCAAGATCAGTGCCAAGGGTACCTACGAGTCCATGTGCAAGAGTGGTCTGGACTTTGCCCAAATGTTAACCGATCCCAGCAAGAAAGATGAGAGCGCCGGCGATGCGCCCGACAAACGAAAATTATCGCAGGTCAGCAAGCGCAGTCGCGCGAACAGCGTCTCGTCCATGGAATCGGGCGCCGAATCTGTGGTCATGGAGTCACCCATGCAGACCCAGGAGAGCCGCACCGAGGGACGCATAGGCATGGGTCTCTATAAGAAATACTTTGCTGCCAACGGTTACTTTCTGTTCATTGTGTTTGCTTTCTTCTGCATTGGCGCCCAGGTGCTGGGTTCTGGCGGCGACATGTTCCTGTCCTACTGGTGAGTAACTATCTGGCGAAATCAACTATGTTCTCAGTGAAAAATTCAGGTCCATAGCTCTTATGGCTTGGGCGATGCGTTATGTTAATCTCTAACATTGTATGTTATGTTACCAGCATTTTGCTTACAGAGCTCAAACTGTTAATCTTAAATGTAACTTAATTTTCTTTATATACTTTTCTCAGGGTCAACAAGAACGGGGAAACGAATACGGATACCTTTATGTCACGTCTGCGTCGCTCCTTTATGCCGAGAATCAACAGCGATACCGATCCCGTCGATATATACTACTTTACGGCCATTAACGTCTTGGTGATTGTGTTCTCCCTGGTGCGCAGTGTGCTCTTCTTTTATCTGGCCTCCAAGAGCTCCACGACGCTGCATAACAGAATGTTCCAGGGTGTGACACGCGCGGCGATGCATTTCTTCAATACAAACCCATCGGGTCGCATTTTGAATCGCTTCTCCAAGGATCTGGGTCAGGTGGATGAGATACTGCCGTCGGTCATGATGGATGTCATGCAGATATTCCTCTGCATTCTGGGCATTATTGTTGTGCTGTGCATTGTGAATGTCTGGTATCTGTTGGTCACGTTTATACTGGTCGTTATCTTCTATCTGCTGCGCGCCTTCTATCTGACCACATCCAGAGATGTCAAGAGATTGGAGGCGATAAGTAAGTGTAGCATTTGGAGTTGATTGGGTAATCCGGGTTTCATTGTTCCATCTGATCTTCTGCAGCTCGCTCGCCCATCTACTCGCATTTGAGCGCCTCGCTGAATGGTTTGGCCACGATACGCGCCTTTGGCGCACAGAAGGAGCTCATTGCGGAATTTGATAACTTCCAAGATTTGCACAGCTCTGGCTTTTATATGTTCCTGGCGACAAGTCGTGCCTTTGGCTACTGGCTGGATTTGGTTTGCGTGCTTTATATTGCCATAATTACACTCAGCTTTTTCCTATTCTCGCCAGAAAATGGCGGCGACGTTGGCTTGGCTATAACACAGGTACAACCCGTTATATTGAACATTGAAAACCTTTGCTAACTTATCTCTTAATATGAAACACAGGCCATGGGCATGACGGGCATGGTGCAATGGGGCATGCGTCAGTCCGCTGAGCTGGAGAACACCATGACTTCGGTGGAACGTGTCGTTGAATATGAGGATCTGGAGCCGGAGGGCGACTTCGAGTCCAAACCGAACAAGAAGCCACCCAAGGATTGGCCCGATGAGGGTAAAATTAAATTCGAAGATCTGAGCTTGCGTTACTTCCCCGACAAGGATGCGGATTATGTGCTGCGTTCGCTGAACATTGCCATCGATGCCTGCGAAAAGGTTGGCATCGTGGGACGCACTGGCGCTGGCAAATCGTCCCTGATCAATGCACTGTTCCGACTGTCCTACAACGAAGGCTCCATTCTAATCGATCGCCGCGACACCAATGAACTGGGCCTGCACGATTTGCGCAGCAAGATTTCCATTATACCACAGGAACCGGTGCTGTTCTCCGGCACCATGCGTTACAATCTGGATCCGTTCGATGAATACTCCGACGCGAAACTCTGGGAGTCACTGGAGGCGGTCAAGCTGAAGAAGGTGGTGGCCGACCTGCCCAGCGGACTAATGAGCAAAATTTCCGAGGGCGGCACCAACTTCAGCGTGGGTCAGCGCCAGCTGGTGTGCCTGGCGCGTGCTATTCTGCGCGAGAATCGCATTCTGGTCATGGACGAGGCCACGGCCAATGTGGATCCACAGACAGATGCCCTCATACAGAACACGATTAGGAGTAAGTTCAAGGATTGCACAGTGCTGACAATTGCGCATCGTCTACACACGGTCATGGACTCGGATAAGGTTTTGGTTATGGATGCAGGACGTGCCGTTGAGTTTGCATCGCCCTTCGAGCTGCTCACCGTCAGCGAGAAAAAGGTATTCCACAGCATGGTCAAACAGACGGGCGACGCCACATTCGATGCGCTGCTCAAGGTTGCACAAAAGGTGAGTCTACTTAAAGCATATAGGCCAGGTATCATTATATATAACTGATATATATTATTAATCCCGACAGGCGCATGAGGATAATTTGCGCGCGAAAAAAGATTCTTGACATTTCGCTGTGCCGAAGGCTTTTAAAGACTACATACTTAAGATACTGGAACCAATTACGAACCACCCGGCTGCCAATGCGCGCATACAAAAGACCTTTCTGTTTGCGGAGGCGTCCAAACAGAAACTATTGGGGTAGCCCAAGAATAAGTAATGCAAAAACACACAAACACAAACAAAAAACAAAAACAAATAACAATTAACGTTAAGCAAAGAATTTTTGTAACACACAGATGTACAAATCAAATATCACTAAATGTTAGTTGAATTGATTATAGAACTATAGTACGAGATGTATGACAATAAGCTCAGGTTTGAGCATGTAAATCAAATTGATAAAAAAAAAAAAAGAAAGTGCTAGCTCAACCGCGCAAAATGTACCTTGCAAAGGTCTCATTGAAAAATGTATAAAATGTGTTCCATATCGACAATAACAATGACAAAAACAAAAGAAAAAAGAAATAACTATAAACTGTTACGTCTAGTATTAATGTGTGTGTTTTTATAGTAATTTATTAATGTACAGGTACACATAATAAATGTAACAATTTAGATTTTTATTTGGTTGTTTTTTTGTTTTTTTTTTTTTCGTTTTGAATTTCTACATAATTCTTAACTTTTATTTTCGCATTGGCTTTTCAGTTCGTTAACTTACTTGTAGAACTGCATTTAAATCAACTACAAAAAAAAAAAAAAAGAAGAAAGATTTAATGCATTTATAACAACAAAAGAAAGTTTCTTCCATTTGCTGCAAACAGATTAAAACTTAAAAAACTAGAATTTTTAAATTCAAGTGCTCGAGAGCTCACATTTAAAACTAAGCGACGCTTTTTAAAAGCGCATAAATATATAAATACATATAAATATAAATATAAATGTATATATATATATATATATATATATATATATATAGCTGCAGCTGTACACACACGTAACTTCATCTAGGCTTTAGCTTTAGTTGATTTGATATATATATATACATATATATGTAGATAACTGTGTGCCATTGTATTTCTATTAACTATCATATCATGTGCGTATATATCAAATCTAGACCACCAGCGACAGCCAGGCGCCAATCAAACAGAAGCCCCCAATTGTGGCATAATGCTGCAGTCGCTTCTCCCCAGTCAGAGCACGATAATACATGCAGCCTGAGAAGAGTACGGTGCCCATGGTCATCAAAACGCCAGTCTGCAAAACATTTTATAATTATTAAGGAAATAAGTTAATTATTTATACTGCATTTAAATGTTAGACAATAATAATGTATGGCCTGCATTTTTTGATGTTAGCTTTAGTTGTTGGCTTTGAAAAAACAAAAAACAAAAAACAAAAAGAAACCCCAATGCAAGCTCTACGATTTACTTATCGCATAAGGCTGAAAACCAAATTATTGAAGGATAACAAAAAAATGTAGCAGCATTATTGAAGCTGTCTTTTGGTACGTTTTTTAAAACAGAGGAAATTTAAAGAAACAAGTTTATAGAAAATAAGCAAGAGAAATACATATTTCCTATGCACTCAATACCCTATACCATATCAGATCTGAACCTCTCATATCATACATATAAACAAAATAATGATGTTACATGTTAGCAATTATCGTATACAAGTTTCGTAATGTGGTATTGAAAGTACTTTTAAGCTGCAATTAGTGGTTGTTGAACATTTAGCTTTAGCTTTGAAAAACGAAACAAAAACACAAAATTTCATATACAATCTGCACTTCTTATAGAACGCAATTTGTGAGCGCTTAGCCCATACATATATACATACATATATCATGTTTCGATAGTCTTCTTTTTTATTTAACAAAAACGAGTGTGTCAATTACATATACATGAAATTCATAATTATATACACATTACTGTTGAATGTCGAATTTGAATTGCGCAGAAATCAAATCATTCAAAGTGTAACGCGAGTTGTTATAAATTCCGTTCAGAAATTAAACTCTTACAAATGTGAAATAACTGAAAAAGCTTTATGATGCTCAATAAACGGTATGATGATCCAACGGAACTCTTTGGTTATTTTTAAACAACGGTAATCCCCTCAACAAACACAAAAGCGCTTTGGCCAATGTGCCAGACTAGCTCATACCCTGTGCTTCTTTTTCTTAGACCTGCATTTTGTTAAATTTTCTTTTTTTAAATCACACTTTACGAAATCCCAATCTTATAAAATGATGCTTTCTTCTAGCATTTGCAATGGGCCCTCAAATTCGAAACATATAAACAAACTGGCATACTTACAAAGATTGGATAATGTGCGAGAGGCATGCACATCAGTGCAAATGAATGTAGAAAATGTATGCGATTGGCAACATCAGCAAAAGCCTGTGACTCCAGCTGCTCCTTGGGATCGTGGACATCCTTCAGAAAGTACTTACAATAGGCGCCCATGAAAATGGCCGATGCACCGCCCAAGCCGGCAATACGCACAAAGTTATAGTGACTGCCGACAATGCCGTGCATCGAGACATTTAAAGGTTGGACCTGAATTGGCACTCCCATCGAAGTATCGTTCATAGGTACGTTCTTTGGACGCAGTCCCTACAAAAAATAAAATAAAACAAAGCACTTGCAACGATTAGCGTCAAAAGAAAAAGAACACAGTTGAATAACATGAACTTACTATCGCACGCAAAATTGATGACGATGAACTGATGAGCGACCGACTGATGGGATTGCCAAGGGTTATGTACTCCAGAGTGTCCGCGACCGACATGTTTGTTCAACTAGCTAAAATGGAGTTTAATATCTGAGAATATATATTTTGGCGCTGCAAACAGCTGGTGTACAATTTTGGTGTTTAGTGCTTGGAAAGATGTATGACGTTGCCAGATTGGGTCAGTGCGCGAATAACTTGTTATCGATATTCGATTGCATCGAAACTGTGACTGTCAATGTTAATTTCAGTGTTATGGTGATATTTTGTTTAAAATTACATCCTAATGTAAAAATGTATAGGTTATTTCTGATATCTCAACTATTGAAATCTTTTTACAAGCGAAACTGAACATAGGTGACTTTTTACTTTTGAAGGCTACCCAGTGTGACCGTATATTACAATTGGTAATGATAATGCGCTAGAATATCGATTGATTAACGGCAGTTGCACTCTATGTTCAAATTTATGTACCATGAACGATTAACGAAATACATAATGAACTGTTTATTTACATTTACATTTATTGGATTCGACTTTAAAAGCTAAATATAACTAAGTAGGCACTGGTATTGGGCCTTTATAGCCGCGTGCCAATAAGAAATGTTCCGCTGAGTCGCCACGACTTGCGCGTGGCTTTACACGTTTAACTTTCTCGTAATGGCACAATATGTCCCGTTCCAGTTTTGGCACATCGCCATTGTCCCAGATCTTGACCACCAAATTGGCTTGTGGTGCGGACATGGCAAGCGCAAACCTAAGCACCTCGTAGCACAGATTTGTGATGCTCTCCTGGTCCAGCATACGCACGCCCGTAGCATTGGGTGCCATGTCCGAGAGCACACAGTTCACTTGTCGACCCGCCAGAGACTCCCGCAGGCGCTGCTGTGCCAGCGGCGTGGTAAAATCCATTCCTCCAAAGATAGTCGCTCCGGGCACTGCATGGAAATGTAGGAGATCTATGCTATACACTGCGCCCCGTGGCGCACGCTCTAACTTGCCGTTTGCGTTGGTGCGCTCAGCAGCCACTTGTGTCCAACTGCCTGGCGCAGCACCACAATCTAACACAACATCGCCAGGCTTTAAAATTTTGTATTTATCATCCATCTCCAGAAGCTTAAAGGCGCTGCGACAGCGAAAATTTAACATGCGCGCCTTCTCCACATAGGGATCGGCCAACTGTCGTATTAACCAATCCTGGGAGCTTTTGCTTTTACCCTTAAGGTTGTTAGGCTGCTGTTTGGCATGTTGCACTGTATTTTGTGTTTGTAGAAAACGTTTAAATAAACAATTGCTTAAATTGACGACCGGTTGCCGCATTGTGCAACAAAAACCAAAACAGCTGTGTGGAGAGCTGAACATACTGTCTGGTATTTAGTATTTTTCCGCATTACAGAGTTTTTAATTTAACTAGTTCCACTAGCAAGACACTTAACTGTAAACAAACACAGTTCACAAATCAAAACAAAAACAAAAGTATTGTTTTTTTTTTTATCCAGACTTGAACAGTTAAAGAAAAATCAAATAAAGTAATTCAATTGAATATATTAAATATCACCGTTCACAACAATGCTCAAAAATAGATGTTGATTATAATACAGAACCAGTTTGCCAGTTCATAGATTCTGTGTGAACAACGTTCATTTGATGTGTTTGTGTAACCAGTATGAACAAACTCAATTCAGTTCGGTGAGCAATTCCCTTTCTGTTCATACGCTCGCGAACAGTACAACTCTACGCAACAATGACGAATGAAAGAAATACGCAATAAATGTAAACCAATGCAAGTGTGTGTGTGTGAAGTGTCAAATTAAAGCAAATAAAAATTAATGAAAAACCACTGAAAATATGATACATTCGACCAACAGCAAGAAATTGCAAGTGCATAAATAATCAAACGCAAAACACATATATTTTTTCATTGTGCGTCGCGCGATGTCAAAAAAGACAAGAACAACAAAGTCGTCGTATAGATTTTGCAAAATGAAATACTTCGTTCGTTGTTGCGCGTTAATTTTGCTATTGAGCAGCGTGATTGCATCAGCAGCAACACAAACGGCAGGTGCAAATGCCGACTCAGCAGAAGTTGTAAGCAGTGCCGAAGAAAAGACGGTAAGGGGAGGAATACGTTTAATGCGGGCGCCTAAGCTGCGAATGCCTGTGGCCCATCAAATGAATAGTTGATGACACTTGTTCAATTGTTTTTTTCTCTTTGGTCTTTGGTATAGGATTGTACAGACCTTGCCCGCGACGAGGAGGCGTTGATGGTATTCTCCACGCTGGGTGGCGGGCTAACGGCAATCGATCCAATAACAAGCGAAATACGCTGGACAATAGCAGATGGTAATTATACGCGCACTAACACAAGTACCTAAAAGTGACACACACAAACACACAGGCAGACACGCAGTTTACAGTTTCAAAGCTTAGTTATGGTGTTTGAAATGCACCCGTAAAAAGTAACCTCAATCTACATACATATATTGGCTGTCACTCTCTCGTTGCGCGAGTGTGTGTGGGATATTAAGCATATGGCAACTCTCCTACTCTCCAAACCCGCTGACCGGCAACGTCACGACCCCAAAAATACTAATAAAAACACTGTTGCACTGTTAAAGGCATTTCGCCATAGTTGTGAAAAGTGCAGCATAAACCAGAGCGAATCGCACTCCGATGAGCTCATCGCATGGAAAACAACAAAAACATACGAATACGTAAATACATATGTATTTATGTGCGTGTATTGTAGAAAGTATAATGTATGCCAAAGCGTAGCGACCGGCGAAGGAGATGCTGCTGGCTTACTCTAATTACACTTTTGCTCTCGACAATGCGCCGTTATTTTGTATGTGTGCTATTGTTTTCGACTGATAACAGAGCACACCATGTACTAGTATGCATGTGTGTGTGTGTGTGTGCATGTAGTACATGCGTAATCTAGACGCGCCACGCTCGCAACATACAAATAAAGTTCCTTCAATTAAACTGCCAACGCAACACGATATCGCCACCTCGCCGCTCAGTTGTTATTAATATGACTTTTCCGTTATTTTATTGACAACGTTTTAGATTTTAGTTTTTTGTTTGCCTGTCACCAGGTGGTTATCGGATGACTATTGGACGCCGTTTAATACAAATTAGCCTGCGTTAGTCAGATTAACATTAAGTTATTTATTAAATTGGTCAATACGCATGCGGCAACAATTATCCATATCTCCTTTCTTAACTCCTCAACTTAACCTCAATTGTAGATTTATTGTTTATAGTATTTCCAAGGAAAAATACCTATCTTTCTAGTTGAGTTTTTTTTTTTTATGTTTGACATTCGTTTAACTGTTGCTATAAATATATACTTTTTTTTTCTTTTTATTGATTGCGTGCTGGAATTTGCATTATCAAATAATATACAATCCAACTGTCTCGTGTCTTATCTTGAAAAATCCAAACAATTATTTATTATTAACTCCATAATCAGCATCCGGCACAGCAGTAAATGCTACGCCCACCAAAAAATATAATAATATGTACATTTATATAAACATATGTTTGCATAGAGTATACTATGTATTACAAATTGAAAATATAACGCGGTTTTTGTGTGTTCGGGTTTTTATTTCCTGGAATATTTATAATTTTTAATGGAAAACAACATGTGTACAACATCTTCGCTTGATTTTCTAGGCAAGCGCAAGTATTTGAAATATAGAATGCTTGATTTTATATGGAACTGCTTCAATTATAAACATGTCGTGTAACGGGTTTATAAATGCATAGAGATTAGTTTTGCATTAATTTTAACCAGTCAGCCATTGCAAATGTATATGTAGCTAACGATGTGGGTACAGTGAAACCTTCGCTAACGAACAACTTAAGCCGCACAAGCAGACGACATTAACACAGAACTAAATTCGGAAGCCGTTCGATAGGGGTTTTACTGTACTTGTAAACAACATTTATATTGATTTATAAGCCCAGATATGGCTATTATTGCTATTACCTCATCACATGTCCAGTCCGGAGCAGTTGTGTGGTTAGAATCCAGATGCTAATTAGAGTGCCCGGCGAGGCGAGTTAAATGACCTGGCCAAATGAGAAATGGTTGCCACAAAAAACCCACTCTCTGCGCCACACGGCACACTCGCAACCTCTAGTCGCGCTCCCGCTCTTGAGTGTATTTCCAATAATTAACATCGGCCTGTTGTGGGTTATTTAGTGATAAGGCTCACCACGAGAAATGTGCGCGCAGCCAAGTGTTGATAAAGCCGAACGTACGCTCGATTTCTGTTGCCGACTACCCGCAACAAGTAAAAATTGTACTAATTTCAACGAATACACAGTCATAAAATGCAGCTAGAACACATTTTGGATGATTGTTGGGAGTTCTAATGCTCTCCAAGTGACAGCCATTTCGCAGTTGTCATTGACAAGCGATATTAGATTAAGTTAACATTATTATGTCACGGGCAATAACTCACACTTTTGACGTGTGTTCACCAGTTGCATATGCACTAATTACTTCAGTTATCTGATTAATGTTCGAGTTTTCCCCAAATCCCTCAATTAATACTCTACCTTGACTTAAGACTTACCCAACTATCGAAACGTGATCGATTTGAAAACACAAAACACCCTATAGTTATATCTGAACGTTTTTTCCCTCTCGCAATTCGTATGAATTGAAAAATTCTAAAAATTATACTAATAACAAGTAAGAGGTTCTAATCGGGAGCTCCCGACTAGGGAATACCCTGGTCTAAAATGAAAGATACTTGATATATATATAGACTATTCAAGAATAAACATATCATGTTTGGTGACTAGCTCTTATTACCAAAATTGCTCAAAAAACAGGATGTCGTTATCGATTTTTATCGATTGCTTGGAATCGGAGTAAGTTATCGATTATCGGCAACAAACTCGATCTGCGCAGGCACTAGGAGGACCTACAGCTAAAATTTCAGTCTCTAGCTCTTATAGGTTCTGAGATCCTTGCGTTCATACATACGGACAGACGGACGGACAGATAGACGGACATGGCTAGATCGACTCGGCTATTGATGCTGATCAAGAATATATGCATACTTAATGTGGTCGGAGATGCTTCCTTCTGCCTGTTACATGCATTTACATTTTGCACAAAAACATTATACCCCTTTTACCCATTTTTAATGGGTTCAGGGTATAAAAAATGACCTCTTTTAATTTAATCTTAAATATACGACTTGTAGTTCTCGTGTAGCGCATTTCGAATCTTTCATACATATATATATATATATAGATAAAGATAAAAGATAAGCAAATAATTGCATATATGCCGCACGCACATGCACTTGCTATCGTAAATATGTGCTCAAGTGTTTTGAGACGCCTTATATTGATATAAAAGATACGGGTAGTACTTAAATTTACTTAAATTTGTTCGTTTTTTTTTGTTTATTTCAGATCCACCCATTGTAGCGGAACCACAGCAAAATGTGCAGGTTCCACATTATCTGCCCGACCCTAGAGACGGCAGCATTTATCAGCTCGGTCAAATGGGCAGCCTTAAGAAGCTGCCGTATACGATACCGCAGTTGGTGGCCAATGCGCCGTGTCGCTCTTCCGATGGCATCTTGTACTCGGGCAAGAAGAGCGACACCTGGTACATGGTCGATCCAAAGACGGGCAGACGCGAGAAGGTCATGGGCTTTGGTGATGCCCAAATGGAGGGCAAGGATGGTGAGCATATTGGCTGGGCCACATCGCGTGCCATCTATCTGGGACGCACACAGTATACGGTCATGATGTACGACAGTCAAGCTAAGGATAAGAATGCCAAGCCCTGGAACATTACTTTCTATGATTACAATGCGCTCAGTGCGCCGCCAGAGCTAGCCAAGGAATATGGTAAAATATATAAAAGTATTACATGTGCCTAGTCCTTATTCTTGATTCCGTTTATAGAGTACATTCACTTGACCACCACCAGCAATGGGCAGATTGTTACCCTGGATCGCAAGCAGGGCAAATTTTTATGGCAACGCGATCTGAACAGTCCCGTGGTGGCCGCATTTCTGCTGGGTCCGGATGGGCTGCTCAGCGTGCCCTTTACCACAGTCTCCGATGAGGCTTACGAGGCCATACTGGAGGAGTCCAAGACGGGCAATGTGAATACTGTAAAACTATTGTAAGCAACAATGACTTGCATTTCCAATTGATAACTGTCCAATACTTACCATCTTTCTCTTTTACAGTCAATCTTTGTATGTGGGCGAACATCAGCGTGGTCTCTATGCTCTTCCCTCGCTGGTGGATAAGAATACGCCACGCATATCTACAACGCCGCCTATCAAACTGCTCGATGGACCCGTCGCGGAGTTAAACAATAAACAGGATAACGATCCACGTACCATTTATATCAATGATGTGCTGCAGGAGAATCCGGGCATTATGCTGGGGCATTACAACATGCCCAATGAGGTCAACAACAAGGGCAATTTGCATTTGTCTCCAACACCCTCGGCTAACAAGGATGTGCTCAGTTTGGCTACAATACACAACTATAATGATGGCTATGGACTTTTGGCAAATAATGAAAAGAATGCCGCCGATATAGGCGTACAAACCGAACCAGAGATGGTGGAGATTACCATTGATCCGGGACGCTCAAATACCATCAATCGCACCAAGACCATTATTATGGCCAACAGCAATAAGGTGCAGGCATTTATTAACGAATGGTTCATGGATCATCCCAGTGGCAAGGTGCATCAAATACTGATTGTCATTGTCCTGGGCATGGTGGCCCTTTTCTGGTACACGTGCAGCACCATGCGGGAGCTGCAGAAGCAGAGCGAGAATGGCTCCAAGACAATGGCACAGCAGGCCGCGGGTGGCACTAACAATGGCAGCACGGGCAGCAATGGCAGCAACATAAGTGCTCAGGATCTGCTTGATCTGGGCGATGGAAATGTGCGCGTGGGCAAGATTAGTTTCAATTCCAACGAAGTTCTGGGTAAGGGCTGTGAAGGCACCTTTGTGTTTAAGGGTAACTTTGAGGAGCGCTTTGTGGCTGTAAAGCGATTGCTGCCAGAGTGCTTTACCTTTGCCGATCGCGAAGTCGCTTTGCTACGCGAATCTGATGCCCATGAGAATGTGGTGCGTTACTTTTGCACCGAACAGGATCGTCAGTTTCGCTATATAGCCGTGGAACTGTGCGCCGCCACGCTTCAGGACTACACCGAGGGCGAACGTTCCATGGAGCTGCGTCAGTATATAGATATTTGGCAAGTGCTGGTCCAGGCAGCCGCTGGGCTCAGCCATCTGCATTCACTGGATATTGGTAAGACTGACTTCTATATCTATGTCATAAAACTAATTGATTGATCAAGGGATGGGATTACCTTGCTGCTTGCTTATATATCATTAATTTTCCTTCTGCTCCCCTACTTGCAGTTCATCGCGATATAAAGCCACAGAATGTGCTGCTGTCGTTGCCCGATCCTAAAGGCAAGGTGCGTGTTATGATTTCGGACTTTGGCCTGTGCAAAAAACTCAATTTTGGACGCACCAGTTTCTCGCGTCGCTCGGGCGTTACGGGCACCGATGGCTGGATTGCGCCCGAGATGATGCGCGCTCAGCGAACCGTAAGTTATAGTGCTCGCATAAATGATTACAAATTGTATGTAATGCTTTGTGTGTTTTTCAGACCACAGCTGTGGACATTTTTTCGTTGGGCTGTGTCTACTACTATGTGCTGAGCGGTGGCCATCATGCCTTTGGCGACAATCTCAAGCGTCAGGCAAATATACTCTCGCATGAATACAATCTGTCCAAGCTGCGCGCTGAAGATGACCGTGAGGATAGCAGAATTGTAAATATCAAGCAGCCATTAAAGAGCGCTATACATGTTAATATATATCCAAATACTTCTTTGTAGGTACTGGCAGAGCAGCTCATATCCGATATGATACACAAAGATCCGCAGTCACGTCCGCCGGCGCGCTGCATTGGTAACCATCCTCTCTTCTGGGATGAGCCGAAAATGCTCAGCTTTCTGCAGGATGTCAGCGATCGGGTGGAGAAGCTGCAGTTTCATGCCGAGCCACTCAAATCGCTGGAGAAGAATGGACGCATTGTTGTTCTCGACGATTGGAACATGCATTTGGATCCATTGATTACGGATGATTTGAGAAAATATCGCGGCTATATGGGCGCCAGTGTGCGGGATTTATTGCGCGCACTGCGCAATAAGAAACATCACTATCACGAGCTGACGCCCGAGGCACAGGAGCTGCTCGGTTGCATACCGCACGAGTTTACCAATTATTGGGTCGAACGCTTTCCGCAGCTCATCTCGCATGCCTACCATGCATTCAGTATTTGCTCCAATGAGCCCATCTTTAAGCCGTACTACAGCACCGGCTATCACTTTTCGCGTCCCTGGTACTTTGATGCGGACGATGCAATGTTTCCCATGCTAATGCGCGATCCCAAGCCGCTACCCAAGATGGCAAGTCCCAAGAAGACTCCACCAGCGCCGCAATCATCCCTGGCGCAGCAGCAGCAGCAGCAGCTGAAGCAGCGAAAGGGGGCCTACAACTTTCGCAAACAGCTCAACGAGGAGCTAATGCCCGGCGTAGGATTGCAGCGCAATATGGAACTGGATGCGCAGGCACTCGAAGCGGAAATGGGCAAACGCGATGTCTTTGCCAATTTCAAATTTCGACGTTCCAAGCCGAGCAACAGGAATTACGCTGGCGGCGGCAAGGAGCAGGAGAAGGAGAAATTCGTTAGTTGGACAATGCCGTCGACTACGACGGACTAGAAGTAAAACTAAACTAAACTTGACTAGTTGTTAATTCTTTTATTTTATTTAAAAATAATATTATTTTTCTTATAATTAGCAATAATTATTATAATTTTACTTGTGCAATTTATCTATGCAACTATTCCAAAACGATTCCCCGATTTTATTTAAATCTGTTTAGCTAAATCTATCCAAACCCGTACTGATCACAACATTTACGCAAAATGATTAAAGTTTAAAATATTTTTATATATATGTAGATATATATAAACTCGTAGGCAAGTGTAACGATATGAAAAGTGTGTCTATCGAATGCACGCAATTTAACTGTGATAATTTATTGTAATTCTGTTTAATGCCCAAGTGCAAATTTATATAGAAAATAGTGCTAGTTTTATATACCTATACAAATGTATAATTTTGCATTAGTTAAGAGACCCAAAAAAAAAAAAAAAAAGAACAGGAACAGAAAACGAGAGTGTGGGAGCTTTCTCTGAGCCGTTACCTAAAGCTAAGTTATTCTTATTGAATCAAATAATAATGCACTTAGTATTAAGCATTTCGCAATAGAAACCAAA
This sequence comes from Drosophila littoralis, assembly GCA_018903485.1. NCBI lineage: Eukaryota > Metazoa > Arthropoda > Insecta > Diptera > Drosophilidae > Drosophila > Drosophila littoralis. Next base: position 753,827 of record JAEIGF010000368.1, on the reverse strand, counting down.
AACCTTTTTATTGACCTTTGCATATTTCTAAACCCTTCAACAGCCTCATTTGCATTTTGATATATTTAATAAAAAACGAAATATTTAACTATACAAAAAATTGTGTGCTAATTTTTATGTTTTAAGCATTGCATTTGCATTGCTTGTGTAAAAGGTGTAAAGGGAATTGCGAGATTATATTTTCAAAAGATTTAAGAATTGAATTATATAAAACTAAAAATGGCCAGGCTCGGTATATATTTAGTCTGATGCTGGAAAGATATACTGAATCGGACTCATAAGTCGAAATGGAAATGATTTGAATAAAAAAACGTTTATTTCTTTCGTAAACATTTTAGAACTTTGGACTTTTGAATGCCAACAGATAATCCTGATCGAAAGAGTTATATCATTTGCAATTCTCAGCATATTTACCCGAGATTTTGAGCCTAACTTCAGTTTTCTATACCCATCAATTGCCTCTTATGCACATACATGTATATAATAAAAAATTGAGTACTTAACTATATAAATATGTATTTATTTAATTTGTAACAACTGCATTTCTTGTGTGAAATGTCTATAGAAATTTGAAATCATCTAACAAATTGCAAATTTATATATTTAACAGACTCATTAATAGATTACTTTTTATAATTTAACAATAATAAATAATTTTTTTAAAAATTTGGAGCTAAAACAGGAGATTTTTGCGTTTCTTTAGAAGAAAGTAATTTGTAACTAGAATTCGATAATATAGTTTTTTGTTTCACTTTGGCGTAGTTTCAGTTTCTTCATATCAACAGAGTGTTGCTGGGTTTCGGAAGCGTCTATTACGTGGTTTTCTTTAGCGCAGCCATTTCATGATAGAGGCAATGCTTGAAGGCGTCCCAGCCCTCCGACTTGGCTACGGACTGTAAGGCAATAGTTTTAATCAATTAGTTGTGGCCAAGTGGGGCTAACGAAAACAAAGTTTAGTATAAAAGTGCGAATTAGTGGGAGATACGACAAGTATATGAGAAGCGGAGCGAAAAATTAACTGGGGCTGACTTCCACACGGGCTAGAACCAACCTGATTTGGGCAGCGCTTGGGTCTTTGGTTTTTTTTTTATAGTTCATCTCAGCGTCTTGGTGGGCTAAAAAGCATTAAAAAGGCACGAGTGTTTGCCACGCGTTGACTAAATTGAAGCTTTAGACCTGTCTTTAGCTTTATGGGTCTGTGAGTCAGGCTTGTCAACAATAACAAAGTTTTTGGCACAACAAAAATATTTGCTTAGCTGAACAACAACAGCGACAACAACAACAAATCGATTAACAAATGAAGGCGATGACTTGCGAGTTTATGAAAGGCGTGAAAAAAATACTCTGAAATTAATTGCGGCATTCCTGCATGATTCCACACCAACAAAACAAACAGTAATAAATAAATGTTTGTAAAGTATTTAAATGCTTGGAGTACAATAAAAAAGGGCTTAATTAATTGCGGACATAAGCCTAACATAAAAAAAAACAAAAAATCAAATCGCTGCATGTAAATTATGTGTACGCAACAATTTTTATATTAGGCATTTAAAGTAAACATTGAATAAAAAGCCAATTTATTGTGTATATATAACTTTTAATATGTTTATGGCCAATTAAGAACTAAAAATAAACAAAACAAATTTGTATACGGCGTGCCTAAATCCAATTGAGTCGTTAAACAATTGGTCACAATATAAATTAACATATTAATAGAATGGAAATAAATAAAAAGCTTAAGCACAAACAATGATTAATGCTTAAAACAAAACAAAACACACACAAATTAGACAACACGCGCACGCACACACACACACTCACACACACAAGCGATAACAGGAACAAGAACAAAAGCTGTTTTATATTAAATTATTAATGCCACAGCGCATCGCTGTCAATGTAGAAATCCAATTGCCGACAGACGCTATGGCGCCAGGCTTGAAACATGGGATACTCGGGATCGTCGTATGCATCGAGTGCCTCATTGTAATCAAAGAAACGACCACTTACTCTGAACCCACGATGCAAGCGATCCTTCATAATGGCTATGAACTCCTTATAATGCAACAGGCCATCCCCATCCGCATCGAATATGGCAAAGACCGTATCAATCATATGCTGACTGAGGCAATAGCCAGTGCATATCTTGGCTGCGCGCGCAAATTCATCTGCTCAGAAAATACAAATTTATCAATTTAAGAGATTTATGTACGCATTGAGCACGACTCACCTTTGGATATGGAGCGATCGGCCAGCGTGTACATGCGCATGGCTATGGTGAAATCATCAAGATTATTGAGAAAATGACAAAAGTCACGAAAATCATTAAAGGATATGCCCTGCTCATCCTTGACGCGATGCAGCAAACGCTCCAGAAACACATCGTACTCATCTGTGGCCAGATATGTGTAGCGCAGCAAGATTTTGGCAAAGTCCAGTTCGGTTATAAAGCTTTGTCCCTTCGAGAACTCATTGAACTCCAGTTCGAGCACCTCCGTCTGCAGATTATCCATAAAACGATAGAAATTGTCGTAGTTGATGACGCCGGTGCCGCGCTTGCCAAACAGATGCAGCTGCAGGGTGGTGGACACCGCATGACGTCGCTGCAGACCCTCGGCTTCTTCTGTAAAATTACGCTGCAAATTGAAAATAATATTAGTATACTTATAAATGTTATATATAATAGTCGGTTTAGTCACACCATAAGACACAGGCGCATGCTCAACCTTACCTCGTGTGGCGTATCGGACGCTTCATCTTGATCTTCTGACGCCTGATCGCCGTGTTTTTCTTTCCAAGCGCCGCTGAAAATGCGCTCCATCTGGGATTTTGATTTATATACAATACGTTGGGATGGGAGCATTGTTGGGTAGTTGGGGTTTTGGTTAGATTGGGAGAGAAGAAAAGTTAGGTTAGGTTAAGTAAAGGTTTTCGGTTACAGTTGGGCAAAGGATTTTGAAAAGAACGCAAAGAACAAAACGTAACGTAAGTGCATAACGTAAGAAAAATATTAAAGCATACAAAATTTGAAAAAATTCAAGAGCCTAATTGGACTGGTCGCTAGCAAATATACAAGGCCGGTGCACGGTTTTGGACATAACAACATAATACATAGCGTAACATAACATAACATAACGTAACGCAACGCAACGAGAAATCAAACGTAACTATGCCAAGCTTCTACGTATGGGTTCTGCGCATATTTTACAACGCGTTTTTTTTGGTTCTGAAAGCAAAGCTATAGTTTTTTTTTTTTTTTTTGGTCAATTCCTCATAGACTTACAAGACCCTTGGGTCGTGAAACGGGTGGAGATTTGATCGGTGCGGGATCCTCATAAGGTACTAAGCGTCGCATCTGTATCGTATTATTAAATAAATTATAACATTAAAATAAAAAAAAATGTCAACAAAATTCTTTATAAAATTCCTGTCGCTAACGCTGGCTATTTGATTTTGAATAGAGTTAAAAATTATTTAAAACATAGAGAAACAATAAATAAAGCAAAAATCTTACAATTTCCTTGGTTTTTGGGTCAACATCTTGTATGGACTTAAAGGCGCCGGCCAAAATGCAAATAATCTGTTAAATTAGGATAAGAAATAATAAATACAAATAACTGATAATATAATAAATGCTGAGGATCACATAAAAAACATACATAAACATATAAATTGATCACTTTATACACTTACGACTAGAAACTCGGCCTTATCTACACGCTGATTGCCATCCGTGTCGAACATGTTGAACGCAATGCGGAAGCCCGATTTGGGTTCTGTGAACAAAATGCTCATAATATTAACCAAAGTTTTAACAAGATTCTCATTTAAATACATCAAAGCTATACAACTTAATATTATTCTTTTTAGAAACTCTGAAATCGAGTTGTTATAATTTGAGACTTTGATATGACCTATATTGCTATATAGCCTCATACTCATTCTCTTCTGATTATAACAAGCACACAATACATCTTTAAAGATTTTAGCTTATGTTTAAAGATTTTATACAGTTTCTAGGCTTTCCAACTGCGCTCCAGCACTTACTGGTCAAAATGGAGAGCAAGAACAAATACTCCGTGTAGGAAACAATGCCTGTTTAAAGAAGAAAATGAATATTAATACATATTTCATATAAATGTATAATTATTTTTAGGCATACACACCCTTGTCCCTGAGATTGCGAAAGAGACGTGAGGAACCCTTTTTGACTGCTGGCGTATTGTCCTTGTATTTTTCAACCTCCTCGCTGCTGAGCACGCGTCGCTTCAGACGAGCTGACAGATCAACAATTGATGAATTGAATCAGGTTAATTTAATAACTATTAAGTGCTCACGTCTGGGCTCCTGCTCGACAACAGATTCCAGAAAATCCTGTGGCGTCATATACAGCTGATCTTCGTACTCCACGGAGGCGAATTTAATGAAGCGGCGCTCGCGTGCGGTCAGTTTAACGTTCTCCAAGTCGGTATCATCGCGATGCTTTATTGATAGACGATAAAAGATGAATCGTTGGGTAATTCGATATGTGTCTCAGTATGGTGTATATATGTATGTGCACATGTATAATGGGCATAAATCAGCGCCAGATTGGATCGCCAGAAATTTCCGCCGCTGGCGCACAAAGGCGGCAAATGCAGACGACAAATAACCGATCGATATCGGAAACGAGGCTGAGCGTCTGGTGACGTTTTGATTAATGCTATAAAAGCGACCTCAACTGCATGCAAAATTATTATGTGTATATCAGATGTGATATATACTCTGATTTGCAGTCTGCTCTGTGCATGCCTTTAAAGTGTAATATTAATGGGCTCCGCTGGCGCTGGACAGGATTCCCACGTTAAGCATGGCTAAGCAGCCAGGGCCAATAAAGTGCCAAATTGATTTGGTCACAAGCTTTAGTTTTTTTTTTTTCGGGGGGGGCGGCGGCACATACGTACATACGTATGCTCATATAATAAATTGGCTTAAGCTCCATAAATCTGACATTTAATGCCACACACACAAAATGTGGGCAGTGGCCGCCCCAAAGGAATGACTCAATTTTGCGGGCCACATGCATAATTTGACTGTCTGGGGCACATGTCCCTCGAAAAAGAACAAGTAAAATTGCTCCAATTGCGAGTGCTCGACTTACAGATACCCTGCATCCTACACACACTCGTAGTTCCGTTCGTTCGCCTCGAAGCTGTGAGAGCTAGAACGGGGTCTGAATATTTCCACCCGCAACTGGGGAATATTGGCGGATTATCAACCGATAATCCGATTGGGTTCCAACTGACTTGGAAATACGTTCGTGAAAAGAAATTAGAGAAGTGTTGCAGTTTATCCGCTTTCCCTTTTATAAACCCTGTAGCTCTTGCCTTTGTTAACTGATCAAGTATATATACCCTCTATTCTCTGCATGTAGCATACAGTTGCACAAGTTCATTATACCCCTTTCGAAATGCATTATCAAGGGGTATTGGTCTTAATAAGACAGAGACCGGCGCGCAATTTGAATGTTAGACATGTGCAACAGCCACCAGCCTCAATTCACGCCCACGCGCTGCAATTGAATCGTCTGTTAATTCTTCATAACTGGGCTGACATCATCCAGACCAGGCAGGAGAGCCGCAGGCGCTCTGCAGGCGCTGTATTTTCTTTTTTTCCTTTTTGTTGTTGTTGTATTCTTTATAGGCAACAATTAAAGCTCATTCGTCATCATCAGAGGCAGTCGTCGTCGTCGTCGTCGTGGTTGTCATAACTTGGCTCAGGGACTTGGCACATGTCAGGGACGCTGCGGCCCGAAAGCCATAGCCACGCCTGCGTCTGGCATTGGGCCCGCCGGCCTGCTAGCCTTATGGTGGGTGTATCCAAATCCACACTAGCCAGATCGATTGATAGATAAATTTTGTGGTAGCTGGCATTCGTGTCAGCGTACGTTCTGGGCACGTTGTCAGGTGCGTGGGCGGAGTTCGCAGCTACTTGGACACTTTATCAACGAAAACCAAATGCACTTTTCATTATTATTATTATTCCAATTGTTGTTGTTGTTCCTCAGATTTTCAAGGTGTGTGGCACAGTATATGCACAGTTGCGGCACATAAAGCATTTTTTTTGTGGCACCTATGTTGAAATTAATGCAAAGCCATTTACATATTCAAGATCACATAGATTGTCCATGATATGGGCATGTAAATTGGCGTATTAAAATGTCTGAGAATGTCACTAAAATACAACTATTAAAAGCGCCTGACTAGGAGTTACCCTGCAGTCGGGCTAAATGCCAACTTCATAAGGAGTTCGTTTGAATATGGAAGGCAAGGCTTTCGTATATACAGGTTCCTTTATGCGAAATTAGATATTTCCAACTGCGATAGTTTCCGAGTTCAAATCGACAAGCAAGGCTTTTATTGACGTGACTTTCGATGCGTATTAAGAAAATATACAGAGTTTAACGAGTATAAAATCCACTATTAAATATAATTAGATAATGTTTGCAATCAACGCAAGCCCTGAGAACAAATTAGTATCCATTTTCCTTCAACTAATTATAACTAAATCTTTATCTACGTTCCGTCGTGTAAGCTGGAACAAAAGTAACATCAATTAAACAAACTTTTATAATTTTCTCAAATACACATATTTTTTCATTGCTTTTTAGTTTTATTGTGCGGTTTTTGTTAACAACCTCTACCCTTTGCTTGAGGACGCCGGCCCCGGCTTTGGTTCCTCCACCAGATTGGATGAGGGAGCACCTCGCGCCCCCCACATCTAAAGGTTACTCAAACGTTGACGGCGCCTTGGACGGCGGCTACGCCTGGAGGTTCGATTCTCTTTGTATGCAAAACGGATGGCCTTTAAAAGCAGAAGCCATCGACCAGGCGATGGCAAATCTTGTACCCAGCGACGCCAATGTATCTGGTCACTCGTTTGTCACAATTTCAGCAATCCGTTTAAGCTCATCCTAAAATGTTCACGGATGCGAAGCGCTAGACATTCGATTATGGACCTAATGTCTAGCACAGAGCATATCATGCAGTGGGGGTTGCCCTTAGATAATATAAGTTCGTTAATCTTCAACAAATCATTGTCAATATATAAATAATCGATTTTTGTTAAATAAACTGAAATGGGAAATTCTACAAAAACTCCAGCCAAAATGGAAAATGTTTGAGAAAATTTGTATGGAACTTTTTTAAAAGATTCGCTTCATTGGTTTGGCTATGCTTTTATCAAATTTCACCAACTGCGGGTGGAATATAGGTGAGTTCAATAAAATGTTGTTCCAGGAATATTATATTCTAGCCATCAGTGGGAAACTTTTGGAACAAGTTTTAGTTTGCCCCAGAAAATGCATGATAAAATACAAACGACAATAAAGAGCTTTGTGTATTACATATTGCCCAAGCCTTAACAACTAATTAACCAAAGCACTTTATGTAAATATTAGTACTTCACACTACAGAAAATAGACAAGAAAAACAAAAATGCTTATCAGAGCCGCGTCAACAGTTTTGGGGTTTAGCAACACCAAGCAACAAAAACAAAAAAAAAAAACTGACAATGTCAACAGGTTGGGAAGGCAAGTTTTGAAGTGTTGTTGCTTTTATTGTTGTTCAATGAACTTGAGCACGCAACAACAAAATGAAAACGGCGTCCCCCCCAAAAAGCGATAAAGACCGTGAACCACTTTTTTCTTCGGTCCTACAGCTAATAAAATGTAAGCTGTTCGAGGACAGCGGGGGTAGGCGAGGGGCCCTGATCGCGTGTTTGTTGTTGTTTATTAAAAGCCAATCTAAGCAAAGGCAACTAAAAAACGCAACGAATGGGGCGAGCAAAACAAACACAACGCAGACTGAACGTCAATCAGCTGTTTGCCGTTACGTTATTGCAAAACGCAACAGCTGGCTGCGCTGCGTAACGTAAGCTGCCCCAAGCTAAAAATAACTGCGCGAGTCTTTTACGGTCATTTATTGACTTTTCCATACTCTGCTGCACACACACACACACTCACGCACACAAATTCACTGTTATCACAAGCTGCTATTGTTTTTCATATTCTTTGTCTTTACCAGGCTCTTCTTTCGCATTGCATTCGCTGTATTCGCGGCGCTTCTCAGTCGAATAAACGCAGTCAGCGCCGCCAATGAGGCGACACTGCCGCCCACCAGCACCAGCAGACGTTGTGTGTTCCTTGGTGGCAATTTATTCGCAAATCCTGTGCTGGCATTTCGGCAATATGTTTTATACACTGCTACACTTTGTCGTTGGGTTAAAAGTGCACTAGATTTAACTGTTAAACGCGCCACTACTTTTGCCATTGCGGAGGGCCTCTGCGCGCTGCTCGAGAGAAAAAACTAAACGAAGTGACAAATAGAAAAACGTAAGCAACGTAATGCGCTGTGCGCTTGTCGCGTAAAGCGCGCATAGCGTTGCCACATAGGCAAAGTAGTACACAGAGTTGTATGCGTCATGTCGGCAAGAGGCGCGCATTTGAATCTGAAATAAATGCTTTTTTTTACTAATTTCCTTAAATTGATTGTGTTACTACGTAACCAATATTAGGAACTATATTGAATGCTGTGTTGTTGTCGTTTGGATTTTTATCAATTTAATTCTCAGCAAAAGTGCGATAGAAAACACCCCAAAACATTTAAATTCCTATTGATTTTGTTAATCAATTTATTTGTTTTATATTGACAGCTATTTGCTGCGCCCAACGACGCGGTGGTGTGCTACGTGCCAAAATTCACACAAGCTTCCAATTTACGTAATTCGAAAAACTATTTCCAAATCCTGGCAGCGTAGAACGCTGCGGTTTTTCACCGGAACACTCAACAAACAAATTTGACTCACTTTCGCTAATTTTGATTATTTTATTAGGCATGTCCAAAAAAACGCGCAATGACGCGCCCGCACCCTGAAACCGTTGCGTCAATTCCAAGTCCAAAGCTCAAATGACTCACAGCCAATCGAATCAATAAAAATGTTGAAATAATTCAAAGGAAAAACAAATGTACCAATTGGATATCAATGCGATACGATTCAGATCAAAACCGGTTTGTTGGCCCATCAAATTCAATAGAAATGTTCTGGACCGCAAAAAAAAAAAAACAAAACAAAACAAAAACAAGAAAATATCGATTTCAATAGATTTGTTTCGGAGCTGCGCCCTGAAGAGGCCACAGGTGAAGTTTTCAGTCTGCGCCGCAAGATCAGTTGACACCACACGCTCCATCTTATGGCATCTCATGGGCTCTATGAAGCGGATGGCATTGTTTTCAACACGAAAACCCTAAGACGACAAGTCGGCTACAGTCGGGCGCTGGGGGTTTCGATTTTCTCTGTTGCCAGTTATGAGCTCGTAAATTATTAAATTCTGTTTTATTTTCATCTTTTGTATGGCTCATATTAACGCTAAGGATTGTGTTTCCTTTTGGCTCGCCAGCAGCATTTCCTGCGAAGTTGTAAAAGTTTAGCGTAGTCCAACGGCCCAAGCGCCAGTCTTTCCGTCTGCAACTTGGTAAATACAATTCGTAAGCCATTAAAACGTATAAATATCCGTTGGCACATAAACATTTCTGTTGACGCCTTCGCTTCGGTCCCCCCCCCTCTCTCTCTCTCTCTCCCTCGCTGAATATCCTGCGGCTATATACACAGAGGCATGCGTTTATACACAACTTAAAACGTTCAATTTTTGGTAGTAATAAAGTCGTTTCAATTAGCTTTTGACTTGCAACCGCAACGTTTTTTTATTGCAGCGCCCAAAAAAAAAAAAAAGAGATAAAGAAAAGAAAAATTTGTTTTAACTTGGCCCCAAAAGTTAGCGCCAGCCTTGAGGGCAAATACATGTATATCTTTCACACTCTTGCGCAGGGTATAATAACTATGTCATGAAATGTGTAACACGAAGAGAAATGTATATTATTGCAGTAGAATGTTTTTTATTGACCTAGACGAGTCGTTATAGCCAGGTTATTCTGTAGTACAGACCCATTTTGTTTTCACCATAAATTGCAATATTGTTACCTATCAAACTTTCGGATTTGAAACATGTTTTTCATTAGACAACTGTATCAAACTGGTTAAAATTTTTATTCCTTACAAAGCAAGAACCCAGAATTCCAACATATTTTAACTATAATCCGGATCCTTTAAGACATATAAAAAAAAAATCAGTTGATTCCACGTTAAGATCAGAAATCAGTTGCTGTGGAATTGGATGAAAATAGTTTTTATACCCTGAACCCATTAAAAATGGGTAAAATCTGTAACAGGCAGAAGGAAGCATCTCCGACCACATAAAGTATATATATTCTTGATCAACATCAATAGCCGAGTCGATCTAGCCATGTCCGTCTGTCTGTCCGTCCGTCCGTCCGTCCGTCCGTCTGTCCGTATTTATGAACGCAAGGATCTCAGAACCTATAAGAGCTATAGACTTGAAATAATTTAGCTGTGGGTCGTCATAGTGCCTACGCAGATCGAGTTTGTTTCCGAGAGTCGATAACTTACTCCGTTTCCAAGTAATCGATAAAAATCGATATCGACATCCTGTTTTTTTGAGCAATTTTGGTAAATAATAAGAGCTAGCGTCACCAAACTAGACATGTAGCTTCTAGAATAGTATATATGTATATCTGCATTTGGTGTTGGAAGAAGGGGGTTCAGGGCATCCCCTAGTCGGGAGCTCCCAACTAGAACTTTTAACTTGTTTTTTAATAGGAAACTGTTTTGTTTCTATATGTCTACAAGAGTATTTAATATTCGGCATGGGAAAGCATATCGTTTATTTAACGTTATTCTTTCGTTAACTCCGCTTGCAAGAAAGTTAATTAGTTTGGCATTTAGGAGCTGCAAAAGGTAGCTCCAAGTCGAAATTTTCAAATCACTAAACCAGCTATTAGGCAATATTGAGCTGAATATAAAAACGATTAACGCATCATCTAACGGTAAACTTATGAGTCTTTGATATATGAGCTGGTGTCCTATGTATTTTTCGAACATTTATGCGCCTTCTCTTTAATAAACTGATTATTGAGATATGTCAACGTTTGGGGCCTTCCCACGAACTCGGCTGGTTCACTGATCACTGATCAGATTTGTATTTTCGTTTGATCGTTTCTGATAACACTTGAATGCCATAAGAAAAGAAAAGAGTTCAATGTCAATGCTCAATCAGTTAAAGAACATTTTGTGTCAAGTGATTTGGGCAGCAGTTGATGCATCTGCCTTGAGATTTCTGTTGGGGTGTTCCGAGGAGGGAATATGGTATTTGTTTTTTTTTTTTGGGTAATTCTGCGGCCACCACCTGTTGGGCGAGTTCAGTCGAACTCATTGAGTTGTAATTAAATGAGGACCACACGCGTGATTTACGCAAGGCGTTGCCCTGTCACACACACACACACACACACACACACACCCGTAAGTCTTAACGGCATATGTGGTGCAGGGGCAGAGGCAGGCGCTGCGACATGATCGGCTCATGCCGCATCATGCATTCAAAGACAAGTAAGTGTGCTCTAGGCGAGAGTGCTTGAAGAGAAGTTATCCCATGCCCAGCTTCTTCATACCATATATGTACATCATTTGTTGTTAGTTAAATTTAAACTTTTTGCGTCAAAATTTTTCATTCTTCAATAACTTTTAGGTTGAATGTCCAACCATACAAAAATGTACAGAGTCTTAAGATAGCATTCATATGTATTTACATACCAAACATCGGAGCTGTATCTCCAATGATCTCCAACTTCTAAGTTTGAGTAAAATATTCTTGATCTGTGCTGTTACCTGTAAGCCTAAATGACAAATTTGAGGATATGTTGAAAATTGGTCTGTAAATCGATCATTTCTTAGACTTGTTCTGCGTATAAGCAAGCCGTTCATACATCCATTCAAAGTAAGCTCTATGGTTACATGTATGTATATGCAAAGCTGCAAGTCATCCTACTTTTACCTATTTTCTCCAAGTACAGGGTATAGAAAGGGTGTCAAGCACACAAACGCATTAGCTAAGGACAACTGAGGTATTCTTTTGTTGGGGGCGCCGGCAACAGCAGCCGGTTTTCACGGTTGAGCCTGTTCAACAAGTTGGCCGCGTCGGCCGGCATCTAACATGTTGTTGCACCTTGATTTATGCTGCCGGGCCGGGCTGGTCAACAATGCTTGGCCGCCGCTCCAATTACATCAGTCAAAAAACTACAGTTAGGGAACGCGCGACCAAGCATCTGCAACACGTCGCTTGGCTGTCACATTAGGCCACACTAATCAGACGCTGAGCCAAGTTTATCGCGCAACAAGATCTCCAAAGGATTACAGTCTAGACTCTAGACTCTACCCTCTTCCAGACTCTAAACAGACTCTCTATAATAGTAGAGGCTGCTTGTCTTAACGGTTCCACGGGCCGGTTTGCGGCTCTTTACGACTGGCGCTAGACGCATGCAGCATCCCAAAAAAAAAAAAGAAGAAGAAACAACACACACAACTCCAGAATTCTCAATCCTCAATGCCTCTCTTTGTCTCGTGATTAAGTTTTGATATCGCCGTAACCCGAGCCCCCAATGCCCCATTGGCCACCAGAGCTGCCTGCGCTGTATCTTATTTTTTTCTTTTATTTTATTTTTTTTTTGATTTCTTCTAATTTTATTAATTGTTATTGCTGGCAAGTTCCATAAATTGTTGTCTATCGCGCGATAGCCGTTCCACTGATTTGGTTAATAGCCGCGATATTGATATCGATTTCGTTGCAGCCACAATAAAAATTGCTCACATTAAAGCTTCAAGAGTTTCTCAGATGCAACATGCCCCATCATTAGACAGGTGTCTGTCTGCTGCCCGGGCAATGCCTGGGAATCGTTGCAAGACAAGGAGCTACCATAGATAAGATGAAAGCTGAAATGCGTCTGAGCTTAGGAATTTTGTATAATAAGAGAAATTTAAGAACTTTGGCCAAGAAATAGTTGAAATATTTGAGAAATGATTCAAGTGATAAATATTTCTAATATATTCAAAATATACAAAATAAAATGTTAAAAATTCTTAAAATTTGAAAAAAAAAAACATTACGCTGTTTAGATTTTTAATCTTTTAAAAAATTAAAAATGAACGGGCATAAAATAAAGAAAAAAAACCTTGGCTTTATATATTAGTACAAAATTAAAAATATATTTTAAATATGCATATATTTCCTATTATTGAAATAAGTTGAAAAGAAGCCAAAAAATGCTGAAAGTCTGTCATAAAACGTAAACATTCTTTTTTAAAATATGGCAGGTTAATATACTTGTTATTTAGAATATGATAAAGAGCGGCTTTTAGGATAATATAGTATTATCATCGAGAAGAACTTATCATTCATTAAAATCTAGTTTAAAACTTGCTAACTCTTTATAATTTTTTTATTTGATATTATTAATAAATCTATAAAAAAATTGATTTATATTAATTTAAGTAAACTCCCTTTGCTCAATCCAAACATCAGTTTCAACGGATTCGTGGTTCAAGGTTCCCATTTGGCTTGCCAGTGTGTGAAGGTGCCCTTCACTTGCCGCCCATAAATTGCTCAACACTGGCCAGGCCATGCGATCCCATTAAAACTCAAGCGCCTAATTTATTAAATTGCCATCGATGGCTGCCAAATTAAAATGTCAGCCAGCAACAAGTTGAAAAAAAAATATAAAAAAAAACTGAAATAAAAAAATCTTTCGAAAAAAAGTGTCATAAAGTTGTGTGACAGATTTCTTTGATTCATAACGCTCATAAATTAGGGGCAGGCACATTTTGGGCGTGCCGCAAACGCTGAAATTGTTAGCCCAAAGCCAAAGAAATCAATGCCAATGCGGAATGCATAAATATTTTGCCAAATTAAATGAGATTCATTTAGCTGTCGTCGTTGTCGTCATGTGGGAAGCACCCGCGCCATGGAATGCAGCGAATGGATTCGCATTCGGATTGCCATGTTGCATGTGTCGAACGCATAAGTTTTCATTTTGGCCAGTTGATGATGACATTCATGTGGCTGAGAGAAGCTGGCGACAGGCGCCGGTTGCCTCATCAAGTGAATCACGCGCATCTGCTTAACGAAATGGGTCAAAAATCGTATCAAGTTTACCATAAATTCTATCGCACCTGTTGCGTTCATAGAAATATTGTTTTAAATGCATTCATAAATTTGTATAGAAACAGCAGCCAAGTCCCTGCAACTGGCTAAACCACTTTCAAGCGGCGATTCCATCAATCAATGGCCAAGATATTGGCTTGAAAATCTTGATTTTGGACAAACTAACGATTTTATGCGCAGTTTATGGACTGGCAAACGCCCAGGGGCGTGATAAGTCTACTAAATTAGAATTAAGTCTGGCAACGCGACTGCTGAAAACCAGTTGGTAGCTGCTCAATTTGGTTTATTGCGAGCGTTTTACAACACTACAAATAGACTAAAACATAGTAGGTTACTGAAAATTCTGGATATGTTAGTCGGCTTCTAAGCAAGTAAGCCAAGCACTGTTTGGGATTGGTCCGTCAAATACATATCATTGTTAACCATATAATCAATAAGAAAAGAGTTCAGTTGCTCAGAAATAACGCTTATGTCTATTAACTCCATGGCTGCCGATGTATTCTCATAGGTGAGCTTACGACTCGCAGGGACGAGAGCTTGTTCCAGTTTCTTGGATATCTTTAAGGGTAAAATATATAGGAAAAAATTGTTTATAGTTCTAGACTCTTAGAAATATGTGTAATCGATAAATATCGATAGCTAAACGACAGTCACATCAAAAGAGAGTATGTTAATATACTAAAAGCAATCTCTTTTCGCAGCATTACATAATCCCAGCTTTATGTGTGGTAAAAGTCGATGTCTATCGATAACTTATCGATTGATCAAAGTGCTTTCTAGGCTGATCGATATAAAAAATGTGTATGTTAATAAACTTTTAATAGCTTATCGATAGATCGATGAAATCTGAGAATACTCTTTAGACGCATAACATCTGAGCCTAGATGCATTTTGGAACAGCTCCGTCTGATTAAATGTATTTTATAAATGAAAAATGATCGATAATCATCGACAACCAAATTGACTGACACACGTATCAAGAGTAGGGAAAGTAGGCTTTTGTGCAGGTTAGTTTTCAATATATACCGACTCAAAGATCCTGACCAAGTACTGCATCCAAGTCTCTCGCTGGCTCTGCAGAGCCCGCGTTGGATTGCGCCTCATCCCGTGCCGTGCAGAGTCAGCGGCTTGAGACGGCGGGTACGCCCAGTGACAGAATCTTTTCCAGAGCACTGAGATGATCTGGCGCAGATTCTGCAGCAGCGGGCGCTTTTCCAGTCGAAGGCGATGCACACAACGCAGCTGGCCGCACGTCGTTGACTGGGGCGTGAGCGAGTGCAGCCGCAGCCAGATGTGCAGAAGGGGCACAACATTATTACTGTCCGCCGGCTCATAGCTGGTCCTTTCGGCTTGTAAGTAATAGCTATGTTGCGGCTCTTGCCCGCCAGAATGGCGTTCACCTGAGTGTAGACAATGCCGGCGATTGCCACGTCTCCGTGGAACAGCGTGATTTGGGCTATGGGCAGTCATTTATCAGCAACATCCAGCACATCCGTACGGAGAGGCTATAGTTAATATTTACCGCCAATCCCTAACATAGAGCTGTCGCAATTGCTGGGCAAATATCTCATGGCTCAGTGACATTTGACGGCAAATTTTTGAATAAAAACTAATTTAACTGATAGTTTTGCTGTGCTATGTAAAACTGAAAATACAACGCATTTTCTTCTCTTTTTTTTATACATTACATACACGGGATATGCCTCACCCACTGCCTTAATCGATAAGACTATGGTTTTAGCATTTTGCACTTTCATCTGTAGAATATTTTGATTTATGTATATATAATTTGCGCGGAAACATAAGAGCTGCCGCCTTGATCTTGTATCTATGAATAATTTTTCAGTCCGGTTGCACTTTGATTAGCATTGGAATCTAAATCAAAATATTTACAAATCAATTATTATTATGATTAGCAACTGTAGCAATCACTTCCAGCATAATCGATCACCCAGCTAGGGGCACTCCAACTGGCGACCAACTGGCGACCGCTGCGACGACAGATCCGACGATAGTCCATTGAAATTTGCATATTCGTAGCTAAAGTAATCGCAACGCTCAATATTTATCCCACAATTGCCGTTGACGCATTCGCATTGAGCTCCAGGAAATGTGTACTTCGATTTGTTTTGGGTCAATTTTATGGAATCTAGGAAAAACGTATTTTTGTTTAGTAATTTCAAGATTTTTGTTTTTTAAATATGCCGGAAAATAGTTTTCTCATTGTCAGAACAGCAATAATAAATCATTTGAAAAACTGCAATAGGTTTTTTATTTATCGGGCAGATGAATTGCTCAAATAATCAAGTATTGGGCGCAACGAGCTATTAGGCGCGAGTCACCGATAAGCTGAAGTTCACACCTACCTTCCTTATGTTCCTTATATAATAATACTTGAATTATTGAATAGCAAAGGTTATAGCCGACAAACTCTCTCATTGATGTCAACAACAAGGTTCGAGCCGCCAAATAATGTTAATATTAATGTATTAGTGCAGTTTCGTAGCCTAGGCTAGGTTTCCTTTCAGGCCAATAGCTAGCAATGGGTTAAGAATTATTTGTATTGCGCACAGTTATTTATCTTGCGAGTTGTTCAAATTAATCAGTCAGTCAGTTGGCTAAAAACAAAAGACAGCAATGGATATTACATTAGCGGCACAAGTTGTAATTGATTCGATTAGATTTGAAGTGTCTGCCTGCTGGTTAAATGTTTGCTGTCTTTGTCGCCATTTGCTGACAGGCGGCGGTTACAATTTTATTAACATAAATTATCTCTAGCTGCGTTATAGCGCACTTATACTAGATGACGATGATGAAAAATTAATACCCGCTAATGTATTATGACGAAATTGTTCAGCTAAATCAGTTAATTGGCGGAATGCGCATTTGATTGGAATGGCGACAAAGATATCAATTGTTATCGTGCTAATCAAGGCAATACAAAAGGGTGGCATCAGGCGGCAATTCAAGAGTGTTAGTTACCCTGTAAACAGATCTGAAGAAGCCTAAGATAGATAGAGAGATCAAACTCATAATTTCAAAATTTTTGCAAATTACCTCCAACAAAACCTGATTCCTTTCAAATTTGATTTGCTCATAGAAAACATGCGAAAGAAAACATATACCAATTAGGCCTTGTGGCCTTAAGAGTTTATACCAACTAACACAGCAAACAGGTAGTTCCCGCTCAAATACGTCACAAGTCAGTCTCAGCTATAAGTGCGGATCCTTACATTTACTCGACAGTTCGCTTCTTCATGTAACACATATTTGAACAACCTTATGCTACCTTTTGCATTCGCTTGTACAGGGTAGAAATCTGCAGCTACATATCAACTATCATATCATGACAATGTACATGACAATATATTTTGTAATTTAATCTGGGACAATCGGAACGATGTGGATCTGGTCAACAGGCAAGCTGGACAACAGCACAACAAATCGACAGCTTACAAGTAGGAAGGAAACTCGCGCAGCCTTGAACATGGATTGAGTGCGGCCGCGAGCGATATTAAACGCGCAAGAAACGCGTGCGATTGCTCTTAAACAAGGTGTAAAATAGGCAGTCACGTTTGTCAGGATCAGCCAGCGAAGCGTTTAATAATGTGACAGGCTCCGTGAAGAGGGGGGCGTATCGTAGCAGCTGCCCGGCAGCAGTTCATTTAGTTTTGGATACAACTCAGCCTAAGGTAGTAGCTGCAGGAGGATCGGCTCGGGAAACACATTTATCTAGCCACTTGCTCTGGCTACGCTTTAATTAAACCAACATCTTGGCAGGCGGCTAGGCAATTACACGGAAAAAGGGTCAAAGGTCGGCGGCTGTTGAGGCGAGCACATTAGGCCGAAACACTCAACAGCGCCCGAGCCTTAATTAAGTCATTAGCTGTAAAATGTCCTGCTGTCCTGCGCCTTAATTAATCATTTTAATTGTGTGCGTGGCAGGGCAAAGTCAAGGACAAAGCGTGCAACAGTCACCGCTGCAGGAATCGAGCCCAAAAAACCTGCGGGGGGGAACGCATTTTGTCTTTAGTTATTTATAGGTCAACGCTGGGGCTGGGTCTTGACATTTGGCATGCGCTGGCAACGACTAAAATGTTGGGCACATATTTTCCAAATGTGGTTTCTGGTTTGGGTTCTATCCAAATTGGGGTTGCGAGCTGCACTTAGCATTAACACAGAATGGAATGTGTTTCAGAAACTATGTTTTTAAAACAGAGCAGAGCTTAAACGCTGGTCCCTTTGGGCGAACTAGTTGAGGGAATCACTTAGATTAGGAATTTATTTTGTGGAAAGTAGTATGATATACGTTTTCATTTATGTATATATAAATATAAACATAACGCATGATCTTTCGCCATCTATTAGTAGGAGAGGAATAGCCTTTTTTATTTACACAACGCTGAAAAAATAAAGAAAAGAGCGGATTATAGTAAAAGCAGAAGAAAGAAAGAGCTATAAAATGAAGGAAAGAAAGTGTAAATTAAAGTGAGAGTGTGAGCAGATATCAAGTTATTTAGGCTGCAAACACTATTTCGATTATATCACTTATAATCAAAGGATGAAAACCTGAAGCCTTACTTGACATCATGAGAATCGCTTAGTAGGGCGATAATTAGAAATACGTTTTAAATTTGCAGTATAAACGAACTGGCTCATACATACATACCCTCGCACACATATATGTGCATATGTACATATACATATCTACATATATACGAAGATACATATATACCAAAAGAATGAGTTTATTTGATCGCCAATACCAATTGTTCATAAAACTTTTATAGTCTACGCTTGAAGTCCTCTAAATTTATGAGAATCGCGTAGAAGGGCAATATTATAATTATGTTCTTTACAACATGCAGCGCAGCAGAAAAAGAACTTGGTCGTACTTATGTACAAATACCATATACATAGCTACTTGCATACGCATGCATACATACATACACATGCATACATATATACACACATATATATGTACATACAGATATTGATACATCTATACAAAAATAAATACATACACACATACATTCAGAGTCATACATACACACATACATATAGAGTCATATATACATACATACACACACATGCATACATACGTACTTACAAACATACATACATACATATAGACATGCATACATACATGCATACATACATACATACATACTTACAAACATACATAAATACTTACATACATACCAAAAATAAGAGTTATGTGATCGCCAACATCACTTGTTCATAAAACATTTATAGTCAACGCAGTTATAGTCAATCCTCAGGGCCTAACTTGAATTTATGAGAATCGCAAAGGAGGGCAATTTTTATAATTATGTGCTTTACAACTCAAATATGTAGAAATACATACGTACTAACAGACATACCTACACACATATATACATATATACGCACATATATATGCAAATACATAGATATTTTAAATCAATAAAATAAGAGTCATAATTTTGCCTAGTTCTATGTAAATTCCTTTACCATGCTACCCATCGATTTGTTAGATAATATTTCATTTATCCTATCACTAGATCTCTGCAATATTCTTATCAGTTACCGTGACGCGGACGTCTACCCCAAGGAAATAGCTTGCCTTATTTGGCCAAACTAGCAGTCAAGTTCAATGTACACATAGCTTGACTTTTTGTGTGGGGCATGTGATTTTCATAAGTGTCCCCACTCAAAAAGATAAGATAAATAACATAAGCTGAAAAGTTGAGCTAGTTTCTTCCATATATAACTGGCTTGCTGCATTTAACAGCTGGCAGTTTGGCATTCCGGGATTTGGTTGCGCTCAAGCAGCTGTTGGCCAAAATTCTTATAATTAGACTGCATTGTTGATTGCCAAAAATAAATTTTATGACTTATCGTTTAGTTGCGAGTGTAGAACATATACGAAACGGGCTCGTTAAATATATATATATACATATTTTTTTATGATGACCCAACGTCACAGCCTGTCGATTGGAAACGCCCCCGCGATATTCAAACGCTTATCGGAGACAATAATGGAGCACCTTTCCTTTGGCCCAGTTAATAAAAATAGGTAAAACTTTACCCCCCTTGCTGGTGGGTGTATCCCCAAACGCGTTTTGTGCGTCATTTTTTATACACGTTCACGCGTTCGATGAAACGAGTATATTGGATTGGTGTAACGCTTTCCCGGCTTTCGATCCGGCCGCATCACGTTTCCGAGAGAGTGTTATAGTTTTTGGGCTCTCGCCACTGGGCGACGTTCAAGCCGCGAAAATATCTTCCACACTTTAAGAGCCATATTTGGAAGGAAGACTACTGTTGAGCTGCTCTAATGATCGAACCAAAAAGTATGCCTACGCTCGCTGGGGGCGTGTCTCTTAATTCATTTGCCGATTAAGGTGTTTTACTGGACTGCGAACGAGTAAAACGCAGTCGATTGTATCCGTTACATGTTGTTTTTGTATTTTTATTCCATGTCAGCTGCACTTTGGGCAAATGTTAATTGGTATTTGTGCACTTGTGAAATCAGCAAAAAAAAAAAAAAACCAAAGCAAAAACGGGGTCTACGCGCCAAAAGGCACAAACGCCAGCCCCAAGCGCTGTAATCTCCAAAAACGCCACAAAAACGCGCGCAAAACGCGCGTCATGTGTTCAACGGTTTAGTTCAAAATACGTAACAAGGAAATGCGGCAAATTATGGAACTTGGAGTAATATGACCTGTTCTAATCAGACGATAAAAGTGGCTCAACTAATGACATTTCTAGACCCAGTTTTGTTATATAGAACTAAAATAATATCAATAAATTAAGCTATATTTTTTGTTTAAAAGCACATAAAAAATGTGTTTAATTTTAAAAACTCATAAAACTGTTTTTTTACTCTCGAGAATCCAATATAGATTTTGACGCAACATTCGGAACCAGTTCCGTTCTTTACTTGAATTGACTGGAACTACTTTTCTCAAAGAACCAACTATATTTGAAGCTGAACTGGATCCTTTAATGCTATTTATAAGTCATGTAAATAAATATAGAAAATAGTAAAATGTCGCATTTAGATATCTAAAATGACGCAAAAATTCAAGATAATTGTATGCCCCAGCTTATTCCAAAGAAGCGCCGTAATAAAGCAAATATAAATTTATCACAAATATGTTTGTAGTATTATTGTGTTCTTTTAACCAGAAAAGGGTAACCCTTCCTGATACCAGTTCAGGTTTACAACAATATGCAATTATGCATTTCCAGAGTAATTGTTATAACTAGAATGTAAGTACGTCATGCAGATGCTTATCAGATGCTTCAGATATGCCTCCTGGCTAACGCCTGGATACAACTCCACAGCCCTAGTGCCAAAACGGCTGACCGCAAAGAGCCCGAACGACGGACCCGAAGCACACACGACGACAGAGCGACGCAGCAGAGCTGAGCGCCGAGTGGCGTACGTTTGAATGAAATCTTATTTTTAGTCACTCGCTGGCAACCCATTTGACAACACACACTGAGCGGAGGGTCCGCTGATAGCGCCGTCGGCAGAATTTTCATTTTTTACGAAATCGAACTGTTTTTCTTTCTTTGGTAGAGGACGTTGTCGTAGCGTCGCGTCGCGTCGATCGTGTTTTTTTCTTTTTGTCGTTTTTGAAATCGTTGTTCCGGTTTTTTCTTTCACATAGTTTTCGCCCCTACGAAACCTTGTGAAAACTAATAGCTAGAGGCTATAAAGTAAAAGTAAAAGAATTGTGCAAATGGTGCTAACATTGAGCAACAACTAAATATTATCTGTAGAGCATCTTAAGAGCGGGCCTTGCCGGTCAATACTCGTCATTTGTTTCGAAATCGGCGCCGTTGACGTCGTCGCTCACGCAATTCTCACACATTTTCCACAATTTGCCAAACAAATTTTGTGCTTGTAAAAATCGAAAAAAAAAAAAGAAAGAAAATCGTTAAAAATTAAATTGGCAAGAAACGTGTCAAACCATTCAAAAAGAATAGCCACAAATAATTCACAGAAAGAAGAATAAATAATAATAATAAATAAAATCAAGTGCTGTGTTAAAGTGCAAAACACGAAAATGTTGAATTGTTGCTGCAACAAATTTGTGCAAATTTTTTAAAGTGTGCCAAAGTGCAGCCAAAATAAAAAGATTTAGAAAAAAAGCACAAGCGTCTGCAGGAAAATTACTAGAAAAAAAAAATAAAATAAAAATTGTAAAAGGTGCGTAAATTTTGGTTCGTCAGAAAAAAAAATTGTCGTTACATAAGTTTCAAATTGGTTTTCTCTTCCCCAGCAAAAATTGCAAATATTATTTGTGCTGCTGCTTAAAATAATTATTAGCTTTGCTAAAGGTTTGAGTTTTTGTTTAAAAAAAATTTCCAAAAAGTTTCCATTTTTGCTGACGATTGGCTACATTTTATGTGTCTAATTAGTGGGCTATGCACTTTAAGAATTTACAGACACGAATGTTTTCTTATATTTCTGCCGTACAAATTTTGACATTTAAACAAATTGAAATACTTTATGCTTGGCAGCCAGCCGAACGAAGAAAATAATATATATACATTTGAAATATAAAAATGGTTAAAAAAAAAAAGGAAATTTCATCAAAAATTTTCATTTGCCAGCTAACAACTATAATTTTCAATTTCATCATAGATATCAGGCAAAAGTCAATGCCTTTTTTTGGGTTAACTCTTGCTACCGCTAAACAAATTAAAAATATGTATTGTATAAAATTGGCAAAAGCACATCTTCTATTAGCTAGCTGCTAATTGCAATTAAGTTCATTTCATATTTTGATTAGATTTCAACGCCTGCCTAGCAAAACAAAAAAAAAAAAAACAAAAATTAAATCTGAGGGCTTAATCGTTCGATTAATTCCAATACTAAATGCATTTTGTTTAATACTATTGTAATTTGTTGCTGTGTGTGTGTGTTTTTTTTTTTGTCAAAAGTCAACAGTTATGTGCATACGCAGTAATTTTCGGTTTATTCAGATAAACAAAATAAATTCATTTAGTTAATTTTTTCTTTTTACTAATTTTCGCAACCTTCTGACAGGCTCGTTGATGAAAGCGAAATTTCTATTAAATAGAATTCTATGTGCGTTGCGCAGCTCTCATTTGCTTATTTATAGTTTTTTTTTTTGTATTTTTTGCGAAATCTTCCTATCTCGACTATGGCTGTGTATCTGTTTGCGTGTGCCGGCATGCGTATCTTATAGTACGCGTATCGGAACACACGCGTTTCTAATCTCAAGCGATTCGCGAAACCTTTCCTTTTTTTTTTTCTTATTCACCTTTTTATGCTTGTGTCCTAAAAACTTGTCGGCTGCTGTTATCTAACAGTTCAGCACGGTGCTAGTTATCTAAGCTCAACTGACGCCGTGTATTTGTATCTGTAGCTGTATTTTTTTTTTTTGCTTTTTTTGCAATTGTATCTGTATCTGTGTGTGCGTCCGCACGCGAATTTGCGTTATTTGTTACGTCAAGCGGGCTGCGGCTGTGTGTGCGCGTCGGGTTCAACAACTGCTAATCACATGATATGTATATACTACAAAGATCACAGGCATTAGACAGATATCGATAAGGTTGGGTATAATAATCAAAGATCGCTTTATCGCCAATTATATAATGCTCGATTTGGTGAGCTTGTTGTGGTTGATTTTTTTTTTTTTTTTACGATAAACATGTTTTTGGACTATATCAATTTCTTTACTAATCCCTACCGGATAAATTATGTGATTACAAGACATTTTCTAGCTTGACTTCAGTTACAAAAAAAAACGAAAAGTATAACAATTGAGCATTACGTCAACGCAAAGTTCTAAGTCAAAAGGGCAAACAATAAAGCTAAGAACTGTTAATACTTGTAGTTGTATCAAATATTTAGAAAATTGTATTGGACTTTAAATGCTGATACGGCCATTAAATAAACCAAATTCCATTTAGTCAGTCGTAAAACAAAACTCATTCATTATACCTCAGAGAGTAGCGTGTGCTTTTTTTTTTTTTTTCGTTTTGTTTTCTGGGCTGCTGTCGTAAAAGCTGCACGATTATCAAGCACGAAATATTTATAGGACTATTTGAATTACTATATTTGTGGAATGAAATTCCATTTGTTGTTAATTTTCATGACGCGGTTGGGCAACCGCATTCTCATCTGCACTTTGACACAATTCGTGTACGCGCCACGCTTGATTGATAGGCCTGGAAATTCTATGCAAAAATACAATAACAACAATAATAACATGAAATACAGCCCATTATATACCATCAAAGAGCTGGTGCTGGTCGGGGCAGGAGGTGTTGGCTAGATAGTGCTTATCGCACGCAAAGTTTTATGGCCATGTGCGTAAATAGTGTAAAGTACTTAGCTGAAAGTGGCGCAAAAAGTGTCGCCCCTTGGCACCAGCAGCAGGGGCGGCCACAGTAGAGCGGAGTGGAGTTGGCAGCACAAAAAAAAATGCAGCTTTCTTTTATATTTTGTTTTTGTTATATTGCATTAACGAAGCGTGAACACTAGACCACATAATGTGCGGCACACATTTGGCAACACCAACCCACACACACACACCAACACACACACACACACACACACACACACACACACACAAAACTTTGAGGTACAAATCGTAGCCCCTAAAAAAAGACAAAAGAAAACGAAGAAAATCGTCGCACATTTTCTACACATTTTTAGCTGTTATTTTTTTTTTTTTTTTTTTTTTTTTTTTTTGACGCATTTTAAAAATATCCTAAACGTAATTGTAGTTGTTGCTGTCTCTTTTCACATTACTAATACGTCGCGTTGTCTTTGATTTTTTGTCAGCTCTTTTTTGTTATTTTGTTTTTTTTTTTTTTTTTTAATTTCGCGCGTAAAGTGCGTGACTTTTAATTAGTCTACAATAAATGTGCGAAATAGTGTGGGAGTCTCTATAATTCTTTTGCATTTCCATATTAATTCTTGCTTAATGGAGACGCAGATACATTTGTTGACAGCCTTCAGAGCTCGTAGATAATATTTAAAATATGCAGATATTTACTGTCGCCTTCAGAAGATAAATGTACTTTTTGAACAATTCTGATTTGTTATGAATTGTGTTTTTCTCTGGCAATTTAAGAGCTTAAAGATACTTTTGGGTTTGCCTTGAATTTGTGCTTACAGATACTTTCCGATTACTTAATAGAGTTGTAGATACTTCTATTGAAGGCCAGAGAGCTGCCAGATACTTTTATTATTAGCAGATACCTAGTGAAAGGCAACTGTTGTCTTGCAGAAGAGATCCTTTTAGAGAAGCCTTATGCACTCGTAGATACTTCTGTACGCAGCTGAGTGTGCGTGCATATACCTCTTAAAGCTGTAGATACATATTAAATAGCTATTAGAAAGTATCATAGATTTTTAATGGTGACAGCTTAAAGATGCTTTTAGCAGTTACTTCTTGCAACGCTTTGATTTGCATTTCTCCGCACATAAAAGCTTGAAGTGAACGCGCGCAAATCTCGAAAAAAATATCTTACAGATACACTTGTCAATAGCTCAGCCAATGATATTTGCTTTGTAGTTAGCAGCTAGGCGGACACATGTGATCTGCTTGCCTGTGGCTTTGCCCTCGCTTGTCTCGTGCACTAAATATTTAAAATAGTTGAATTTCTCGAGAGGATTGCGGCGGCAGCAGACGCAGCAGCGATGCGTCGGCCCAATTGCTTCCGGTTCAAATCGATTACTCAAAAGCGCGCTGCACTTTTTCCTCTTTTTTTTTTTTTTTTTTTTTCATCTTTTTCCTACTTCAGGGTTCTTCTGTGTTTCCGATGCTTTCTAAATACTCGTATTGCTGGGCAAGTATCGAACGGTGAGCGCTCAAGTATCTGCAGCTCTTCTGGTTGTTCATGTTGTTGTTGTTGTTGTTGTTGTGGTTGCATTTGTTTCTATACAAATGAAGTGCACAGCGATTAGTGCGTTTGTGCTGTTGCCTTTTGTTTGAGTTATGTTTCGGTATCTTTTTCATTTTTTCTCTCTTCTTTTTCTCCTCGTTTAACCCCCCCTTTAGTCGGCCTGACGATAGTTTGCTGCTTTTCTTGTTTTTCCAAAGAAAATTAATTGTTTTGTAAACACGTGAGTGTTTTTTTTTTTCGTATGGCCCGCAATGACAACGCATTGCATAGAAATCGACAATTGCCGTGAGAGTGAACAGAAACAGAGCTCCTTAAATACACATGCATTTGGTATATATATATATATATATATATATACTTGGTGCATAGGCATATATATTTTACACTTGGCAACGACAATATCCATACTTTGGCTGCATCCTAATATCTTGTTGTTTGCATTCAAATAGACGGACATTTATCTATAGGCTGTCACCAAATGCTGCCGCACATCAATCACGTTCTAAGCACTTTTATACCTTATATAAATATCTGCATGTGAACTATATATTTCTCATTCGATCTTGTGACTTGTGTGACTAAGAGACAAGACCAAAAGTCACAAGCTAAGTAAATATGCAGTGCATAAATTATTATAATTTACCTTGAGATATTTATTATATTTTTGTTGAAAATGTTTTCACTTTCATCGAGATAATCAGCCTATGACAGAAGCGTAAACGTTGAGAGTGCGCGACTTGCAGATACTCTGTAGTCAATTAATACTACTCTAATAATTGATCCGTCACTTTTAAAAGATATTGAAAAGTATCTTCTCAGCGTATTGTCTATATATATATGCCTTAAGTTTACCCTCTTGTTTAACTACAGGGTACAGTAGCTCGCATTATACCCTGCTTTGGCATTGAATTGGCTTAAATGGTATGGTTTTAAATAAATATTGGGCCGAAAAAATTCTTACAACACACCATTAACACGACTTTGTTTGTTTGCTCGGCGAGTTTTGTTTGGGGCAATTTATTTTTATTGCCTCGCATACTAGTCTAAATACGACCAAAAAAAAAGCTATCCATGCAGCCAAGTGTTGAGCAAAAAAAAAAACAAACTATAAAAATATGTAACCACAACAATAAAGAGAATTGCAAGAGAACTGTATAATTTGCACATAAAGCATAATGTAAGTGGGTTTTGCGGTTAGCTGTGTTTTGGCCAAGTTGCATTACCAAAATTGAAATTGTGGTAAGTGGAGGAGGCATTGCAAGGATAGATCTAGTGTGGAATTTGTGGGAAACGCAAGGCAGTTTTAAAATGGAGAAGCCTGCAATAAGAGGGAAAAATGTTTAAAATATAAATAAAATTACAAAATTAGTATATATATACAATTTAGGTTCAGATTACATCATCAATGGAAAAGGATTTAACACTGTAAATAAATGGGAATAAAAAAAATGATTTTCAATTTAATTTAATTGGCTTTTAAGTTTATTTTTGGTAAATATCTTATTATAAAATATTTTATGTTTCAAAACGGGTTTTGCTTGTCTTTATGTTTGTTTTTTGCAGTTTGAAAACGGGGTTATAACTTTTTAAAGGTTGAGTTTCTAAATTTTTTTTTTTGTCATAAAAATTGTTGCGAACCAAATATTTACGAATGTCTTAAAATTCAGTCTATAAGTGAATTATTGTAATTTTTTCTTTATGGGTTTATTTTGTGTGTGATTTCTTTTTTAACGTTTGTTATCAACAACAGAAAACTATAAAATGTATTTGTCTATCTAAAAATAAATTGAATTCCTTATAGATACAACGGATTGGTTATGTGCGCTTTTATATGGCATTTGGCTAAACTTGATCTTTTCACTGACACGCATAAGAAAATGTCATAAAAAGTTAGTTAATCTAAAGTTAATTGATGACAACAAATGGCATGAAAACGAGATACAAACACAAAAAAAAAAACACAAAACGCATTTGAACAACAAATCAAACAAATATAATTATAATAATAAAAACAAAAGCTCAGCTTTCAAATGTTAAAGCCAACAGGCTTTTACGTATTTATTTAATGCAAATAACTATGCATACTTATATTAATAGACTATAATATATATATATACTTTGCCGTTATATTAAATTAATATCACAATTTCCGACTTAGCAGCACAAATAAATAAGCACGTTAAAATTTGCATTCACAGAAAACACATTGAAAACAAAAACAAACGCATTTAAATTTCAAATGTTGCTTAGGTGATAAATGTTTAAGACCGAGCCCCCCCCTGCCTTATGGCGAGTGTTGTTGCCCAAGCTCAAGTCACAAGCGTGAGTCGCGGAGCGGGTGGGACAGGGGCAGAGGCAGGGGCAGGGGCAGCCATGCGTCTGACATGAACTAATTAAGTTGCGCAGTTTGATCAGATTTACTGGCGACCAGTTTGCCTCAGCGATCCGTGGCGATACTTTCCCAACCTCGGAGCCATCTGTCAGCGAAAACCCTATCAAGAAAAAAAAAAAAATAAAACAAAAACGGCGAAACTAAACAAAGCAAATGTCAAATCCGTTTGAGGCGCATACATTTTTTTTTGGCGCTGCCTGATAATCGCTTTTGGCGCTCGCAGACGCATAGTTCAATGACTAGGTCTAGGCAGTGTATGGCAAAAAGTCAGCTGGGCGAGTTTCAGTAGGCAAATACCAGACCTCTAAATGCCCTGTAATATAAAGCATTCTAGGCAGTGTCTGGCCACAACTTAGCTGGGCGAGCTTCAAGCAGATACAAAATTTTACAGTTTACCCTGTAATATAAAGAGAAGGGTTTTCAATTTGTTTCTACAATTGAGACTCTTAAACGTTTCGTTTTTTCGCTAACGTATTTTATATCTATCCGAGTTCAGACTCTTTTAGATCTAGAATTGGAAAACTTCGTATGTGAGCTGTATAAAATCTTACAAGGAATTCATTTGATTTTAGTTTGGGGTCAGCAGTTTTGGCTATAATACGACAGGTTATGCCAACTTAATTCCCAGAAAAGCAAGTTATTTTATGTGCCCATTTCTAAAATTTGTTTTTGAGTTGGAAAATTTTATTTTGTATTCGGTTTTGCCTATCTATAGATCTATTGCAGTATCTATATAAACTGGTCTAAGGAAATAATTAAATAAAAATGGATTACATTTTTTTTATTTCAAATAATCTCCAGGGTATACTCTCAACCTGTTATGTGTGTGGGCATGTGCTTTTTTCTGTATCTTCGACTGCTGCGACTTGTCGTCAAGCAAGCGACAAGATGAATTTGCCTAATTTATTAAACGACTTGCCGCACAGTGAACGAAGTCTAGCTAAAAATCAAGCCAAATGCTGACAAAAATTCTAGGAATATCTGAAATACATTTGTGTTTTTCACACAATTGGAAAGTTGAGCTTATTGTAACTGCCTGAATGCCTAAAAAATATTTGAATAGACCGTTTTTTTTTTGGTGATTCGCAAAATTAAAAAAAAAGGTGCCGCCACAATTTTCCCTCTTTACAAAATTTTGCTTGTCAGCCTTTTGAAGTGGCAGCTCATTTTTTTGTTATTCAAATTATTATTGTGTTTTTATTTTTTGCCGCCTCTAATTTAAATTAGCTTTATGTGAACATTAATTTGATTAAAGCTGCCGCAAAAGTTGCGCTCAGAATTTGGGTTATGTGAGCTGCCAATAGGGTGTGTCATTCTTTTTCTGGCTACTATGTACTTAATAGCTATGGGGACTGGAAGCGAGGTTGGCAAGAAATGCGATAAGATTTTGTATTCTTGCTTATCAAAACTCAAAACTAAAAAACTTTCGCTTTCTCAATTGGGCAACGGGGCGGACTGACCACTTCAGGAAAAGGCGGTAATTTGCTGGGCCAACAATAACTGTAATTAAATTGCCACACAAGTTGGCAGCTCCTTGGCAACGATATCAGATGATATGGCCCGGCCATCGTATAATATGCTCATATGGCACATTATTTTTTATGCTCTTCATAATTTGTTGATGATGTGCCCCCGGGCTTATGAACTTATGAATGACAGACGTTGTGCTTGAAACGTAGCGCGGATCATTAAGAGATACATTTCATTTGTCTGTTGTAGCCGACATCTAGGTGTTTTTTGGCTATTTTTGGTAATAGTATTTTCTTGTTATTTTTTGTATAACTTGGCACATGTGTCGCTTGTCCCTAAATAGTTTTCCTTTGGCTTTTTTTTATTTATTATTTTTATGCTGTACCTTTATTGTTGTTGTTGTTGCAGTTGCTGTGGTTCGCTGTGCGGCTTGCGGCCTTTTGATGCCCTTACAGAATATTTAACATAAATTCTACCAACTGGCGGCATAAAAAAACAACAACGATAAAAAACAACAAGAACGAAACTCTTGGCGTCGCTTGGCACACATATTGGGCCTGTTGGGTCGTTTGGACCTTCAATTTGGCAGCTGTTTCGGGTGAAAGGCATTAACCAAAAAAGTCAAGCCGAGTTGCCAAAGGGTTATGCATATTTTAAATGCTCATAAGGTTATTTTTATTAACAAGCTCGAAGCTCGAGCATGCCAATAAAAACGGCAAGACAGCGCGCCGCATTTTTGGCTTGGTGTGAAGCTCAGCTGTTAAATTTATGCAACAAAATTCTAGATTGTTAAGTGAAAGGTGTTCAGTTATTTTTTTCAATTATCTACATCTAAAACTTATTTTCTTTTTACGGTTTGTCAATTTTTAGGCTGTTCTGTTAAAGAAAAGCGATATTTATATAAAAACAGCATTTGCCTAACATAACATACAAATGTTAAGAAATTAGTTAGCGGTAGCTATAACAGTTGACAATTGTCTATTTATTTCGTTTGTAGCCAATTAGATGGCTACACACATACATATATCGGTATATGCGCGCCCTCAATAAATTTCCCGCCTGTTAACAGAGTTCTCACAGATTACTAACAGCACGCCAATTACTTACAGCTGCTTAACATAATATACAAATGTTAGTAAAAGTTCGCACCAAGGACTGGCTTATAGAAGATTCGATTAAGTTCTTATAGATACACATAAGAATATATTGGCTATAAATTGTAACCGTATTTTATGACCCAACTGGTTGGCATCAGAACTCGCTTGCTGGCCCTGGCTTTGACATGCGTGTGCGTGTGTGTATGTGTGTGTGTAACGTCTTTGGCATGCGAATGCCGTTTTGTTTTTGGGACGACTTTTGAGCGGTCATAACTGTTGGCGTTTTATGTGCCTTTTAAAACGCGGGCGCGTGGCAACGACGACAAATTTGAATTGCGATGCCTTTTGGACATTGCATAAGTGGTGCGGGCGGGGTGGGTGGGCGTGTGCGTGTGTGTGCGTATATGTGTGCTGATTATCTGCAGTGCTGCGACGTTGACGCAGCAGAAAGCAATTAACATTTTGATGCCTGAAATTTGGCCCACAGACAGACGTGGCAGACGGACGAGCGTGCAACGTGCAACATTATGAGTTGTCTGTTATTTATATTCGTTTAGTCGAGTTGGCGGCAATTGAATTGTTGTTGTTTATAGTAATTAAAACGGGGTGCACTTAAATGTTGCATAAAAAATGCTGCTACTGTTTGCAGCAGCAACAGTTGCTGCTGCTGTCGCTGCTGCTGCCACTGCTGCTGTTGCTGCTGCTGCTGCGTAGGCATCTGAACACGTGCCAAAAAGTCAGCAGCAACGTCTAAGTGCAACGACAACGTCACTCAGCTGCCCCGTTGCATGCCCTGCGGCACTTCCTTAACGTGTATCACATAGATACACTTGTCGCTGCCGCTGCCGCTGCTGCTGCAGTTAGTGCGTGATTATTTTCAAATTCGACACAGTTTTATGCGCGAATTGTTTTTGTTGCCACATTTATTTTTAAACAATTTGCCAGTCGCGCTGCGACTCTTGAGTTTTTCCCTTGCTTGGCTTCATTTTGCGAGTTATTTTCCAATCTTATTTTTTATTTTTTTTGCTCACTTTTTCTCTCGCTTAGTTGGCCAATTTGTGCGTTCGGTGGGGGAAAGTCATTTTCGATGTTTCGATGTGTTTTCACTGAGTTTTTTGCATAACTGCCCGTCCGAGCAGCGTCTCCCTTTTGGGGCGGTATTTATGTAACCCGCTGACCACTTGACGCGCCCATAGATACAATTGTATCTTTTTGTCTTGTATCGCCGGCTACGTCTGCTCGTCGAGCTCGCACTGATAGTCGCTGCCTAAAAATAAACTGTGCCACTTTGCGGTGCCATCGTCAGGCGTCTGCTTAATATAGCCGCAACACTAATTAAATGTCAAAATTACGCATAAAAGTGCTTAGATTCAAGAATTTATATACAATTCGGCTAATCTTAAATGTTGGCGTAGGAATTTTCAAAGCCAATTCGAATATGCAATAACTTTTGTGTGTTAAGCGCTCTTCGAAATACTTTAAAAATGTCATATGACGGTTGGGACTACATATGTATAGCAGTAGCAGGTGCTCTAACTGATGATAATATCTTTGATGGTCAAGCTTGACATATATTATAGATGTTAAATGTAATTGAAGATTATTCATATGTAGAAAGATATATATAATTGCGATTATATAAAGATAAAATATGGAAGACAGTGTAAAGACATAGGTGAAATATAGAAGATAGATAGAAGAGTGAGAAATATGAAATATAGATGGCGATAAGGGCGTTAGATAGCAGAAGAATTAAGTATGTTTTGAATATAAATCAAACATAGTTGAAAGACAGGCTACATGAAATTAGAAGATAGAAGGAAGATATAAGGAGGATAGGTCAAAGATAGATAAAAGAAAGATAAAAGCGACAGATGAAAGATGTAAGGGAGAAAGATAGAACTTAAAAGAAAGTAGATACTAGGCAGATAATCAAAGATAGATAGCTGCAAGACAGATGGAATGGAGATAAAAGGAAGAGTACAAAAATATAGAAGGCAGATAGATGGAAGATTAATAAATGAAAAATGGAAGATAAAGGTAAGAGAATAGAAAGATGTTACAGAAATCAATGAAAAGCCTACATGCATTATTATACATCCATCAATAAACTTAACGCATCTTCTGGATTCCAAATCATAAATTCGTTTATAATTCACAACTTGTTTAAGCACTTTTGCTTTGAATAACCTTTGCTCTGCTCTTCTCTC
Source organism: Drosophila littoralis (assembly GCA_018903485.1). Taxonomy (NCBI): domain Eukaryota; kingdom Metazoa; phylum Arthropoda; class Insecta; order Diptera; family Drosophilidae; genus Drosophila; species Drosophila littoralis. The sequence goes on along the minus strand of JAEIGF010000368.1, from coordinate 720,671 downwards.
GTTACAGTTTTGAAACTGCACTATGTTGGCATTGCAACCACAAACCTAAGCACACAGCAACAACGTTACGTACAACAACAAGAAATTCGTTGAGTTGTTCAACTTTCAGGCTTGAAAGACCCCACTGTTGACTGCTCTGACATGACTAGGAAGTCAGTGGAGTTGATAAAATGCATTATCAGCGAGGAAGACGAAGATGAAGATCCGCAACATCAACAGCAGGAAGGGCAAGCCATGAAATTGAAAAGTGTTAAACAAGTCTACGATATGATAACCTAAATTTCCTGCCAGCAAGCGGCGAATTTATTTCAACTGGAACAGAGAACTCTAAAAGAAAACGAATACAAATAAAACCAAGAAAAATCAAAACAAAAATCCACAACGAAACGAAAGTAAAGGGATATATATATGTACATATATATTTTTTTTTATGTTATTGAAACGGGGCGTTCATATGTTTCAACGATATTTAAGGGCGTGCCGCACGCCCAGCAACAACTGACAAACTGAGGGGGCAGTGCCCAACAGCAACAGTCGCAACAATTTTATAAACAACAACAAGTACTTGAAAAACTGAAAAAAACAAAAAAAAAAAACATCAGCAACAACAACTAAAAACTCTTGTGAAACTGCAGTTGTAATCTTTCATGCGAAGAAACCTGCGTTTGGATTGGAGGGCCCTGGCGATGCTGGGCGCCCTCCTTTCGTTTATCATAGCCTGGTCGGGTCTGGTGTACGCATTGCCGGCGCAAACGGCGATATCGAACCAACAACAAGCCACAAACAATACGCAAGCAAACGTAAATAATATCATTAGCAACAACAACACTAACAGCAACAGCAACAGCAATAGCCGTAATCAATATAGTAGTAATAGTTCTATACAAAGTGATCATAGTCGTAATAGTCGTCTCGTAGTGCTGAGGAGTGAACATAGTTTAGATCAAAATCAAAGTATTAGTGCTGAATTTAATATGCGAACGTTAAACATAACAAATCCATCAACTGCCATAAACTCAATTACCGCAACAACAACAGCAACACCCAGCAGCAGCAGCAGCAGCAGCAACAGCGACAGCGACAGCAGCAGCAGCAGCAGCAGCAGCACAACAGCAGCAACAATTGCTGATGTGGATCCTTTGGGCTTTGTCTTCTCATCGGAACCACGCGAACATTTGGCAATACTCTCACGCACAGAGCGCAGCATACGACATCAGCATCTGCATCTGCATCATCAGCAACTGCATAACAGACAGCAGCAACAATCGCCTGTTGCTGCTGCTTCGGCTGCTGCTGCTGCTGTTGCCGGCAACAGCAATTTCATTGGTTCGAAATCGAAAAGACTGAATAACTCTAGAAATAATCTACACATAAATAGTAGCAGTAACAACAGTCCCAACAGCAACAGCAACAGCAACATCAACAACAATAATCCCAGCAATTTGGATCGCAACGAACGCTCCACCATCTCCCATATGGCGGGTGTATCGCGCAAAATCCAGTTATATATCAAGAATCGTATACTACAGCTGCTGCCAGATGGTACTGTAAATGGCACACAGAACGAGCAGAGTGAATACAGTGAGTACCCATTTTCTTACCACTAATATTCGAATCATTATATTGGGTATTTCTAAGGTAGAGCTCGCACTTGCTAAACTGTCATTGGAAAGGTGGCGAGAGTTCAACAGCAGGTAGACTTTCGAAGTTTTTATGAAAGGCGTACATTTTATTTTATTTGAAGTATCATTTTTTTTTTAAATAAGATTATAAATAACCTAAAAATAATACGAGTTTATAATAAATATCTTAAATTAATGAATCTCAAAAATTCCTATTTAAACGAAAATATATCTTCTATTTTTATTAAAACAAATATTAAGAGAATTAAAGAATTAGTATTGAACTCCTAAAAATAAATCATCTTATTTTGCTTTTACTTATTTTAATCTATATAATAGTTATACATAACTTTTTACGCTGCAGAGTTGTACAAACTAATGAGGTTTTTTATATTATTTTTAGAATAAAAAAGTTGAAAATTAACGTTCTATGAATATAAACTTTCATTCAAATTTCCCATAGAAAAACTTTTATCCTACATGTTTTTTCTTTATAAATTTCTGTATTTGAATTTTCTATATACAAAAATTAAGTAATATCTATATAAAATTGTATAAATTTAGTTAAATCTCCTGAGCTAAATTTGGTTTTTATGTTCAAGATTGTAACTTTGACCTTATGTGTAAGAAGCTGTCCAACCGAACTTCAAAGATGACGCCCCATTGTTTAATTTTTCCCTTTCACCAAACTTGCCCCAAAAATGTTTAGTTTTTCTATCATTTTCATCAACATAAACAAGCAAATAAACTAATGCGCATACAACATACATAATATATGAAATATCAGCAGAGCAATATGTAGTATATATATATATATCTGTGTGTGCGTGTATATATATAGATCACTTGGCACACGCCCACTCATGCAGCGCCCACAAGTTGAAAGTTCTCATAAAAAAACGATGATGATGTTGTGTTTTGTGTTTGTTTCAACGCAAAAAAAGCTGCCTGCGGGCCGGGACGTGTTTGGTTGGCCAAGAAAATACACATGAAAAAAAAAATGCGTTGAAAAATTTACAACAAAAAATTGTATAAAAATTTAAGAAATATATTTGTAGCGTGGCTGTTTATGTTGAGCATCATTAAGTCAGACACTTGATTTGGCAATCTGCTGCTGTTTAGGGCGCCCAGGAGAGAGGCATCTATTGTATTATTTGCCATATAAATTTATGTTGTGCGTGTGTGCGTGTGCGTGTGTGTGTGTTAAGGCTGAATTGCTGGCATAAATCTTGCTTTAATGTACTGAGCGACCTGATTAGCTGCCGCTGCTCATGAGTCAGCCCATCAGCTGGCTGGCCATTTGCATAACCTGGCGGGCAATTTTTTTTCTCTTTTTTTTTGGGGGCTTAAGCAGCCTATCGCAACTTGTTGGCCAAATTAATTTACAGCTTAATTTTCATTCAGTTTGTTAATTTTTTTTCTCGCTTTTTGCTGCGGCAATTTGCAAGGCTGATAACAAAAGCGGCAGGCAAAACTTGTTGTACAAGCGGCCGGTTTTAGGCGCGTTTTTAATCGCGCGCAGGCATCGCGCCATTGAGACATCAGCGCCGCGATGCCGCTTAGATAGTGCAGATACATGCTTGTTGTTGTTGTTGTTGGTGTTGTGATACCAAATTTATGTTGTTGTTGCTGCTGCCTGCAGCTCGGGTGTTAATTTGATTTCAAGCGCCTGCCTCATGCGATAATGTTGCCCGGCTACGATAAGATTTAGCCCGAAAAGTGTATTCAATGCTTTTTTTCTTTTTGGTTAAAAGGCGCTTTTATAAGGTGTTTGGGAAAAGATTTTTATAGCAATTGCTCAATATTTAACACTCAACCACTTTCCCAAAGCGATTTTGTGCGTGTGTGTGTTTTCTTTATTGCATGAAGTTGGTGAGTTTTTTATGAGCTTTCAAACAGAAATCACGCACTTGACGTGCTCTCAACTTCTGTCGAGCTAGTTTATCAGCCATTAGAAGCGTTTTTCGTTGATAAGACGCGCTCTTGATTAACATGACTGTCACAAAAAGGAAAAAGAGGGACACACATTTTTGGAAAGTCTTGCGCAAATAAATACAAGAAAATTTCTTACAATTTCCACGCATTTTCCTCTAGAGTTCAGCGAAGCAGTTGACCTCTAAAAAAATACAAAAAAAAAGGCAACTCAAGTTGCAATTTGCCCGAGCAGCTAACGGTTAGTGAGTGCCACAGACTGCGCGGACCGGATCCTCGTAGCTGACCTCAAACCCTTTGGGGCTTTGCTGCTGATGGGCGTGCATATTTTCATAATGAAATATGAGTGTACCAGTACTTGGCTGTTTTTTTTATTTTTCTTTTTCTTCCACCAAGTCTCGGTGGGCAATTATGCGACTGATTTAGTGCGTGGTGCGTGGTGCAAGGTGTGAAGTTAACTGAAGTGGCTCTGGCTAAAAGCTGACGCCGTGTCTCGGGTCTCGAGTCTCGCTTGTTTTCGTTTGGGTAGATGCTAAAAGCTTCCGACAGATTTTTTTGATAACTTAATTTACGGCACGTCTTCAGCGAGTTGATGAAGTTGTTGCATCGATTTTTGAGCTGCGCAGCTTGAGTTACTTTCACTGTCACTCGACTTGTGGCCCGCGTGTTAATTGCTTTTCGTAAATACTATATGCCGCTTTATTCACCAGATTTTGTTGCATTTTAGGCACATGAAAGACTGCTATCAGCTACATAAATGTCAAAAGTGTGAGCAACAACAGTTTGCTTTGTTCCCATTCGATTATGATTTAATTTATTTTCTTCTATTTTATTTTTTCTTATTTTTTTTTTAAGCTCATCAATAGAATGTTCACATAAAGCATATAAGTTATAGCTATCTAAGAACTTTCCAAGCCAGCTGGACTTCAAACAGCTACACATTCCGGCGCAGACAAATTGCATAAACTGCGTTAATCCCGCGGCCCGGAGCATTATCATGATTAATATTGTAATCATTTGGTTAAGAGCCTATTCAGGGTGAATTTCAACACACAACACAATCAGACTCAGAAGAGCGCAACGTAGCATGTCCAAAGGGCCAGCTATTATATCATTTTCAGCACATAATACAATAAATTAATTTTTACAATGGCCCAAGAGCCTAAGAGTATTAAAAGATACTAATCTAGATGTATCTAGATACAGCTTTATAAATTAGGCAACTGCTCAAAATGCCTTTTCCTTGTGGATAGTTCAGCTAGCTTTTATATCATTTTCAGCACATAAACAAATTATTTATTTATATGAGCTCTTACGTCACAAACTATATGTATCTAAATACATGTGTATCCAGGGCTTACATGTATTATGAAAATATCCAAACTGTTCCAAATGAAAAGCTTTGGAAGTAATTTAGCTAGCTTGTAAATCATTTTCCACTTAGTAAGCAATCGACAAATGTTTACAACTTCTCATTTTTTGATCAGCTTTATCATTAGATTCTTCCCTAGTTGCATCTAGATACATTTGTATCTGCAGCCTCAATTTGTTTAGAAATGGGTCAAGATGAAATCTGGTAGCTTTATTATAGCATGTTCATTGTAAATTATACTCGAATAAGTTTTACGGGCTGCTACGTCATGAAATAGATATGTACGTATCTAGATACACTTGTATCTACAGCCTTTAAAATGCCCTACAAATGCCAATAGATAGCTTTTATATCATAAACGACACCGAATTATGATTATAAATAATAATTAGAGTATATAAATTATAAGAGTGCTTAAGTCAAAACTTTTGGTAGACAGTTTAGTCAGCTATTATATCACTTTCAGCACATAAAATAATAAATTAAATTTTTACAATAAACTTGAAGTAGCTACGTCACAAGATACACAGCTATATTAATGTATCTAGACACATTGTGAAAAATTTCTAAAGAAATATGCTTGAAACTGAAAAAATGTTAGCATTAGAACATTTTTGGATAGCCTAATGAGCCGGCTGCCACAGTCAGTTTAAGCGTGTGGGTGGGTGGTGCTGATGCTGCACCACTTGATGTGCCATTGTCAGCGAGTCGGCTCATCAGAACGCACGGTGTGTGTATCTTTTGCGTGATTTATGCGGCGTACGAGCAGCATGAAAGTGTTTTGTTTTAGATAAGATTATGTAGTATATATATCTACATATACATATGTATATGCATAGTGTATATGGCTGAAACTGAAGCGGACAACGCAATATGTCACATGGATTTATAGTTGGCGTTGGCGTTGGCGCTCTTCTGCTCTGCTCTGCAAAAGTTTTCCGGCTGCTATTTATAGTACAGATGGCAATGAACTGTACTGGTTGAAAATTGCTCAAGTGCTCGGCAATTCGATTATGTAAAAGGTCTAGGCCATTAAAGTAATTGCTCAAAGCCAGCTCATCCAATCACCCACAATTTGGTGGCTGCTTGGCTGGATTTTATGGTCAAGTGGTTGCTTTAAAAAACGCACAAATTCCGAAGAGACATTGACAAGAATGTTAAATTATGCGTAAAGTTCGTTAAAATTTGTAAGCCTACCAGGTTGCTACGTAATATTTATGAAGCTGGCCAGCCTATATAAATTATCATGATTAATGATATTTTGCACGCAGTTTGTTGTTAAGCTGCTGGCTGCTGCCTTTGCTCTTGCTCTTGTCGTTGTTGTTGTTGTTGTTGTTGTAGTTGTTGCTGCCGTTGTTTTACAAGCTTTTTACGAGCAATTCATTTTCACCCCAGTCCCAAAAAGCCAGCAGCAGCCAGTCGCATATTGACCGCTGACCAGTGGCAAAAACATTGACACAGAAACCAAAAACTACAAGAAAACCGAACAGCAACAACAACAAGTCACAGCCGCAGATATCGAAAATTTATTGTTTAAACATAAAAAGTGTTTAACAACATGCTAAATAAAAATTGTTGACTGTAAGCTGAAATGAAGGCTGATTGGCTCATGCGGCGTATGCGTAATTTGTAATCAGAGTGCACTTTGCTACCGACTCAAAAGATCTAGATAGCAAAACGAGCCTGTTTTATATAGTCGAAGATTATTTTTAGAGATTTTTATAAGCTGAATGAGTGCGGTAGTTCTTAGAAAGACTTGCTTGAAGCAAAAGAAAATATTATTAAATTAGTAAGAATTTCTAGAGCATATACGATAGCTCGAATTTCTGGAGCAGGTGATATTCTTATCAATGATATGGCTATACACTTCCATAAATATATTTTAATCCTATACTGCTTAAGACATTGATCAACTGTCATAAATAAGAGTTAATCTGAGAGCATTCCTCAGAGAGCATTCTAAAATGCTATATTATCGATAAGTCGATAGGTAACTATTACTGGCATTCTGATTTGCAAAATGTGGTCACACTCTTTAATGGAAAACAGCTAATTTTGCTTTCAAATCAACTTTCTTCTATTTTATTGCTTGCCAATTTCTTAAAATCGTGAAATTTTGATATTGCTCAAGGAAAATACCAATGTGATTTTATAACCCATGGCCGGACCTTATCTACAAGGCATACAAAGTTCGTTGTACACAGCAGACATAGAGAGAGAGTATCAAGAGCTAGTCTATATTTTTGTTTTTGCTTTTTCGTTTTACGATAGCGTACGCGATTGCCAATTAGAGTGCAATTAATTTATAATCCCAGGCACTACTTGGAGACCCACATACGATCGTTTGACACAGTTTCGGTATACAATGTAGTGTATGTGTGGCAACATGAACGATAATGTGATTGCACTGCTCAGCCCCCTGATATGATATGGTATGATAGGGCAGGTACGTACATATATATGTATATATATGTATATGGGGAAATACCAGGCGCCAGTGCATGAAATGAAATTTCTAGCTTCAGCTTAGGGTATTGGGCAATGAGTCATAAATTAGTCGCATGCTAAAAAGCCGTGTAATTTATTTCGATAACGATTCCTTATCGATAAAGCGCATTAGTGGAAACACTTGCATTTTGTGATTCATTTTGGCATTTTACTGACGGCCTCTCCGAACCAATCGAAATGCAAATTAATCACATAATTTGCACGAGTTTCAAAACACGTTGCAGTCGGACTATCGATTGCCGACAAAAAAGAAAACTTAAAAAGAAAAACCAAATAAAACGTGTTCATTTTTTAGCTGGCCAAATTGCGAATTGGCTTAATAAATTGATCCAGTTCCGTGTAATGCATTACAGACTTGTAGGTGGTCATGTTTTGGCTGTTTAACTACTTGTTGCTCTCTGATGTTGGCCGATTTCATGCTCGAATTTCAGCCCCCAACTCGCTCTGGCTAACCCAAATTTTTTTCCGAGTCTCGGGTTTTCTTTTATACTCTTTTTAATTTTTTTTTTTTTTTGGGAACGCGTGTCTCGGCCACTGAAGATTTACGACTCGTATGACCATGAACGTGCTGGTATGGGGTGTACGTATGTGGGTACTAAACTCAATCGTATGGTAAAAAAAACTTATCGCGTTGGTATGCGAACAAAATTGAAACGAAACGAAAACTGAGAGAAAAATAAAGTAAATGGTGTGTGTAAGTATCTCAATGCTGTATGTGCGCCCGCGTGTGTGTGTGTGTGTGTGTGTGTGTGCATAGAAAGCGTTTGCTTTCGGTGTATTGTTTGGAAAGACGTTAGAAAGGTGTAGGGAGCTGGGTTATACGACTCTGTGGTTTGTGTTTGGGTGGGTCGTGAGCAATCGTGAGGCTCAACTTGCACAGATATTCCGGGAATGAGTAAAGCTTTAAGTTGCAGCGGCTTATTGTGTAAGAGGATTTTAGTTATATTGAATACTAATTATTGAATCCCATTTGCGCAAAAAGTTTGCGAAATCTTCAGACTTTGTAGGTATTTACAATTTCACTTGCATTTCTGGATTTCATTTCGCTTAATTCATAATATTTTTCTCTCTTAGCTTACAAAATCTTGTAGGTCTCCACATTCTATGTAGCTATTCAAATAACGCGAATTCACTTCCGCCAAATCTTATCGGATATGAGAACAGGTGATATCTAATTGCAGTTAAAAATATAAATTAAAATAGCCAGAAGTGGTTTTGAACTTATCTTTTATCTCATCTTTGTCCTCTGTAATGTCTAATGTCTAGACATTTTCCTAGACATTTCCCCAAGTGCGTAACCCACACACAGTGGCAGGGAGGGCTTTTGCGTGGCGGCCGCCTATTGAAAATAGTTGCATACATATCTCTCGTATTTCTAGCAAGTCTAAACAATTTATTAGCGACAATTCGCCGGCTTGTAAATGATATATTAATGACCGTTTCACGACAACAACAACACAAGTTGCAAGCCGCACACGCGCACAAAATAACAAAATTCAATTACAGCGCGTACTATGAATCCGGTTTTAAAATGAAAGCCGGAGCGTTGCCTGGGTGGTGGCCAACCACTGAAGCAGCAATAACAGCAGCTCGAACAGCTCTCTCGTATACCCACCTAGGCATCCAAAACGCCTCTTGCCAAGTGCAGCTTAGGCATAGATATGTTCGCACTTAATAGCTCAAGTTTACGGCAATCGACAAATTGGCGCGTTAATCTATGCTGCGCGAAAAAAATACACAACTCTTGAACCCATTGAAAATTGATAGAAGAGGTATATTGGTTTTGACCCGATGTACGTAACAGGCAGAGGGCGGCGATCCCGACTGCTCTATATATATTCATCTATATTTTCTCAGGACGGCGATCTGAGTTGATCTAGGCATTTTCTTCAGCCCTTCACACAATGAAGTACATTCTCCTGTTTAAAATAATCGATAATTATCGATTTTGAGATATGTTATTTTGGACATGACTTATAAGTTATACATTATAAATGACAAGAGCTAAATAAACTGGACCTGCTATGTAGGTTCTCGTATAGCTTACACATATTAGGATAATGGAATCGCCAAGTCGCCAAAATGAATAAAAAAAACCCCCATTTTAGAAAGAGCATTCGGGGCTTTGGGATATACACACTTTTGGGTGGAATATAGATGCCCTGAAAATATCATTAGGATCGGACAAATAAATCCGAAGTCCCATTATGTGAGGCGCAAGGAAGAAGAAGTCGCTGCACAAGCTGCGCAGCAGGGTATCCTTTTAGTTGGTCAAATCCGACAAGAGCACCTTTGTTTTTAGTGTGTTTATTTTTGCTGTTTTGTGATGTTTGAGGTTTGCGTATTTGTCATGCATGAGGCGTAGGACACGGGCGGCTCTTAATATGCGTCGCACCACATGCCGCTGGCAATAAACATCGTTCGAGGCCCGAGGCAGGCGGCATTTGGTTGAGGATGGAAAACCCGCTCCACATACGCTACTGGAAGCGGGTTAAGTGCGTGCAATTTGCGCTGATAAAAAGCAACGTGCTGAGCCGGCCATTGCGAGGGGGTTGTCGTTAACGGGCCAGGGGTATAGAGAGCGGGAGGAAGGGAGGGGCTTAAAATTAACTGAAGCGGCCAAATGACTTCCGTTGGAAAAGTGAAAAGTCGCGCAATCGACAAAAGTTTCAAGCGTTTGCCTAATGGCTTGCCTTTGGCGCTGTTGTATCTTGCAGATACATTTGTATCTTACAAGTAGGAAGTGTACCCAATTGAGGTGATGACACACACAATGTTGTCGCTGCTGCTGGTGTGTGCGTGTGCCGCTGCTCGTGCAGCCTGTGCCTTGTGTATGGTATATACACAACAACAAAATTCTAATAGCATGCGTGCGAGACGTGCGTCTGGTATCGGGTCTGGCTCCGTCACCGGCACCGGCATCGGCATCGGGGCATCCACTATAGTAGTATAGTATGCTATACTATCTGTATGTGGCCGGGCCGGGCCATTGACTCTCCCAGTGGCAGACGCTTTTATTTAAACTAATTGACGCCCGCCGCATAACGCAAGCCATATGAAAGGTGTGCGTGTGTGTGCGGGTTCGCTTCTCCAGAGGTGCAATTGGAAAAGTGTCAATTGCCAGGAACTGCAACTGGATCTAGGGGGGGCGTGTGGGGCCGTACACCGGGCAATTGATGCGCGTCAAAATGAACAATGAGTTTCAATTAGCTGGCACGTTGAATTCCTGCACTGGCCATTTGTGATATGCCTTGCAATGAGGAAGTCTGAATGGTTTGCTGATTGAGCTGAACGGGTTACCCGCAGCACGCCAAGCGAACAGCGCGAGCTGTGGTGGTTGTGGGTGCTTGAACTTGCAACAGCATATTTTCATGATAAGTGTGTGTGTTTGTGTAGGTGTGCTGCAAGCTAAATACGGCTTGAACTTGAGTTATTAATTTGTGCAAATGTTTGCGTAAATGCTTGCACATCTAATCGATGGATTTTCTAATAAGTGTGAAAGCTCGTCTTAAATTTGCACAAAATTCTTGGAATATTTCTGTGCCTCAGAATTAATGAATTTTATAGAAGTTGCATACTTTTTCTATGCACTGTCAACGAACACTATATTGCTTTTGTTCGTGAGCCCGTTAACGGCTGCATATCGATAAGTCATCGACATCAGTGTTGCATAACGGGATAATATGATGCATATCTGCATACAACCATCATGCTATCGTATGTTAAACACTAAAACTATGCTAATTTAGTTACTAGCATCATTTCATCAATATTAGCGCATTGTCACCAATATTGCGCAAGTTCCCCCATATTCATAACAATCAGTCATAAGCATGTGAGCTCCATATATGCAAATCATTTATATTAATATATGGGATATTTTAGTACTTGAAATTGGTGTTGAATAAAGTGTTGCACACTCTGGTGGCCACCATTCGGCGTGCCAGCTTCTTGGAACGTCCGACGGCGGTAAACTGTTGATCGTCGACGGTGATGATCATGCGATGCACGATTCCGTTCTGTCCATTGTTCACCTCAAGGCACTCATACTTGAGTCCCGGCCGCATAACGTCCAGCACGCTGGCTGGATGCATATTATCCCAATTGGCTGGCAGTTCCTTTCGCAAGGCGTTCGGCGTATCCTTTTTGGTCTCCGGTTTATCCTGGCACTCCCAGTCGGCGTACAACTTGTGTATGGCAAATGAGGCCAACTTGAGCATGGCCAAATCTTTATCATCTTCTTCCTCATCGGAACTATTCTCATTGGATTGAGCCATTTTTTCCTTGAAATAATCGCGCAGCGCTAGCTCGCAAACCCGTTCCTTGGCCAACTTCTTGGAACGGCCATTGGCCTCGTATGTCATGGAGTTGAAGTTGATGCTGGCCTTAAATCCACCCTCGTCCCCGCCGGTTATTTCAAAGTCGCCGAGCGAAATGCCCTTGAATTCCTTGAGCACCTTCACAGCGCTCTTGGGCACCATCAATCTGGACAACTGATGTATTCCTGCTTGGGCGATGTTACGCCTTATATTGATTTAAAAGAATCTACGAATCTTAGATACTTGCCCAACAACTTCCTGCGCTTAATGCCCGTATTCATCAGTGATAATTTAGGATCCTTGGCAGCACTACGATTGAGCGTTAGCTTGCCTAACTTGGCCTCTGCAGCTCTCTCGGACTGCCAGGATCCCGGCTCCGATTTGTTGAAATAGCTACAATCCATTTCAGCTTTTTCGAAAATGTTTCACGAAAACTTGCCCTAGCCTCTTTTCACTTACAAAAGCTAATGAACAGTACAATTTTTGTAGTGCTGAGAAAAGCAAAAATATTTACAACGCCATCTTTGTGATTTTTATACCCTTGCATAGGGTATTATAATTTTGTCGTGAAATGTGTAACGCATAGAAGGAGACATCTCCGACCCCATAAAGTATATATATTCTTGATCAGCATCAACAGCCGAGTCGATATAGCCATGTCCGTCTGTCCGTCTGTCCGTCTGACCGTCTGTCCGTCTGTCCGTCTGTCCGTCTGTCTGTTTCTATGCGAACTAGTCCCTCAGTTTTAAAGCTATCTTAATGAAACTTTGCAGAAGTCCCTATTTCTGTTGCACGCAGCACATATGTCAAAACCAGCTGGATCGGACCACTATATCATATAGCTGCCATAGGAACGATCGGTCGAAAATTAAGTTTTTGTATGAAAAAACCTTTTGTTTATCAAGATATCTTGACCAAACTCGACATTTATTAGTTTTACTATGCTCCTCATATATATGCAAAATTCTATTAAGATCGGACCACTATATCATATAGCCGCCATAGGAACGATCGGTCGAAAATTAAGTTTTTGTATGAAAAAACATTTTGTTTGTCAAGATATCTTGACCAAACTCGGCATTTATTAGTTTTACTAAGCTCCTCATAAATATGCAAAATCCTATTAAGATCGGACCACTATATCATATAGCTGCCATAGGAACGATCGGTCGAAAATTAAGTTTTTGTATGAAAAAACCTTTTGTTTATCAAGATATCTTGACCAAACTCGACATTTATTAGTTTTACTATGCTCCTCATATATAGGCGAAATCCTATTAAGATCGGACCACTATATCATATAGCTGCCATAGGAACGATTTGTCGAAAAGTAGGATCTTGTATGAAAAAAATTTTGTTTTTCAAGATATCTTGACCAAACTCGGCATTTATTAGTTTAACTATGCTCCTCATATATATGCAAAATCCTATTAAGATCGGACCACTATATCATATAGCTGCTATAGGAACGATCGGTCGAAAATTAATTTAGTATGGAGAATTTTTGTTGTTCATGATTTTTCGATTAAACACGGCATTTAAAGATTTCACTATGCTCCCTTCATTTTTGCAAAATCTTATTTACATCGGTTTTTTGATTAATATATTTTTTGTTTATCAATATACCTTGACCAAACTCGGCCTTAACCATTTTCTCGGCATTAAAAGGTTGGGTCTGCAAGGGTATTAGATCTTCGGCATGCCGAAGATAGCCCTTCTTTCTCGTTTGTTTTGGTTTTGAAGAAACAAGTTGGAAAACAGCAGTTGAGCTTTGATGTTTGTTTTGTTAGTGAAGACTTGAATTCGATTTTTAATTTAATTAAATTCATCATGAATAATAACATATATCTGCTTTAAATTGTTTGTCCTGTCGGAAAAATTCCACTCGCAAAAATATAACTTTCGCATTCAAATTTCATTTGCACTCTTTGACTAATTGATGCCTTTACACATTGTATCTACAAAGTCTTCGAGTCTTTCATGAAACAATGCCTCCAGAAATTGTTGACCTTTGCATATGGAAAATTTCCGCATTGCCAAAATGCCGCATTTAATTAACGCTGATTCGTATTCCATTAATAAATCGCACATTAATTAACACATTTTATGAGCTGGCCAAAAGTGAGACCTTTTTAAATGCCTACCGACTAATTTCAGCACAATTCTAACTCAAAGGCTTTATGAACCGAAGGCACTCTATACCCCATATGAACCCGTCCATTAAGATCAAACACTTTCGCCAGACAGCGGCAAATGCTTCCGTGGCAGCAATGGCATTTTATGAGCTAAGAAGATGCCTTGCACCAGAATGAGGAGGCAAATTGACTGCTGCAACGTGCTACGTGCAACGTGCAACGTGCAACGGGCTCAACTTGTTTGTTTTCAATGGCATCTTTTTTGTGCGGTGGTCATTGGGCTCACCGCGGGGCTAATAGACGGTCAGACCTGCCCAATGCCTATGGCCATGCTTTGGTTTTTAACGAGCTCGCTAATTTGCCAAACACCAAATGCGGATTTTTATTATTTACACGGCCCAAACACACACACACACACACACACACACACAGACAGCCAGACACCCAAGTCGCCTCGTCAAGTGTGTGTAGGCGATCTTGCCACGGTTGTCTAGGCAGCCAATTGCCAGTTCAAATATCGTTTAATTGAAGAGCAGATAAACTGCTTGAAGCGCGCCACAATTCGATTTTTTATGGCCGGCTTTTTATGCGAGTGCAGGCAATTGCATAATGAGCTGTTGATGAACTCGGGCAAAACCACTGACCCACTAAGAAAGAATTAAGAAAAAGTTATGGAAAATTGTCGAACTTCAAATGCTCTTGCAAAGCGCCTCGGCCAAAGAAACCAAAGACTTTGCCATAGATTTGCAACTTTATCAATTGATATTTGATCGTAGAATCACATATGAACGTTAAATCATAAAATATTATATATTTGATTATAAAACAATTAAGTCTAGTTAGAAGCATGCATATGTATAAGAGCTCAGGCAACATATCAACGAGGATTCCGGGAACGAATCTCAGGCTAGGGACTATATATATTAGTATAAGAAATATATTTACAGAATGTATCTTACTTGACTCTACTAATCATAGCTATATATATCAACAAAGGTTTTTTAATTTAACAATTTTCTAACTAAGCTTTATGATATAGTCAAGCGATGCGACTAAGCACAGAGCATGCATTGTCTACAGTCAAAAGCAGTCTCGGCACTGAGAGTCGAGATTGCATAGAATTAAATGATTTAGGGACTTGCCCCAGTTAATGATATAACACAATAACGACTTTCAAAGCGTTGATAACATGTATATACTCTTCTCTTAAGGGCATTTAAAAGACAAGTCAACAAACTTTCAAAATGCAGCCCAGCTGCCAGCAAGGGAAAACGTTGCCCACCCACGTGGACAGAGAACAATCAATTTATAAAAAATCCAAAAAACGTCCAATTTGGTCGCATCAAATTGCTGACTACTTGCGATTTTGGACAGACAGACTCCGGACTCCAGACTCGAAGCTCTGACTCAGATCTGTCCTGTGCCAGGTCCCGCTGTGCGACAATTGAAAGTGGGGCCCTGGGGCCGTACAACTTGTTAACTTGTACTTGCAGTTGTTGTCCGGCTTTCTTCTCTTTTTGTTGTTGTTGCTCTTCTTTTTTTTTTCTGCCAGCAATTTTGCAGCTTGTTTCGATTACTTCATTTGCTCGTTCGTGCCACACAAAACAGTTCTCTGTGAAGCGTGTGACCCAGTTTGGGCTGCCGCGTAAAGGCCACAATTTGTTATGGCACAAAAGAAATAATACAGTTTTGTTTATTTTTTTTCCACAAATATTATACTCTATAATACGAATTGCACCCACTGAAATCGTGCACCACTAATTGACCACTGTGCCCACTGATATCGCATATCACTCGCTGGACCCATAGGCGATTGTAAATGTGACCATTTGAATAGGTGGCCAGACATTAAATTTATGACCGGGCCGTCTCCAGTTGCGCATTTCGTTTGGACAGATTGTTGACAAATGTCACGGGAGTTCGCATTGTCCGTCCTCAAACGTGGGGTGCTATGCTAATTACCAGTGCAACAGCTCAGACAGCTCTCTGACAGTCTGTTCGACTACTGCGCACGCCCACACATTCAGCTTCAGTTCCAGACAGACGACGCCGTGATCTATGGGTGCTGCCAGAGGCTCAGCCAGTTTGCACGTCACAAATATCACAATCAAAATATATGTATGTATATTTAAAAAGTATTTTTTACACCTTGAAAATGTACGTATTTATCAAACATATAATAAAATAAATAAATGTGCTAACATTCTATATTGTTTACTAGTCTTGAAATGTCAACGTGTAAACCTTATCGAAATGTCACCGCAACGCACCCATTTGATAATAAAGACATTAATTTATGCGCTTGCATAGTTCTGCTTCAATTTGAGTGCTGAAACTTGATTAATCAATTTTCTTGATTTGCAAAAAGCCACCTGAGTGGGGTTTGAGCTCATGTAAAACAAATTGTTTTAAAAAATGTAACTTAATAAATGTTCTTAAGTCGAGAAAATGTGTCAATTCTGGGAGCAGAATTCTATTCATGGTTTGCTTTTGCAGCTAAATTAATTCTTGGAAAATTGTTTATAGGGTGAAACTTCAAAGTTGTAGTTGTTGGTGCTGGCTTAGCTGGGCTGCACGTAGTTTACAGCACTGTTTTTAAGCAACACTAATCACCCATCAACGCTGTTTGACACTGGCACGCGCGCCCGCATGTAGCCCATTGAATGTTCAGCTAAGGAGTTCATCATATGCATCCAGAAAGAAGAACAAACGAAAATTGAATTTTCCCTGAGGCGATAATCAGCGAGTGCTTAACTCGAGTCATTCAACATGCACAAGTTGCATTTTATTTTTAAATGTGGACCGTGGGTGTTCCTCGGAAGTGCCAGCTGCCTTTTAAATCTACTTCTCTTCTTTTCGGGTTACATCCAAAGTGATGTACTTAGAGGCCCGCCTCAATAATGTGCCATTAAAGTATTAACAGCACTTGGCCCACAGTGGGTGTCTAAGCCCAGCAGCTGCCAGCCTGCCCAGCTGGCTAGACGACACTTCAGGTTTTGGAGTAGCTGTCTGGCTGGCCGTAATCGATGAGTGAACATTTGTAGCTGTGTTCTAAATGTTGCTGAGGATTTGCGCTTAAATAGACGCTGAAAACTGAACATCAATCAGCGCAGAGAACTGTTTACATGTCTTGGGGTATCTACTATGTAACGTATCCAATTTTTAATTGCTTTGAAATTCTTCGACAAGCTGACAAGCCTTAGATACTGATCTACGAAATGTGGCTCATCGTTGCCTAACGGTGGTTTTTTGATTAAATTCAATTCAATGCGATTCAATGTGATATATATATATATATATGTATGCACGAACGCCAACACCTACCCCCTAGCCTACCGCAACCTAATCCCTCTTTATAGACCCGCTTTCAATTTGATTTTGTTTTGATTGCGTCTCTGAGCGCCTGGCTACCAGTTTTTCCAGCGGCGCTTGTTGAACCTGTTGATTTGCCTATCAGCACTTGTCGTTGTCGTCAATGTGTTGTTGTTGTTGCTGTTGTTTCTGTTGGGCTGGCTTTCCATGGCATTGCCACACAGTTGGCAAAGAAAGCAATGCCTATCTGTGGCATTACATCAGGCCGGCCAATCGATATTTACATTTATCTCTCTGCCTCTCTCCGAACTCTCGCACAGCCACATTTTGATTTGGCAGATTGATTTGTATCTTGGCCAGCCTAATGAAGACAAATGTCTGGGAAGTCTGGGCGGTCTTTAGGCTTTTTGTTGCAGCTTAATTGATATGTGGCCACAAAATTAATTCCACTAATTGAACATTTTTGTTAAATCAATGAACAAACGCGCTAAGCTTTCTTTTGGCCTGGGCGTTAGATGTTTTTCCTCTTGCAAGTATTCTCTAAGCCAATATATTGCCTGGCAGCTGCTGTCTCTTGTTTGACAGTTGGTAGAAGTTTTTGGCGCAGTTTTGTTACGTTTACTTTTTGTCTTTTTGTCTGCCCCCCTTTGACGCACGCGGCGTATGCGCAATTTTATATCACTTTGCCGGGACTTTTGCGTCATTGCCGTGAAATTCTTTCATAGATTTAATTTGTTTGACAGCTTATATAAAATAATGCTCAGGTATATTTTCCACAGCCCTTGAGTTGAGTGAAGCAAATAGATATATTGTTAAACAAAAAAATAAATTTATTTTTTTAGTTTAAAAGAGAAGGCAACTAGAGACTTTTTTAAATAAATCGATATTATAAAAAATATGTAGGAATATTTGAAATGGGTTTATTGGGAAATTTAAGTTTTTTTTGTTTTGAAAAAAAAACAACAATTTTGAACAATCATAAATTGCCTCTTAACGACAGGCCAAATCTCTTCAGTAGCTAATTGCCGTATGCTAGGCCTTAATTTATCTTAACGATAGCTTATAAAAAGCAAATGGAATTTTTACAAATGTGAATGTAGAGCCATATTTTTGTTTTAATTTTTGCTTGAGGCTTTCAAAATGTTTTAATTATTATAATATTTATTTTCTTATCGGTGTGCTGTCTGAATGACTGAGCTATCTTTCACTTTTGTGCATAATTATTTTTTGTAAAGCCCTTGATTACACATTTAAGCGGTAAAAAGTTGTTTTCATTTATTTGAAATAAGTATTTGATATGCTGGCAATTTATTAATTGAATGTATCATAGTGAAATATTCACATTTTTAAATTATCTATTTATATATTATCTATCTGTATCTGTCTATACATTGATTTATATATCAACGAGTTGGATTGGGCAAATGACTGCTGATCAACTCAACTCAACAGCTTAAACGTCGATCTAACAAGCGAGAAGTCGCAAATTCAAATGTCGCTAACAGCAAGAAATTAATATAATATTGTAGAATATATTTTTTTAAACACTTCAGATTAATCCCAGACAGTGCAATACGTACTTTACGAATGCCAGACACGGCAATATATCAGCAATATATATATATTTTTTTTATTTGCTCAAAAACAGCAGGGAATCACTGTGAGAAGCAACCGTTATCTGCAGTGGAAGCTCATGTGATCTCTGGATCACGTTGAACACAAATCAAAAAGAAAACTGACCACAGATATGTGGGCTGCCACATGCTAATAGAAAAGCACTTTGAGAAAAAAAAAAAAAAAAATAAAAAAAAAAACTCCAAAACAAAACGCGTTACAGTTTAGGTGTGAAAATCAGCCGGAAAGGCGAGCAGACGATGGCTAAAAAACGTTTGCAGCCGCAAAACAAGAAATTGCAATTTAAATGCGATAAATTAAATGGAAATGGGCAAGGGAATCAGGAATCAGGAATTGAGAATTGGGCATAAATAATGCGCGTTTCTGGCCAAATTGACGCGGCGTGCAAATGAAATGAAAATTGAAACGAGAGCCAAGTCAAGTGATAAATCTTTCTATTAGCCAAAGTGCGCACGTAGACCTAGGCCAACAACTGTAGCAGTAACTGCCAGCAGCAGCAGTAACTGCAGCAGCAGCAGCAGCTTTGTTAGCGCCGCCGCCAACGCGACTGCAGCCTGGCGATTTTAATCGCGTCGCCGCCGCCAGGCTCGACTGCATAATTTATAAAATCCATTTTAATCAGCGCGCGCGCTGCGCTAAGAAATTACTTTGTCTGCATTTAAATGGCAAAAACAGGGCCAAGTGCTGAACTTGGCCCAGCGGCAGGTGTTGCCGCGTCCAGTGTCTGGGACCGCTTTGAGCCTGGCCCTCTCGATTCTGGCCAGTACGTGCCGTAGGTGTGTTAATTCGAGCTGATTGCGTAGCGCATTGGCCGCTTTGCTCATTGAGTTGTCAGTGCGTTGTCTCCGCCTTGCCAACTGCTCCATGATAAATGGCCCACAATTATGTCGGCTGCGTCTATATCTACGGACATCGATGTTCTGCCGCTGCTTCTTCTTCTTCTTCTTGCTGTTTGGTTCAAAGGCAGCATTGCCGGCAAACATAAACTAAATGAAAAAAAACCAAGGCTAATTGAATAAACACGCCGAAACGCGCGAGAAAGCAGCGTCTAGAAACATATTGTATCTATGTATCATAAGCTACTTATTTGTCTCTCATTGTGTGTGTACGTGTGTGTGGATGTGTGTGTGTATGTGTGTGTGTATGTGTGTGTGTGTAGTTAATCCTACACACAAATTGACACAAGTGGCTGCCAAACAATTGTCACACATTTATACAAAAAAAAAAAAAAACGCGCAATGCACGCACATTTTCAAGCGTTTACAAACGCGCGCGATTATTTTGACGTGCTATTTCAAAACTTAAAGTCAAAGCTTTTTTAAATGGAAATGTTAAAAAAAAATATAGGAAGGGCTAAACCTAACTATGCTCCGATTTCGTAAATAGCTTTTAAGAGCTATGTATGTACAATTTCTTTTGAGCTAGAAATTTCAGATATATTTAAATATATGTACGTAATGCTCCCTTTCCTTCTTCTATGCCTGCTAACTATAAGAACCTATATGTACTTAATTTCTTCGATCTAGAAACTTCAGATTTATATAATTATATATACCATACTCCCGTCTGCTACTCAGTTCTTTTGCGGCAATTGAAGAGAGGCAGCAGCAGCAGCAGCAGAAATTGATCTTGTCGCTTGTCACCAACTGTGGGTCAGTTTGTCAATCTGTGAGGCAATCAACGATGCGTGCCGCACGCATTTATGTGTTAGGAGTATTCCTTCAATCGATGCAATCAGTAGGAGCTCGACTTTCAGTTGAGTTGCCCTTCTGCCATACTAACTTAGTGGCCATTTTTTGTTTGATTATCAATCAAGCGGCAAATCAGCGTCAAATGATAGGCAATTGGTCTGGCTGGTGCTGCAGCATATACATATATATATATATATAAATGCATACAGCTGATCATTATGCAAAATTCCGTGGCACAACAGGGTCATTAACTGGCCACAAAAGCGCGTTGACTTCTGCGGTCAAATTCATAAATCAGCTGCCCTCCAACGTAAGCAGCCGACTCCCCTCCCCCTTGCCACCCAGGCAATTGAGCTGGAATGCAGCTCACAGTTCGCAGCTCTTAAGATAGATCGCGGCGCAGTCGCAGTCGCAGATAAATTGATGATATGGGGCGGGCAGGCGCAGCTGGTATACTTCAAGAACGTATGGATCCATTGACTAATAGTGTTAGATTCGCGCACGGCCGATAAGCGTTTTGTTACCAGTCCCAAAACTAGCTCTCCAATTGTCATCAATTATATTGATTAATAGTATTTCAGCAATAGGCACAGGCCCCTCCTGCTCCACACTCGAAAATAGTTGTGTTACGTTTTTTTTTTTTTCGAGTGCGCGTTCACTTTTATTATTGCCATAAAAAATAGTGAGGAAAAAAAACTGCCATGCTAAATATGTCAACGCTTATCGGTTGTTGGCCCGCAAACTTTTTTATTTTGATAAGAATTCCTGCGAATCGCGCGGTCAGCCAAAGCTAATTATGTGTCCAATTGGAAATTGTCAGCTGACTTCCGCTGACTTATGCAGGCATTAGCTTTAAGGCAGGTCATGTGAACGCCTCTCACTCGGCTAACAGTTCTTAAATGCACTGTTTGTAAGAGTTCAGTAGCATGAGCACTTAACCCAAAATGTTATCTCAAGCAGCTAGCCATAACTATTTCCGGTTTAAAGGCTTTGCAGTTAAGATAAGGCTGTCGCACACGTGTTTACGAAGACAAAACTGTTTCTGGTGCTCAAAATATTAAATACAAGACAGGCAGTTGTTTCCAACGGAACCATCTATATATTGCTTTGGCTTTGCAAAGCTTTCCCTTTTCAACTAAAAAGTTGACATTTGGAATAAGTTTTCTCTATAAATATTTATAGCTTCAAACTCTACAATATTATGCTCCTGCATGTCTTAAGTTTTCCTTTCGATTGCTCGCTTCAGCTGAAGCGCTGCCATTTGATGGTCTGGCGAATTATTTCAGCTCCATTTCCCATTCAAAACGCATAGACAAGAATGCATAAATAAGTTTAAAGAATGCGCAGTTGTCGACGCACATGTGTGTGCTGCACACACAGAGTTTTGGCATAAACAAAAGGCCAAACCGGAAGGCGGCATAATGAATGTGGCACTCGAGATCGTTGCAATTGGCTTTTATGTGGCCGTTGTACATAATGGGCGGTAATCCAAGAGTGCGCCACTTAATTATCACCGCAGATACAAAAGTATCTATAAATTGTACTTATTATAAATGTACTTTATGACTACAGTAGTCCCTCGCTTTGCAGCCTCTGGCAGCTGGAATTGTCAACATCGCTGCTGCTGTCGCACTCAAGTGCATTTTTATGATCGCTCATTAAATTTATGGCTTTTAATTTGTCGGCCTTTGTGCGTGCTGCGTTGATAAGAGCCCATCTCAATACCAAATCTCGGTCTCAATCTCAGACGCCACACACACGCACGCACCGCACTCAAGTGCTGGCAGCTTGTTAGCTAGACACAGCAAATGATTGATATTTGTTTATGGTATTTTGTTGCACATTTTTGTGGCAGCCGCAGCGATTTATGTGGCGGGAGTATTAACATTTTTTCAGACATTTAAGACACGCTTCATATGCCTGGCTTAAGGCCAAAGAAAGCGTGTGAAAAAAGCGTTTCATATCTTTTAATTGCATTATTGCTCAAACGTGAAAGTGGGTGGCAACTCTACAGTTACAGTGCTGCCAATTTGATTAAGGCGGAGAATATCAAAATTTCAGCTCTTATGCGGATTTATTGAGCGGGCTGTAAATTGTAAGTTTTAGAAGCTGTGGGAAGAGACTATATAATAGAGTGAATTATAGTTTTTAATTACAATTCAATTGTTTGCTAATCATATATTTGCGATTACTCTATAGTTGCAGTGCTGCCCATTTGCTTTCAACAATTTGCTCTCACAGGGATGTAAAGTGAGTAAGGGGTGATAAGGGAACAGACATAGCTAATATAATAATAATATCTATTTTATTTATGATTCTTGATTTTAATCTATTTATGGTAAAGAGAAAGCATCTGCTTTCTGCTTTCATGTTACTCCAGAGAGAAAGAGAAGTGCAAGACATAAAAACAAAGGAAATAGACAAACATTAAATACAAATTTACTAGTTTTGATAAGATTATAAAAAACGCAACCAAAGAAAATAACTAGCTTATGTAGGCGTTGGTGTAGGTGGAAAAGAAAATAGTCATGAATGAGAATTTCAGTTCGTGTTGATTGTATTTATAGAGCGAATAACAAATGAAGTATAATCAGCCCAGGGTTCTACTATAACGAACTCGAAGACAGTAAAAAAATGCAAATTACAAATTATTATCCACAGCTGCATCCGCCTCTGGCAAGCATTAAAGTTGCAGCTGTCTAAGGAAGAGAGTGCCATATGGAAGTGGCAAGGGTATAGAATATTCGTTGCAATGCTGCACAAAGTCAACTTCATGCACTCAATACTTATCATTCGAATATATATTTATTGCAGTCTTAAGTACTTTTTTCGAAATTTACGCACTTGCTCCATTGACCGACTTCGTACGGACGCAGCTCATGTCTCGATCATATAATTCAAAGTAATATAGGCTGCCCCTCTACATGCCCCCTCCACCATGCAAATCCTTGCCAAAACACGTAGCACACAATCAGCTAATTGGATGTGTGTGTGCGTGCGTGTGTGTGTGTGTGTGTGTGTGCGTGCGTGCGTTTTGGTGTCGTCGCATTTTGTGGCATTCATTAGCATTTCGAAACGGGAGCCTCGCCCATAAGCGATCTTTAATGGGTAGTACGTGTTGCGGATTTCTGTAATTAATGTGATCCGTTGTGACCTTAACAGTGTGTTGTCAGACTGATTAAAAAGTGTTGGGAAACAAGTTGTAAATGCGCGCAAATGAAACGGAAAACGGCGAAAAAGCGAAAATCCCAGGAATTTCAAAAGCTCATCGAACGGTTTTATTGTTTTTATTTATTTCTTTTATTTTATACTCCTTATGTTGTCATTTTTAATGGACAATGCTACCAGTTGGGCCCAGTTGTCAGCCTAATTAAAGCGAACATGTGCCAAGATCAATGTCGATGGCGCCGCACCGAGTCCGTGCCTCGCCCGCGCCTGTATCTCACGGATACTTTAGCGAATGCAAAAGTGCTCCTTTTTTTTTTTTGTAAAACTACAAAAATTAATTTATGCCATATTCATATATGACTTGTTTGCGGCTTAATTGCGTTTTTAAGAAAACATTTACTGACAAATTGACTGCCCCCCACACTCCCCCCTCCGCCCAACTCTATATTAAGCGAATTATGCGCGTTTTGCATGCGATTTATGCACAACATGCGAATTTCGATTGTTGTCGTTTGTTATTGCCAGCAAATGGCATTGAACTTTCGGGCTTTGGGGGCTGAACATTTTAACTGAGTTGTATTTATATGAAATCTAAACGCTGACAGCCTGTCAAACGCATCCGCGAAGAAATCTTGAACTTAATCTAAATAACTTTTATGCAGTCCCACCTTTTTGCTATGCTAATGAAATGTTTGCAAAAGAGAAAGAAACCACGAATCTACCACGAATCCTCTTAAAATGGGTGAGTGGGGTATAATGGCTTGGTGCAAATGGATGTAACAGGCAGGAGAAGACATCAACGACTCCTCTATATATATATATATATTTACATACCCTCTATCCTATATACCCTACTGCAGATCGAGCTTATGACGTATTGTCAATATCTCAAACCGTTTTAATAAAATCGATAAATATAGATTTTGGTATAAGATTTGGAAACTTTGATAGATAGTTCCTCAAAACTTTGTTGGTTCTCGTAAAGTATATACAGATTCAAATATTTCACATTTCGATCGAACTATAAGAGCCGAAGTAAGCCAGCAGAGGGCAAGGATAAGAGACGAAGAATGTAGAGAAGCATATGTAGAAAAAAAAGCTAGAATATTTATAACGGCAGCTTGGCAGTGAGTCAGGGTATCTACTAGTCGTGCACTCCCAACTAGAGCACACTTATATGCTTTTTTTTTGGTAGCGTAGGATGTGACAGAGTCGTGAGCTGCTCATAACTGTGAAAGAGCCGTCTTGATGGGTCGCTAAGCTAGGCCCAAAATAATGTCAGCGATTTGCATGCAAATTACAGAAGAGTTTTGGTTTTATTATAATTTCAGTTTTTTTCTGCTGCACATAAGGAAGTTGCGCTAACAAGGCCGTTAAGGCCATTAAACTTGGTGCTGCAGCAGCTGGGTGGCAACTCTGGCAGTCAAAGTGCAAATATGTGACCCGTCAGGCGACGCCCACACATTACTCAAACTCACGCCCAGACGTGAACTACAATTCAATTCAGAAAAGGTCTGCGTTGCCCTTTTAACCGCAGCCTAATGAAGCTGAAGCTGAAGCTGAAGTAGAAGCTGCGGCTGTAGCTGCAGATACTTTGGGTGTATCTGAGCGCTGCGGCTGCGCGCCGGGCTAAATTTAGCGGCAGCCGCTGCCGCTGCCGCCGCCGCCTACGATAAATCAAAGTTAATCAGATCTAGTTTCGATTGGGTTTTTATGGACGCTTTGCTGGCCCGCATTGGCCACGCCATTTAAATTAGCTGCCGGGTTATTTATCGCATTGTTGCCGCTCGCAGGTTTCGTTTAGCGCCAGGATGCCAAACGGACAGACGCACAGACGGCCAGACATGACGGCTCAGACACAAAGGCCCAGACTCCGCAACACAAGACAAGGCTCGAATGGTAGCTGAGTGTATCTTACAGGCCTAAAACGAAACGGAACGGAACGGAACTGCATGCCTGCCAATGGCTAGCCGATAATTACGCATATTTTGTTGCCTGTTTTGATGGCGCTCTTTATTTTTATTCAATTTTTTTTAACTTATGCCCTCAGATCCGCAGGGTATTATAAACTTGTCAAGCAATTGGCGAATAGATTAACACACATATATTGTGTGCTTGTTAAAGTTAGCGAGGCAGTGAGATTTAATCGGGCTTAGTCAATAAAAACTTAGTCTCTACAAATGTTTGCAAAAATATTATTTAACTAAAAATAAAACTAATTAAGAGGCAATAGAAGTGAACTTTTCGGAATTTCTTAAAATTTAAAATTAGGAAATATTTTGGATATATTTTTTATATTTTTAGTTAGAATTTCCCATAAGCTCTGCAGATCTCAGGATCATTTTTCAGGGATGTTTCGAAATTCGAAATTCTTAAAATATACAAAAATATCTATTGTTTTGAAATTAGATAAATGCCAATCTGAACTTACAAATGTTGAAGAAAAATTATTCCGCTTATAGATCAAAATCTTTATAGATAAAAAGTTTCATGAAGTATTCGTAATAAGAATATGAAATATATTTTTTACCAGAAATTTTTTAATTTAATAAAATCATTTAGAATAGAAGAATTCGGTTTTACGCAAAATGTTTCTTAAGTTTTTCTCTTTTTCCAATTTATAAAGCATTTCCGAAAGAATAACAACCAATGGCAAGCTAAATCAGCTCAAGAGCAAATCCACTTCGGCGTGTTAATAATTAAGCCGCTCAGAAAAGTGCTTAAAGTTCAATTTCTTATATGTGAGATCGGCCATCGTTGGGTTTTTAGTAGCTGTTAAATGGCCAGATACACAGTCGGTGGTCCCGAGTATCGATGCAAGTGCTTGGCTTGTTTTTAACACCCAGGCACGTTGGACGCAGACGGACGACGCGGAGCAAGTCCCAGTTGAAGCAGCAAGTCAAATGGGTTTCAATTTACACACTTGTCGCCTGCTCCTCGAGCCGCTGCTTGCCCACATATTTGCCCAGTTGAGGATTGGCAATGGCCTGGCCTGGCCTGGCGTTGTCAACGCCTGGGCTAAGGCGCTTATTTATTTGCTGAGAGCGACGGATGGAGAGCTAGACAGAGAGAGCGAGAGAGAGACAGAGAGAGAGGGGAGAAAAATGTATCGTATCGCAATTATAAATCAGTTTAAGTCGCTTGTGGAGCCCCTGACATTAAGCAATGAAACCTTTGAGCTTTGTTTAGCTTTGTCAAGTGGGCTGGGCTAACTGTCCCCCTGTCAATCCTGGGTCGGCTTTCCACGCTCCGTGTGGCACCTTTGTTTGCGCAACGCTGCCCGTTGCCCGCTGCCTGCTGCTGATTGCCAAACATTGGGCCAATGAATGAACAACTGAACAAATGACTGATTGCCGACGTCTGACGCCAACAAGCTATCAGTGTATCTATCAAGAGAACTCACACGGATCTCTATCTTTATATCTCCCTCTCCCCCTATGCATATGTCTGTGTTTGCTAATAACTCAACAGCTAATCAGCGCGCTCGAAGGGGTGAGACGGAGGGGGCGTGTGGCAACGCAGCGTGTAGTCCGCAATTAAACGAGCAGAAATGTATCTTTGTATCTTTTATCTGGCAACTGCATCGACGAGCAACAAAAAAACAAACAGCACAACACAGCCGCCAGTTGTAATTGCCAAAGCCCATGCCGAGTTTCGGCTTGCCATGTGCATTAGACAAATCAATTATGCTGTCCCGTGTCTTGCTGCCCTCCCCCCACCCAACTACTCCCGGCGACTATTTTCTTTTATTGGGTGCGGCCAAAGTCGTGCCGCAGATGCAAACACGATTGTCCCGAGACTATCTAATGATTGCTGTTGTCGCACGAGCTGTGGGAATCAGATTAAACTTATTTACACCACAAAAGATAGTTTTTTTTTATATTTTGTTTCTTGTTTTGCAAAATGTTTTTATAAATAAGAAAGCGGAAAGTTTTGGCTCCTGAAAACACGAAGTAATCTAAATAAATATGAAATTGCACTCAAGATTTATAATCTTATCTTATTATTATTATTACTGGGATAACCATTATTATGCAAAAGACACGAGTAAATTATTGTTTTTTTTCGTGAATAAAGACAAATGAAATATACAAATTAGGCAAATCAAAAAGGTATGCTGAATTTGAACCAGCGACCAGCCCCTTGTATGTCCAGCGCTCAGAGTAGAGAGTGAAAAGAGAGTAAGAACAAAGTTTGAGACATTTTATAATTTGTAGAATTTTCAGGAGAAGTCTCTTTGGATGCAAATATCTTGCATTAGCTGATAGCTCAGTTATCGCAAAATCTCAGCATGCATAAACATTGCAGCTCCATATCTATGACATAAACTTGAGTGAAGTTAATGTGAGTCGAAAAGTGGTTCGATGGCTGCGCAGATAAGCTGGAAATCGTCTTGAGTTACACAGACAACCATCAGATCGGAGTGTTAGCAGCTCTATATAGCGCACTCGCAATCAATTCATAAGTTAAATAAATGATGAGTGTGAATATCAGAAATGATTGCTAAAGGATTTTCGCTTAGTCTATGGAAAATGGGGTTATTGACGCATGTTTTGGCCGCGCGGCGTGTTTGGTTGGTTTTTATATATTTCTTTTTTTTTTTTTTTTGTTTTCATTTTGGCGTCTGCTCGCAGGAGCTATAAATAACAATAAAAGCGCAAAAAAAGTAGTTGCTTAGAAATCAGAACAGAATAGAATCGCGCAGAACTACTTCAGAGATGCCTCGCAAGGCAATGCGGTTTTTGGCATGTGATTAATGCCTGTCCGTGCTGCTCAGTTGTTGATGCTACCGCAAGGCGAGCATTTTTATGGGGTGCAAGAATAATTATTCCAAAGAAAATATTAATAGAAATGAAAACAATCAAATTGTTGGGCTAAGTTCGTGTGTGTGCCTGTGTGTGTCGGTGTGTGTCGGTGTGTGTGTGTATGTGAGTGTGTGCGTGTGTGGCATGCCACACTGGCCAACTGTCTTGACTTTATTTTCTTGCGGCAAGTCAATAAACAGAACCCAAGCAAAACACGGCCAAAAACTGGTACCACAACGAAATGCAGTAGAAAGCGCACAAATTTTCATTCATGCCACAATTTTTCTTCGTTTTTCTTTTTTTTTTTTATTATTTTCTTTTTTGCAGTCCTCGGCTAGGTGTCGAGCTGTAATTTGCATAAATCACAATTACCTGTCAATCGATAAACGATCTCAACACGCGCGCAAAGTGTGAAAATGTTCAGTTATAGCCATAACAACATATACAACAACAACAGCAACACCAACAACAACAACTTTGTGGCAAGTGCTGAATGTTGGCCGCAACGCATGACAAATGCTCCAATGCTCCATGCTGCCAACACTGGACACTGGGGGCTTTGGGGGTCTGGCTGGCATTGCGCCAGACCTCGTGTATTGTTAAACGTTTTCCAAATGGGCGGCTTTTTATTGCAGCCCGAACAAAAGACGGCAAATGCGACTGATTGCACAGTAGGCGAATTGTTGTTGTTGTTGTCGCGTGTCTACAAGGTGGTCGCGACATTAGCTGACAATGCATTTGACAAGCGGTTAACAAGCAATGGGGCTGCCAGATCAGCGAAGTATTGTCAGAGTGTTGGAAAGCGATATATTTATTATGATTTATGAATATGCTTTTTGTAGGGAGCGAACTTTTGGGCTGCTTTGGGGTCCAAAATATAATTCAAGTATTTATGATATGCTCAGCTATGTGCCGGTTTAGATACACAGTTAATAAAGTTAATTTATATGTAAGCACGATTCCGAGTATAGATTCTTCTGTATCTTCTTTACTTAAAATAATTTGTATCTATTTGACTGTATATCAGATACAGATGAATCCTTACCTTTTTTATATATCTTTAACGTAAAAGCTTCACAGTTTGAGCAGCTCTCTCTCTCTCTCTCTCTCTCTCTCTCTCTCTCTCACTCTCTCTCTCTCTCTCTCTCTCTCTCTCTCTCTCTCTCTCTCTCTCTCTCTCTGTAAATAGCTAGTTCAACTTAAAAAATAGGTTTCAAGAATTCCTGAATTTATATTCCTAAAAGACCGTTCTCTTGTTCTCTCGCATTCTTCATCTCTTTTACTCAAAAGAATTCTTTTATTATTATTCTTTTATATTTTACAATATGTATCTTTTTATCAAAGATAAATTTTTTAGAATTAAAACTACTTTGCTCTGAAGATAGAAGCAGTTCATTTTCTCATTAGTTGGCTTCTTTTATCTACATGTGTTTAAGTACAGAGCTTGTAAGTTTGTCAGTTTGTGATAAAACATTTTAAATAGTTTTTTAACAAGGCGAAATTGTTAAGAAACACTCTCAGCTGTTCCTCGCGTCCCCCCTAGAAAATGCACTGTTCCCACAATCTTTCCAGCTGGCATTCACTCGCCTCGCCCAGGCACTCACAGCAATATTCATTTAGTCGAGCATTTATTCAATCAAGCGTGCCAAACATTCAGCTTATGGATTCAAGTGTAAAATAATACAATTTCATGCCGCATTATGGGGTCAATTAAAGCAAACATTTAAATAATAATTAAGACCGAGGCGTAACCAAAAATAGAAACAAAAATAGAAGAAAAAAAAAAATGAAAAGAAAACGATATTAAAGAATCGAAATTTTATAATAGCTTAACACATCGTAAAGATTTTCTCAGCCCAATAATATAATGCCATATAACGTAGAAATTTTTAATGGAAAAAACTTTACGCAGATGGCCGCGATGAAAGCCACAATTTTCCTCATTTATGATGCATGTCGGCGACAATAAAGCCGCTAAAGATAGATAGATACTTGCTTTAGATACTGGGCTATTGAGCAATGGTCTTATCTAAATTTATTTCGTATTTGTTTATTTAGTTGTTTTACAATTTTTATGTGCATTTTTGGAATTGGAGCAGACACTTTCACTCTCCATTCCATGCTTATCGATATCTATTGAAAGGGCCTGCATACGATATGTATTTGTATTTTTATTTTTATTTGTGTCTATATAAGATCTGAATTTTATTATCTGCTTTGCTCGCTTTTAATAGGCACTGTCTCGCACACATTGACAGATTTCTTATGGCTCTATTATTGTATTACTTTTTTCCTTTTAGTTTTTTTTTATATTTGGATTGTTTATAAATAGCTTGATCTTGAGTTTTAGTAATTTTTACTTGCATGTTAATTTAATTAATGGCCAATTACCAGAAGTTCGTTTAAGATTCTATGGAATTTCGGATAATATTTATGAGCTCTGGCTATTATAAAGACTGACAGCGGTCAGCTAATAAAACACGAATAATAATAATAGAAATTGCTCTTGAATCTATAAAAACACAACTCACTCCGCTCAGGTTTGGGGCACTTGAAATACGATAGTTTTCTTATAGGGGAAATTGTAACCTTATATGAATTGGTCCGAGAACCTGCTAAGGCTATTTAAACTGAAGACCACACTACGAGGTCAAATGAAGAGACACAACAATTTACAAGCCTATTATGCTGGAAAACACAATAAAGATACAGTATCTGAAGCTGAATCTGTAAATGAATGTATGTGTGTACATATGTAAATGTATCTGTCTCTATATATGGTTGAGTCTGAATTCGCATTAGAATTTGTGAATGTTTCTTTAACAGCAAATGTATCTGAGTCTGAATTTGTATCTATATTGTAACCATAAATGTATCTGATGCTGCAAATTGGAAATTGATGTATTTCTGTATGAATGCATAACTGCATAACTGCAACTGTCAAAATATCAGTATGTGCATTTGCGTATGCGATCTGTATCTGCACATGCTTAAATTTATCTGCATCTCAGAATATAAATGTATCTGTATCTGTTTCCTTGACTGATGAGGTAACACTTTAAAAGTTTTGCTGGCCTCGTATTTGTTTAAAATTTTAACTGCCCCTGCCGCGGAGGCGGGCGTTAAGTTTGTTTATCACATTGTGTCAGCTACTTGCAGTTTTTTTTGTTTTTCTATCTTGCGGATACATGCACGCACACACACGCACACTCATGCTCGTTGCGCGTTCGTGTTTTGCAGTGGTGTGAAGTGCGAATTACCAACAACAACAACAACATCCACAATTTGCATTTGCGTTCAATGAGCCACTGACCTAAGTCAATATATTTTGCTTTGTGCCGGCCGTGTACAAGTGTATCTGTAGCTATGCCCTGTAGCTGTATATGTATCTGTAGCTGTATATGTATCTGTATCTGTATCAGTATCTGTTTATGTATCTGCAGTAGGTGCGTGTGTGTGTGTTACCCGGCATTCATTTGCGCCGATAATTATGACGTGTGCGCGCAATAACAACAAAAACAACAACGACCAAAATTGCTGACGTTGCAGCGTTTGTTGTCGTTGTTGTTGTTGCTGCCGGTCACTCGATAAGCGACAACGTCGCACTTTTCATTTTTATTTTGCTGCTCGGCTTCGATTGCAGCGTGCAGCTCGTTTTACAGATACTTTTTTCGCTACGTTACAATTACACACGAATTTCAGCTGTTGTTGTTGTTTGGCCTGCTAATTTATTTGCAACATTTGCTGTGAATTAATTGCAAATGCAGCTAAGCGCGCTTTGCGCTATTTACGCGCGCACAAACACAGCTGCAGATACAAAATGTATCTATAAGATACAATGTTGGATTACAAATACATACATAAAGCAGACAGCATTACACGTGCGACCTGGACTGCTAGCAAATGGAGCGCATGAATTGGCCAAAGTATCTGTTCGATGGGTTAGCTGTTGTATCTGTGTAGCTATTGCTGTTAGTATCTGTATCTATATCCTCTAGCTGTATCTGTATCTGAACATCAACATTTTGGGAAGCGTTGGCTGATGATAACCGCTTTGGCTGCAACGATTAAACTTTAACTAATTGAAATATTTGCTTTTATTTCGAGAGAGTCTGCGAGTTGCGGGCTGGGTGGGGGTAGCATGTCAAATGTCTGGCGGGTTGACAGCTAAATATATATATTTGCCCCTTGACGTTGACAAGGCGACAATTTGGCTGCACGCACAATAACAACAACAAGAACAATTCGTTGCGCTCCAGATTCCAAGTATTTACATGTTTAACATATCCATCTATATATAAATACATATATTTGTGCCCCGAGCCGTGTCATATGTGTGTCAGCAGGCAGCTCCAATGCCAATTCTATTTCGGATTACCAAGCCGAAGCGAACCAAATCCAATCCCATGACATGGCTAAATCATGTCAAGCAGACGCAAATGGTGCCGCCCGCAATACAAATGGAAACGCTTTGAACTTTGACTGCAGCTCGAATTTACAATATGCGGGGCCAACCCCTACTTGCCCACAAATCAATTGGTGCTGCCGTTTGGGGAGCTATTAGCAGCTTTCTGAACTAATTTCTTTTTTATGGGGAGGCTACATGGCTGGCTGATTATGTCAAGAATGGGCGACAGTTTCTGAAGTTTAGGTTGTGGGAGAATTCTGCTTAACATTTTTGGCTCTTGAGAGTACTGCGATAACAGAGTCTCATAATTATTAACTTTACAATAAAGGTTACTTGGTTATGTGTCAGGGCAATACGATTTTTCTGATCTTAAGTTTAAGAATAAAGAAAGCACCTTTTAAGGTGCTGAGTAAATCTAATTGTAAAGCTTTGATGATATTATTTTTGTTAAGAAAAGTTAAGTTAAGGTTAAAGATATTTTACGTCCGTCTAGAAACTCTTGTATATATATTTTAGTTTGATTTAGGCAAATATTTTAAGGAAGCTTCTTAAAGCATACTCAGTTTTTAAATATCAGCTATAATATAAAATATTAGTTATCTTAACTTAAGTTTTTTTTTTTTAGAAAGCAGAAGTCATAGAAAATTAGAAAAGTTATTTGATTATAAGTACTATTTATATTAACTGTCCACTTAATATGAAATGCAAATAGAGCAGATAATTTTGACAAAATTTGTGTTTACAGCCTGGGGATAAGCCTCTAGTCTTGCCGAACTTTTCAGGGTCAGATACCAGTTGCAGCTGCTGTCAACAGCGCTCAAAGGCGGCATAGGACAGCAACTAGTTGCCGCTGCACTCAAGTCGTGGCACAGTGTGTGCCAAATATTTGCATACCGCATTAAGACGATCTCTCTCCCTCTCTCTCTCTCTCTATCTCTCTCTCTGTCGCTTAAGTGCTTCGAGTGCCTACACTATCGTCGTTATCATAATGTGACACATTAATGCTGTCATTAAATTTATAACAAAGTATGCGAAAAGAGTCAACAAAGCGTCCGATAAGACTTGCCGTACGAGCTGCTCTTTTTGTGGGCGTGTCACGAGTGCGAGCCGCCCCATTTGCCGAAGGCCTTTGACTGCAGCACGCTTCGTGCAGCTTGGCTAATAGAGCGTCAATTAATTAGCCGCTGCAAATTGTCACAAATCAATTAGACAATTTGTCGGCTGTTTGATTTATGTTATAAAAAACTAAAAGATATTTTTCATATATGCAAGTATATATATTTATATATCTTTTAATTACATGTGCGACATGCGGACAGGCGGCCAAAATGAACTGTTATAAGCCGCATGTTTTGCACGCATCGCTGTCAAAGCCCAAAGCTGTCAATTGCCATTTGGTAGACCCGTTCGCCAATACTCCCCGCCAGCCACCAGACCGCCCAGCTGCCCGCCCAACCGCCCGACCGCCCGCCTGTCAGCGCTCGCTGCTCCAATGTCTGGTTAGACGGCATTTTTTTATGCCACAAAAAAAAAAACGAAAAAAAAATGTAAAAGACACACAAAAATAGTTGCTACATAGAATCCATAAAACATTTTTAGCATTTGCAGACGTGCGGCTTTTAAAATTGTCTGGCACACAGAGAGATACAATTCTTGTATGCGGGCAGCAGACTGTCCGCACAGACTGTCATCAAGCGGAAGTGTTCGGTCGCGCACTTCTGGTGTCAACCGATCGAAGTTTGCCTATTATATGGGTTAAGCGAATGATCAATGGTCTGTTGTGGTTGTGGTTTTTCGCTTTTTTTTTTTCACTGAGTGACGGCGAAGATCTGGCTAAAGTTGTTCTTGGAAGCGTTCAAGATCAGTAGCTAGCAATAAAATCAAACTGTCACATTGACTAAGAATAATGGACTGCAAAGCATTAGCATTTAATATGAGAAGTCTTTTTCGAAATTAGTAACAGTTTATCTGTCATAAATCATTCTAAAGTTCTTCAAGAAACAAGATCAGTAGCTGGAATAAGATCTATGAGATCATATTGAACATGGAGATCTGTCGCAACCAGAAACTTTTATTATTCTGCATATTGACTGGCAGAGATCATGCTTAAACGCGTTCTAATAAGAAACAAGACCGGTAGTTGAAAGAAGATCGTAAAAAAGCTTTTAAACTATAGGCAAATATATTAAATATTTAAATAAAGAAGACAATTCTTCATCTGCTTTCTATCATAGAACAAGTTGAAATCAAGATCAGTAGCTGTAGTTAGTTCAAAAAGCTTTCTCTTTTGCAAAAAAAACAAAAGAAAACAAAAAAAGGACCTTGAAACTTAAAAATATCAAGCTCAGTAGATCACGGAAAATTGACATTCGCAGCCTTGACTTTAGAAATAAATATAAATTTTAATTTAATTTTTGTCTAGAACTGGCTTAATCTTAGATTAAGATCAGTTGATTTCAGCTACTGATCAGGTGTTGCTTTGTTGCTAAGTTGATAATTTCGAACAACTTGTGATTAACGAACAGCTTTTGAGATCTCTACCTGTAAAGCATTGCTGTAAGTCATTTATTACGTGAAGAAAGTATAGAACTTGGCTTAGGAATAATTTATGAATTAGGCACACAATAAATAGAGACATTCATTTCTAGCCTAAAGACTGAAATTATAAATCTGCTAAAATGGACTTAAAGCTCTGCTAATTGGTAAAAGCTTAATCCAATTATTCTCTCGCTCTCACCAGCTTTAATTTGCATGGAATTATAAAAGCTATGCTCTACTAAGTGATTAATCCATTCTCAAATAAAACTTGCAGCTGAAATTAAATGGAGTTCGTGTCTGATCAGCTGATAATCACCTGTTAATCAACTTGAGCAGCTGATCAATATTGATCGTGCGATAATATAATTGAATTAAACATGACTTTAATAGCTGACATACTGAGCAGCTGACAATTGTATAAAAAAACGATATGATCAATGGGGCGCATTTAGAAACCGATCACAGCCTCTAATGGCCAGTCAGCCAAATGAGTCAACACCTGCCCTGCGTAGAGCTGGGACCTAAACCTGTAGACACGGACACGGGCCGCCGTGTCGCTTTATTCTTGGCCTAAAAAGCTGAAGCGGCCCAAAACGGCAGGAGGCAGTCGCCGGTTGCCGTTGCTGTTGTCGGTTGCCGGTTGCCGTTTGCTGACACAGACGCAGCCACAGACGCAGCCACAGACGACGCCACTTGTCTTGTCGTGTCTCAAATTAATTAAAGACTCATCTACATATTTCATTTCCACTCCAACTGGTTGCGCCGATACAAGAAAATGCGGAAAACCAAAAACTTGACGCTGACCGCAACGTTGACAACGCCGCTGGCTGAGACGCCGACTGCGACGCTGGCAGCGGCGCGCGCAGCGGGCGCCTTCAAATTGGCCTGTCATTGGGCCAGGCGGGGCGGCAGAGTCAAATGAGGGCGTGGCACGTTTTCGAAATGCGCCCACAAACTATGTTTCCATCTTTTTCAGCTTTTTTAACAACTTCTTTAAAAGTTTTTTTTTTTTGACATATTTTTTAACATGCATATTTTTCTTGTATTTTTTTTTTACATTTTTACAACAGCTACAAATTGTTTGGTTGGGTTGTTTTAATTTGTAAGAACAACATGTTGCACATATTTTTGTGGCATATTTATATTTAAATCAGCCCAACGCCGAACTTTCACTCAAAAGCTCTTAGACAAAAGCGGCTTAGAGCATTGGCCCTACACGGTGGGCCCCATACTTTACACATTATTAGACTAATTTAATCAAATCAATGCACTCTTAATATCTAAGTTCATTTTTCATTAATGAATTGGGCTTTAGTCTTTGGGCTTCATTTGCTAGAGATAGCATTTAAGATTTTCGTTGATTCTTTCAAACGGTAGCTTTTTATTGTTAGGAGGTTACAGGCCATAAATTAGACGACAGTGAAAGCCACAAAGAGTTATAGATGGGCCAGTTTAGAGCTAGTTTAGAGCCTCGCACAGCTGGGGGGACGTAGCTTATGTGATTGAGCGCAGCCTGACAAATCCCATCAATGTCAACGTTTTTATCATTACAATAGATCTAGAAACTAATGAAAATGCTAGAACTAACACATATGCAGGCATTTTCATAAATTTTCTCATTTGCAATATGTGGGCGTGGCCGGATTGACAACAACTATGCCAATCTATAGCAACCCCTAAGTCGTCAGCTGTCAGTGTGTTTTATAATTTATACTTATGCGCATTTGCCCTATCGGATATTGGGCGAATGCGCAGGAAATCCGTTGACAACCCCCTCAACAAAAACAAAAAAGAGACACATAAGTATATATATAAAATGCAATTCGATTATTGGCACACCGAACAATAGCTGGCGATATGATAATAATAATTGCCTACAGAAACACGGGGGTAAAACAAAATATAAAAAAAAAAAAAAAAAAACGTAGCCAACTGTGAAAATGCGTTTGTTGGCAAAGGTTTATATTGAATGGGTGTTAATAAAAGATAAGATATGTATTTTTCAATTTGCTTGAGCTCTCTATAAGGGTGAGAGCGCAGTCGGCTTTCCCACAGCTAGCCATATTTTCTTAGGCAATTTTCCCTTTAACGGGGCGCCCAGCAATAAACATTTTACCACTCCGAATGCTAATAGATATGCGTATAAAGCGCTTATCTGAGCGACCATGCATATTCCGCAAAAACCCAATCTTAACTCTAAAGATTTATGGCCTTTGAACAGACAACTCAACTAGGCGGGCAATAATTATTTTTTAATAGCTTCAAAGTTCAACTGCTCAACTTGCCGGGTATCTATGAGATACCATTTAGTTGATTGATATGCATTGACTCTGTTAATGCTATTAAATTGTCAAAATACGCTGCCCACATACATAAATTATAAATTTAAAAACAAAAAAGGAGAAACACAAGTCGATCATAAAATCGGCGCACAGTAGTAAAAATCCATTGTGGTTGACTCTATAGGGCCTCTGTCAAATTATGTTAAATAACCACAAAGCGCTGCATAAATTTTATTATATGTCACACATCATTTTCTTTGTAAGTATAATTAAAAATATAAAGGAAAACTGCATTTTGTAATATATGCATGTGTTTTTTTATGTGCTTGACTTTTATGCACACATTAAAAAAAAAAAACAAAAAAACTTTTTTGAAAACATTTTTTTTTCGTCAACTTTTATTGAAGAGCCGATCATAAATTTTATCATTATAGACTGTCGAGTCGGTGACAAAGT
Source organism: Drosophila littoralis (assembly GCA_018903485.1). NCBI lineage: Eukaryota > Metazoa > Arthropoda > Insecta > Diptera > Drosophilidae > Drosophila > Drosophila littoralis. Next base: position 682,488 of record JAEIGF010000368.1, on the reverse strand, counting down.
CTCGAAATTAAGGCCTCATTAGCATAAATTGTGCGCCTTCAGCGGTGATTAACGGAGGAGTTTAACCACACGAGGGAGGTGGGGAAATATTTCAAGTTTGTCACATAACTCAATTCCGTGCACCTTCCAGAAGAACTTCACCCTTTTGACAGGCATATTTTGACATTTTAATTATTGAGAGTGCGTGCCTTTCTGACTCGTCTACGTGCTTAATATGTGGGCAATTTAAAGCAGCTCAAATGCGTGCCTCGAATTTGGGATTCGAATTTGAGAAACTCATAATACGGATTCGATTTTTTGATTCTCCGTACGCTTCCTGTTCCCAAATACATTTCACAGGCTGGTTCAATGAACTGCCGAGCAATTTGTGTGCTGCCAGCTCATTTATTGTTCAATAAATGATCATTCGGGTATTGTTATTATGCATTTATTTCACACCTCTACGAAGTGAAAAATATTATTTGTTTGTATTGATTTTTTATTCGGATTGGCTTAGCTTATTCAAATCAATTTTAACTTATAATATAAATCCAATAGCTAGCAATATTATAAGATACTCTTTATTAAAAAAGGGAATATAAAATAAAATTTTTATTAGTGTAAGTGTTTTAAAAAATGGCATTTATGGATCTTTCTCTAAAAATGTAGCTTTTTCATTTTCATAATTTCACTTAATATATTATTCAAGAAAAATGTCTAAAAAGACAAAAATATATATGTAAATATAACATTATATATATTTGAAGAAAATGTATGCTTTAGAAAAAGCTTTTAAAATATAAAAACAAACACTCGCGACTACTTTCGTATCGCTAGGCCCCGGCGAGATTCGAACTCACGATCTCCTGTTTACTAGACAGGCGCTTTAACCAACTAAGCCACGGCGCCACTTGCTAGCACAGCGCAAAAAGTTCCATCACAAACAGCACTGAGCGCACCACAAGTTTGCTCGTTTCGTTTTGTGAATAGTCGCTCTCGTTTTCCTTCTCTCTCACTCGCTCTTGCACACACTGCTGTTGCTTTTGTTGCTGCTGCTGATTTGAGGGTTAAATTTAACACAGCAGCAGCCGAGCAGAGCAGCAGCAGCAACAACAACAATAACAAGAAGAATAAATGCGTGGAAATATGAATTTTGAGCGATTCGTTGTGCGACCCACACACATAATTCGAACTAAATGTTTTCATATGTATAACACATATGTATGTATATCCAAAAAAATAAATTTTTTAAAGAGATAAAAACAAGAAAAATTACTTATGTTAACCCGAGCTAAACAAATCGTTTTTTAAATGGGGCAAACCAAGTGAAATGCAACACCGAAAGCGACATTTGGACACACACAAAGTGAAAGGCTGTCACTAGCAGCACCTCCCCTTCGGCCCCTCCTACAACGAACTCCCACTACATTTTCTAACAAATGAACTGAAGCGCTTAGCATATCATTTATTTTAGTTTTTCTTTTCATTTTCGTATATAAATTTTTTTTTAAGGCGCAATTGCATTAAAAACTGTGGCAATTATTCATGGCTTCGATTTTTGGATTTTAGCTGCGTGGAAATTATAAATCAAGCACTGGCTAACAATTTTACTTTTATCCGGCGGCAACTTTATAATTTCCGTGTTGCCGTAAATAAACGACCAGAAATGCATTTTAAAAAATGCCTCAATGTTGTTTGTTGCTCCAGTTTGTTTAGCTTAGCTGCAGCTACAGATATGAATACAATAGATACATAGCTGCAACTACGGATACGCTGGGCCGTAAATCGCAAAAAGCCATTGAAACCAATTGTTGTATTTTTTTTAATATTTGTTTTTTTATAAAACTTTTATTTTGCGCCGCCCTGGCGTCTGCTTATCTTTGACACAGTTTTAGCAAAAAGTTCTATACAAGCGTTTGCCATAACCGACATTTTTTACGCACTTACGCATATCACAAGTTTACGCCTACTTTCAATCAAGTTTTCTTGGAAAATTTCATGTAATATCGTTGCCCTAGTTCATTTTCCATTTGTCATAGCTCATAACGTGTTCACATATTGCCAAAAGTTACCATCGTAAATATTTACTGGCGCCCTCTGCTGGCTGCCTGCCACATTTTCATTGGCTTTTCCTGAGACATTTTGTTATTGCTTGTGCGTATAGCAAGCTTTTCCAATTTCCTTTAGACATAGCTCATAAAGTGCTCACATAAAAACTAGACAAATATGTTCTAGTTGGCAATACCCAAACTGGGGATACCCTGAACCCTCTTGGTGGGAGTAGATATAAAAAGAAACTTAATCTGTACTTTTTGTCTAGCTCTTGAATATACAAGCTCTTGAAACATAGTAGAATTTCTCAAAAAGCATTATTTCGATTTCGACATTTACCGATACCATTTACCGATACCAAGCTATCGATTATCGGAGGCGGACCTACGGTCAAGACTCTGGCTCTTATAGGATCTGAGATCCTTGCGTTCATACATACGTTCTTCTCCCTGTTAAACACATTTTCACAAGCCCAATTTACCCATTTTAAATGGGTCCAAGGTATAAATATACTCTACTTTTTTGCTAGCGCCATCTGCTGGCCAATCAGCGCGCCTTTATCCATGTCATTCATAGTTGATCATTGCCGTAACGTAAACAACTCTTAAGAGAAAACACACTCAGTTTTCCTTCATTTTCTTTTGGCGTCAAAAATCAATTTTTCGATCACTCAAGTGGGTACTCAATGGCTTTTGGCAGCAGCCAAAAATCAGATCTTCGAAGTGTGTTCCGGCATTAACTCCCTGGAAGGCGCACTAATAATTTTTTTTATATATATTTTTTGTACTTTTGGGCTGCTTTGATGATCTTCGCGGCAGCTGCTCGAACTTCAATTGGTTCATAACAAGCTGCAGTTCAAGTATTTACAAAAATCTTGTTTATTATGGACCAAGTGCATAAGGTTCATTGAACGTGTATGTGTGTGTGTGTGTGTGTGTGTGTGAGTGGGTGTGTATGGATGTGTATGTGTGGTTGTGCCGGCAACAAAGTGCTGACACACTTTGGCCAGGCAACACAACAGGCACTGGGAATTGACAGGCCGTTGCCGGGCGGGCGGTCCCTGCGGCCACACAAGTGGTTTGACCTTTACAATGTGCCTGAACTTGAAATTCACTGCGATTCAAGTGCGGCAATTTCAATTAACCTCCAAACATGCCATTTATAACCTCACTTTAGCCGGCAACGCCCCAGCTAGAGTTGACAAATTTCGCACAGCAGTGGCGCTGCACGCTAAACTCTTGGGCTAGCTCTATGCCATGATTAAGTGCGAGTTCGAATACGGAGGGCGTATTGTACTTTGTCTGATTAAATGTTGTTTTTTTTTTTTATTTATTTTTTATGGGTTCGTAATAGCTTTTTGATATACGTTGCTTGTTTGGATAGCCGTAAGTGCGGGCTACATTTCTTTTTTTTCTGGCCAAAACGTAGCTGCAATTTCTTTTGACAGCATTTAAAGTGTCGGACATTTAATTAACAGCTTTGGCTGTGTCTGGAATGGGCTAAACTGGCTCTGGGCTTTGGGCACTTCACTGACATCCTGACACACTGGTTCTGGGTCGGCTAATCAAGCGGCTTTTGTGTGCGTTTTTTTTTTTATTATATTTCTTTTCTGTTTTTTTTTTTTTTGTAAAGTCGCAGCTGGAAATTGATTGATAATTAATTAATACCTGTGCCCTGCTTTCTTTTCTTTTTAGCCATTCTGCAGCGCTCAACTGTGGATGTGGGTCGCATTAAGATACAAAGTGTGGCCACCTGCTTGTATCTGTGCATGGATGCTTGTGGCGCAGCCTACGCCTCGGTAAGTCAACAATGCAATAGGCTAGTAATTCCACATACTATTAGAACTAGACTTTAGACTAGGAACTACGCGAGAAATGTTTATATTGTTATTCCATTTCATTTCACATAATCTGGTTCTATCTATTTTTGGCTATTTGAAATCTGTCTCGCTCTCTCTTTCTCTCTCGGACGTTAGACTAGGGATTAAGCGGGAAATATGAATATTTTAATACCAATCCCATTTCATACCACATTATCTAAATCCACCCATTCCGGTATTTAGCTATTCGATCCCCATTTCAATTCTCTTCTGTCTTTCTCCTTTTATCCTTTTTCCTGATCCTAGACTAGACTTAAGGCTAGGATTTAGGATTAAACGTGAATATTTGATTACAAAGTCCATTTCATATCACATTATCTAAGTCTACCCATTCCGGTTTATTAGCGATATGCAAATGAATTATTCGATCCCGATTTCTATTTTCTTCTGCCTTTCCCCTTCTCTATCAATTCTTGGTGCCAATTCCGCTTATGGCAATACAATTTATCCCTTTTTTTTTTTAGCTTTTGCTTATTTGTAATTATTCCGCAATTATATAAACTTGTTTATATTGTAGATATTGATAGCTATAAAAGTATATTCACTTTTAATAGTTCAGTCCATTCTTCTCGCCTCGAGGTTCAGTTTTTCCTAAACCCTAAAATAAAAACTTAAAAATGTAAATAAAAAATTTAACTGTAATTTATAAGACAAAAATGTCTCTTTCGAGTCTAGGAATATTGTAAATTTGAATCTCTTCTAACCAAAAGTCAATTTTAATCTCTTCTTCTCTCTAAGTCCTAGAATTTTCGACCCAATTATTTTGCACGTGGCGCCATTTGTCGCACAAATAATAAACTAAATTCTGATGGATTGTTTTCATTGTATTCGAAATTATGATTTCAATTACAATTATGTGGCCTTATCTTCAACTGAAGCGGCAAATTTCGATAATGCCCAATAACAAAGGCCAAAACAAACAAAAGATCCAGCCATAAATAACAAAATTAAGTGCGTCGAGTGAAGTGAACAACAACAAAAAGCCTCAAGGCAACAACAACAAACAGAACACACGTAAAGATATCCCTAGTCCTTTTTTAGGGCATTCGAATGGGTTTTGGTTTCGGTTTGTTATATTTTATACATATTTGTTTTCTTTTTTGGGGTGCGTCGTCAAGTGGCAAGCGAGCAGGGTCCTGGCGTGTCCTGTCGATAATTAATGTGACACTTTCTGGCCGACGACTCCCCGCTGCAATGTGCGTCGCATTTCCCCACCGCCTGGCGCCAAGCGGCTGTTGCTGTTGTTTCGCTTTGGTTACCGTTGAGAATTTGAGTTTTGTCGCCGCCCTTTGACCCTTTGCGCATGCAGCAGCCAAAATAGACGCGTTTGTGCCAATTCTGTCAGGCGAGGCGCGTTTTGTATCTGACAGATACAGATACATTTGCAGCCTTCGCTGCAGATACTTGCTGTTGATTGATGCGCTTCAACGCGAAACGCGGCAACACTTTGCTCTGCCGTTGCGGCCCTTTTGATGGCGCCGCATTTTTCAAGCATTTCACTAAGTTGGTCAAGTGGGCGTTGTATTTGGGCGGCTTTTTGTTTATTTTGGCGACCGTCCGCCAGAGTCTGTGCATTTCTAAAGAACCAGCCAGCGAATGGACTCTCTCTCTCTCTCTCTCTCTGTCTTTGCCCCTCGCTAAAATTTCATTTTTCCGCCCAAAATTTCGAGCTGAGAGTTCGAATTGGATTTGGGTTGTTTTGTATTGGGCAACGGAAGTGGCCACAATTTGTATTGGCTGACTTACGCGTTTCGGGCGTAACTTTAGATAGAGCGAGTTCTTTAATTTGTAATTTTAATTAAATTAATTTGTCAAAAGACTTATATAAATAAATAAAAAGTTAAATGATTTATAGTTATTTTTTTGTATTCTCAAAAGAAACCTAAAAAATAGTTTGATTACTTGTATTCTAACTTTTTTTACTACTTCGACGTTTTACTTTCTTTTCTTTCTGAGCGTTATTTTAACAATAATTTGTACCGTTTATATTTCTTTTTGAAAGTCCCAAGAAAGTGAAAAATTGAAAAAAAAATATAACTAGTTTCCTAAAATCTTTCTTGTTCTATTATTTTAAATTTTATTCTATTAATAAGTTCTAAAATTTGATTTAAAAAATTGCTTACCAATTTAATTATCATTCATAGTTTTGTATAAATTTCATATAATTAATTTTTTTTATTTTATTTATTATAATTATTAATATTTTCATTATTTTTATTATCAATATTATTATTATTATCAATATTATTATTTTTATTAATATAATTATTAATTCTATCATAATTTTGAATTATTATTATTATTATTTTGCATTATTATTTATGTTATTATTTTTTTTTTTATTTATTATATTACATTTATTTTTTAAATTATAAATATCGGAAATTATAGAATATTTGTTATATTTCTTGATATTTTTCTTACGATTTATTAGAGTTATTTTTACTGTTCTGACAGAGCAGGTGCTAAGCCAAGAGTCCCCTGCATATGATTTAAATAGCTCACTTGAATAAATATTTCCATTAAAGTCGCTTTCTCAGCAGCTTTAAAATAGATTTGCATGCACTTGCGAATTGTTTTCCTTTTTTGTTTTTACCCGCATTGTGCTCTCCCCTCCCATAGCCCCGCATTAATGCATTTTGAAATGCCAGCAACGTTGCGATCTTGTGACCGTGTGGCAGCTGATTTGATTAGCTGCCTAATGGGGCAGCTAATTGAAATCCCAAAACGTTTGCCAATTCATAAATTTGTTGGCACCCAAAGAAGCGAGGGACAGACAGAGTGAGAGAGAGAGAGAGAGAGAGAGAGAGACGCGCGTGAGTCAGCGTCTCGGCCAACGGTGTTGGCCAATTAAAATGTTTTAGCCATAAGTATATAAATGTGATTATTAATTTGCATAATTTGAACTGTGACTGGAATCTCTGAGCAGGCAGTCAGAACAGACAAAAAGCCGACCGCCCGCGGTGCATGCACCACGGCGATCAATTAATGCCCAGTCATGCCTCCATTGCCAATGAATATGTTGCGGCATTATCATTGTTATGGTCCTGTTCAGCTGATAAAGTCGAGCCCAAAAGAATGTGGTTGGGCTTGAGTGGTACCGTTTTTTTTTTCTTTTTTTTTTTGGTTTTGTTGTAGGCGTGTGTCTAACACTGACCCTTGACCCTTTCCACCTGGCGCCAGCTTGATAAGCGGCAAGTGCTCAGCTAATGGCTTTTGATATGCCAGCAGACAACTTCATTTCCTTTCTAACTGCAATTTTCACTTAATTGAAGTCCAAAAATAGCCGGAAAATCTTCGGAAAGAATCATAAAAGACGCTGCCTGCGACGCGCCCTGCCACATTCTGTTGTCACATATGTCAAAAACTGTTGTCTAGCCGCGGGCGTAGAGGACCTTTGAAATGGCGTCAACATGTTTAACCGTATTTTGCAGACTGAAAGGGCCCCTTTTCGCTTTTTGTTCACATTAACACCCAACCCCACTTGATGCCTCATTTCATATCAAATTGGTGTAGCCGGCAGCCGGCGCGACATTTGGTCTGATTAATTTCTAAATTTAAGCGTCGACATTTGCCACATGGCAGTTGGGTGAGTTTTCTTCTCTTTTTGTTTTGCTTGAGAAGAGTTTTTCGCTCTTTTGCTGGGCGCAACAATTTTAATTGCCTGACAAGCGAATTAATTCAATGTTGTTAATTGAATTTGATCTGCCGATGGGCAAACAACAAAGCGCTGCGGCGCATCTAAAGGCCAGAGAGACGCAAGATCACAGCCGGGGCCTCAATCCTTTGTAGATGTTTTACATTTCTACCTAAACCATGAATAGTTGAAGTCTGCGACTTGTTTTGTAGTCCTTTTGTGCGGCTGTCATGTGGCATTCATAAAGTAGGCGACTTTATGGTCAGTGTCAGTGCCAGAGTCAGGGTCAGGGTCAGCGTCAGGCACAGTGTGCCGGCGTCTATCGATGGCCAACGCCGATAGCGAGCACATCCTGTGATAATGAGCACATTTATCTAACAGATACGCGTTCCTTTTAGATACAAAAGGCCACCGACAACAAGCAACACCCATTGCCAACTGTGTAGGTAGCTCTCAGGCATTTAGGCTTCTATTCAAATGTGGTCAACTGGCGGGTTTTCTTGCTAAAGTTGGTCTTGTTGTTTGTTATGCATATGAGAAACCATCAACGCAGCCATAAGATTGTTGATGATCTCTATGATAGGGCAATTGAACGTTTTGTATAGGGATATTATGTATTTATGGAATGAACAAAAAAAAAAAAACAGCGTGTGATCTATATTTGAAGTCTGGATGACACACTATCAAACTGACTGAAGACTTAAGCAGACATTTCTTTCTTTCATGGATGCTTACATTGCCATTAACATACATGCCAAACGTGTTAACATGACAGTAAATGTCAAGAATTGCTAACAGAGCAATGTTACCTAACATTTCGTTAACATAACATACCATTCTCTCTAACACATCTAAGCGTATTTATATGTTGCCTATTTTATAGCCAAATAATTTAATTCTAGTTCTCAACTGTTACAGAAAGACTTCGCCGACGACTGTGTCTTCAACGAGAATGTGGAGCTGCATAATTACAACACATACTCATCCACATACAACTCGAATTCGAGGCGAAAATTCTATTTGGCGCTAAATCGTTATGGTGCGCCGCGTCGCACGCAAATTCCGGCTACCAGGACATTGGGAAAGCTGTCCACGTACACGAATGCGATCACCGAGACGGTGCCGCAGGAACGCGTCGAGCAGCTGATAGCCAAGAATTTTGGGGCCAATCGCGTCCAGCATGGCGTGCGCCAACTCTGTGATACCGGCAAGCCGCTGATAGAGCTCATCGACGCGGCACACTTCAAGCCGCGACCCAAATGCAGCAGCAGCAGTGGCAGCAGCAGCAGCAGTAGCAGCAGCAGTAGTAGTAGCAGCAGCAGTAGTAGTAGCAGTAGTGTTCCTGTGCCTGAGTTCAGGGCCAGCAGCCTGCATAGTATTAGTAACAATAGTCAAAGCGACAACGGCCATATTAGCAGTAGCATTAACAGTAACGATAGCACTAGCAGTAACATTAGCAGTAGCATTAACGGTAACAGTAGCAATATCAGTAAAATGAACCGGCCCAAGAAGAAAAAAAACCAGCGCAAGTGCCGGCCAAATGATGAAAATTGCCTGAAGCGGGTCGCGGCCGCCGCTGCAGGTGCGGGTGCGGGTGCTTTGCGCAAACGCGGCCCCAAGGGTCAAGGCGGCAAGAAGTCGCCTGGAACGGCAACAGGCAAGCGCACACACGCAGCAGCAGGCGCCAACAAGGGCGGACAGCAAAAGCCACGAGGCCAGGGCAACGCGGGTGGCAAGAAAAAGCACCCCAAAGGCGCCAAGCTGCGGCCCAATGCGGGCGGCAAAAAGCAGCGAGGAGGCAACGCGGGCAAACGTCTTGTTACAAAGAGGCTGCAGCGCTTGCTAGAGCTGAGTAGCACGACAACAACAACAACAGCGGCAACAACAACGAGCAGCAGTAGCAGCAGAATGGCCAGCAGCCTAGCAACGCCGGGTGACAGCTGGGAGAGCAGCTCGCCGTTGCCGGCGCTGGCGCTCAGCGAGACCAGCGATCGGGTCGAGCGCAATGTGCGCATGCCCCCAGCCAGCGCTGAGGAGGACCTGGACGAGGAGGAGCACGAGAACGAGCCAGAGATGGACTCGGAGGAGGAGAACAGCGATGAGGATGCACGCAGCTCCGCCGGAGACGATTCGCTCTACTACGATCAACTTGATTAGTGAGTTGCCTGAAATCAAATTATAAAATTTATATAAAAAAAAAACAAAAATCTATCCTTACTTTTCAACTTCTCTACTATTTTCAAAATTTATTAAAAAACAAAACTTTTAACTTATCAAATTTTTTTTGGCATATTATTTTTAATCTGATTGGCATTAATTTTTGACTTTACATTTCTCACATTTTGTACCGTTGCGAAATTTTGACATCTAATTTATTTTGGTTATTGTGTTTTTTTTTTCAACATTAATATCTAATTTTTTTTTTTTATTTTCAAAATTTCTATTACTTCTTTTATTTGGTATTTATTAATATTTTAATACATTGTCTGGTATTGTGAAACGTACAAAGTGTGGAAAGTTGTTTAATAGATAATGAATTTGATTTATTTTGAAGGCATTTAAATGGAATTGCAAAGAAAACATAATTACTGGGATTGTAAGCCCAGTATATGATTAAGAAATCGAGCAGGATCTTGTAAAAAGTTTGGCTTGAGTATGCGATATTGTAATTTGCAAGTTTTCAAACATGCACACGCACACACACACACACACACACACACACACACACTTCGAACACACACCAACAAACGCATTACACAGCACAACACATGCATACACCACATCACTCCTACACTTATGTATGTACATCATATGTATGTATGTCATCATAAACCCAACGACTGTGGTTCAAAGAAGTATTTTTGATGCAGCTCACGAAATAATATCGATACCTATCGATATTTTTTGCGTGTCTGCCTAAACAATGCAAACTATCAAGAAGCAGAAGAATATCAACAAATATAAATGTATTACAAACGGAGTCTCGAGTATTTTTTTTTTTTGTTTTTGGTTTTTATTTTAAGAACTTTTCCATAGGCACCGAACCATCAAGCAAATGTATAAAACAAATATCAAATAGCACGCTCATATTATGTTTTACTATAACTATGTTTTACTAGCCAAATATACTTATTTAGCCATGCATTATTTTATTTATAGCTGTTTACAGGCTACTTTCGAAATACTTGAGTCTCTGATAAAAAACTATTCAACAGATAACATGAATAATACTCAAAAATACGACCACTCAAAACCTAGAAAAGCTCAACCGTAATGCAAACTTGCAAAAGTATAAAAACTATGTATTCCTTATAATAAATAATATTATAATATATGCCTTGTAATATATGATATATTATAATATTATATAATAACAACAAGAGTCTATTTGTATGTGTAAAATGTGACAATTCGAATAGTTCGCATGCGAAATTTGTTTTGTAAATAGTTTTACGATTATGATACGTCAGCTGATTATGATTACCTATACCTACCATATATATACATATATGCATATATGTATATTCAATTTTATGTGGTATTGTCGAATTCGAACCTCGCTGCCTCTCAGTGCGTAGTTTAAGCCATGTAAACCAATCTTAAGTGCGGCAACAACGAAAATGATTATAATCCCAAAAGCCATAAACGAAACAATGAAGCCAACGACAAACGAAAAACTAAAAAAAAGAGCTCACAAATCAATAAATTGTATTTTAATTAATAGTTTAGACTAACCTGTAATTATTTTATTTATTTGCTACGAATACGATAAATGTGCGCGAAATTAAATGATATACATTTAATTAACAAATAATATACTTTTTAGGTTATTAATTTATTATATTTTACTTTACAAACAAACAAAAAAAAAAAAAAAAAAAACAACATTTATTTATACATTTTAACTATTAAGTTTTGTCTTAAAATTGTAGACTAACAAATTGTTTTAGTTATAAATAAATTTACTCATTCAAAATTCTACAAATATTGCGCTGCAGCGCAACGAAAACAGCATGAAAAACAAAATATTAAAACTAAAAAAAATAAACAAAAATAAAATTAAAATTATACAAAAATTAATATAAACAATTTGTTTTTACAACTGAGTGGAAATGAGCATAAATAAAAAACCGAAAATAATATTTTAATGGTAAGCGTGGCGTAGTTAGAAAAAAAAGTAGTTAAAACGTGATATATCATGTTTTAGTTGGGTTTAGCATTGTTTACTTGCATGGTTTTTGAAAATTATTAAATATTTAATTCATTTCGGCATTTTGCACGTAACAAAACACAAAAATGAAATGCAAACTACAAAATTCCATAATAATATTTGACTTTTGGCATGCAATTCATTTTTATGCCCAAAAAAACCAAAATAAATCTCAAAATTACCCTATCCCCGAAATCTTATTTAATACCATTTCTATGCACTTTACAGCCTCCGATTGTTGTTCCTACAGCTGCTGCTGATTATGCTCTGGCTACAGCCGAGCACCGCCCTCTGAGTTGGCTTACTGGGAATATACAAGTATCTAGACGTACCACCGAAACGCACAAGCTATAGTTCCTGATCTAATTTATAGGCCTAAGTTTCTATTCAAAATTGTATATATATACATATATGCTTACTATAAAGCCTTAATTATAGTGATTAGATGTAGGCATCTTTTGTTTAGTTTAAACACAAATTCTATTATTTAAGACTGAAGACTATGAAATTATAAGAGAGAAAATGGATAATCAAATTGCATGAAATAAATTATACTATGCTTAAAACATTCTAAAAATATTAATGAGCGTTTAATTTTTTTCTTTGGGTCGATCTTTTAAACGATCTATAGATGTTTGGTGCGCGAACCACTTAGTTTGCTAAAAATTGATGCGTTTTGCTGCTTATATTTTTGGACCAGTAAAACTCTCGACGGCCTCCAAGGCGGGACGTTCAGCTTTTTATACTCTAAACAAGCAGCGGGCGGTGGGCAAACTGTTTGTTGTTTTAATTGAACTTCAGTTTTTCGATTACTAGACATTTTTTTCTTTCTGTATTTTAGGCACTGTTTGTTGGTTTTTATGGGCCATCTTTATGTGATTTATTTGGCATGGAATACCAAGCAATTTGTCTGGCTATACGGGCAGCTGGCAGCCAAGTATTATCAGCAACTGAGAGAGAGAGATAGATACAGCAGACACTATCTCTGTTAAGTAATCTCTCATTCTCTCTCTCACTCTCTCTCTCTCTCTCATTCTCTGTCGGCCGACTGTCAAAGACCTTTTGTCGTAATAGCCAGACGCTAGCACGTGTGGCAACAGGCAAGATCATGTGGTGTGCGAGCAGCTGGTGCAATTGTTATTGCGAAAAATAACGCATACGTAGCGTGTGCTATAATTGAATAAATAATGGTGAGAACAATTACGATTTGCGCTCAAATTACGACAAACATAATATACAGTGGGCGACAAATGCTTAACGAACGCCCCCTAGCACAAAATGTCAAGTGCGGAGACTCTGCACCCACCGTTATAGACCCAGACCCAGTTCCATACATACATATGTGAGACAAGTCACGTAGGCCTTGAAATGGCGAAATTGTGACGACAACTGCTGCTGTTGCCGATTGCTCAGGTTCCCACATTCACATTCATTCATTCAACGCTGCTGAAATTTTCGCATGAATAGACGAAACACGAGGCAATTGCCAAACGGAGCAGTCATCACACAAAGCTCTGTAGCACTTGGCAACAGAACAGAATTTTCGGGAGCTGGACGCCAATTGTGAGCTCTGGCGTGTCACGAATGTGCAGGACCTCTTAACGATAGTTAAGTGTTGGAAAACAGGATTTGTTGTCGGATCATTTGGAGTTTGATTGATTTGACTGAAACATAGCCGAAAACGACATAAACATAAAAATGACTCGACCGTGTTCGTGTTGGGTACTGTACCACGTAAGGACAACTTAGTACGGCTAACAAGACATAATTCAACTTCTCACAAAATAAAAAACATTGTTTAAGAGGCTACCAAAATAAAAAAAAAACCCCTAAATTATAAAAACTAATTGAAGTTTCCAATAATATCCAAGACTCTGTGTCTAACTTCGTTAAAAATGAAATATTCATATATATATATCGGTCAGGTAGTATTTAAAATGATTTTTAATCCATTTTCATGGTTAGCTGGTCCTTAAAGAAATTTTTCATTCAATAAATTGTTTTAAATTAAAAAATATAGATGATTGCTTAATAACAACAACATTTGCTTTAATACAATTTTAATGCGTGTTCGCAAATTATTTTTCGTGCTCATCGTGCCTCGTGTTTACAATGCCGTGCCGCTGCCATCTTTAGATTTGCAGCAACGAAAAATAAACATAAATCAGCATAAAGCATAAAGCACAAAGCATAAAGTTCGATGACGTCGCAGTCGACGTCGTTCGGCACGCGCACTTCCACAAATTTGTGAAAAAGAGAAAAATTAAAGAAAGAACAAAAATTTGCCACTGCTTATCAGGCAATTCTGATGATCATAATGACACGGCGAAGGTGCCGGCGTTTCCCTTCTCTACCGCTCTCTCTCTCTCTCTCTGCCTGTATCTCTCCCTCTCACACCCACCCTCTCGCTGCGCATTGTGCTGATATCAGAGCAATTGGGGCTGTCGCTGTGCGTCGTCAGCTGATCGCGCCCCATTGCAAGTTGTGTGTCTAATTGGAATATTGTCGAAGAATCGGAAGAAGACTTTGTAAAGGTTATCAGGGGTTATATGTAGGTGGCATTATCTGCAATTGCTCTAGGTCGCGTTTCCCTTGCATTTGTATAGATAATTAATTGATTTTTGATGAGATAATTAAAATCCATATTTTATTCCCAGCATGTCTTCGAAACACGAAATCTTTAATAAATTTACTATTTGAGATATTTCATGAACAAAAAGATGTGAAAATTGGATTTTTAAAAATATTTTTTAGTTATTTAATTATCATAATAATTACAATAAATTATAATACGGACGCAAATGTGCTGAGCATTTCCAACCTTTGCACACTCCCTGAAATATTCGCACATTTCTTCACATTAGGGTATTCAAGTTTCGGCTTTTACGATATTGATTTAGTCGCTTTGGCTTACGTTACCGTCTGCAATCGTTTGTTTATTTTATATTCCACAGCTTTATGGTTATTCGAGTATATCGGTTTTGATTTTCAGTTTATGCATGGCTGCTACTCTGTCTACGTGACGTATAGAGAATACACCGTTTTGACTGAATCACACGCAACAGGTAATGCCCCCGGCAGCAGCAGCAGCAACAGCTGGTTTACCAGCTGAACTGCAATTATTTAATGGCAATGTCAATGCCATTAGTAGAAGGCGAATCTAATGGGGAGTCCACTGATTAGATAGCACATTTAGACATTAGACCTGTGGCAACTGGTCACAACGCGGATATCGGTACTTGAAATCATTCATTAACCTGATTTCATTTGACTGAAAGGGACATCTTTCAAGCTTTCGATTTTCCGCATTTCTTAAATGTTTGTTAAGCATATAGATGAAAATAAGTTATTCAAAATATTCGGGCATTTTAGATAGATTCTTACAAATTGCTTATTCAATAAATTTGAATAAAAGATTTCTATTAAAAAACTTAGTTATCTCGTTTTTTCTGTTTATGAAATTCTTCGACTACAATTCGTTACACATTTACTTTTCCGCTTAAGTTAATATTTTGACAGTTACGCAAGAAGTGTTATAAAATATTATGAAAAGTGTTGAAAATTGACAGAATTCCAGTTAAATTCAATTAGATTTTAATCAACGCAACATGACGGAAATGTCAGCATTTTTCACGATATTCGTTTAGTTCCCCCCCTCCATAGGTTGTCTTTCTAGTTCATGGCCTGCATTTGCGTAAATATGATGAATATGCTTAATTGGATTAACGTCGGCGACTTCTGCCCTGGCTTCTTTTACTCTTCCTGCTCGGAGCAATGGGTGCACAGCCGCGTGTGAAAGTCGCCATTTAAAAGCATTTAAATTGAGTTGAGATGTAACCAGCATAATTTCTAATCCAAAAAATTTGACACTGATTGGGCACAAATGTCGCAGCCTCTTAAATGGCTTGTCAATGAAAAAAAAATTTTAAAAGTTAAAAATCATAAACAAGACAAAAAATTCCTCTGGAGATGCGGGGCATCGATCCCCGTACCTCTCACATGCTAAGCGAGCGCTCTACCATCTGAGCTACATCCCCTTGTTGCTACATAGCAGTTAAGTTGCTACTAAAGGGCTTTTCCACTATGTAGACCGTTTTAAAATAGCACCAGTAGACGAGCCCTTGATAGATTCAGAAAAAAGCTTTTGGATCAAAAGCTTTAAGCTTTTAATAGTGAGAATTTTGCATTTAAATTAAATAAACATTCTTAGCGCAAAAAGGCTTGTAGCAAACATTTGTGTTTCACTTAAAAAAACAAAAACCTTGTTGAATAATATATTCCAAATATTAAAAAAGAATTGTTCCCGCCCGGGTTCGAACCGGGGACCTTGTGCGTGTGAAGCACACGTGATAACCACTACACTACGGAAACCTGTATGACGAGGACAACCAAACGATGCTCACTTTACGAATGGAAGTAAAAAGACAAAGTAAATCCTCTTGATTAAATGAGAGAAAGTTTATAAGAACAGCAAAATAAACACATACATTTAAAGGAAAATGTGCTTCTGGGCTTCGTAAAAGTACAGCACTTTTAAATATAGCTAAGACAGAACTTTATATTGTTAATTTGAATGCCGAATCTGTCAATAAAGCCCATTCAATTTTAAAGTGTACTTTCTACCACCAATACAACAACAATTTAATAGAACATTCCGTTTCCGCTATGGGTGGCATGCGTTGAGTGCGCTGCCCAATAAAAGACGCTGGGGTTAATAAATGGAAACCATAAAAGTGTCAGGATTGGAAGTCATGCAGGGGCTGACATTGGCGGCTCGTTAAACAGTTGAAGTTGGTGCGTGTGTGCCGAGGGTTGTATGTTTATAAATATAATACACACCTAAATGATCGTAAAACGAGGCTCATTAAAAGGGAATAAAACTACCAAAAGGTGCATGCATGGGAGTAGGCACATAAATATGAACATTTACACGTGTTGATATTGACGTCGCTTGCGTGTAAGCTGGCACAAACACGCATGAACTTGATTTCAAGGAAAATAATTACACATGTAAGCAACTAAATATAACTCTAAAATTGCGTGCAAAAAATGGTAAAAAAAAACAAATTGAGACTTGTTCCCGCCCGGGTTCGAACCGGGGACCTTGTGCGTGTGAAGCACACGTGATAACCGCTACACTACGGAAACACTTGAACATCGGGCCACCTAAAACTGAACTCGTAAGTTGGCGTCGCGATAGGGGAAAACGATTCACTTTTTCCTGCCAGCAATTAATCAGCGTTTAATTTGCATATTTTCCAAATAGGAAAATTAACGACAGCGCTAATAGACGTGAGCTTTATTTATGGGCATTGCGATAAGCATCGGAGTAAAAGTGTTTGCCATGCCGGGCGAGACAGGCCGGCAGCTAAGACCATGCTATTAGATGTAGGTATTTGTATTTTATTTCACAGGGTCTTTGAACTTGCAAGCAAAATCAGTCTTGAAAATACATACATGTGCATGTGTGTGTGTGTGTGTGTCATGCGTGCGCAACAAGTGCATTTGAGATTTTGGTATAAATTAGCCAGCATGCTAAATATGTATATTCACTCTTATAAATCGAACACTTCACAATTAGTCTGTGCAGCAAACACTCTTTTATAAACACTTGCCTCATTTTTATTTGCAATTGCATTTACAATTTACACTGTGGCTGCGCAATGACATTTAACTTTTACGTGTCACTGAAGAGCGCGAAGAATAATTACCGTTTTGGGCAACACTGCGCAATTAGCAACAGGCAATGTTATCAATATATCGATTATCGTAGCAAAATTGGTACTTTTATAAATTAATAGTACACTGTTTATTTTTAGTTTGTTCATAAATGCTAATGCATCATATCAAAGAGCTTTTAATTAGTTTAGATTTTCTTTATAATATCTAATTACATTGGTACATTTTACTTATTGTTGGGACATTTTAATTTTGACAAGTGGCAACCGCAGCGCCGCCAGCGTTGCCAATTGGTATTTTGTCGCGTTGTTAACGTTCGCGCGCGTCTTTTGTGAAATAGTTTTAGTTTAGAAGCTAAATGTGTCTGAAAAAGTGTGTTTTAATAAATATTGATTAGTTTGTTGCATTGCCAAACGCACTTGTTGATAGCCGCCGCTACCTTATCAATGCGACGACGCACAAGCCCACACAAAAGTTCAAGGGCACAAAGGCGCCCACGGCCAAAAAAGGAAATGCAACTATCAGAGGCTCCCTTTCGCGCTGTGTGCAGCGGGGCTTAAAATAAACAATTGGCAATTAGTTAGGGCCAAAAACTCTTGCAAATTCAGGTGGCCAACTGATAAGCCATAAGTGTGTGTGTGCGCCTGCATGTGTGTGTTTGTGTGTGTGTGTTTGTGCATGGACACCCGCAAGCCAAACGGACTGCAGCCATGCTCAATGCCGATACAAGTGACATGTGAACATGGAAAACTAATTTATGTGTATGGGGCACATGGCAATAGGCTGTTGCAGCCAAACTGGTAAGCAGCATAATATATCTTCAATAAATGCATTTAGACATACATATATATATATATATATATATAAAGAATCGGTTATGCCAATGTCTCTCAATGAAAGTTACAGCGACATTTGCGGAGACCTTGACCGCATCGCAACGGTAATATGAAACCGCTAAGAAAAATGGTACTTTATAACAGGCCAAAAGTGATTGCAGCTACGCTAACAACATTTTGCTCTTAACAAGTTTTTGAATACCCTTCAAGAGGGTAATCTAATTTATTCACGCAATGTGCAACGTGCATTCTCTTAATCAGCACGAACGGACAGGCCCTGTCCCGTCTCTCAGTTTTCACGTAGCTGCGACCTTTTGCATCAGGCGGTATGTACCTCAAGGTCGCCCGGATCGTACTACTATATCAAACATCATTTAGCTGCTAAAGCAATCGAAACTTTAGGCTTTCGCCATAAAAGTAAATCACATGTCTGCAAGGGTATTAAATATTCATCAACCCAAAATTAACTGTGCTTATATTTTTCTTCATCTGGCCTGCGGGTCTGGGGACGTGTTAAGGAACTGCTGTCTATCGCAGCATCTGCGATATGCGCAACAAGTTGGCCGGTTTCATCTTGGCCCTGGCCGGCAGGCGTAAGCCATATCACTTGCTGCTCTTGCTGCTCTTGCTTATTACTGACCAAGTTATGCTACAGCAATGTGTCATGTTAGCCCGTTGGCGACTGCAGCTTGGCAATATGTTGGCTGCCCCTCGCCACAGTTTTCACACCTCCCACAACGGGGGGCTGTGGCGCAAGGGGCGGGCTGACTCCAGCCGCTGCAGGCGCCAGGCGAACCAAAACAGCTGGCCAGCCTGCCAGTTGGCCACATCAGCCTTCACATTGATCTTAACTGAGTTGAGCTCTCTCTCTCACTTTTGTGCGTCATACCTATTGAAATGGGGCAAATAGGGTATATTGCAGTTGCGCTTATGTATGTGACTTGCAGAAGATTGACAAACTCCCTTTTCTGTAGTCTTCTTGTTTGTCTCTTGTTTATTTTCATTCATTTAGTCATTTTTAAAATCGATAAAAATCGTTTCTCAGCTTTCTGTTTTTGAGCTTTAGATATACAATTATGCAATAAAGCTATTGCACAAGCAGAAAATTTGATTTATTTAAAAAAAAACTCAATTGTTCTTCTAAAAAATCGATAAATATCGTTCTGCAAACTTCTTTTCCTAAAGGACTATTTAGGTTCTCGTATTGAATACATAGTTTAAGTACAAAAATCAAAGATTCTCTCGCTGTTAAGTATCTTAAATTATTTATCGTTTTTTTGAGGGAATCTTCTGGTCGTGCATTTTGTGCCTTTTGGGCTTCTTGTTCTCTCTCTTTGCGCTTGTCTCTGTCCAGCCACGGCTAGCATCTTCATCTTTATTAATCGCTACATTTATTTGATTATCTTACCCGGAGACGGCTCCTTGGCTGGGGAGTCGACTACTCGATGAGATTTATGCCTTGGCCGTGTTATTTACGCGCTAATCATGCAACACTTTTCATTTTGACACGTTCGGGCGGCTCTCATGAAAGCACCGCCAGCGGTAATTATGTAAATTTCAGTTGCTGTCGTTGTTGTTATTGTTGTTTCCTTACATTGACCATGGCCGGGGGCAAGCATTTTATGATCTATGCTGGCCGATTCGTGCTTAGAAATGAACACAAATTGATAAAAGCAAGAACAGCGCCCCGACCGAGCAACGAGTTTCGAACACTATTTTTATAGCCCAGCATCGATCGATCGTCTCCATTCGCGATCGACCCGTTTGTTTTCACTGGCGAACACGTCGCTAACATAAATTAACCAGCCCGGAGTTGGAGTTGGGGACCGAGACGGAGACGACAACGGAGCCGATGATGAGGCGTAAGGATCCGCAGACCGCGGGTAACGCTCTGAAATTCCAGGGAAAATGCGCCGCGTGTTTTGACACCAAACATCCGCCCAAAGCCGCACTCGCATTAGCTTGCGTTAAGGGGCTGCAGTTGCTGGAAGGGGGGCAGGCTGTATATATCGAGCAGGGTGTTCGGGTTATGGCTTGGTGGCGGGGTTGGGGGCTACGCTCTACGCTGAGATGTTGATCTTGTTAGCCGTTGCCGCTCATGCGCTTGACTGCAATTTAAGCGCCATAAATTGTGTGTTCTCAACGTTCTCCCATGTCGTTGGCAATGTGTCAAAGTTGTTATGCCAATGATTATGTAGGGTATTTAAAGTCGGGTATATTATTGGCTTTAACATTTGTGCAATTTTCCTATTGGTAATTGAACTTTTAAACTAATTTGTTATAATATATAATTTCTAATTTCTACTCACTGCCCAGACAAATATTTTCAAATATTTACATTGCTTAGGCAACATTTTCAAGACTAATTTATTCTAATTCCCAACCATATTCCCAATTTTACATGAAACAATTAGACTAATAAGAAATCTCTTCACCTGTGCTCTAGTAGCACTTGACTTTGAATTATTATCAAATTGATTAATCGCCATATTATTTTTTTATTATTTTAATTTCCACATCGTTTAGAAGCCGCAACAAGTCCAAAAAACAAGTTGTTTTAATTCGTTTTAAGTCCATGGTTAATTTAGCCTTTGACAGTATTTTAGAAAAAGCCCATTTTTAAACATTCACGTTTAAAAACACGTTTTTCGTTGGTCAGCTGGCATTATCTTCTGTGAAATACTTACTTGATCTCGCTAGTTGTGCCTGATAGTGTTGCACAAACTCAGTTCAGCTGATTTATGGAAATTCAATTTCTTACCATAAATACGTTTTTCCATTTCACGCAAAAATTTTGGCCAATCGCTGTAGTTATAAACATAGAAACCAATTAGAAGTGGGCCGTGAGAAGCTGTGGAGCCCAGACAAGTCTTCAACTGGTTAAGAAGTTTTTTGTAAGAATAAGTCATTTTTTCTATTACATAAATTTTTTCGTTGCTCAAAAATATTAAATGGCATTTAACGCTTTGGCTAGCCTAATGAGATAAATACAATTTTTGTAGTGTATATGCATATCGACCTGTCTTCATCGAACTGCTCTATTGATGGCCAGCAAATTTCTTTAATGAGACCCTGCATTAGATGACTTAATAGGATTTTTCTAGTGAGCTAATAGTGTAGAAGCACTGCGGGGGGTAAAGATAACAGCGGGGCTCTTTGCTTTGACATATGCAAATGGTAAAACTAATTAAACAATCCTTCAAACAGCATAGACGACAGGCATAAATAAGTTTATACGGCCACAACAATATTTTATATAATGCAATAACATTTACTTACACGTTAATTATGGTCAGCCCATATACTATATACACTATATATAGATAGTAAAATCAGAACCAGCAGCTGTTGTCGTATGTGTAGCTGACAAGCTAGTCGACAGTTGGTAATGAATTAATCAGCAAGAGCTGGGTTCAGAGTTCTGATCTATGTTGCGATCAGTGATCGTAGATAGCGGCTTGTAGATATGATCGATCAAAAATCATTCGCTGGCATTTAATTATACATAGAGACACATTATTCTAAGTGGCATTACTGACAAATGATAATTGGTATTTGCATGACAATTAGAAACGCTCGGCGATCTCACTCTCTTTGAACAAGATCAGTCGAGTTTAGCCAGGTTAACCAAAGCTGGGCTCAGGCGCCAGGCAGCTTTGAAATGTTGCCCCTGACGTACAGAGACTAATGCAATTGGCTACGTCTTGCACTTCCTGCATATTTGATACGCCTGAACAGGCAGGGGCCGCGATCATGATCATCAACAACAGGAAAGCCACATGATCGCTGGCAAGATCAGTGACAAATATCTCTCTAAATGCAAAATAAAAGAAGAAAAATAAAAATAAAACCAATGCGATTGTATTTCATGAACTTGACATTGAAAACAACAGCCTTGCGACTGTCAATCAGCTTAAGAGCGCCCGATCATTATCAACGATCCTTTGCGATCCGAAATGAAATCAATTTTTGGTCTTAAGTGCCTGTTTAATTGTTTTTGCTGCTGTTGTTGCTCCAGCAGGGCGTATCCAAACATTGAGTTTATTTTTAGGGTTTGCACCCAAGCGATGCTCATGATTCACGCCGGGTGGGGGCAGGGGGCCAAGCGTATCCAATTGCAATGCTGACAAGATCACGTACAAAGTACAACTTAGCTTAGCTGTCAATCAAATGTTATATACGATCAGTTTCCGCAGAGGCATACCCCCACGCATTTCATCTATTCAAAGGTTAAAGGGTTGTTGAACTGAAATGAGACTAATCAGTGGAGCTATGAATTTAGATGTCAGAGAGGGTTGACAGATCGATGCATTAGGCTAGCTTAGTAGCAATTTGTGATCTTCTTATCTCTACTAAAGGTACAAGGAACAATTGAAGGCTTAGTTAAAGATTGTGTATGAACTTGAGCAGAGGGATCGCCTTAGGGATACTCCTTATTATTCTTAATAGCATTGCAGTGGCCTTTGGATAAGACATTTCTATTTCCCGTAGTTTCAAACCAGGTTTCTTATTGTTCACTTAACTTAATAAGTGGGCCACTTCGACAATTCATCTTGCGATTACTGCAGATTCTCTTTTATAATTCTATTAATATGTGTTTGATGGGTTTTTCGCTTTCACTTAATTTATAGAGAGCTGTTTATATAGACCTAATAAAATCATACACAAATTCTCATTAAGTTTCAAGTCATATTATGAGTTATTTTTTTCTATCATCTTTTATAGCTGCAAAGTCTTCAGCTCTTTAGCATTCGCTTAACATTTCTTAACATAGGCTGTTAAGCTCTCAGATAACAGAGTGTTAACATATTGGACTCTCAGCTGATGTCGTTGGAAATCCTACAACTCTTTTACATTCTCATAACATTTTTCAATTGTTAGGTTTGCAAATAACAGACTGTTAAAAACTTAGCTAAGAGTCTGTTAAAGTTGAAAACTCTACAGCTATTTAACTGCTCCTTACATCTAACTGACTCATAATTTGGCTGTTAAGTTCGCAAATAACAGAGTGTTAAGGGTTAGCTTATTAACATTCTCTTTACACTTTACGAGAGTTCATAACATAGTCTGTTAAGCTCGCAATGAATTGACTGTTAAAAACATTACTCTCAGCTGATATCGTTTGAAATCCTACAGCACTTTAACCCCCAATTAACATTTTCGCGAGCTCATAAGATAGTTTGTCATGCTCGCTACAACAGACTATTAAATACTCTACCGCTATACTCTACAGCTATTTAACATGTTCCTAATCATCTTACTATGACTCATAACACTGACTGTTAAGCTTACAAATAACAGGCCGCTTTAGAATTTAACACTTTCTGATTATTTAGGATCTCCTTAGTACTTAAACATATGACTAATTGAACATTTTTTTGGTCATATATTAAGGTTAGTTCCTCGTTCCACCCTCGTGCCCATTGGTATTTGGTTGCCAACATATCGCTATTGTTGGCTAATCATTCCCAGATAAGCACGTGATAAAGCCAAAAAAATACAAAAGCACAAAGCCAAAATGAATACTTGCGACTATCTAAAGCAATTTTTGGCC
Organism: Drosophila littoralis; assembly: GCA_018903485.1. Lineage (NCBI taxonomy): Eukaryota > Metazoa > Arthropoda > Insecta > Diptera > Drosophilidae > Drosophila > Drosophila littoralis. The sequence continues at coordinate 658,662 of JAEIGF010000368.1, read as the reverse complement.
GGCAAGTGTTTCCGATGCCTTTCACCAAATGATTGAATGCCAGAATGTGTGACTCATTTAATAAATAAAATGCCTAAACTCTAAGTCTTAAAGCCAAAATATAAACAATTAATGTCCATTGCGATGGTCGGTCCACTCCTTGCCCAACGCCTGGTCTCTGGCCTGTTGGCGCAGCACCTTGCCGCTGCCCGTCTTGGGCAATTCGTTCAAAAAGAACACACCACAGTGAAGCTGCTTGTGGGTGACCACCAGACGCTTGGCCACATATTCCACAATATCCATTTCGGTGAGCTTACTGCCGGGCACCTTAACAACCGCAGCAGCAGCGGGATCGCCATCCACTTCGTTCCACAGGCCAAAGACACACGCCTCAATCACATCCGGCAGCTCGGCTATGACCTGCTCCACTTCGTAGGGGCAATATTGGGCGCCATGGAAGCGCAACATGTCCCGCTTGCGTTCCACAATGTGCAAGAAGTTCTCGTTGTCAAAGTAGCCCATGTCCCCGGTATGGAACCAGCCCTGATAGTCCTGCATGCGTTTCGATTCATTCGGATTGCCATAATAGCCGTTCCATACTTTGCCATTGTGCACCAGAATCTCGCCCGTTTCGCCATGGCCCAAACTGCGTCCGGCGTCGTCCAGTATTTTCACCTTAACGCCGGGCACAATTCTGCCCACTGATGAGGGCTTGGCCACGCCCATATTTGCCGCCACACCGCCGCATTCGGTCAAGGCATAGCCATAGGAGATTTGGCCATTCAGCAGATATTCCTGCAGCTTTAACAGATTGGCAACATAGCAATTGCCGCCGCCAATGCTGATGAAGCGCACGCTGGCCAATCTCTGTTTGCTGAGCGTGGGCGCTTTCAGCAGCGAGGCTGCCTGCTGGGGCGCCAGGGTCAGCAGCGTGACCTTATATTTCTCGATCAGCTGCAGCATATATTCCGGCGTATAGGCGCGGTCGGTGATGACGCGCGTCGAGCCATGGCAGCAGCTGAAGAGCATGTTAAACATACCTGGCGCCCAGTCGATGGTGCTAAACGAGAGCAGCACATCCTGGCCGGTGACAAAGCTGTAGAAAAGGAGTATGAATTAGTATCTAGCTGCTAGGAAATTTGGTATTCAGAATGCTTACCCAAAATCGAACAGGCAAGCGGAGTTCGAAATGCAAACCGCTTTGGGCAAGCCCGTCGTGCCGGAGGTGCAGAGTATAGCCACGGTTTGATCGCCGCCGAGCATCAGTGGCTCTGGTCTGTAAGCATGGAATAAGGTTTAGCAACGTATTTGGGATAATTGAAATAAGCTACACTACAAAAAAAGAAGTGCGTTCTTTCAGTCAAGGAAAACATTTCTTAAAATAGCTTTTAGGCACATTTCAGAAATTTAGCAGAAACTTTTACCGATCGTAGCAAAAACTTGAAAAGTAATTTAAATTATACTATCTGTTTGAAATTGATTTTTTTTTCTTTTTGTTTAATTGAAATATGCTTTGCTTAAACAAAGTCTAATTAATACACAAAATATATGCGCTAAAAATGGATCTAAAATTTAATAAAATGTTTTGGGATATGGAAAAATTAATTTTTTGTTCTAAATAAAGGATATTTTCTTAAAGTCTTGTACATTTGTGTATTTCGTACATCTTTTATTGAAATATAGTTTTTTGATTATTTAGTCTCAGTATTTTTGAGCAAAAATCCTTGCTCCAAAATATTTTCTTTCCCATAATTTGTTTGTTTTAGGGGGAAAATGCATTCATATTGTTCTAGAAATTTCTTATTTTTTATAAAACTGAAGACAATATTGCTCTTTTTGGGTTTCGTGCGTGTATTTACTTACATATAGTACAGTTCCTGTTTGGTGGGCTCCAGGAGATCCTCAATGCGCGGCAGTTGAATTCGATGATCCTTGAGCGTATAAACGGGCGCCTTTAGCATTTTGGCAATGGCGCTCAGTCTGTCATAGACGGTACCATCGCAAAAAATGATACGCGGTCGGGTGATGCAAAACAAATGCTTGAAGGTGGCCTCGTCGTGCCAGGGGCTGACAGCATGGAAGGGTGTACCATTGAGCAGACAGCCCAGCACCACGGGCATCAGATATGTGGTGTTGGTGCCCGCAATGCCGACGACATCGTCCTGTCGCAGATGCATCGCCTTCAGTTGCTGGGCGATGCGTATGGCAAAGCTGATGGCCTCGCCATTGGTCAAGGCTGTGCCCTCCGTGTCTGAAATCTAAAAGTGAAAGAACTCGAGTTAGTTAGGTTCGTCACTTTTTTTTATTGTTAGCCCCACCTGGCAGAGGCTCGCCGGATGATTGCGCATAAAGGCAAAGAGTATCTTGCCAATGGAGCAATCGGCGTCAAAGAAATGCGCCGGCCTTGGTCCACTCCAAATTTTTGTATATTTATCGAACTGCGTGCTGGGGCCGCTCTCCATGTTCGTTGATAGCAGATAAGAGCCGTCGATTTGAAGTGAGGTTGTCCGAGCGTCGCGCAAGCCGTTCAGCAACTGCCGACCGTTGCGTGGGCAACACCTGGGCAACCGCCACCCTATCAAACGGGTAACAAACGTCACCTAGCAAAAAGCTCGAGATATAAGCAATGTTGGCGATAAGCCGAAAAGCTGTCCAGCTGATAGCAAGGGCCATTAATTTCATGATATGTTAGCCTTACGTTGGTTTGGTTAAAATTATCTTTTGCTAAACTGATGATGTTTATGATAAAAATATAGTTTATATGAATTTAATCAAATATTCTACAGTGTATTATATAAGTATAATTACTGGATACGATTTATTTGATCATTTATAATTTAATTAAAAATTATTTCTGCACTAACTTTTTGTGTTTGCAATTTTTTCTTTTTGTCTCAAAAAGCATTTTGCTCTATGCGATAAAGCAGTTCACGCAAGCAGTATTAACAAGCAGTTTATCGAGCAGTGTGTACGTGCTGCTTATAGTTCCAGAATATACCAACGTCTTTTAATGGCGCTTTGTAGGTCAGAATTCAGCGCAGCACTGAGAAAATTTGTATTTAACAATTTATAAAACGATTTTTCTGAAAAATTCCTCTAAGAATATTATGAATTCTTTCAATTATTTTGGCTTATTTATTGAAATATCAAACCATAATGTTATATACAATAGTTTAAATCAACTTTAACAGATTTCTGTAATTGTTAATACTATAATCTATGTTAACACTATATATATGTATATGTATACCTGAAATGTTCGCGATTTGATTTAGCAGCGTGGAGGCTATTCATTTAATTCTATTGCAACAAGTCCAACGATCCCATAAAGTAAGCCATACGCAGTTCAAATAAAGGAACTAGTTCAATTTATTTACAGATGACTTGGAATCGAATCTGGCAGCATTTTAGGGTAGTTAATTCTCTAAGATAACATTAGCTCACTTTAATTCACTTATAATGAAAAAAAAAATCAAAGTTATCGTAAATATATGTATTAATAAGGCATGTTATAGTTATGTGGAATTGTTGCTAATCATGACTCGCTAATATTTTAAGCAAAAAGTTGACGGAGTTATTTTTTTTGTTGTTTTGTTATTATTTTTTAACTTCTAGAAAATAATTCTTTGTGGCTTGCCGATTGGTGTTGCTATTGGCGCTCCGCTTCGTCCACAATGATTGCACCTGCATGCAAATGCTTTTAACTTGCAGTGACACGATTCTACACATAGTGCACCACATCCTTGGCTTGTAAGTCTGTGCCGATCCTCTTGACCACAACAGCAGCCGCTTCGTCGTCGTTGGCCTTGTCCCAAATTCCAAAGACACAGACTTCTGCCACACCTGGCATCTGGGAAATGACACCTTCGATTTCATGGGGATAGTACATTATACTCTGGTACCTAAGCATATCTTTTTTTCGATCAACTATGTAGATAAAACAATCGTCATCTATGTAGCCAAAGTCGCCAGTGTGTATCCACTGCTCTGAGTCGCATATATTGTGAGTTTCCTTGGGATTTTCATAATAGCCGGCCCAATATTGGCCACTATAAACGCATATCTCTCCCACCTCGTTTGGTGTTCGTTCAATATCTTAAGCTTATAACCGTCTCCCAAACGAGCTACGGAATTAGGTTTTTCATCAAAATTCCAGTTCATTGGCACCATGCTGCCCGCCTCCGTGAATCCGTACACCAAATGAAGGCAGTCTTTTCGCAGATGCCTTCGTAGGCGTTTTTGTACCTCCAAAGAGCAACGACTTTCACCGTACAGATAGAACCGAATACTCTGCAGATAGGCTTTTTCAAGTTCCACGCTATTAACCAACATCGCCATGTGGAAACTTGACTGCAACACCCACGTGACTTTGTGCTCCTCAATGATTCGCAGGAAATTCACATAATTGAAGGATTTGTCGCTAATGCGGCTTTGTAATATCAAATAGCTACTCAATGGTCGCCTGCTCATAGGAGATGTTCAATGAGTTGAAGGCAATTCCATTCAAAAAACAGGCATAGGCCTCGGCGCAGATGTGCGTATTTCTATTTCTCGCTATGATTCCCACAATATCGAGATCTAATAGGGAAAGACAATCCTGTAAAATATTTAATATAATGAGCATGCAGTTAAGTTCTTACTTGTGCTATGAGCTGTGGATGTCAACGCATTTCATGAAAAATGATCTTTCCAATGGACAGATCGGGTGCAAAGTATTCACGTTCCTGCTGACTACTCCAAATCTTCCGCTTAGCGTCGTAAGTCGTTTCCGGCTTGTAAGACATTTCGAACCAAACGAGTTAACTTAATCAAATGATAAAACGACCGTAAGTCTAGAAGGCTTTTATACTCGTAGATAGCGTGCATCTTATATAAGAAACTTATCTTGCTATTGTAAAAGGCTTAAGTTAACGAGTCTACAACTATTAAAAGATTTTCTAGCTGTGGTTGTTTGTGTAAACACGTTTCTTACTAAGGGAAAAGGCACGTTTAATGTGATTCCATTTATGTCCCACTAGATAACTGATCCATGTACTTTGGCCTATTTCTCGGCTACCACAGGTAAGCAATTCTGACTTTTATAAAAACATAACTTTGACTAATTTAAAATATAAATAAAATATATTAACTTCTTTATATGTATATTAATATTTTTCTCACGGCTGCTAGAAATCTAAATAAACTAGCTTAGCACAAACGAAAAAAAAAAAAAAACCTAAACCTCTTTTATATCTAATAATTTTACATAAGCAGCATTATAAATATAATTCTTAAATTAAGCGCGCAGCTTGATAGTAACAGTTTTGAAAAGTTGCACTTTGTGGTCTTCTAATACTTGTAAAAACAAACATACAAACATATGTAAGCTTTAAATTGGATATTGATTTTTGAAGCAGGAAATGCTACTCAGCGTGATTTCACATTTAATTGATGAATTTAAAAGTGCGCATATAATTACTTTTAGTGATACATGCATTCTGAAACATACACAAATAGTAATCAGAAAGACGTCGCGGCGTTAAGCGCTCGCTTGCTTAAGCCTTATCTCTTATCTATATATATTTAAAGAAAACATTCTCCCTTCTGGAATTGAACTTGCGCCCCACGTTGTACGAAACGAACTGATCCCCAACGTTTATACCTTACAGCCATACCAAGAGTCGGAACCTCACAGCATACGATACAATCGCAATTGCTATTCTCTAGTGTGTGTACATGAGTATGCATGTGTGTGTATGTGTTCACATGTATACAGATACTCTTCCGCTTTGTGCTAGCTGCCGGTGATAGCTTTAAAATTAAAGATACTTGATAAATATATACTATTTTAGAAACAACATGTCAAGTTTGTTAAATCTAGCTATGATGACATACGAGATTTGCCCAAAAATCAGGATTTCGATAACGATTTTTATCGATTACCTGGAAACGCGGGAAAAAACTCGTACTGCGCGGGCACAAGGAGGACCTACATTTCAAATTTCAAGTCTCTAGCTCTTACAGGTTCTGAGGTCCTTGCGCTCATAAATACAGACTCGGCTATTGATGCTGATCAACAATATGTATTCTTTATGGGGTCAGAGATGCTTCCGTCTGCCTGTTAAATAAATTTGCACAAATAAATTTTACCCCTTTTACCCACTTTTAATGGGTTCAGGGTATAAAGGTTGACTCTTTTGTTCTATTTATTTAAATAAATGTTATAAGTGGATTTCTTATTTAAGGAAAAACTAACAAATATTTTGCAATTTATTAAATTTTCTTAGGGTTGTCCTCTATTAATTCCATTTCTATATTTTACTTCGAGAAAATACGCCTTTGTGGTCAGACGATTAGTCTTGCCGTTGGCAGTTCGCTTCAGGTCGTCCACAATGATGGCACCTCCATGTAAATGTTTATACTTAGCAGTGCAATGCTGCTCCACATAGTCCACAACGTCTTGTGCGTGTATGTTGGATCCAATCTTCTTCACCACAGCAGCAGCGGCCTCGTCGCCGTTGAATTGATTCCAGATGCCAAAGACACAGACCTCAGCTACTTCTGGCATCCGACCAATCACATCTTCTATTTCGTTTGGGTAATACATGATGTTCTGGTACTTGAGCATATCCTTTTTCCGCTCCACAATGTAGAGGAAACCATCGTCATCCATATAACCAAGGTCCCCGCTGTGGAACCATAAAGTCGAGTCACGTATTTTGAGTGTCTCCTCGGGATTTCCATAATAACCGGCCCAATACTGTCCAGAATAGACGCATATTTCGCCAACTTCGTTTGGTCCTAGGGGCTGTCCGTGATCATCGAGTATCTTCAGCTTGAAGCCATCCATTAAACGGCCAACCGAATTGGGCTTTTCATCAAAATGCCAGTTCATAGATACCATACTTCCTAACTCTGTGAAGCCATAAGCCAATCTCATGCAATCATGGCGCAAACGACTCCTTATTTTATGTTGCGCCTCCAAGGAGCATCGGCCACCTCCGTAATAGTAGGACCGTATGCTTAGTAGGTCGGCCTGCTTAAATTCTGGACAATTGGCAGTTATAGCCAAGTGGGAAGGTGCCTGCATCAGCCACGTGACCTTGTGCTCCTCAATAATGCGAAGGAGACGCGCAGGATGAAAAGAATTGTCAGCTATAATTCGCTTGGTGCTATATATTCCCGAAGTGACCGTGGCTATGAGTCCGGTCACCCAGTCTAGAGTACTGTGCGTGTACTGAACGTCAGCAGTGGTCAGATGTCTGAGAAAGTTCAAGATATTATATACATATTACAACTATATTGTAATCTTACTAACGTGCTACAGTTTAGAATTCTGCGACTATTCGGGATGGTCACTGCTTTGGGGATGCCCGTGGTGCCTGAAGAGCAGAGAATGGCCAGGGTTTGATCATTTCCCTGCTCAAGGCGAGAGGGTTCAAAGTTCGCTTCTACAGGCGTAGCCAGCACTTCCTCAATGCTAATGGATCCGATCTGATGGTTACGCATTGTAATAATCTTCACGTTAAACTTTTCCGTGGCCGATATCACTTTCTCATAGTCTTCACCGTCGCAAAATATTAACCGCGGCCTTGTAATATCAAATAGCTTCTCAATGGTCGCCTGCTCATAGGAGATGTTGAGTGAGTGGAAGGCAATCCCATTGAAAAAACATGCGTAGGCCACAGCGAAGATGTGCGTAGTATTTCTCGCTATGATTCCCACAATATCAGATTGCAGCAAGCCCAAGGATCTCATGTAGCTGGCCACGCGCATCGAATTTAAATGGAGCTCCCCTCGGGTCAACACGGTGTTTTCAGTGTCCGAGATCTAATCGGGAAACACAACGCTGTTAAATATGTAATCTATAAATTGTGCAGCTAAGTACTTACTTGAGCTATCAGCTTTGGATGACGTCGCATTTCATGAAAAATGATCTCTCCAATGGATAGATCGGGCGCAAAATATTCATGTTCCTGCTGACCATTCCAGATTCTGCGCTCCGCATCGTAGGTGTTGTCCGGTCTGTAAAGCATTGTGAATACAACAAGTTCACTTTGTTAACTGACGACACGAAAGTGAATCTGGCAGCACTTTTATACTCGTAGATAGCGTGTTTGCAAATCGTTGATAAAAATAGCTCGATCCTATTCATTTTCAAATGCAAAACGTGCTCAACGACAAGGCGGTAACTTATCAATGTGAATATATATGTAAGCATAGCATGCTTTGAATGCACTCAATTGAGTTTTAATTTTAAATTGTTGAGCTAATCGTGACTCAACAAAATTTAAAGCTATACTGAATGAATCGCAAACGCAGTCTATTGTTGACATTGCTACGATCTACAAGTAAATGCAATGTTCGCGATTTGATATAGAAAATGTAGAAATACTTTTCCATGGCAAATGGCAAATTTATCCACCTGTAAAGGATTGAACTGCTTCCAATCAGGACAATAAGCAAGCAGTTTTGGATTAAACTTAATCAGATGACATCAACCTTTAAGCAAAAACTCGTTTTGTTATTACGTTTTTTTTTAATGTGCTTTGTTGTTTGTTCTTTACTTGTGGAATATAAGTTTTTGTTTGATTGTGATTATGCTATTGGCGAACGCTCCAAATCGTCCACAATGATTTTAGCTGCAACTTAGGTAAAAACAAATAATAATTTTTGTTGTTAAGTAGGTCTGTTTTATTAAATTTTCTTAAAGCTGTCCGCTATTGCTGAGTACATTTAGTTTCTATCTTTAACCTCGAGAAAAAAGGCCTTTGTGGCCTGACGATTAGTTTTGCCGTTGGCAGTACGCTTCAGGTCGTCCACAATGATGGCACCTCCATGTAAATGTTTATACTTAGCAGTGCAATGCTGCTCCACATAGTCCACAACGTCTTGTGCGTGTATGTTGGATCCAATCTTCTTCACCACAGCAGCAGCGGCCTCGTCGCCGTTGAATTGATTCCAGATGCCAAAGACACAGACCTCTGCCACTTCTGGCATCTGAGCAATCACATCTTCTATTTCGTTTGGATAATACATGACGTTCTGGTACTTGAGCATTTCCTTTTTTCGCTCCACAATGTAGAGGAAACCTTCGTCATCCATGTAACCAAGGTCCCCACTGTGAAACCATAGAGTCGAGTCACGTATTTTGTGTGTTTCCTCGGGATTTCCATAATAACCAGCCCAATACTGTCCAGAATAGACGCATATTTCGCCAACTTCGTTTGGTCCTAGGGGCTGTCCCTGATCATCGAGTATCTTCAGCTTGAATCCATTTAACAGTTGTCCAACCGATTTAGGTTTCTCGTCAAAGTTAAAGTTTACGGCTATAGCACTTCCCACCTCTGTAAAACCGTACATAAGGTGCATGCAATCGCGTTGCAAACGACTTCTTATTTTATGTTGCGCCTCCAAGGAACAGTGACCACCTCCGTAAAAGTAATGCTGTAGGCTTTGCAGGTTTGATTGCTCAAATTCAGGGCAATTGGCAGTCATAGCCAAGTGGGAAGGTGCCTGCATCAGCCACGTGACTTTATGCTCCTCAATAATTCGCAGAAGACGCCCAGGATCAAAGGCATTATCGGCTATAATGCGTTTGGTGCTGTATATTCCCGAAGTAACCGTGGTTAGAACTCCTGTCACCCAGTCTAAAGAACTTTGCGTGTACTGAACGTCAGCAGTGGTCAGATGTCTAAGATTGTTCAAACTATATTAAATGTATTTTTACTAATTTGTTGGCTTGACTTACGTGGTCATGTTTAGGATCTTGCGACTATTCGTTATGGTCACTGCCTTGGGCGTACCCGTAGTGCCTGATGAGCAGAGAATTGCCAGGGTTTGATCATTTCCCTGCTCAAGGCGAGAGGGTTCAAAGTTCGCTTCTACAGGCGTAGCCAGCACTTCCTCAATGCTAATGGATCCGATCTGATGGTTACGCATTGTAATAATCTTCACGTTTAAGTCTTTCGTGGCCAATTTCACTTTCTCATAGTCTTCACCGTCGCAAAATATTAAACGTGGCTTCGTAATATCAAAGAGCTTTTCAATGGTCCTTTTCTCATAGGTGATGTTGAGGGAGTGGAAGGCAATTCCATTAAAAAAACATGCATAGGCCACTGCGAAGATGTGTGTAGTATTTCTCGCTATAATTCCCACAATGTCCGATTGCTGCAAGCCCAAGGATCTCATGTAGCTGGCCACGCGCATCGAGTTCAAATGGAGCTCCTCCCGGGTCAACACAGTATTTTCAGTGTCCGAGATCTAATCGGGAAACACAAAACTGTTAAATATGTAATCTATAAATTGTGCAGCTGACTACTTACTTGAGCTATGAGCTTTGGATGACGTCGCATTTCATGAAAAATGATTTCCCCAATGGATAGATCCGGTGCAAAGTATTCACATTCATCTTTCCCACTCCAGATTTTGCGCTCCGCATTGTAGGTGCTCTCCGGCTTGTAAGACATTGTGAAAGCAACTAGTTGACTCTATTAACTAATGACACGAAAGTGAATCTGGCAGCCTTTTTATAGTCACAGATAGCGCGCATTTGAGTCTTAGATAACAGTAGCTCACTCCAATTCATTTAACAAATTGAAAAAAGCTCAACTGCAAACATGTGGCCTAATAACGCGAATATATATGTAAATATAGAATGTAATTGTAATATAGAATTGTTGAGCTAATCGTGACTCGCCAAATTGTTGGCGCAGTCTGTTGTTGACAGTTCTACGATGTACATGTACATTTAAAGAAGTTAGCAGTTTTTCTCTCATTCGCGTATATCTCATGGAAAATTTAACCGCCTGGCAAGGACTGAACTGCTTGCAATCAGGCTAAGCGAGCGCTTTGTGATTTAACTATTGTTGGATAGCTACGTTCAAATTAAATATGTGCATTTTTGAAGTTTTTATTTTTTTATATTAAAAAAGTTTTAAGTATGCGCTTTGTCATTTGTTCTTAACTTCTATAAAATAATTCTTTGTGGCTTGTCGATTGGTTTTCCCATTGGCGCTTCGCTGCAGATCGTCCACAATGATGGCACCTGCATGCAAATGCTTATAACTTACAGTGATATGATTCTGCACATAGTCCACCACATCCTTGGCTTGTATATCTGTGCCGATCCTCTTGACCACCGCAGCAGCCGCCTCATCACCGTTGGTTTCATCCCAAATTCCAAAGACACAGACTTCTGCCACACCTGGCATCTGGGAGATGACCTCTTCAATTTCATGTGGGTAGTACATTATATTCTGGTACTTAAGCATATCTTTTTTTCGATCAACTATGTAGAGAAAACAATCGTCATCCATGTAGCCCAAGTCGCCAGTGTGCATCCACTGCTCTGAGTCGCACATATTGTGAGATTCCTCGGGATTTCCATAATATCCGGCCCAATATTGGCCACTATAAACACATATCTCTGCCACCTCGTTCGGTCCGACAGCCTCTCCTTGTTCGTTCAATATCTTAAGCTTATAACCGTCTCCCAAACGACCTACGGAATTAGGTTTTTCATCAAAGTTCCAGTTCATTGCCACCATGCTGCCCGCCTCTGTGAATCCGTACACCAAATGAAGGCAGTCTTTTCGCAGATGCCTTCGTAGGCGTTGTTGTACCTCCAAAGAGCAACGACTTCCTCCGTACAGATAGAAGCAAATGCTCTGCAGATTGGCTTTTTCGAATTCCGCGCAGTTAACCAACATGGCCATGTGGGAAGGTGCCTGTAATACCCACGTGACTTTGTGCTTCTCAATGATTCGCAGAAAATCCACAAGATCCAAGGGCTTTGCGCTTATAATTCGTTTCGTGCTGTACACTCCAGAACTTATTGCTGTAAGCAAACCTGTCACCCAATCTAGAGAGCTCAGCGAAAACTGAACGTCATCGGTAGTCAAGTAACTTAAAGAGGTTCGGGTTATTGAAAAAAAAACTGAATAAAGTTTTGATATTACTTACTTGGTGCAGTTTAGGATCTTGCGACTGTTCGTGATGGTCACTGCCTTGGGTATGCCAGTGGTGCCCGAGGAGCAGAGAATGGCCAGAGTTTGATCATTTCCCTGCTCAAGGCGAGAGGGTTCAAAGTTCGCTTCTACAGGCGTAGCCAGCACTTCCTCAATGCTAGTGGATCCGATCTGATGGTTACGCATTGTTATAATCTTCACGTTTAACTTTTCCGTGGCCAATTTCACTTTCTCGTAGTCTTCACCATCGCAAAATATTAAACGCGGCTTCGTAATATCAAATAGCTTCTCAATGGTCGCCTGCTCGTAGATGATGTTGAGGGAGTGGAAGGCAATTCCATTGAAAAAACATGCATAGGCTACGGCGCAGATGTGTGTAGTATTTCTCGCTATGATTCCCACAATGTCCGATTGCTGTAAGCCCAATGATCTCATATAGCTGGCCACGCGCATCGAGTTCAAATGGAGCTCCTCCCGGGTCAATACAGTATTTTCAGAGTCCGAGATCTGTTTGGAAAATACACTACTCAGTATTATGTAATGTATGAACCGGGCACCTGAGTAGTTACTTGAGCTATGAGCTTCGGATGCCGCCGCATCTCATGGAAAATTATAGCACCAATTGATTGTTTAGGTGAAAAGTAGGCTCGATCATCTTGTCCACTCCAGATTCTACGCACTGAATTGTAGCTGCTTTCCGGTTTGTAAGGCATTGTAAACGCAACGAGTCAATTTTATTAAATGCTGAGCCAAAGCCGTAACAATTTGCATTTTATACTCGTGAAGCTTAGATAACAAGTGCAGCGCTCTCCGAATCATATTTTCCGAGTAGCTTGTAAAGAGTCTAATCTGTCAGTGCATAGAAAACATATAGTATAAATTTATGTAGTACACACACTTATTCAGTCGACTGCCAATTATTTTACAAGCTGAGTAATTGAAACTGTTTAGCTAATCACGATTCGTTAACGTTAAGCGAAGTCTCGTGTCAATGCTGTTAGGGCATTTACTATTCAAAATTCCAATATAATAAAATCGGTGTGATTGAGAATCGTCTGTTATATATTTTGTGACATAATAATATAAGATCATCCCATTAAGCTTTCCATTATCTTTCTCAAAAATTTTCCAAAATTATTATACTAAAGCCCAAGCATACACCGCTTTATATTTATCATACCTATAATTAAAACCAAGAATATTGTTGCGTGCTGAAATTTGTTGACCTTGAGGATGATTAAGATCACATACAATTGCATGTCATTGTTTTTTGTTGGGTACGCATTACACTATCAGCCGGTGTAAACTTTCCATGCTAACTCGTTGATAACCATCATAGCAAAGATGTACTCAACCGAATTGTAACGCAAAAACAATGATAAGATGATATGCCCAATCTTTGTGCTGTATCATTATTTTTACTGCTTCCATGTGGTCTTATTTGTAACTTTCTTAAGATTCTCACGAGTTCTATTACGTAGTTATATGACAATACACTTTGGCTCACTTTCTTACACTCTTATCTTAACTTAATTCGTGTGCCATTTAGATAAAAAATATATTCAGATATATATTTGTTTTGCTTGCTTTAAAGTCATGTCCAAATAAGTATATGCGCATAGTTTCATATCGTGGAGGCCAAATAGGTTTTGGTGACATTCGATCCGGTGTTTTTATAGTGTTTATGTATAAATAACGAATAATAATATGTACTTCCTTCAGTATATCGATGGACAATCTGTAGTGAAGAAAGCTGTAAAACAAAGGGGCTAGTGTGCATGGAAGTAGAAGGACAGACAGACTGACCTAGCTATATAGAGTCGGAAATTGACCCTGGTAAAATTCAAATACCCTCTACATGAATCTAAAAAAGGAAAATTTAATCTAACCTGGACATGATATTCTAATTATTTAAATAATTATTCATTAAATACACATTCCATTTTATACTGGAAATACATTTATTGATTTTGGGATATTCTATTTAAAAGGTTATCATAGGGTATTTACCAGTCAAGCACCCTAGATTGGATTACATTAAGTGCTTCCAACATTATCAACGTTTGGGAACAACCTATTATGAATCAGTTATCTCTGTTTTCCCTGCTGCTCTTAGATAAGCGGCCTTCACGGCCTGACGATTGACCTTGCCATTGGCGCTCTTCGCCAGCTGGTGCACAATCTGTGCACCCCCATTCAGCTGTTTATAGCTTACACTGATAAGCTCGGCCACAAATTGCACCACCTGAGCGGAGTGCAGTTGACTACCCGGTCTGGGCACCACAGAAGCAGCTGCTGCATCGCCTTCGGTCTCATTCCAAATGCCAAAGACGCACACCTCGGCGACTTGGGGCATTTGAGCGATGATCTCCTCGATCTCATGCGGATAGTACATCATGCCCAGATACTTGAGCATATCCTTTTTGCGCTCCACAATGTGCAGATAGTTATCCTCATCGAAGTAGCCCAAATCGCCAGTGTGGAACCAGCCCTCCTTGTCCTTCATCTCAGCTGTGGCCAGGGAGTTGCCATAATAGCCACTCCAGTGCTGTTCATTGTGGCAATAGAGTTCCCCATGTTCATTGGGACCCACTGTCTTCGATGACGGGTTCACCACGCGCATGCGTACGTTGGCCACGAGAAGACCCACAGATTTAGGCTTCGTGTGAATGCTGGGGTTGTAGGAGATGCAGGTGCCCAGCTCTGTCATGCCGTAGGCATTGCGCAAGATGCCCTCGCCGCGCAGATGTGACTGCATCTTTTGCAGCGTTGCGACCAGGGTGTGGCCCCCGGCGAAGAGCAAATGTCGCAAACTGCGCAGCTGTTTCGCACTTATCCCTGAACAATTAGCAAGCATGGCGATATGTGAGGCGGCCAGCACCGCCCAGCTGATGCTCTGCTGCTCGCACATGGCTAGAAAGTGCGCGGGACTGAAAACCTCCATTGAAATGAGACGCACTGTGCCATAGACCCCAGCCGTAACCAGGGTGATCAAACCCGTAAGCCAGTCCAGAGTGCTCGGCGCATATTGTATGTCATTGGGGTTCAGATAGCTAGAGAAGTATTAACTATGCAGATGAATCACATATAGCAATATGAAGTTCTAATAGAGAATGTCCGTGCATAAGTTTCTTGTGCTTCTTATCTCAAACCTAGACTTCCATTTCTTTACTACTTTCTTATGGGTGTAGGGTATTTAAAGAAGAGATCCTACCTATGACTCTCGAATATCTGCCGACTATTTGATATGGTGACCGCTTTGGGGGTGCCTGTTGTTCCCGAGGAGCAGAGTATAGCCATGATGCGATCGATGCCACGTTGAAACTGGGCTGGCCTGTAATCCTCCGGGATAGTTGCTTGCAGCAGCTCCTGTATGTTCAGGACACCCGCCATGCGCCCATGTATGATTAGAATTTTAGTGCCCAATGCTGATGCAATTTTTCGAAGTTTCTCATAATCCTGTGCATCGCAGCAGATAATCCTCGGCTTGGTTATACCAAACAGGTCTCGTATTGTGTGCTCCTCCAGATTCGGATTGATGGCATGAAAAGGCGTTCCATTGAACAGACAGCCATAGGCGAGGGCAGCCAAATGTGTGCTATTTCTGGCTACCAGGCCCACAATATCCGTTTCCTTGCGATATCCCTGCGCCCCTAGATAGACACTCACCTTGGCCGCATTGTGCAGCATCTGCGAGCGGGTGAGACGCGTATTTTCGCTATGCGAGATCTGAAAGATGCGTTGCGGTTCGCTCTGCATCTGCCTGAATATGATTTGACCAATGGTCAGGTCGTCATTGTAATAGCTCTGCTCACGGGCGCCGGACCAGATTTTGAGCTCGGCATTGTAGCTAGTCCTTGGATTGGCGTTGAGGTCCAGCATTCTGAGGGAACTGATGCAGCTAGATTCATGGATGCGACTATTTAAAGGTCAGCGAAAATAATAGCAAACAGCTGGACATGCAATTGATACGGAAGACACGCGATCTTTCCTATGATTATCGGAACGATCGAGCCAAAATTAGTCGGCAATTTAGCGCTTAAAGTGTCTGTACCATATTCAACCTCTCTCTTTGTTTGTAACTATCTCTACTTGCTGCCGTATGACACGGCATTTTTGGTGTGTGCGAGAAAACGTGTGCTATATAGAACGGCTTAATTCGTATGATGATTAAAATCAATTTGAATATGAATTTAGGTTTATGCAACTGGCAGATGATGCTGAGTGTTTTTAGTTTTAAGCCCTATAAAACTAAATTTAAATTTAGAAATACTCCTAAAAATTATTCAAATATCTGTTCCAATATCTCAATTCAAATCCATATGTAATTGTTGCCTGCTTTTGAGCTGTAACAATTGCATGAACTGCTTGCTTTGGAGTATTTAACCAAGCAGTTAGATTTTCAAAGCAGTTCTGTAACTTTTAAGTAGCTTAAGTATGTTACCGCGTGTGTTTTTTACTCACCAGCAAGCAGGAAACACCTTGTATAAACCAAGAGCAACAACTGTTAAGTTAACAGTCATAATGAATTTTACTGCTTTGTGCCGTTTTTTTTTTTTTTGGGAATCTTACTATTAGAATTGTTTTGCCGTTTACAGAGCAGCAAAACGTTAAGGGCTGTTAAATTTCAAAGTTAACATCACCAATAATGTTAAGTTGACAGAGAAACGACCAAAGAATAATAATAATAATAATAAAAAAGTAAATATAAAGTTACAATAAAATAAAAGATATATTTTGTGCATACGAAATTAAGTTCGATGCATTTCTTCCAACACTTTTACTATGTACACCTCAAACCCATTTTGCGCTGGTAAGACTTGGGCTAAAGAAGGGGCAAAACCGTTCTAAAAATAAAATATAAATAAACAAAATTAAATTAATATATAATAAATATAAATATTATAATAAAACAGAAAAGGCCAAGGGACAAATGGTGTTATTATGTTAAACAAGAAAAAAGATTTTGTTAAACGTACATTTTAAATTTGGGTTTTTATTTAAACATGCCATGTTGTGTATTTTTGTTATTTTCATTTTTTTTAGTTTTTTTTTTTTTTTTTTCATTTATAAACATTTCACAAACATTTTCATTATTCTGAGGGATCTTACACATTTGCTTTGGGTTTTTCTTTTTGTTTTCGTTTTGTTTCGGGTTGATGGCAATACAACAATTATTTCAACTATTCTGTATAATTATTTGACTAAGTTTTTACTTATGCATTATAATCTCATCTTGTGAATCATTTTGTTCTTTTCGTTTTATTTGCGGTTTTTCGTTTCTTGGCGTTTGGATTTGGGCATGTTTTTACCTTCACTAAGCTGCACTACAGCAAATTGTTCTCTTAAAGTTGTACTTTAAACGCGTTAAGAGTGTGTGGTTGATTTCCTTTCATGCTCTATGCTAATTTTTAATGTGTGTACTTGTGTGTGTGCGTGTGTGTGTGTTTGTCCACTTAGCTCTATAAAGTAAGGGGTTTCGCGGTGTTTACTGAACTTTGATTTTAAATGATTCCTATTTACATTTTGTATATATGTGCGTTTGTTCTTCATCTTAGAAATGATAATTGGAGTTTTCCTTTTCTTGCTTTGATTGTTAGAATTAGGTCGGCATTATGGCCACCGATTTTGTTTGGAGATATGTGTTATGATTTATAATTTGTTGTCATTATTTATTTTCAATTTGTGCGAGTTGAATTTCTTAAGTGTTGGCAAGTGATGAATTTCTTAAGTGTTGGCAAGTGATGTCAAGAGAATTGAGTGAGCGAATTGAGTTGAGAGTGTTTTTGTGTTTGCTTGAAATAGAATGCAACTGGGCTTTGGCGTTATTTGTTTTAAAAGTAGTATTTAGTTAATATTAGTAATATTTGATAACTAGTCTATGTGAATGCGTTACCCAACACTGGTTTTTGGTTGTGGCTTAACTTAACTACACATAATGTTAACTTATGTGCTACATTTTGCTCGTTTAACATTAAATTTAGCATGTCACTTGAAAACTTGTAAGTCTTTTTATTTTTAGAACGCATCTAGAAGTTGTGCACTTGTTAAACCTAACTGTTGACATTTACATGTATTATATAATATTTAAACTATTTACATCAAAATATTGGACTGCCGCGTCGCATAGAACGTTACATACGTTATGGTTTACTTTCGCGCCTAAATGATAATTGACCAAATTGTTGAACGGCAACTGAAGGCAGCACACAACCTATGCCATGTTTCGAGAGCCGAAACGTTTTGATCTAGTACTAAGCTACTTAGACACGAACTGGAATAGCTGGGCCAATTATTTCGATCGATATAGCGCACTCGGCTAGCTCTGATGTTCTACTTACTACGTCTCTTTAAATATTCTCTTTGTTTTCGGTTTCCCTTTTTTTATTTTTAATCTTTTTCC
The DNA here is from genome assembly GCA_018903485.1 of Drosophila littoralis. Lineage (NCBI taxonomy): Eukaryota > Metazoa > Arthropoda > Insecta > Diptera > Drosophilidae > Drosophila > Drosophila littoralis. Next base: position 640,332 of record JAEIGF010000368.1, on the reverse strand, counting down.
CAGTGTTAGTTACTTAGTTACGTTTACATCAACATTAATTAACACATATGAAACAACATACCCAACATTTGGCTGCTACGTGGCCTTCATCTGAGCGCCCGAACTATCCATCCACTACATATTTGCTCACATTTAAAACCCTGTATGTTCAATAGCTATAGCTTCATATACAATAAAACTATATTCTACTTAATTTTGTTCGCCCATACATTCTTTTTTTTTTTTTAATGTATGTTTATCAGCTATTTTAGTTAAGTTTTTGGTGAAATTTTCATTTGTTTCTTGCTTGGCACGAATTTTACAACATTTATTTCATTCCCTCTTGAGGTTTGCTTAGTGACAATATAAATATACTTATATGTGGGTGCGTGTTTATCATTGATTTTTGATTTGTTTTTTATTTTGTTGTTTGTTTCTGCGGCTTACCTTGATTAGAAATATTTTTGTATAATTTTTTTATTGTTAAAGAAAGCGAAAATATGATTGAAAGCATAACATTATAAAATATTTGAATAAGTTAAATAAATAAACAAGCTGAATAAAAATATTTAAGAACTACAAAATATTGGTTGCTTTTAGTAAGGTATTATTTTTTAATAATATATTATTTTGGTTCTTGTTTTGCTATGTAGAATTCAGTTTGGAGCTAGACCGAAACTTATGATCTTAAGATTTGGTGTTTCGTAATGTTTGTGCATAGTTGTTGTTAAGTTGTTCGGTTTTATATATATATATATATATATAAATATATATATGTAAATATATATTTATTATTGGGGTTTCGAAATGCGGAAATTAGTTGGTACAACTGGGGAGGCGGGGCAGTTAGCCAACTCCTGTTAACTGCAGGACTCACTCCTCATACAAAAGGCACTTAATAAAAACAAAAAGCAATTTTGTTTACCAAAAATTAGGCAAATGCCACGCCTTCAACTATTTGTGGGCTTAGGTTTCTATTAATTGTTGATTTTGTTACTGGTTTATTTATTTTGTTTAAACTATTTGTATTGTCTGTTAATTGGTTTATGGTTTGTCATTAATTTTAATATTAATTATTAATAAACTACTAAAGGAAAATAACTAACCAAGGGAATTTTTACAGTCGAAACACAAGTTTCAAATTGTTCTTAGTTGCAGATAGTTATCCTCCCAAAAAACGAAGAGAACCAGTCTTTTTTTTTTCTTTTTTTTAATTGGGCGGGGGTGGGGTTATTATCCATCCTCCCGTGTTGTCTATTGTGGAATAAGAGTTTCCCATTTTCATTGGGACCCCCCGCTATTGATTAAGGGGTTCACCACGCGCATGCGTACGTTGGCCACGAGAAGACCCACACATTAGAAGCGGCTCTTGCCTTTTTCTTTCTTGTCCTTGGTGTGGCCAGGGGTTAGTTATTATAGCCTCTCTGGCGTTGTTTTGTGTTGCAATGGGGTTGGGTTTTTCCCTTTGGTTCCACGGTTTTCTTTGGCTTGTGGGCCCCCCGCGCACGTGCGTGGGGACCACGAGAAGACCCACAGATTTAGGCTTCGTGTGAATGCTGGGGTTGTAGGAGATGCAGGTGCCCAGCTCTGTCATGCCGTAGGCATTGCGCAAGATGCCCTCGCCGCGCAGATGTGACTGCATTTTTTGCAGCGTTGCGACCAGGGTGTGGCCCCCGGCGAAGAGCAAATGTCGCAAACTGCGCAGCTGTTTCGCACTTATCCCTGAACAATTAGCAAGCATGGCGATATGTGAGGCGGCCAGCACCGCCCAGCTGATGCTCTGCTGCTCGCACATGGCTAGAAAGTGCGCGGGACTGAAAACCTCCATTGAAATGAGACGCACTGTGCAATAGACCCCAGCCGTAACCAGAGTGATCAAACCCGTAAGCCAGTCCAGAGTGCTCGGCGCATATTGTATGTCATTGGGGTTCAGATAGCTAGAGAAATATTAACTATGCAGATGAATCACATATAGCAATAGGAAGTTCTAATCGAGAATGTCCGTGCATAAGTTTCTTGTGCTTCTTATCTCAAACCTAGACTTCCATTTCTTTACTACTTTCTTATGGGTGTAGGGTATTTAAAGAAGAGATCCTACCTATGACTCTCGAATATCTGCCGACTATTTGATATGGTGACCGCTTTGGGGGTGCCTGTTGTTCCCGAGGAGCAGAGTATAGCCATGATGCGATCGATGCCACGTTGAAACTGGGCTGGCCTGTAATCCTCCGGGATAGTTGCTTGCAGCAGCTCCTGTATGTTCAGGACACCCGCCATGCGCCCATGTATGATTAGAATTTTAGTGCCCAATGCTGATGCAATTTTTCGAAGTTTCTCATAATCCTGTGCATCGCAGCAGATAATCCTCGGCTTGGTTATACCAAACAGGTCTCGTATTGTGTGCTCCTCCAGATTCGGATTGATGGCATGAAAAGGCGTTCCATTGAACAGACAGCCATAGGCGAGGGCAGCCAAATGTGTGCTATTTCTGGCTACCAGGCCCACAATATCCGTTTCCTTGCGATATCCCTGCGCCCCCTAGATAGACACTCACCTTGGCCGCATTGTGCAGCATCTGCGAGCGGGTGAGACGCGTATTTTCGCTATGCGAGATCTGAAAGATGCGTTGCGGTTCGCTCTGCATCTGCCTGAATATGATTTGACCAATGGTCAGGTCGTCATTGTAATAGCTCTGCTCACGGGCGCCGGACCAGATTTTGAGCTCGGCATTGTAGCTAGTCCTTGGATTGGCGTTGAGGTCCAGCATTCTGAGGGAACTGATGCAGCTAGATTCATGGATGCGACTATTTAAAGGTCAGCGAAAATAATAGCAAACAGCTGGACATGCAATTGATACGGAAGACACGCGATCTTTCCTATGATTATCGGAACGATCGAGCCAAAATTAGTCGGCAATTTAGCGCTTAAAGTGTCTGTACCATATTCAACCTCTCTCTTTGTTTGTAACTATCTCTACTTGCTGCCGTATGACACGGCATTTTTGGTGTGTGCGAGAAAACGTGTGCTATATAGAACGGCTTAATTCGTATGATGATTAAAATCAATTTGAATATGAATTTAGGTTTATGCAACTGGCAGATGATGCTGAGTGTTTTTAGTTTTAAGCCCTATAAAACTAAATTTAAATTTAGAAATACTCCTAAAAATTATTCAAATATCTGTTCCAATATCTCAATTCAAATCCATATGTAATTGTTGCCTGCTTTTGAGCTGTAACAATTGCATGAACTGCTTGCTTTGGAGTATTTAACCAAGCAGTTAGATTTTCAAAGCAGTTCTGTAACTTTTAAGTAGCTTAAGTATGTTACCGCGTGTGTTTTTTACTCACCAGCAAGCAGGAAACACCTTGTATAAACCAAGAGCAACAACTGTTAAGTTAACAGTCATAATGAATTTTACTGCTTTGTGCCGTTTTTTTTTTTGGGAATCTTACTATTAGAATTGTTTTGCCGTTTACAGAGCAGCAAAACGTTAGGGCTAGTTAAATTTCAAAGTTAACATCACCAATAATGTTAAGTTGACAGAGAAACGACCAAAGAATAATAATAATAATAATAAAAAAGTAAATATAAAGTTACAATAAAATAAAAGATATATTTTGTGCATACGAAATTAAGTTCGATGCATTTCTTCCAACACTTTTACTATGTACACCTCAAACCCATTTTGCGCTGGTAAGACTTGGGCTAAAGAAGGGGCAAAACCGTTCTAAAAATAAAATATAAATAAACAAAATTAAATTAATATATAATAAATATAAATATTATAATAAAACAGAAAAGGCCAAGGGACAAATGGTGTTATTATGTTAAACAAGAAAAAGATTTTGTTAAACGTACATTTTAAATTTGGGTTTTTATTTAAACATGCCATGTTGTGTATTTTTGTTATTTTCATTTTTTTAGTTTTTTTTTTTTTTTTCATTTATAAACATTTCACAAACATTTTCATTATTCTGAGGGATCTTACACATTTGCTTTGGGTTTTTCTTTTTGTTTTCGTTTTGTTTCGGGTTGATGGCAATACAACAATTATTTCAACTATTCTGTATAATTATTTGACTAAGTTTTTACTTATGCATTATAATCTCATCTTGTGAATCATTTTGTTCTTTTCGTTTTATTTGCGGTTTTTCGTTTCTTGGCGTTTGGATTTGGGCATGTTTTTACCTTCACTAAGCTGCACTACAGCAAATTGTTCTCTTAAAGTTGTACTTTAAACGCGTTAAGAGTGTGTGGTTGATTTCCTTTCATGCTCTATGCTAATTTTTAATGTGTGTACTTGTGTGTGTGCGTGTGTGTGTGTTTGTCCACTTAGCTCTATAAAGTAAGGGGTTTCGCGGTGTTTACTGAACTTTGATTTTAAATGATTCCTATTTACATTTTGTATATATGTGCGTTTGTTCTTCATCTTAGAAATGATAATTGGAGTTTTCCTTTTCTTGCTTTGATTGTTAGAATTAGGTCGGCATTATGGCCACCGATTTTGTTTGGAGATATGTGTTATGATTTATAATTTGTTGTCATTATTTATTTTCAATTTGTGCGAGTTGAATTTCTTAAGTGTTGGCAAGTGATGAATTTCTTAAGTGTTGGCAAGTGATGTCAAGAGAATTGAGTGAGCGAATTGAGTTGAGAGTGTTTTTGTGTTTGCTTGAAATAGAATGCAACTGGGCTTTGGCGTTATTTGTTTTAAAAGTAGTATTTAGTTAATATTAGTAATATTTGATAACTAGTCTATGTGAATGCGTTACCCAACACTGGTTTTTGGTTGTGGCTTAACTTAACTACACATAATGTTAACTTATGTGCTACATTTTGCTCGTTTAACATTAAATTTAGCATGTCACTTGAAAACTTGTAAGTCTTTTTATTTTTAGAACGCATCTAGAAGTTGTGCACTTGTTAAACCTAACTGTTGACATTTACATGTATTATATAATATTTAAACTATTTACATCAAAATATTGGACTGCCGCGTCGCATAGAACGTTACATACGTTATGGTTTACTTTCGCGCCTAAATGATAATTGACCAAATTGTTGAACGGCAACTGAAGGCAGCACACAACCTATGCCATGTTTCGAGAGCCGAAACGTTTTGATCTAGTACTAAGCTACTTAGACACGAACTGGAATAGCTGGGCCAATTATTTCGATCGATATAGCGCACTCGGCTAGCTCTGATGTTCTACTTACTACGTCTCTTTAAATATTCTCTTTGTTTTCGGTTTCCCTTTTTTTATTTTTAATCTTTTTCCCAGTGTTAGTTACTTAGTTACGTTTACATCAACATTAATTAACACATATGAAACAACATACCCAACATTTGGCTGCTACGTGGCCTTCATCTGAGCGCCCGAACTATCCATCCACTACATATTTGCTCACATTTAAAACCCTGTATGTTCAATAGCTATAGCTTCATATACAATAAAACTATATTCTACTTAATTTTGTTCGCCCATACATTCTTTTTTTTTTTTAATGTATGTTTATCAGCTATTTTAGTTAAGTTTTTGGTGAAATTTTCATTTGTTTCTTGCTTGGCACGAATTTTACAACATTTATTTCATTCCCTCTTGAGGTTTGCTTAGTGACAATATAAATATACTTATATGTGGGTGCGTGTTTATCATTGATTTTTGATTTGTTTTTTATTTTGTTGTTTGTTTCTGCGGCTTACCTTGATTAGAAATATTTTTGTATAATTTTTTTATTGTTAAAGAAAGCGAAAATATGATTGAAAGCATAACATTATAAAATATTTGAATAAGTTAAATAAATAAACAAGCTGAATAAAAATATTTAAGAACTACAAAATATTGGTTGCTTTTAGTAAGGTATTATTTTTTAATAATATATTATTTTGGTTCTTGTTTTGCTATGTAGAATTCAGTTTGGAGCTAGACCGAAACTTATGATCTTAAGATTTGGTGTTTCGTAATGTTTGTGCATAGTTGTTGTTAAGTTGTTCGGTTTTATATATATATATATATATATAAATATATATATGTAAATATATATTTATTATTGGGGTTTCGAAATGCGGAAATTAGTTGGTACAACTGGGGAGGCGGGGCAGTTAGCCAACTCCTGTTAACTGCAGGACTCACTCCTCATACAAAAGGCACTTAATAAAAACAAAAAGCAATTTTGTTTACCAAAAATTAGGCAAATGCCACGCCTTCAACTATTTGTGGGCTTAGGTTTCTATTAATTGTTGATTTTGTTACTGGTTTATTTATTTTGTTTAAACTATTTGTATTGTCTGTTAATTGGTTTATGGTTTGTCATTAATCGTAATTACTAATTATTAAACTACTTAAGGAAAATAACTAACCAATGGAACTTTACAGTCGGAACACAAGTTTCAAATTGTTCTTAATTTAGTGTTAGTTTTGCTTGTGCTCTCATGCGCTGTCCCCAATAAATAATTGAATTAAAATTGTATACTAATTTATACTATGTATGTATATATTAAAAAAAACTAAATGTTCAATTTTACGCATAAATGAGGTTTTTAGCATTAAATCCTAAAGTAACTAATAACTACGTGAACAAATTTGGCACTAATTTAATTTAACTTCAAGTCGTAAACAAGCAAAAAAAATACTTGATAAATATTTGGAATTGTTCTATTTTTGTAAGCATATCGATAGGAATAAAAACTTGCAATACCCACCAGTTCCAGTTATATTTTGCTTTTTACTTTGTGCCAATTAAATATTTTGTAAAAAAATATAATTAACATGAGAAGAACTGTTTGCTTCGGTGACGCCGAAGTTCACATACCCTTGCAGTTGTATGTCATACATTATTTATAATATTATAAGTTTTGGCCTAAATGTAGAACTTGTCAAACCTAAAGCTACAGTTTCTATGGCAGCTATATGTTATATAAATTCGATGCTATGGGTTCCGAAGTTTATAAGCTTCAGCAGCGAAAAACAAACATCTGTTTCAAGTTTGAGTCACATCAATTTACGTGAGCTCACATAGTTTTGAACAGAATGAGAGGCAGATGGACATGACATTTATTAATAGTACTTTCTGCCAGGGTATCAAAAACTAGAAAAAAAAACTCACTTTGCTGTGTGTGTGTGTGTGTGTGTGTGTGCTTGAAGAATTAATTGAATAAACAAAACATTGCATCATGTTCTGTATTTTATTTGTTTATCCTCTTTTTTCATTTTTAATTCGATTGTGAACATAATAATTGAATTTGCCTAGGATTTGTTGAGTTCGTTATTGTTGCTTATTTATGCCTAAACTTAAATTAATCTACACGCATTGTTTCGTTTTATGTTTTCCATTTTAGAATTCGAATTGTGTATAAACTAGCTGGCTTAAAACTTATTGACAATATGACAATATTTACAAACGTCGTGCGACTGTCTTTTCGTTTTTTTTTTTGTTTTATTTGTTTACATCTAACTTAGCGCTTTTTTAAGTACAAATTAATACTAATTTGTTTCGAACTAAACTAATCGAGTTTTGAACAAAACGTATTTGGTTTAAAGCCTAAAAATAATTTATTAAATTTGTAACAATTTTGAACATTTAAAACAAATGGAAAGAAACGAACTGCAAGCGTTTTATCGAATCGCCATCAAATCGCCTCGTTTTCGTCTTTTTAAAATACAGCATTTTAATAGTTTTCGTTTTTTTTTTTTTTTAATTTCTATACTTGTTTTTTTTGTTATCTACTATGCAGTCGTACTTGATCAACTTAACTTATAGTTAGTAAATATATTTGGTTTTAATCAAATTTCTTATAGTGGAAATGCCTTGAAGCCTTGTCTCGCCCCATTTGATCATGCAAAGCATTTACCTATATACACATACATATCGGTATATATGTATATATGTATAATGTATATCTGGTTAATTTCATGTTGGATTCTACATAGCCTTTGGTTATCAGAGACGCGGACGCGCTTTAGAAGGTCCTTTTTGTAGTTGTAATCAAATGAATCGAATCAAAAATCATATATATATATATAGATAGTTTTAGTTATATATATATGCAAAAATCAAGCCGAACAAAGCCATACGCAACAGAATTTGGAACGGAAAGTAGTAAATGAAAGTAGAAAATTAAGAGAAAGAGAATAGGTTAGTACAATCTTTGGTATTGTGGTGCCAGCATTTAGTTTTTTTTGATTTTGTTTTTTTTTTTTTTTTTTTTTTTAGGTTTAGTTTTTATAAAGTAAATATTTTGTAAATAGGTAAACGGCATTTACTCATCCTCCTCCTCCCTGAAGAGATATGTGCTCCAGTAGACCAGATTGAAGAGCGCAAAGACCAGCGGGAATGTAATGCGCGAGATAACATCGATTCTCTTCGATCTAGAACATTGTCTTGGATAAATATTCAACAAGTACAAAACACATTAATTGATCATCTAGAGATTGGCTTTTTGATTTGTGATTGTTCTTTCGTTTGGTTTGGTTTGGTTTGGTTTGGTTTTTTTTGTTTTGTTTTGTTTTTGCATGGCCTTTTTTGTTTTTGGTTTCGATTTTATATCAAATTAATTTGTTTGTTTTAAATATTTGAATAAAGAAATAAAACGATTTCAGCTACGTGCTTGAAAATTATAAAAGTGCTTTGTAAGGAGTTAAGATCTATTAAAAACATAGGCGTGTGGTCAACTAGCAGGTCGTATGGACTTTGGGATGCGGTTCTGGTACTAAGGGGGCAAATAATTTTCGAAAATTCTGCAACAAAAGTTTGTTTAAAACAAACAAATCAGTAGAAAGCAAAGCACACAAAAAACCTTTTTGATTTTAAACGGCAGCACATGACACTGTACAACAAATTTGGGTTCAATAAAAAAAACTTTTAAAGACTCCAATTTTTAATCATATTTAATGGTTTGGACTATGAAAATCGTTAAGGAAAAAAAGGGACTTTCTAAAATTTTAAGTTCCAAATGAATATATTAAAGTTTCCAATTCTGAAGTTTCTGGTATAAACAAATTATATTAATTGTTAGAATTTTTAAGTTTTAAATAATTTTAACTTTTCTCAGCTTTAAAGTTTCAATTTGTTTAAAATTGACATGAATTGAAACTAACTTAATTTTACTTAAAATAAATGATATCGTTAAATCATAAATATAACATATAGCACACACAAACAAATATATAAAAACAATAAACCAAAATATTTTGGCAATCAAATTTATTCCATTTATTTTGTTTATTTAGAAATTTTTCAGCTCCGTTTAATATGCAAGTTCGTCTTGCAAATTCAAGCGTAAATTTGTTGCACAGTGTAATAAGCGTATAGCCTGAAGCAAATTATATTTTCACATTTACTTGACTCTGGACTTTGGGGGCCAGATGGAAATCATTTGGCAGCAAGCATTTGAAACAAAAGACAGCGAGCAAAAATAAACGATGGCAAGCAGCAAAGCAAAGCAGATGTCGAATCGGGTTGTCTTTCATTTAAAGTACATGACTCAATTTATGGATTCAATTCAATTACTGTTAATTAGTGTCATAAAAAGTCAATAAGAGTTTTGATATAGATATATATAGAAAGAGACAGACAGAGAGAGAGAGAGAGAGCAAGATGTAGATACATATTCACAACATCAAAAAGGAAATCCATCAACTACTAAAATTTAACAAAATTCAACTATATACAACAGAGTATTGTTATTATTATTGTTCGAGAGTTACCTTGTCGGGAACTTGGATAGCCAAGTCTTACAGCAGCTGGGACGCTTCGGTGGCTGCATGTGCACCTCGCATTGGCGCAGCTTCTCCAGCGCCAGTGGATCGCCTGGATGACGCACCAGCGGCTTCTGCAGGCCACCACCGCGCGATAATTGCGATGCCGTTTGACATGGAATTTTGATTGTAGTTGATGCAATGAGGGGATGGTCGATATTTGGGGGGGGTGGGGTGGTCAAAATGCAATGGCCAATAGCAAATGATGGCATGTGCGTAATTTCATTTAATTTCGTTGCAATTTTTCATCGAATTCCAGTTCAGTTGGTTGGGTCGATTGAATGCCGCGCAGCGAAATTGGTTTGATGAAGGTTGTAGTTTTCATTTTTTGAGTTTAAGTTGAATGTGTTTTCAGTTTTGAGGTTGAGTTTGGTTTTTATGTGCGGTTTGATTTTGTGTGTGTGTGTGTGCGTGCGTGTGTGTGTGTGTGTGTGTGTGTGTGCGTGGTTGTTTCGTATGAGCACGTTTGAAAAAAGTTTTTAAATTTTGCGTTTGTTTTTGTTTAAAGTGTGTGAGTGTGTTTGTGTGTATAAGTGTGTGTAGATTGTGTGTGTTGGGTGTTTTTTTTGTGATTTTTAATAAAAAGAGGCAAATATAAAAGGAAATAGTTGTTTTAATAGTTTTATCATAAACATTTTGCAAATAGCCAATTTGAGTTGGTTTTGTTTTGTTTTCTGCTTTTTTCTTCTAAAGAAAGCTGATGAAGTTGCATTTGGTTTTTAGTTAAATGGTTTGATGTGCATTAAACTTGGCAATGGCTCCAAACATTTTACTACTCTCTTAAAAAATTATTACCCAATGGTCATTTCTTTCTATGAAAAAGCTCAAAAATAGCTAAAATTAACTTCTATAGATTTAAAAGTTTGCTGCTACACCCTCATAAAATATTATTACTATGGTCATACTAGTTTGGTAACTTCTCTGTTCATGCTCGCAATCAAAAACTTGGTATACAGCTGCAAAGAGTTAAGTTTTAATCGCGTGGCGCCCAACGCGGGGCCATTGGCTAATTAAAATCTGTTCTTTAGTGTTGAATAGAAAAAAACTATTAATCATTCTCACATATTTTTATAAATTAAATATCTAGTAAAACACAATATTTAAATTACGTGGCGCCCAACGTGGCGACGCTACCCAATGCTGTTACTTTATCTTACATGAAACAATTATAAGCAATTTTCACTTATTTCTGATTTGCTACAGCTAAAATATATTTTCATATTTGCAATAAGCTTTTGCCATTCTTCAAACTCATCTACACTCGATTCTATTCATCTAAACTCTATTCCACACTGCCCTCAGTAAGTTCTTAGGCTAAGTAATGAACAAATTGTTAGTTAATTGAAAGGTAAGTACCATTGCGAATGTTGCATTGCTATCTGTATCAAGCAGATCTGAAGCGGCATCTAAACTGGCCTGCTCCAAATCGCGACGTTTCTTTTTCATATTCTCCTTATGCATGTCTGCGGCCCGATCCGTATATTGTTGCATGTGATAGGAAGATGTTTGACAAGAATTTATATGTTCCACAAAAATGGGATAGTTCGAATAGTTTGATAGACATTTTTCAATTTGTTTGTTTTTGGCGTAATTTACAGTTGATTTAAATATTTTTTGGTTTTTTATTTTTTAGATTTTAGTTTAGATGCATAGCACACATTTATACAGTTATACAGTTAGATAGCGACAGAGACAGCGAGTGAGAGAAAGAAAGAGAGACAGATAGAGATAGATAGTCACACATACAGAAACAGTAAACAATTTGGAAGTGTTGTCAAATGATAGTTTTTTTTTAATCGAGTGCAAGTTGTGAAAGTGGTTTTTGCCAAATTATAGTCAAAATAAAAAATATGTGTGTGTGTTAAAAGCACAAAAATAACAGAGTTTCCGGTTTCAGTTTAGTTTTAAAAAATGAACAAGCAATGACAACAGCAAAAGAGAATTTTAAATGCGTTTCAAATTGCGTTGGTTTCGATTATTTCAAAGTACAATTTGTTTTTTTTGTTGTCCAATTTGTATTTTTTCAAACGCGTTGGGGTTTGAGTGAGTGTGTGTGTGTGTGAGTGCGTTTGTGTGTGTATGTGAGTTGGATGGGTGTGTGTGTGTGTGTGTGTGTGTGTGTGTGTGTGTGTGTGTGTGTGTGTGTGTGTGTGTGTGTGTGTGTGTGTGTGTGTGTGTGTGTGTGTGTGTGTGTGTGTGTGTGTGTGTGTGTGTGTGTGTGTGTGTGTGGGGGCGCACAATGAAATAAGAGAGTAAATCAAAACAATTGGATTAGTAGAAATATACACGCAGAATAGATTTGGTTTTACAATATTTATGTGAATGAAAGAACTAAAAATTCGAAAAACAAAATATTTATTATATTATATATATCGAATGGAAAATAAATGATAGGCTACAGGCTAAAAATCGTTGGGTTTTTTATCTGTTGAACATTAGTTAGTTGCTTCTGGTTGTTGTTGTTGTAGTTGCTGGCAAAAAATCAGTTTGTTTATAGCCCAAACAACTGTGTGTGCCACGCCGACGTGTAGATGTGAATCTCAACTGTGTGTTGCATTGGGTGTTTATGTGTGTTTGTGTGACACAGAGAGAGTGTGTGTGCGTAACAGTCCGTTTGAGTTTTGGTATATTAGATACATATGCGCGTGATGTTAGTCGTAGTTACATATATAGGTATATACACAGTATACGTTACATGTAGCATATATATATATATATATATAAGGATGTATATATTTATATGCGTTGTTCTCGACAAAAATAATGATTAAAACAACAAATAGAATAAACACCATCGATTAATACATTAAGTAAGTTTGTTAAGAAGCATATCAAATCTCAATTACTAGCTTTATTCAAACCTGAGCGGGAGGCATAGTTCACCAGGGCGAATTCAAGCAATGCCCCAAAGACAAACGTCAAACAGACGCCGGTCCAAACATCGATTGCCTTTGTATAGGAAACGGGCGGCAGTGAGGCATTAATGCCCGATGTTTGTGTGGCCATTGTGAGTAAAGTGGTCACACCTTTAAAAGACAAAACCAAGAAAATAAAAGGAGTTAATAATATATTTGCTAATAAGTTCTTTATATATCTGATATTAGTTTTAGGCACATGTTTAGGCGGTGAACTGTTACCCCGAGTCTATAAGTTGGGTTTGTTGAAAGGTTTGCTTTTCTTTCAATGCATACTCTTTATATATATTTGGGTACTTACCTAACGATACTCGCGCTGGCACTGCGCCTTGATCCAGCCAGAATGATACCCATGAGACAATGACCAACATACAGCATGGTATATAAATTTGTATTAAGTAATATGAGAATTCTCGCTTGAATAGTAGATCGACTTTGAGGCAACTGTATTCACCTATGAGTATACAAGGTAATATAAATTGTGTCAAACTTAAAATGTACGGGAAGGATAAAATGTACACGAAATTGGCACGCTCACACACATATGTATATACACAGAGAAATGAGTTTAGACACTGAAAACCAAAACAAAAAAAAAAAAAAAAAAAAAAAAACACAGTCTCAGAAACACACACACATTTCCAATATTTATCATATATTTATCAAAGAAAATTTGTCATCCAATAAACGAGAAACAAAAAAAAAAAAAACACATAATTTGACTTGCTTTTAAAATTTTGAAAAAAGAAAAACATTTATTTGTCATTTCCATAAAATTTTGTTGTATTTATGTACAGGACGGAGGTAGGCTTCCAAAAAAGAAAAATAATAAAATTATGCACAGTGGGTGGAGCGGGGGTGGCACGTCAATGTATATACAAAAAAAAAAAAAAGAAGAAAAGTAAACCACAAAACACAATACCAAAAGAAGAAGAAACACACTGAGAATGATATTAAGAGACAGAGAAACAGAGAGTTGAATTGGGAAATTATAAAATGGCATCATAGGCAAAATGTATTCTAACATCAATTCAATTTTCTGACTTTTTGCAACAAAATTCTTAACGGAAATGAAGTTCGTAGGGCTCGTATAGAATGGGGGCGTGTTCTTTGTTGTTCTTGTTGTTGCAGTTGTTGTTGTTGTTGTTGTTGTTGTTGTTCGCGCTGCTGTTGCTCCTGCTGTTAGCTTCCGCTGTGAACGCCCCCACGCGCCCCCTTCATTTCCGTTAATTTGTTGACAGTGCGTTCCATACTCTTCAAGACAAAGCTGTTTTATTATTTTACATTCTCATATTTTCATTTTCAATGTACAAGATTTTCATTTCATTTCGCTCATTAAATTGATCAGCGCTCCTGTTCTTTATATTTTTTATTTTTTGCTCATGCATTCTCGAGTGGCTGCGTGTGGTTTATTTGCCCGGCTCTCTGGGAAACTCTGCTACTGGATACCGGTTGCTTTTGGCATTCGCAGACGTAATCGCGATTGCATTTGCCATAAGATTTATTTATTTATTTTGGGTTTGTATTTAGTCTATGGCCCAGTTGAGCAGTTTTCTTTCCATTTTAACGCTCATAGAAGACATAAAATTAATAAATGTTTATGTGAGCAACTAAGTTCAAGGCGAACTAAATGCAAACAACTACGCAACGACTAAAAACGGGTTTCGGTAAAATTATGTATAGAAAAACAATATATATATACATATCTTTTTTATAAGAACATTAAAGAATATATGAGTTACGAACTCATGCTGAACTCTTTAAAAGCGAGTATGAGCAAAGCAAATGATTTGAATGAATGATATTGCACATCTTAAGCCCTCGAATGAGCTCTACGTTAAATGTGACTAGCTTTGTGGAGAGGGCTTGATCTAGGTAGTACGAGGTGGTATAGGGTAAATATGAAGCTGAGTATGATACAACAATTATCTTTGGGTATCTATGGTGAGATTTTTATTCAGAAACTATATTCCCAACTGATAGATCCAATTGGAGCTATTTAACATAGTAGCCCGATGCTAAGAAGATTTCATTTATATGACAGGAGCCAACTTGTCAGGCAAACTTGTAATTACCGATTTTAGCTAAGATATCTGCAAAACCCATCAACTAGTATCTCATAGGGTTGATTTTTTTAACTTTTTTTTGTTCGTTTTTTTTAGACATCTTGAACGAGGTCCGCAATTCTAAGCATTAAAATTGTTCAAAAATATATACAGTCTTATCAAAACGGCAAAATATATTATTGGCTTCTATAGGAACAATAATTTTAAAATGTTTACTAGGGTAGTTGATTTTCGGCTTACCGAAAAAAGCCTTTGTTTCTTGTTATATAAACTTTTCTAATGAAACAGCCGATGATTATTTCAATTTCAAACACTCTATAAGAAATACACCTTTGGGCAAAACAACAAGTGGACTGCTTAGAGCTAGCCTTATTATAATTGTGAATTTGGGGGTATATTAAATATATATATTCTACACAATCTGCAATGGGTATCATTAGTTATTTGCAGTAAGCGCCGGGGCTAAAATGCTGCATAAGGATTTTCTATGAAGTACTCAAACGAAAGCAAATCACAAATCGGTTGCATTTTCTAGACATAAATTATCCACCTAAAGATGCTGACAGACAATTTGCCAAGTTTGTGAAAAACTTTTGCGTATTTGTATGCCGCAACTTGGGCGCCCACCTAACCTCATAGATACACACACACACACACACACACACACATAGATCATCATCATTGGTTCCGGTTGAGTGGCGGGGGGATGAGTGTATGGGGGGCATTTGCTCTTTGTGCAAGTTTAAGCAACTGCGTCGCAAACAATTTCCTCGATTAATTTACTTTCCGTGCCCGCCTTTTGCCATTTTCTTTCATTTTCATTTTCCGTTTCGCATTTGCCTGTCGCAGTCGCAGCCCTCAGATGCGAGTAGTAGTTCTTGGTAGCCAAGGTAAACATTTGCTTAAAGCGCGAACTGATTTCAAAGTGCTCATAAAAACCCGGCTAAGGTAAGCGACACGAGATGCCAAAAACTGCACTTAAAATGGGCGAGTGGATGCGGCTGGTAGATTTTGTGTGTGTGCGTGTGTGTGTGCGTGTCTGCTAGGAGGGTGTGTGAATTACATCGTAAAAAGTTGGTTTTTATGCGATTCGGGCATTGATAACGGCCCAACGGAAAGCTCATGTGTAAACGGCATCATTACAAGCATGTAAGTGTAGGTGTGTATGTGTGTGTGTTTGCTATGAAGTGCTTATGATGCCGTTTGTTATATATAAGCATATGGACGAGCCAAACACTATATTGAAATGAAAATAAATGCTATAGATACAAATAGAAATACACATATACAAAGTAGTTGTTGGATGCAGTGCCTAAGGCATAAGCCTGATGGAAAACTAAGAAAAAAACGCACAAACTTTGAGACAAAAGCAAATTTGTTTAAGAACGAAAACCAAGCAACAACTTACGAAAAATAACTAAAGCTACAAGTTTATATAGAAGCTAGATATATATTAAGAAAAGTTCAAGGAGTATAGTAGATCTCAAACACAATCAACACGACTGTTTAAAACACACACAAACAACGTACCCGTGTTGGTTTTACTGTTACAGTAATCAGTCAAAAACTTCTCCAATGTGAAGCGAGGTAGGTGTAAGTTCTTAACCACTTGCACTGGATCACCCTCTTTCCAAAGGAATACCAAATCGTTCGTGGTCCAGCCGTCTATCAGGAGAAAAACGACATATATTTATCAGTTATCAGATATATAGATATAGATATAGATATAGATATAGATATAGATATAGATATAGATATAGATATAGATATAGATATAGATATAGATATAGATATAGATATAGATATAGATATAGATATAGATATAGATATAGATATAGATATAGATATAGATATAGATATAGACATAGACATAGACATAGGTTAAGATATTGATATATATTTACAACAATCACTTACAGCTAGCCATTCGTAGTGAGCATATTTGTCTATCCAATGGATACAGTTTAAGATTCATTGGGCAGGCCAATGTTAATGAGATGCGTATACTATAGAGCACCGAACCATTGGGAAATATGCGTATATACACATTGGGCATAATGATATTGTGAAAATGTCCCTCCTTCTCATTGGAGAAGAACAGATCCGGCATCCACACGCGATTCGCCTCCGTCAGTGTGAGATATTTCAAACGACCTGTAAAGAAATTTCAGTAAGTTTGTAATCAAAATAAATACATTGCAGCGATTACTCACCCTGTATATCATCGAATTTGAGACGCTCATCCGTCCATTGTTCTCGGAAAGTTAACTGTACACTGTACTCCTGTAGGGCGTCGTTGTTGTTGTTGATGTTGAGGTTGTTGTTGTTGATGTTGTTGATGTTGTCGTTGATGGTTTAAAATAAAAGAGAAGTTTGTTAATACTGGGAAATTCAATATGGTTTTATTGTTTCATTATAATTTCAATTCAATGTAATTCAATATGAACTACAATGCAAATTTGGATATTTTCGAAATTTTGGGGAATTTCTAGAGTTTTCGATTTTCGAAATTTGTATTTATTTTTTAATTTAGTTTGTTTTCGGTGGTGGTGGTGGGTGTGGGGCTTTTCAATTGGTGGGCTTGCAAATTGCTTTTGCGAGGGGGACTTTAGCTTGACTTTTAGACTGTTTAATTTTTTGTTTTTTTTTTTTGTGGTTAATTGTATGATCGAGCGAGCAAGGCGTGGCGAGGCGTGGCGAACGTTTTATATATTTTTCGAGTAGTTAGTTTATATTTGTTAGTTAGTAGTTAGTATATATGGTGGTTATATATAATTGAAACTTTTGAAAAGTTGTCGTATTGTTTAAAGCGTTTGGCCTAAAACGCATAAGTTTCGGCTAGAGAATATTTCGGCAATGGTATTGGTATAAGTAGTATGTAAGTATTCATGTCATGGCACATACATATATATTTATATGGGTATATCTCATAATAAACGAATCAAAATGCAATACAATCTGCGTCTGTGATGCTGAGCATGCAATATCAAGCGCATTCAACATGACCATCATTATCCAATGCATTGTTCAACATTGCAACGTGTTGCATACAAAACACATAGCAGGCAATAAGCAAAAAGCAAAAAGCAGCTTGCAACGTGCCAAAACTGCATAAAAAAGATACGATATTGGCAATAGGAAATGGACAAAAACACTATTGAACAGCGACACAAGCGAATGGCAAAGGCAACACAAAGCAGGCAGCGAACAGCAGGCAGTAGCATTTCCTAAAAGAAGCAGGCTTATATATCTAGTTACTAGGTTTATACTTAGACATTCCTTATAATATATGACACATAGCATAAATGTATTCTTATATATATCTTAAGATTCTTTTCTTTAAATCAGGCACACTTTACTTGCGCTAAGACCCAATTTAGATAACCAAAAGAAAAAGAAAACCCCATGCTTATTTTTTTAAATATTAGAGACCTTAAATAAAAATAATAAAATGAAAAGAATAACATATAAAGAGCACAATATTTGTGCAGCGGATTAGAACTCAAGTCCCAGGCCTCAAAGGCAGACGCTCTAGCTGCATCGCCACGCTCCGTGAGCGCGGCTCGAGCCATAACGAGTATTTGGTTTTCATATCGTTTCATCTGGTAGGCAACACAATTCCAGGTTCAAGGCCCATTAAAGTAGCTGGAACTTGTGTTGATTTATATAAATTAAATGTAAATTGTAATTATCCTTTTTGAGAGTCCCAAAATATGCATGTTAAAACATAAATTATATATATTCATGCTGTATATTGGACATAGATCAAATAATAAACGGGGATTTTGTAGTGAACCATTCAACGGAAGGTACAAATTAAATAGGAAACAGAAGCTTGAATTGATTAATAAAATCCTATTAGCTTTTCATAATGAAGTCGGAAACTATTTGCATTTTGTTCATGGCGGCATTGTTATATTTTATTGAATTCTACTTTTTTTGTTTGCTGTTTCAGTTTTTTTTTTTTATGCGATAAAACAAAAAAATTAATGAAATGCCAAATGGCATTTGTAAACATATGAAACAAAAAATGACAACGTATAAATTTAAATAATTAAAACAAATAATTGGATTTTATTTATGGCATGTACACGTATTTGTTCAAATGCGTATGCGGCTCCACTTAATAAATTGATGTCAATTTTTTTCTTAACTTTTTTGATTTCTGTTTTTTTTTTTTTATGAGGCAGCTGTCAGAGCTGTTCCTTTTTTTTTGCCAGTGTTCAGAGATTGCAATTTGTTTTTATGTAACTATTTATTGTAGCGGAATTGCATTGACAAATGTTGAGACCTTGAACGCACGTTTTGACTGGATGAATTTAATGTTAACTCTTTATATTTAATTTTTTGTACTTACAGTTAAGCTTGGCGTTTATAAAAAATATTTGGTACTCGTTGGATTTATGTTGCATGTGTGGTAAGCATTTTTTTCGTTTATCTTAATTGATTATAAAAGCATATATATTTCTCACTTTTGTAAATGTTAAATGAACGTATATCGGCTTGAAAAGAAGGAGGCATAGAGAAAAATAAAAAGCTTTAAAAATCTGTGAATTTCTTTTCTCTGTTATGGTCAATGAGCAAATGCAGATGAACTGAATGAAATGAGCTTGTGGTTGGGCTTAGATTCTTTTGGGTTTATCTTTTTAGGCTTAAACTAACATAGATTTAGCTGGTTACAAAATGGTCTAAAACTATGAGAACTTACAAATGTTAACTTAGGAACTAACTTAAATTATAATAAACATTTCTTTAAGTTGTGTTGAGAGCGCGCGCCTGCAGAAACTGGCTTCATTGTGTGAAATATAAAAAAAACGAAATTTAACACAAGTAAAGAACACATATAAAAACTGAATTAGTATTTGACAAAGGTACATTGGGAAATATACATAGATATAGATAGATGCATACATAAGTACATGTATGCTTGCAAAAATAAATATGTAACTATAGAAAGAAATCTCTTGCCAGTGCTGCATAGCTAACAATTAAAATTTTTTTTCAATATTTATATTTTTTGAATTGTGTAGGCAAGAGATTTCTGGAAAATGAATTCGAATTTTGCAAGACAATGGAAAAAGTGTTGACGAAAAAAAAAGTATATATTTTATACAGCCAATTGAATTAATTTCAATTATTATTTTATTATAATGTTAAATTTGTCTTTTATTTATTACATACTTTTATACATAAATATACATATTTAGTAATACAATATACATACACACAGCTTATTTATGCATTTCACATAGTTGTATCATGTTTTTTTTTTTTTTTTAATTAATATTATATTGCAAAAGCAAATCTTTTGTGTTTATTTTAATTTACATACACAATCACACACAGACACACTCACGCACGCACAATACACATACACAAAAGATGAAAAAAGATATACACGTGTATATATATATATATATTTGTAATATATATTAGAGCAAAATTTGTAAAGCGCTTGGATGTTGTACTTGTTATATTCATATACATATTCATTGTTTGCGTATTCATATATTCGTTAACTGCCTTTGAGCCTGCACTCACCATTTTGTAATCATCAATTTTTGATATGGAGCGCAGAAACATGTTGACCTGGACTAATGTAGCCAAATTTGCTAAAAGATTATTATATCAAAATCGAGCAGCATTTGCTTTATGAGTTATCATATTTTCATGGACAAACGAGAACAATGTGTTATACCTATTTATATATATATATATATAATTTAGGCTTACAATCTTAATGCTAGCTTAAATTGAGTTTCATATTTGTTTTTATTTTTGATGAATTTTATGTGAGCCCCAATTGTATGTTAGAACCAAATTCAAATCAATGAAAAAACGATACAAATTGAAAATAACATAACACAATTAAGAAAAATATTTTTCAAATTGATACGGACAAATGTCTGCATGGATCTCACTGAAGTATGAGGTTTAGGTTTTTTAGATATAAACATACATAAACATCAATTGCTCTACCGATTTTAAACACATATATGTATAATCTTGCATTGGGCATTGGTCCTATTTCTACTGTTCTATTCGAACTAGTCTTTCAGTACATTTATCATAATGAAATTTGGTGTAGATGCTGAGATTTGCTACTGCTAGCGCAGCCCGATCGGAACACCATAACATATATATGCCATAGAAACAATTAAAATTTCTGCAAGGGTATTTAGTCTTCGACAATCCGTAGCAAGTCAGTTATTTTGTTCTCTTGTTTTAATATAAATTTGAATTTGATTTTAAGAACTTTTTGTTGGTTTTTATAAAATGCATGCCACACATTTTTTTGAGTTTTTAACACCTTGAAAGCTTTAATCAAAATATTTTCTTGTTCTTGTTTGCTTTTAACATCAATATGAATATAATATCAATCGCTTCGAGGTCTTAAACTAAACAAACAACAAACAATAAACAACAAACAGCTTAATAATTATTTGGTGGTCTCTAACTGAAAGTTGCTTTGTGGAATTGTGAGGATTGGGAAGGGGTGACTTGTAAAGGGCGGGGTGTAAAGATAAACAACCAACACACGTACAAAGCACACGGAAAATTAAGGTAACACATTTTGTATATATTTGATTGTTGTAGACAATAACATTTGTATACTAAGTAAATAGATTAGTTATAATTAAATAAAATTGAAACTGGCAAATCTTTATGAAATAATAGAAATTTATAAACATACGTAATCAATTAGGGTTTGTTTATAAGTGTATTGTTTTTACTGGAAATACACACACGACAGTTAGCATAAAGGACCAAATGTATATATATAGATATATATGTTTATAAATATATATTTATATATATATATGAATAACTGATGTCCAGCAGTCATCATCATTACAATTAGTAATAATTTGATATGAAAGAACAATTTAATGTATGTAGGCGTAATTAACATTAAGAGGATTTCATAATTGATATTTGCTAAGGGCGAATTTGTTATAACAGAGAGAGACAGAGAGACAGAGAAAGAGAGAGAGAGATAGAGAAAGAGAGAGACAGATGAATAGGTTCATAGTTACAGAGAAATAGAGAGTTGAAAATTAAACTAGATTTACGTACACTTTGGTCAAAATAAAGACAGAGCGAGAAATAGAGAGAGAGAGAGAGAGATAGAGAGAGTGTGTGTGTGCTAAACAGAGTATTGCATATATATGAAAGATAGGTAGAGAGATACAGAGAGAGATAGAGAGGGAGAGAGATCCAAAAAGACATTTTCTTTATGTTTTGTTCATTTCATACTACAAAACAAATTTATTATTTTACATTTTTGTTAGGCAAACGTAATCAAAATATTTTCAAGAAAAAAAAAAACCAAATTAAATAGTTACCAATTCTAATAATTAAATTAAAACAAATTAAAACTAAAATGCACAATCTAATTAAATTGTATGATTAGCCAATTACTTAGTAGCTAGAAGAAATTCTTGTTCAAGCCGAGGAACAACAAGTTCTTTAACTCAAGAGTCTTTGCAAATTTTGTTGAAAATTTTGTTATGGAGTAAAGGCAAATTTTTTAAAATTAATATAAATATGTAGAAACTAAAAACACATCGATAGTTTAACAATTGAACGTATGTTGAAAATACCAATATCCGATATAGTTAGTTTGATATGTATATAGCATAGTTGTTATTATTATTATTAATCATATAATGGTATTTGTGTTTTCTGTTAGTCAACGCCTGGTCATAGATAAGAGATAAAACTTACATAAGATACGCGCACTGTTATTATAAGTATATTTATATATATGGAGCAACCTGCTCTATGAAACAGAGACGGATGGAGAGAGAGAGAGCGAGAGAGAGAGAGAGAGAGAGAGAGAGAGAGAGAGAGAGCAGGGGGTGTGACAGAGAGCATAGGAGTTAGACAGAGATCGAGAGCGGGTCGGGACACGACTAGTTCGTAGTTCATTGGCACGGTTGTGACTGGGGCAAAACACACACTCACACATAACTTAAAAGTTCGTGGGCAAGGTCGCAGAGTCTGTGGTTCTTATCTATATGATGGTACGTTTTTTTTTTGGTTTTTATTTTTATTTTTATTGTTTTTTAATTTTTTGCGCGCACTTACCATGGTTACATCATCGATTTTTGAAATACTTCTAACGAATATGTTGACGCGCACAACAGCTGGACCATCTGGAGGGATGATACATATAGATAGACCAATTTGTACAATTTGGGTAATAAACGAAATTTAACAACTGGTCACACTGCAACGGGCATGGCTGGCCACATTGCTGCTGCTGCTGAGTTTGCACTAAAACTTAGCATATCAAATATTTAAAATGACCAATGAACTTTGTTACCCTGCCTATCTGGCTTTATGAGTTTTTTATTTTCTTTCTTGTATTTCTTTGCTTTATTTCTTTTAATATTTTATTTTTGGCTGTAATAAAGTTTAACTTTTATATCTACGGCCTGCTTACAATAAGTTATGGTTGTCACTTTATGTTTCTTATGGCGGTAAGCTAAAGTATCTTTTTAGTTTTATCTACATAATAGAGCCAAAGTTAATCTAAAGTATTTGTTATATGCATGAGTTCTGTATGAGTTAATATGTGGCTTAAAAAGTATGTTATACAAATCAAATGAAAAACTCATAATCATTATAAAGCATGTTAAAGGGTAGTACGACGTTTTTTATTTGTTATGCTAATTGATGAGCATATATGTATGTATATACATAGTATATGTATATTAGTTGTTTTTTATTTTGCCAATATTATTGAATTTTACAAAGCGTTGGCCGCTTTTTATATTTATGTATTTGGATGATACTTCTGAATTTTTAATGATGTCATTGTTGTGGCAAAAATCAACATGACAGGAATACACACACATACACACACGTACACACACTCAGAAACAAACTGTAAATGAAATTCAACTTTATTGTAATCAATATGAAAATAAAATGATGTGACACCAACATGGATAAGTGGGTAGCGGCCATTAAACACGCACACAAGAAAAATAGATTTTTCCAAGTAATACATTTAAAATACGATTTTAAATTGGATACGACCGAAAGGTGTGAAAAAGAAATACTTGAAATTCACATTAAATATTTATAAAAGAAAATAAGAGATACAGATATTATCGTAATTATAATTGCCAATATGGTTTTAAGTACTCGCATGTCAATGTTGTAGTACTGTACCATTACATATATGAAACAACGGCTAACTCTGCAAACATTTTATTGCCTATCAGAGGCAAATAGTGGCTCACTTTCACGTATAACTAGCAATATCGCTTTCCCATTTTCCATAAGCAGGCATATCTCGCTTTTGGCGGAAGTGGAAAGTAAATTAACTGCTTAGTAACAATGCATGTTGCCAGTCGAATGAGAATACGTTTCGCCAGGAAGATACATTTGCGATAGTGAAAAGAAGAAAACAAAAAGAAAGCGATATTAATGCTATGAATTATCTAGAGCTTTTTGCACACTATCTTTCTTGGGCTAAGAACCCTTCAAAATCTTTGCAGGGTACTCACAAATCGGTGTGTGCGTTTGTGTGTGTTTAAAGGCAGCAAATCGAAAATGCTTTGTGCTTAGCCTAAAAGTAGGCAACAGTTTATGTCCGAAATTTAGTTGAAATTGATGACTTATCGATTTGCTGGCGCAGCTGGCAAATCATCCGGAGATTTTCCAGCACTAAGTGTGTGTTTGTGTGTGTGTGTGTGTGTGTGTGTGTGGTTGAGTCTGTGTATTGGGCTAAGAGTTAATGCATGTCAAATTCGACATAAAGGAAAGAAACTTAAAATGCAAATACTGCTAGCTATAACTGCAAATTGTAGTAGTAGTAGAAGATATATGAGTAGCTTATAAGCATATTGTCTATATATATATATATATATATATATATATGTATCTAAATATATATATGTAGATATATATGGCAGAAATAAAAATGTTTGCCCGGAGTTATTGTATCCAAAGCAAAAACAAGAGAGAGAACACGAATTTGGGAAATGCAAAAAACTCTTTCTCTAAAATATGCGTTAAACCAAAACTGAAAGATAAAATATATATGTGCATATATATATATATATATTCGTATATATATGTATGCACACAAGAGTATCCAAATACAAGTGCCATAAAAAAGGCTCTGCTTTCGGAAAAGAAAAAAAACGAAGTGAAACACTAAACAAACGCAAAGAACGCAAATTTCAATAGCCATAGAACAGCAAACAAAGTTAGATATGGGGTTAAACAGAGCGATAGAGAGAGGAACATTGGACTAAAGGGAGATGGGTTAGCTTGGTATATATGGTGTGTCTAAGTTAAACGGAGCGAGAGAGAGAGAGAGTTAGATAGAGATAGAAAGTCAGAAAAACCAACTTCAAAGCAAAAGCAAACAAAGTGTAATATGTTTTTTTCCTTCTTCTTTTTTTAGCTATCTTAGTTTACATGTATGTGTGGGTATGTGTATGTATGTAGTATCTATATATATATATATATATGTGTGTGTGTGTGTGTGTGTGTGTGTGTGTCTGTGTTTGAGTGAGCATAGTAGCATAGAGCATATAGTTTAGTAAGTTCTAGTAGCTGTTATTGTTATGATTAAAACTGCACACTACCAAAAATATTTGGATATGCTTGGTTTTGGATTTGGGTAGTTTCAAAAGGGGTAGTTACTATAGTGTACTGCATGTCGAATGGGGTGCTGTAAGATGAAAGAGAGGAGAGAGCAAAAGAGAGCGAGAGAGCGAGTGGGTCTATCGAATTCGGTAAATGTTGGCCAAGGTTTTTGGTTCTTGAATTAGTTTGATATTTTGGTTTTCTTTTATTTTATTTCTTTTGGTTTTTTTTTTGTTTTTTCGGGCTCACTCTTATATGGAACTTACCATTTTAATATCACTAATCGTCATTATACTGCGTACGAATAGATTGATTCTGACTATGGCGGGACCATCTGGCATAGAGTTTGGTTTTTAAAGTGTGAGTTTTCTGTTTTGCTTTTATTTGTTGTTATTTGTTTTTATTTAATTATATAACTAACTAAGCTAATGAATAGAACTCTGTAGGTCTCCATACTAAGCTAATATAACTGTTTTGTACTTATCAAGAGACTTACAAATATACATAGATATAATATATGACCAATTGTTGTTATGGCATTAACTTTTCTTTGACTTTGTGAATAGAATTAACAAAGCACAACAAAAATAGAAAACTGATTAGACAAACGAATAAGTAAATTTTTAATTACGTAGGTATAGCAGCTATTAGATATGTATAGATTTTTTGTGTTGGTTATAAATTGGAATAGTATGTGATAAAAGTATATGCTCACCTGTGCCATTTATTCCAGATGGTCGTATTCTGGCATCGTATTTGCCTGCACCTAAAATTTGATCTAAGACTTTTTTCTCCTTTTCTCGGAAATTTATTTTGGCATTATTTGCTCTGAAATCAGGATATGGATAGGTACGCACGTGTAATTTAAATTTTTTGAGTTTTTTTCCATTATGTGATTGGGTTTGTGTATTCGAGTATTTTAGACAATATTCTGAAGTAGTTTTGAAAAATATGCTGAACAAATTTTGGTGACTTTTTAGAATTGCAATAAACGAAAAGATTTGCATAAAATGTACAGCAACTTGTGTAATTTTTTTTGTGTCCTTTTTTAATTTTTTTGTTTAATTTGTTTTGTTTTATATAATTTATGTACAAATTGAGTGAAGTGTGTTTGTATGTTTTTATTTATTTATTTTTTTATATATACATATATATATATAGATATATATGTATATATATTATTTTTTTTGTGGACTCTGAAGACATCTTCATTATACACTGTCGCACTTATCAGAAGCCCAGGCAAAGCCAGGTCACAATTGCTGCTGGCTCTGTCCTCGGCTTGAGCGTAAATAATTCCAAAATTTATGCTCCGACAAAAATTACATGAAAATTAATTACATTTTAATGATGTTGTGAAGTGAAACTGTTAAAATGCATAAAAACATGTTATGGTAATGAGATTACAAGTTCAAGTGACTGGGCGCTACGGGGCGGGGCGGAGCGAGCGAGTGGCGAGAGAGTGGGCGTGGCTGAAAACACAACAAACGCAAAAAGCGAACAACAGCTGACAAAAGCACTACTTAAAATATATATCGTGTATATCATATACCATAGATACTCTTTATAAGTATATGTACATGGCCTCTCTTTTGAGGGGGCGTGGCCATCCGGCAAATTAACGGCAATTGTATGCAAATCGACTGCTGAAGCGTCGGCACTCACACGCACTCGAGTGCAACATGTGAGGTCAAAAACAAAAAACATAAATCCAACAAAGAAAGAGTGGGCGACAAAAACATAAATAAAGTGGCATACTTTTAGCAACTACTGTGAGTGTAATGCATGTGCCTTGTTGCGTGTACTTACAGTGAGGCGCTGCACAGGCTGGTAAAGTAGAAGATCGCCCAGAAGTAGTGTCCGGTGCCCATGGCTAGGCGCAAACTCTCCACCTAGCTGCTAAAACTGATCCTCTAGCTGAAGCTCTAGATCAGCTCTTTTCCGAGTGTGTGTGCTGTGTGATCCAAGTATTGAAGGACTAGCTGAAAAGATAATTAATACAAATATAATCATGTCAAACCAATAAAGAAAATGTTGCTGCTTTGGTTTGAGATTCAAGCCAATGTCTAAAGAATACAGTTCGTTGTTTTTTACAGCAATTAATTAAATAAGAAGCTTTGGCTCGAACCCATATACATACATTTAACCTTGTTCTATTCAGTGTCATTAATTTTATTTTTTATATATTTTACATATTTAATCTAATCTATAAGAAAAGAATTATAATAAGCTATAATTAAATGTTTTTATTCATATTAATGATATCTCCACCTATATAACATCAAGTCATTCGTTCCATTGTCTAAGCTTGTGCATATCAGACGAAATGCCTAAAATTTAATTACTGAAATCTTAAGCACGCACTTGCACAACCACACAAACCCACAAACATCCATCCACCTGCATACACATGCACGCAAACATGGCATCCTTTTGGTGTGAAATTAAATTCAAAATCAAATTTGGCCAATTAACATGCCACTTGGCGAGAATCTGAGCAGCAAAACCCATTTGCAACTATAGATGATTGTCACCGTAGTTAGCCATAAATTCAATTAAAATTCGGTATTTGGCCAATGTGACCACCTGTCGTTTGAGCCGACATAAAGGTGTGCGTACAATTGACCCTGTCAGTTGCATTCGAGTGCCTAAAGAAATTCTGATACTCAATAAGCTTGTGACAAGCTGGCAAAAAGTGACAAAAACGAGGCAATAAATTTGAAAAGCATATAAATTCTTGTTAAATATTCAGAAATTTGTGAAATAAATATTTGTAAAAGGGTCATACAGATTTTAGTTTTATGTAGATTAATATATGACATTTTATATTTTGAGGGAAATTCTGATCAATAAAATAATCGTTAAGAATATTGCTCACAATTATAAAGTACAGTTGTCATATCTGATTTGTCAAATTTTGTATATCGATAGCTATTATCGACAAAAGCGTTTAATAATGCATTATAACACATATTTTTAGCAAGGTGCTACATTTAAAAATATATGTAAAAATATTAATATTATAATGTTGAGATTTTTTGCTGTTATATTTGAAAAGTGTTTTATATCGATAGCTGTTATCGATAACCACATACTGTTAATTGAGTATTAGTAGTTAAAAACTCAGAAGTGGATAAGCCAATATTTTTTTATATATGCATGTTTTTTGTCTACTTGTTGGTCTGTCTAAATCAACTTGAGCCTGGCATAAATTCTGAATTAAATTATCTAGCTCCTCTGTGTGCTAGTAAGATAGGGAAATCAAATGGAACATAAGTCAACATACAAAAAAATACATATTTAAGCGAATGCAAATATAAACGGAAAAAAAATAAAAATAAAAAAAAATAAAGAAATCCAATAAAAGTAATACCAGAGTTTACAGCTCATATATGTGTAAGTACTTAATGGTTGCCGCACTAGCGCTACCCAGTAAACTAGATTAAAATGCAGTATGCAGTAAAATGGGTCGTAAAGTCCATGAAAAATCATTACACTCCGGACAATTAAAACAATGCCGCTTGACGGACAATGCGAAACTGACTTTCAGCAAGGGACGCTCTGACCAGAAACAATATCCAGCAACTGCAGGCAGGATCAGAAGCAGAAGCAGAACCTGAACCAGGACCAGAACCAGAGCGTGGGCCATGCAAATGTGAATATTGCAATCGAATTAATCCATTTATAAGCATTTTGTGCACTTCACTGGGCGACGTGCTGTGAATGCCGATAACTGCGTGTGTGCAGCTGCCACGCCCAGTTTTGAACGCGGCTTTTATGCATATCAGTTGCATAGCAGGCTGGCTGGCAGGACAGCAGTCAGGCAGGACAACCGGCTGAACAAAAATTGCACTGGTGTTGGCTATTGCTGATGGCCATGACCGAGTCCTGCGGAATTGCATCTGCTTAATAGTGTGCATGTGCGTCTGTGTGTCCATGTGTGTGTGGGTTTGTGCAGTGCAGCCAAATAATCAATTTAACGGAATGGGCATAAGAATGGCAACAGGCTGGCCAGGATTCGTTCTGTGTTAATTTGCTGCTGTGCCCGCAATTTCGTGCCATAAATACACAAAGTTGCTGTCGCCATTGTTGTTGTTGTTGCTGTTGCTGTAACTGTTATGCATTGTGTTCTTGTTGTTATGCACGGGCTAGTCTGGCCATGTCAGTTTTGTTGACTGTTTTGCAGCTGATACTGAAGCAGCCAAAGGAACAACAGCTAGCAAACTCACACCCACACAGGGTTAGAAGTGCCAGGGCTGAGCGCATTTTGCTGTTTCGTGTTCGTGTTTTTAAATGGGATTTTGTGCGAAAATACTATTTCACACGATCTAACACAATTTGACACGACTGAAGACTATTTAACACAACTTAACACGACATATTATAGGACCTAACACGACTTGAAGATGAAATGCGCTTTTGATACGATTGAGCCAGAATATGACTAAACACGTTTTGACACGACTTTAAACTTAACATAATCGAAGAAGACCTGACTATTAAGAACACGAAAGCCACACGATATAACACGTTACAAAGCGGCCTGCCCCAACTAGATTACACCTTACACTACTTGGCAAGGCTTAACACTACCATATCACGATTTGACACGACGGATCATTATTCCAATCGATATGAAACAACACACTACAACTTAACACGAGCATGACACGATACAACAAGACTTAATTCCTGACTTCCCACTACTTGAGAGGACTGACATGACTTAACGCTGCTTGCTCGCAACTTAACAGGACAACTTGACAAGACTTGTCATCAATAAATATTTTTCAACACGACGTGACACGACTTTATATGAGCACGACACGATGCAACACGACTTAACACCTGACTTTACACGACTAGGCTCGACATTCGAGGACTTGACACGGCTTAGCACGAATTTTCAAAACTTAGCATGACTTAAACGCGATTTGACACGTGCTTTGACATTCGTGTTTCGTGTTAATTTTAAAAACAATTCGTTACATGCCCATCGCCAAAACCGATTCACGGGCGTTCTATGTTTTTGGCCCGCTGTCAAAGGAACTTAACAATGCGACGGAGCAACTGCAACTGGAACTTCGACTGCGATTGCGACCACGACTGCCAAATGCCCCACATTTGCCGCTTGCCAAGCAGCCGGCGCCACCGCCTCACGTTGTCAGCTCACACTCGTCAGCCCACACAGTGGCCAGCACCCTGCCTCGACCCGCCGTCACAGTTGGCAGCGGGCTGCTCATCCTTCTTCGAGCTGTGGTGTAAATGGGTTTACTTTTATTTCATTTGTTTGTTGTTGCTGCTGTTTTGTTGTTGTTGTTGCTGTTGCCAAGTCGACACACTTTTGCGCACAGTTTTTACTATACTTTTGTCTGCCTACCTCGGCCCGAACCACCCACTGGCTCGCAGCCTCTCTTGGCCAGGACTTTGCGCGTCTCAGTTTCAGGCCGATATTTTTCTTTTTTGCATGTCGCTTGCCACAACGCCTGTTGTTGGTGTTGTTGCTGCCTGCTCTTGGCTATAAGTTGAATGAACGCCCGGTACAAAAGGCTCTGCGAACAATATTAATGGGCAGCAAAAAGATATATAGAGTTGGGTCTTACATGGGTGGGCAGTCAATGGGTTCACAGCTGGTTGCCATATGCTGTGGATAGGTTGGGAAGGTGTGCATTATCTATTTATAAAAATAAAATTGCTTCTAAGTTTAAGTGAATTGTTGTGATTGTTGCCTGCTGCTGGGCCAAAGCTACTTAGTTAATTTATGCATGCGATATTTGAAGTTGTGTTCATTTTTATACGATTTCTTTATTATTTTGTAAAGATTTGAATGATTTTATTATTATTATTTAAATTTTATATTTATAATGTCGAAAAATATCGATTTTAACATAACTTGAAGTTTATAAGATATGTATTATAAGAATATGTAGATTATATAGATTGGAAATATTTCACATTTTGCAAAGCTCCCCCATAACGTTCAAAATAGTATAAATACTTGCGATTTGTAATATATATATGATATCATAATGTTCGGACTATAAACACCGAAGTTCAGCAGACATACATTTCCCATAGATAGCATGCAGTAAACGGGAAAAAAGGACATAAAGTTAGCAGCTTTTAAGTTGAATTCAATTTCTTATTGTTTTCTAGAATATCTCAACTCAATTTCACATAGTCTTAAACTGTATTATCATGTTTTCGAAACTCAATAAAATCTTAAATCTACAAATTTCCTCAAGCGTTTAGGCTCTAACATTTGATTGCCCGTAAGTAATTGTCGCCAAGGCAAAGGGAATTTATTAAAGCAACAAACAATATTCTTTTTTGCTTGTTAAGCTCAAATACTCTGGCAGCCAGGGAGTGAGGAGTGCATAAGGCTTAGGGCATTATTCCGGCAATGATTTTGCAACTTCTGAAATACCAGAGCTAGTCCGTTTGGTCTACCCCTTTTCCGGGGGGCTTTCTTTTTTGTTTTTGTCTTAGGGGGGCGCTTCGCTAGGCTTAAGGCATCTACAGTAGACAGCCCTGATTTCGCGCAGTGTTTTGCAGCACTGCCAAATAGCGTGTTGAGCGTGTTGAGCATGCTGTGTGCAATATAAACGCACACACGCACACTCACACACACATGTATATGTATTTAAGCACTCACATTGCCGTGTATATCTGTGTTCGTGTGTGTATATTTATTTATATTTTTTTTTTTCATTTTATGCCGCTCAGCGGCGCTTGTAGCTCGTTATGTTGATTGGATTTTGTGCCGCCCGCTTGTATAACGGCGCGAAAGTAGTTCACACACACACACACATTCACACACACACACACACGCACACACACACATAAAACCACACACACAATCCCGCGCGCGCTCACGCACACTTGCGCTGCTGGCAACGGAATAAAGTCAAGTGTTGTGTTTGTGTCTCTCTGTGTGTGTTTGTGTGTGCGTATGCAACTGTACTTGTGTATGTGTATGTGCGTGTCATAAAGCTGGATTCATTTTTTTTACGCCCGCTTCACTCGTCGTTTTATGTATGCAAAATTTTTACACTCTCGCTTTTGCAGTTTCTTGTTGTTTTTTTTTTATTATTTCCCCATTTTTTTTTTTGTTTCTCGCTAAATTGTAAGTAAGTGGGCTTAGTATCATTTTGCCGTTTAGTTGTGTGCGTGTGTGTGGGTTTGTGGGAGTGACATTTTGCGGCGCAAGGATTTGCATAAAGCCCACCTCAGCCGGCGGCTTAACTCTAACATTTATTCTCTCAGCCATTTGATAAAGATTTGAAATCAGCAATAAACAACAACAAACACAATGTGTGTGTTTGTGCGTTTATCAGCAAGCGAAAAGCACGCTGAAGGAGTTCACCTAAAAACAAAGGTTAAAGTGCAACGCCTAAAAGCGAGATGCGACTAGAAAGTTGGCTGAAAATTTAAAAACAAATTTTCTTATTTAAAGAGAGTTCTAGCTACTAATTGCTACTATTACTAAAAAAAAAAAATGTTTATTTGACTATAAAATATTGATAAAGGGAACTAAAGTTTTCGAAAGAATTCGATTCTCCAAAATAACTAACTTTATATTCCATACAGAATCGATTCAAGAGAATATGCAATGATACGCATAAAAGCGTTGACCTTGTTTATGTTATAAGAGTTTTTCGAAAGCGAGAAGCGATTAAAAAGTTGGCTGAAAATTTATATTTAAAGACACTTATGGAAGCAGAAATAGGTTAAAATATAAAGAAAAAAGTTTATTCGTGTATAAAATATTGATAAAGGGAAGTAAAGTTCTCGAAAGAAATCGATTCTCCGAACTAATAAACTCTATGTTCCTTACAGAATCAATTCAAGAGATTCAAGAGAGAAACGCGTTAACTGTGTTCATGTTAGAAGAGTTTGTGGTCCAGTAGAAGTATTTTTTTTTAGGAAATTAACCTAATTTCGAGACTTTGTCGTGTAATTAATTCACTTGACCTCTTTCTAAACAATTTTTCTTATTTAGCCAGAAACTTGGGCGTTAAAATAAATGTACATAATACTGTGTTTTTTGGTGTTTGGGTTTGTCAACGCTTGGGATGCATCTCGCCCATCTCTCCAGCTGGGCTGTAACATCAGTCAGAGTCAAAGGTCAAAGCTTGCAACGAACGATGTTTCCAGGCTCTTAATTAATTGAAATGTCAATACAATGTTTGCTCCTGGGCGAAAATTTTAATGAAAGTGGCGTTGCAAATGGGACGACAGGGCGCCTGCGGTACGTGGAGCAGTGGAGGGGCGTTGATTTTCCGCGCTATTATTAGCCCCAAAGAGGAAAATCATCTATCATGGCGCGTGTAATAGGCCGTGTATGTGTGTGGGTGTGCCTGTGTGTTTCTCTATGTCTATGTTCGTGCTATTTTTAGAGACAACCCAAGCGAATGTCGACGTTAACTCAAATTTAGCTCACATGAAAATCGAGTCGCCTCCCTCGCCCAAACAAAATAGACTCACAAAATAGATGGCCATTCGATGCCGCTAACAAATTGCCAGCCTGTTACTTTACCTAGATGGCTGTCGGTCGTCGTGTTGGGTCAATAAACTAAACTAGCCCACACTGGCTGGCGATAAAAATTATACACATTTTGCCGGCAAAGAGCAAAAGCAAATAACTCGCGTGATAAGTGCGATAAGCGGGCGCTTGCATGTGGTCAGCTAGTCCTGTATAAAAGGATCTGGTCACGCTTACCCCAAAATTGCCACAAAGCGTGCCAGAAATGCACACACGCACGCTCGCATACATATATATATAAATTCCTGACGCTCTGGGGCTATTTAATGGCTGTCAAGATAAGCTGCCAGCGTACCGGACTCCAGGCAAAATAAATAATTGCCCAAAATTGTATGTGTGACAATGCTTTAGTGTTGGCTAATGCCAGTGGTTAGCCCCTGCACAGCACTGGGAAAGTGCATTTTGTTGTCTCGCGCATTGTAATAGCTTTCAATGTTGTAAATGTGTAAAAGGTTGGCTCTTATTATTATATTTGTTTGGTCTTATTTTGTTTTTCTACAAAAATGCATTTGACATTTCATTTATTTGTCATTCTATGTCAAATGACATAGAAACCATTTCGAATAAATTGTCTGGTATTTCTGGCAGTCTGATTGCTTTTAACTGATTTACAAATATGGTAACCAATATGGACGTAAAAAGCAAAGTATTAACAAATTATAATCTGTTGTGGTATTTAAGTCATGGGGCTTTTGTTAAAACCGTCAACAATTTAACAGTCTTTTAATTAATTAATTATAATTAATTAATTATAAATAAGCAGAGAAGCTATTCAAATTCCGGCACGAGTCGTAATAACTCTGCGTAACAAAAATAATAGCCCAAACGTAGATACATGGACATACTTCCATTTGCAAATTTTATTTACCTAGTTAATGATGTTTTTTATGCATGCCGCCCTCATCCCAACCCTATTCATCAATAAAAGTAAACGCCTGAATTTCAGAATATTTTCATTTAAGCTGCTGGCAGCGTTTCCCTGGAAAATACGTTATTGAAATTGCCGTAGGCCTATTTGTTGCAAGCCAAATTAACATTCGTATATTTACCAAAGAAAAAAATATATGTTTGTATATATATAATAAAAAAATACGAGCTGTAGGAGCGTGAAAATTCGTTTGAAATTCAACTTTCTGCAGCTTCTGGAATAAATATACGCCTGTGTGCACGTATATTGCTCTTTTCTGTGAACTGATTCTTACCCTGAACTGATTGTAAATGGGCAAAATGTAAATAAATATTCCTTGTTACTGGCAGAAGCAGGCTTCTGTGAATAAGTTGATATGTTCTTGATCAGCATCAAAAGCTGGGTCAATATAGACATGTCCCACTGTCTGTCCTTATGCATGTTTGTTTATATGAAAGCGCCTTACGTTTGTGACCATGTTTCGGTGCTTATAAGAGCTGAGTACTTCGAGTATATACAGATACAGAATATTTCACGCTTTGGAGATGCACACTTTTGGCTGTCATATTTCTGTAAAGAGGAGGTGGCCTCTGGTCCACTCAGGAAGTCGACAGAGTTGACCAGAATGACCAAGAAAACAAGTAGTCCATGTCGGTTGAAAGTTGCTGCAGTTATTTTTAAAAGCTGAATACTAAAAAGTTTTCGATCAGTTGTTGTATATCAGATATTTAGTCGCTTGTTCGCCTTGGTAACATTATCGAGGAACTGCCGTAGATTGCATCTAAAACGCATTCACTAACTAAGTGTCGCATGATCTGCCCATACGTATGTAACTTTATCGTTAAACCTATATTATATAATAAACATATTATTACCATATAACATTTATGTTCTGAAAATGTCATAAAGGTCGGTAAAAAGAAACAAATTTATTTAAGGCAGTTTCCATAGTGTGCGTGCTTTTATGTGCGTGCTTGTATGCGTGTGTGTGTGTATGAGTGTGTGTAAAAGGAATCTACAACTTTTCTAGCAGAGCTGAGCTATTGGGTGCAAGATATCTGCTTGTCGTGCACTTCCGTCACATGCGCTCTTGTTAAGTAATTTTTATTATTATTTATTTATTTTATTTAAGCCTTTTCGTTTATTTATTTTGCTGTTTATTTTACTTGATATTGACTTGCATATTTGCCCAGTTGGCTGGGACCAGGCCATTCCATTTGTGTAATTAATAACCTGGCCGGGTAAAGTTTTGATGCCGTTTGCCCTGGCCCACACACACCCACCCCCGCCCCTGTTTGTATCATTTGTTTTTGCCGTGTCAACCTGTGCGACCCGCTTAAATGATTAATGAAGCTAAAAACGTCAACTTTTTTGTTGTTGTCGTTCTTCTCCTTTTGCCCATTTTGCGAGCTTTGAAGTGAAGTTTGGTTTTGAGCCAACGCACCTGCCAGTCAAGCAGTCGTCGTCAGTCCGTCAGTTGCTTCGTCCATCAGTCAGTCAGTCAGTCAGTCATTTGTTGCAGCTGTCCGTCAATTATTCATTAATCAAGGCTAAATACAATAAAGCTGATATTATTTTCCTATGCCAATTAATTAGCAGAAGTGCAGAGCCACAAGTCTGCGCAAACTGTAGTCGCAGCTGTGTGGCAAGTGGCTGGGGCAAGACACGAAAGTTGCAACAATTTCAATTTGCAGCAGCTCTTGAAAGTTGGCCAGTAAACAAAGTGGTAAAACGTATCGGGTGACGGTACACGTCGCCACATTGAAGCAAAGCGACTGCAATAAGCAGCTGCCACTGGGCCATAAAACAAATGGGCGCGGGAGCGCGCGCTCGCTACACACGAATGCCACAAGAGGCACGGCTGTGGCAACGTGGCCGTTGCCGCAATTTGACCAGCGCTGAGTGCAGCTGCAATAGTGTCAATTGACAATGAAACCGAAATGCGATGCGACCTCTGAGCAGACAACCAAGTCAGTCAGCCAGCCAGCCAGCCAGCCAGTCAGCGAGTCAGCCAACAGTTGAGCCCGGTACGAACAGCCATAAAATCCCTTACATTGAGTGAGTTGGCTCCACGTTAACGATTTGCCCATTTGCTTGAGCACTTTGCTGCGCCACCTTTTCTGTGCTGGCTGCTTGGTTGGACCAGGAGGAGGACCGGGGGTGGGGCGTATGAGCAATGCCAGCCATTTGGCTAGCTATTTCAACTTTGTTGAGCCAAGTTGGCCCGACGAATGCTTGGCTCCGGCTTCGCATATTTGGGCATTGCCACAGCTCCCGCTGGAGCGTTCAATCTTCAGCTTCAGCTAGCTGCCAGGGCAACTTAATTGAAATGCTGCATTTGTTTTCGACAACTTTTGTTGGACAACAAAAACAGCAACAATCGTGTTGGCCAGCTGAAGTGCTCAACTTGGCTTTAGTTGTACTTAAAGTTGTTTTATATAATTCGTAGCAGCCATTGAGTTGATTGTGCTAACAAGAACGTGCAGATGATTAATAAAATAGTCGACATGAATTAATTAACAATTCGTGGTAAATTGTTTTATAAATGCTTTAATTATCCTTAAAATGCCGTTAACATAAAAGGCATAAGCAAAATAATATAATAATTCTTTAATCAATCATTATTAAAAGATATAAATAAATGCAATAATTTATATTTAACACAAATAGATAATTATAGTTTAATGCTTGCAATAAACAAATTAAATTTGCAATAAAAATTAATTTTTCTTTATAAACAGCATGTTAACATTACTAAAATTTATAACAATGATAAAATATATATAATAAACCAATGCGGGTTCATTTTTGAAAATAGCTATAAATATCAAACAAACGTATTTTCGCCTGCCCTTAGAAAATTAAAATCATATGAATATAATTCTTGCTCTTTAAATTAATTTTTAAATTGCAAACTATTTATTTCATGCCGTATGGAAGTACAATATTAATTATTGCTTTACTGCACTTGTAAATTCCATTGAATGCAACAAATTTAAGTGCTATAAATAAGTGTGAAAATATTTGCGATAATAATTTGGCAATTGCATATGAATGCAATTAAATGAGCACAGGTCTGCCCCTTTTTTCCTTACTTCCCTCTCTCTCTCTCTCTCTCTCTCTTTCTCTTTCTGCCTCTCTCTCTCTCTCAGTCGGTCTCTCGCTTTATCTGTGTGTTAAATTTGATACAGCATAAACAACACGGCGCCAACAGTATTCAAAGTTTGCTCACGTCCCATGTCCACATAGAGCTGGCCCCTTACCTTAATCCCAATCCAGCCCGACGGCTGCTTGCTCCATCCACTGCTCTCCCTGGGGCACTTCCTTTCCGAGTTTTGGCTTTGTTCGCTTGCCCGTAACCAGAAAATGACAAAAGCCATGTCAACAGCATCTGCAAGGGTTGGCATTTCAGTCGAGTGTGGGCGTTGGGTGGCTAAGACAATGCTTCGCCCGTAACAACTACTAGTTTATCCCTCTCCATTATGTGTGTGTGTCTCCGTATCCTTGTTGCTTATGGCCAAAGTCTTGGCTTAAACTTCTCTGCTGGGCACTGGGCAATTTCTGGTTACGTTTCAAGCAGCAAACAATGGACCGATAATTTATTCATATTTGGCTACAAAAGTGCCACAGTCATGTGTGTGCGTGTTTGTATTGTATGAATTTTTAAATAACTATAAATTTCTAAATTTACTCAGGAGACCTTACACACACACACACACACACACACACACACACACACACACACACACACACACACACGCACGCACAACTACAAACTGAAGACACATTGCACTTGCGATAAGCCACAAAAATCTGCTCGGAACAACAATGGAAAATTTTAATGAATATTTTTTGGGATCGTTGCTTTTGTGTCCAGAGAGTGTTGTTAATTGCCACATAAATTTGCTGGACACCCCAGCACACACCGAACTAGTAAAAAAGGTCAAAAAATAGAGGCAAATATAAGCACACATTTATATATATGTATATATGCATATATATTTATATTTATATTTCTTATATAAAGTGCTCTTCACAAAATTTGCTTTGTACTTATATATATTTGCATAATGAATGCAATCAAAATTGTTCGCACACGCTTTTGTTGTTGTTGTTGTTAATGTTGTTGTAGCCACTTTTAAAGGTCATCTTTAATGTACATGAATATTTAGCAGCGCACGAGCAATGTTTTTCACATGCACGAGCTACTTTGTTTAATAGAGTCAAATATAAAGACACAACTATGAAAACTTTGGCATTTATACAATATTTAAATTCAAATGCAAAAATTCGCATAACATGGCCAAATTTTTATTCGTTAAACCTAATAATGTAACACAAAATTTTTTATAAATATATGAAATGTTTATTGATATGTCAAAATGAGTATAAACAAGAGTTCTGCAGGCTTGCGTGTACATTTATTACACATATTATAGATAAATAGAAATTCGAAGATTTTTCAAACACGTTTTTGTGTTTCAAAGAGTTTTCCAATATTCCAATATATTTTTAAATAGTCGCATATATTATTCTTTTTCTTTACAAAACATTAGCTATAAAATGTATTAGCCCGTGCTTACTCAATAATCAATGGACTCAGAAATATCTGAATGAAAAGTTAACCGTGCTAAATGAATATTTTCTACTTAAATCAATTTGCCGACCTTCATAACTTATCTAATTTATCTAATTGGCGACAAATTGACTTATACATTGCTTATACCCAACGCTGGCAGTTGATAGGTATTCAATGTGTGTTATACATAAATATCATTAAATCGAGTGTGTTTGCCTGGGGGGTGGTGGCGGCGGGCACTCTTCAAATTGCATAACGCATACGCCGCGTACACCACACACGAATCTGCCGACGGCGTTGTCGATTTCAAACGTTGTTGTTGCTGTTGCTGTTGTTGTTGTCGTCGCCTGTGTGGCTTGGGTTTTGGCATTAGTGCCAAGAAATTTTGTGGAGGGACGAGCCAACTAATTGCGGCTGCATAACTTGTTGCGCTACAGCAAACCGCACCTCGAACGTCCCGCCAGGGCGCCTCAATAATGCCAGCGTCTGTGTGTGTGTGTGTGTGTGTGTGTGTGTGTGTGTGTGTGTGTGTATGCGTTGTGTGTGTCAGTATGTAGGTAATGTATACCGCAGACAGACAGTGGGACATAGCTACAGACAGCGGCTGTCGCCTGTCTAAGAACTACAGCCAACAACACCAGCAACAACAACAACAACAACAACAACAATAGCAGTAACACAAGGCCAGCGGCGCATTGCATTAGCTATAGCACACTAATACGGGTGTGTGTGTGTGGGTGTTTTTGTGTGTACCACGCCCACGCCACGCCCGAAGGCCATATCGCTTGTTGTCTGTTTACCATAAACAAAGTCAAAGTGTCTTTGGCAGGCAGCTTGACAAGCATTTTTTGTTTGATTTGCCAGCAAATACAGTCGACAGCCACGGCTAATGAAATAAATATCAGAGATGCAAGCGACGAGCTTGGCCCCTTACCGCCATCCCCCCTCCCCCTCACGGCCTTGAGTCTGATCTAGGCAGCTGCCTTAAATGCAATTTAGTTGAGCGACAGTAAGCTTGAAAGCTGCAAGTCAACTGCCAATCATCCAAGTGCTTAATTAAAACGAGCGCATATTATTTTCTATTTAATGTCCTGCAGCGCAAATACTCTATACAAATTGAATAGCGGCAGAGAGTTTAACTATCGGGGCTTAAAGACAAATCTTGGGCATAAATAAATATTTTAAAGAGAAGTTTTGTTAATTATTCGATAATTAATTTTTCATTAATAATATTTAACATTCAGCTAAACGTAATTTATTGCTTGATGCATATTATATATTATTGTATAAATGAATTCCAAAATAGATTTTTTCCTAAATCATATTGCTGTCTTCATTATATATCAAAAATTTGTGAACATTACAAATAAATTAGATACAGATGAATATTAAATAATTCATCGTTAAGCTGACTAGATAAATTCTCTTCTTTTATTGTAGATTATTAAAATATAATAATATTTAAATATAAGGATAAGCGTTTCACATAATAATTCTTCTTTGTACTATATATGCTAAACTGCTAAACTAGCATTCTTTTTTGTGCTAGCATTATAGATTTGATAGTTTCATTAATATAATCTAAGATCATATTTTAAGCCAATTAGAAAAAGCAATCCCCAAGAAAATAGGAATAATAATAATATAAGAAGAAACCAATTATTTTTATTAAAGAACTCCAACCAATATTCTGCCATGGGAAAAGTTGATCAAATATCAAGTTTTAGTATGAAATATGTCTATAGTTACATAGTTCAACTTAATTAATTCAATCTTTAATTGATTTTCCTGTAAAATCTGCCCATTTCGTTTAATATAAAACGCAACTCGTGGCTTGATCATTAAAACAAAACGTATAATTGATCCATATAAAAACTTGAGGAGCATGTCACAAATGAAGTGCTTCAGTGCTTGGCTCCACTTGCAATGTTGTTAAGTAACAATAACAGCAACAACATGTTGCAGCAGTCAACGAACCGCAAACAGAAAAAAGTAGCACTAGCGGGGCCGAGAGCGGGAGCTGATGCAGCAGGAGCATCAGGAACTCCAGACCTGCCCGGTTTATGGCCGCTGTCTGGCTAAGAGCTTAATAAAATTATGTGACGATGATTGCCATTGGAGTATGCCAAAGAGCGTAGGGGGGGGCTAGCTTCAGTTGAAGCCCAATGGCTTGTCCGGTTGCGGATGTGGATCGTTGCCTGCCTGCAAAATGGCCGCCACACCAGCTGTTTCCGCTGCTGCTGCTTGGCTGCCACTTGAAAAACGCATTAAGGCTGCAGTTTTGTGCGCCATTTGTATGTGAATATAATATATATATATATATATATATATATATATATATATATATATATATATATATATACATAAACTTATAGCCATACATATGCACTTGTATAGCTGCCCTATATGCACGCCAGAGTGGTTTGTTGATTGCATGTTAAAAGGCTGCCGCTGCTGCTGCCGCTGCCTTTGCTTCGGCTGCTGCTTCGGCTGCATCGTCTGCCATGAGATTTAATTAAAAACTTGTGTGCCATGAAATTACATTTCGACGTGCGTGCCACTGTGTGGGTGTGTGTAAGTGCTTGAGTATGCCAGCAGCAGCTGCAGCACGTGCAGCGCCCAAAGGTAGGCAACGCACAAAGGCAAATGCTTGATTTTTAATATTACAAAAAAAAGAAAAGGTAGAAAAGAAATGGAAAAGTCACCCAAGTGCTGCCAGCTGCGAGCAGGATATGGAAATGGTCGCCTTCCTGTGCACATCAGTGCAATTGGCGCTGCGCACATTGGACTGTTATCACGATCTACTTGAGGCTCCACTCTGACAGGGCCAGTGCACAGGAAATGGTCACGCCATGCAACAGGGCAACAGAGAAGTGGACAACAAAAAGGTGCTCAACACACTGCAGAGTGATCCAGTGAAATATTCAGAAACCTATTCGATTTAAAATATGAGAAATAAATAAAACAATAAATTTAACATGAAATTTAACTTGGAAAATTCCATAAAAATTATAAAAACAATTCGTGCGCAATTCAGAAACGTACCAGAATTCATAGAATCTGATTGGATGAAATGTTCGCATTTTGTTTAACCCATAACAAAATACCAATAAATGAGATTGAAATATTTATGTGGACCCTGCGCTAATCCAATAGCTGACCGCCAATTATGCTTAGCTTGCCGTGCTCGGCTCATGATGTTTTCATGAGTGCGCATTATGAATGCAAATCTCGCTTAGGGATGCAATCAAATTGCAACACCTCCCTGTTGTTGTTGATGTTCTTGTTGTTGTCATTTGTTATTCAAAAATCACGCTAGAAGTTGCACGCTGCCCGCTGTTTGCGAGTTTCAATTAAACATTGCACATACGCCGTGTGGCACAGCGGCAGCAGCAGCAGCAGCTGCAGCTGCAACAACAGCTGCCTGGCGCGTGGCTTGCAGTTAAATCCGCTTACAACTTATTCAATTAAACTTCAGGCGAAGCAAACAGCAACAACGACAAATTCGAGTCGTAAAAATGCAAAGCAAATGGCGAACAGCAAATGCTATACAACGACGAGCTTCTTTTTTTTTTTTTTTACTATAATCAGGCGGCACTAGTTGCAGGCTTTGGCGAAGTTTAAATGCCCTTACTGAAGTCAAAGAACTTTGGAATGTCCGCTATACCAAATTAGAGACAAGTAATCTTAAGAAACAAAAGGCTATTAAAGCTTTTGCACTAAGACTTAGTTAGTTGAGAGAAGTTGAAAAAACAATAGACTGTTCTTTATCAAACAAATATGCTTGTGACAGCATAATCAAGTTGTCCAATGATAAACTAGTTCAACTTGGTCGAAATAAACCCTAAATCAGCAGCTGTATCAGGTTTCAGCATCACTTAAGGTCGTGACACTCCGTAAGATATATTCTAATAAATATATACTATTTACTTTATTGTATGGTTTCAGTGGCGCATCTCAAATTTCGTGACTAAATTATGATACCCGACTGCAGAGCGTGCATAAAAATATGCACATAAAGCGTGTATAATAAATCCGGGAAACAGTAAAGGGGCGGCAGGTGTTTGTGTGTTTGTGTGTGCCGGGGCAACGAGTGGGCAGCACAATAAACTCTGTGAAATGGTGGAATAAAAATGCGGTGAATAAAAATAAGCTGTCAGTTGTCTGCTGTTGTGGCTCATGCTAGGTGAATGGCCAGGTGTGCAGATAGGTTCTGTATTCTAGGGTATACAGACTATGCAGACTAAGAGCAAATTGTGGAAAATATAAATATATTGTGATATGTTAAGGTTATCATTTAATAGGTTAATTTGTTTGCGATAAGGCCATGATAAGATTAGTATTTCCATAGTGCATAAAATAATTTAGGATAATTGTCTATAAATAAAATAAATTATGAAGTGAAGCTTTTAATGAACTTTGATATCAAATGTTATCATAAAATTAGTTGAGTTTCTGTTACCTATATTTTTAATGGAGCTCGGCAACATTATATTAATTAATGACAAAAACAGATGGTGCGGCTTTCAAAAGACCCCTTTCTTTTGTGTAGAGGAAAAATAATGTATATAATTTGGCATCTTTACAATGTTGTTTAAGTAATGAAAGTTAATGAAATTCGAATTTCCTGTCCCATGTATTTATTTTCGAGTAACTACAACAACAGATGGCACCACTTGAAATATGCCTGAAAAAAGTAGAAGCGGCAAGTGAAAGAGTATTTATGTAGTACATTATTTTTAACGACTCTCGAAGCATTGTTGTTGCCACTGCCACTGCTGCTGCTGCTGTTGATAATAATCTGCAAATCAGCTTAAAAGGTACGGTGAAAATATCACAGTTCCCCAAACAACTTGAACCGTACAACTTTAGAAATCAAAAACTTTCTGAATACAGACAGGCCATCTCCCAAACCCAAGCCCCGCAACTTTCAACCCCTGCTACTTTAGCGTTCATTCTTGATTTTATTTATTTTTTTTTTATTTCGTGCTGCTTTTATTCAACACTCATTTTGGCATTTTGTTCGCTATAGTCCGTGGCTTTGGTTTGACTATTTTTATATACTTATTTTTTTGTGTTTCGCTGCCCGCAGACGCCACAACAAAGCACAATTTGTAGGCGGCGTGTGTGGGGTAGGGTGGGATGTCTGTTACAAAGCCGGAAACGTGACTTATTTGAAATTTATGTACTTTTTAGCCAGCGACAAACTAAAAACCTCTCGTATTTTTTGTTTATGCAATAAAACGCAAAGCGTCGCATTCAAAGCCAGAAATTTCTAAAATAGTAAAACTTTGGGAAGAGACCAGAATAGTAGCCAAAAAAAAAAAAACGAATACGTAGATACAGGCATGTGTCAGCCATTTTTTGTTTTCTAATTTTTGCTAGCGCTTAATTAGAAAACATTTTTTTCGTGCTGTTTTCTTTTGCCAAATACGTGCTGAGGCCTGTGGCACATGGCGTATGTGCAATATGCAAATGTGCCTGCATTTCACATTCAGAAATTGAAATCAACGAGCTACAACTAGATAGCTTTTTGTGCCCCGCTTTAGCTGCCACATT
Organism: Drosophila littoralis; assembly: GCA_018903485.1. NCBI lineage: Eukaryota > Metazoa > Arthropoda > Insecta > Diptera > Drosophilidae > Drosophila > Drosophila littoralis. The sequence goes on along the minus strand of JAEIGF010000368.1, from coordinate 595,411 downwards.
GCATAGCTTCTTCTTTCCCTTTGCCTTGCTACTCTTCTCATAACGTTTCGTTGCGCTGTTCGTTTCGTTTTTTCCAGCACACGTGTCACAAACACACACCCACACACATAAGCCATTCAGTTGTTGTGCTTGCTGTTTGACATGCATCGATTACATAAATGGGATGCGGCGTTTGGGGCAGCTGTGGCACGGCATAAGTCACGAAGCTTCTGCTAATGATGAGGACCATCATGAATTTTCAATTAACCAAGTGGGGAGAAGGTTTCTCAGTTCAGTTCCCAAGCTCATTTCGTGTGGCGCAATAATGAGAGATGGCACATGTGTGACAATTACGGCAATGGCTCACAATTAATAAGCAGCGAAAGAGAAAGAAAGAGGGCGAGAGTGAGAGAGGGAGAAAGGCATGGCAGCGAGTAAATGAGAAAGAGAAAAAAAACCTTGGCGCAGAATATTACTGAATGATGATAAGTAGTTAGATTGTAGTGGAAAATGACGCAAAATTAAGCTGCGGGATGGCATAAGGAGGAGAGAAAAAGCTCTTTATCGATAAACCACAGGGTCAAGAGAAGCAAGTAAATTTAAAGTTTGCCTTAACTTCACTTTTATCAAAAAGATTTCAAAACTAACTAATAAATAGATTGAAGAGCTCAGAGAAAAAGCCTTTTGTCGATAGAATCAAAAAGAGATTTCCATGTTAAAGAAACACAAGTTTATTTCGTGTTTAACTTGATTAATTAAAGAATATTTCATAACTGTCGATAAAAGTTGTTCATCAAAACTGAGGTTATCGAAAAAAAGAGTGTTGAAAAAGAAATAAATTTTCATATTCATAAAATACTTCAGTGTTATATCAAAACTTATCTACGGAAATCTAAAAATATATAGTCCCTGAATAAAAAAATAATAGTCTTGGAGCTTGTTTTGGATTAGCTTAATACAACATATTTAATATAAATTAATAAATAACAATAAATCGCAATAAATGCAATATTAATAGCCTTAATAATACTTGTTATCAAGAAACGTGAATTTAATAGTAGGCTTTGAAAATTAATTTCTATAAGCCCAATTAATTAAGAGCTTTTAGCAAACGTTAGCTGTAAGTTAAAAATATAATTTCGTGTATTCAACTCATATCCATAGTTATATTTGACATGCAATAGAGAAACGTAGCCATGTCAAGGGAAAACCATCTTATAAAGATCTTTCCGGAAACGGATCTAACAGATATTCATCGAATCGAGCTGAATGCGGTGCGTGAATTGCTGTTGCGCAGCACCTGGGAAAAGGAGGCGGAAGCAAAGCTGAATCGCAAGAGACAAACCCTAATCGCTGCCATGGATCATCTGCTGCCATGGGAGGAGGAGAATGCCGCCGAGCCAAATAGCAAGAAGCCAGCTGTTCTAACGTCCTGGGATCATTTGCTGCCCAGAGATGAGAAAACTGACTAAATGGAAATTACAGTCGGATGGAGCGAGAGTGAGAGAGAGAGAGAGGGCAACAAGCCGTGTCTAAATGGCTGGTCAGCAATAACAACAACAGCGCCCATATCGAGTGCATTATTATATTATAGAGAGCCGGGGCACATCCATTGAAATGCCCAACTAAGCGTCTAATGCAAACAGAGTGCCAACATTTGACTCTTGATGAATGTGCAGCCAATAAATCCATTTATGTTAAGCACTTGCTTATTATTATAATCCGCAGTGCTGCACACGGCACACACACACAGTCAACACATCAACACATCAACATTTAACCCTAATTTGCATTTATGTGCACATGAAAGCTGTTTGGTTTATGGTGGGGCCCTGAACCCGAACCCGAACCCGAGCCACGGCCCAGGCTCGGCGATTACCTGGCGAGCTCTTTTGTGTCTTTAGCTCTGCATAAAAGCAATAAAAGCAATTCGCAAAAAAAAGTAGTTACACAGACACACGCACATACGTGCACACAGCTACTTATAAACTCACCTTAATTAAACGTGATTAAGTAGATTTCCTCGTTTTTCTGCTCAACGAACTGTTTAGTTGTCGATGTGTTTGTGTGTTGTTGTTTTATTTTCCTTTCTTTTTTTGTGTGTGTATATTATATGTGTTTGTGTGTGCGCGTGTGTGCCTGGCCTGTGCTTATTAGTGTACATATATTATGCACTAATACGATGGTCGGCATAATACATTTGATCAACTAGTTGGCAACACATTAAATAACTATCATGCGAAGTATTTGAAATATTCAATTGAAAGGTGGAGAATTTGATATATAATTGGTATAGAATCCCCTTTCTTATTGAGGGATATTGCTGAACTTTTGTGCTCAAAGTACAAGAATTATATTGATTTTCTTTGACGTTCGAATTTAGTTGATTTATCAGTTATTCGAATATATTAAATTTATATGACCTCGGGCTAAGTTATAATTAAAATAGACTATGCCTTTTTTTTGGGAACCTGCATATTTTCTTCTTAAATATCTCGTTTACTCTAATCTTTACCTGAGTGCAGTCTAATATAAGTAAACAGTTTCGGGACTGGTTTTGCAGTATTTCAAAAAAACAAGATATGGTCACACTTTGTTCAAAATGTTATAGAAACAGTTTATGGTCACCCTTAATTTTAAATTCTATACAACAAGTTTAAGGTCACACTTTGTGAAAAATACTATAGAAACAATTTATGGTCACACTTTGTTTAAAATACTATAGAAACAGTTTATGGTCACACTTTTTTTAAAAAATGGTAAATAGTTTATAGTAATTAAACTAGGTGTATATAGATTTTCTGGCTGTAAACGTGGATAAAGTATTTTAAAAGCCATTTCTTACAACTATATAAAAATTGCATAAAAATGTAGGTTAGTTCAATAAGGCAAGCTAAATAAAGTTGCATGTATAAGTGTTGCGAATCACGTCCTAATGTTAGGTTGTGTGTCAATTCTTCTATGGGATTTAGCTCTAAGCAAGCTACACTTAGTATTTTGATCGTTTTTTATGCCCCTCCATAAAAAGTGTACATAGAACTTAATTAATTAAATATAAGGTTGGACGCTTTATTATGATTATTATTAATATTTTTACTATTATTTTATTATGATTATTATTTTTATTATTACTATTCTAATTTTTATTATACCTTTTTATTATTATTATAATTATGATTACGACTATGATTATGCGATTATGATTATTACTTTTAAATTTATTAAAAAAACGTTCAACATTTATTAAAATTGTCTATTTTAGCCCACGGCTCGTATATTACACAAACCACAGCACTCGCCTGAGGCTCGAAAAATATTTATACAAAATTCGCACATTAATAATTGAAAGGTTTGTTTTGCTAATTATTATTTTATTTTACTAGAATTATGTGTTATTTATCAATGATTTTCTCTATAAAAAGTGTACATAGAACTTAATTAATTAAATATGAGGTTGGACGCTTTATTATGATTATTATTAATATTTTTACTATTATTTTATTATGATTATTATTTTTATTATTACTATTCTAATTTTTATTATACCTTTTTATTATTATTATAATTATGATTACGACTATGATTATGCGATTATGATTATTACTTTTAAATTTATTAAAAAAACGTTCAACATTTATTAAAATTGTCTATTTTAGCCCACGGCTCGTACATTACACAAACCACGGCACTCGCCTGAGGCTCGAAAAATATTTATACAAAATTCGCACATTAATAATTGAAAGGTTTGTTTTGCTAATTATTATTTTATTTTACTAGAATTATGTGTTATTTATCAATGATTTTCTTGAACAGAAGTGAAACTAATTCAAAATCCCCATAATGTATAAGTCTATTTGTGATGCGGTCAGCGGTTTTGCTGGGGGAATGTATCTGTTTGTTGTTGGAGGAGCACGTTGTTGTAATTTAGTTTCATTTGTGCATGAAAATGAATTTGTATTATTGTTTGCATTAATTTGCCTTATTAATTACATTTATGCCCACTGCCGACTGCGACTATTATTTCTTTTTCTGCTTTTTTTTTCGTGCTCCGCCTGTGGCACGCCCCGCTCCCTGGGGGTAATTTGAGCATTGGCTGTGCGGGCAATCAAATAAATAATGAGGCTGCTGCCTCTGTCGCTGCCTTTGCCTCTGCTTCTGTCGCGGTCGCTGTCTCCGTCGGCGCTGGCGCTGGCTACTTGAAGTTTGTTTAATATGCGAAAAACGTTGCAGAACTTTTGCAGCTACTTGTCGTTGGTGGCGACGCCAACAACATTTGTTGCTGCTGCTGTTGCTGCTTTTGCTGTTGTGATTGTCTATGGCAACTTGCTTTTATTATTTGTTGCTGCTCGTCTGTATATTTCTATAATTGCCCTTTGCTTTTGTCTGCAAGCAGCGCCAAGTATCTGTATCTTCGTATCTGTATCTGCAGTTGGCTCAAGTATCTCAACATTAATAGCAGGGAGTTTTTATAAAATTGTTGATTGTTGCCACCCAATTCACTTCACTTGTTGTTTTCCCTTATTTTTCAACAGAGACAAAGTTCAGTGGCTTCTCTTTCATTTGGCTTTCATCCTGCCAAATGCAATTGATGCCATTTGTCGATTTCCCTTGCATTTTAAATTGAATTCAAAAGCCACGCTACGTGGCGTATGAGCAATATAATTATGTGCTCATTTAAAATTAAATCAAAAGCTGCCAGTATTACGAACTGCCACAGTTACGTTGAAGTGGTTTCTGTGGCTTGTTATTCTTGAAAAAACCTCCGATTAATCATCAACGATAATTTTTAATGCAAGTTCAATTATATTTATTATTAAGTGTTAATCTAAAGCCTTGTTCATTCGGCTCTGAAATTTATCAAATAACCAGTTTGTTTTGTGATAATTATATTAAATTAGGGATACATTTCCATTTCGTAGACAATATGCAAAGGGTTTTTATACTCTTGCAGAGGGTATTCTAATTTTGTCTCAAAATGTGTAACACATAGAAGGAGACATCTCCGACCCCATAACGTACTCATTTATGTTCTTCATCAATATTTGTTTTTATTCTGAGTTTTTAAGCTATCGTCATGATTCTTTGCATTCATCCCTCTTTCTCTTGCACGGAGTACAAATGTCGGAACCCGCTTGATCGAACCACTATATTGTATCCTTTCAACATCGAATCACCATATATGAATAATTTGTATAAAAGTAATAAATTATTTTGGGCATATTACGGTTTAATAACCAAGAAGAGCTACCTTTTTGCCAGGAATAAAGGAATAAATTAAAATGCTGACAATATATAGTTTCTTCAGATGTTTGATAGGTCAGCATACCGAATGCTAAGCCTGCTTTTGAGTACTTGATCATTTTTATACTCATGCTGAACCACGGCATGTGCATCTCTGAATCAGTTTTGTATAATTTTTGAGACAGAAAATTTACAAAATACGTTAGTTGGTTAAAGTTAGAGTACTTATACACTTTTAAACCAGATTGAAATCTATATGTTAGCAAAGCTGGTAATTTATCATTATATGATCACATTCTGAAACATTTGGCCAACGAATCAATCACCAGAATTATAGCTATTAATTAGCATTTCTTGATACTACATATATTTATGCTAATTTTATAGCAGAGCATCTATTAAATACTCTATTCTCCGTTTTTAACAACTCTATGCCAGTAAAAACAAGTTTGAAGTCATATTTTTGGCGAATTTGAAAGTTCAGACTATCCTAGCTGTTTGAGCTAAGCAATATATGTACCTAAATCTAAATAGAATATTTTTTAGCCAGGGCTTAGAACCATTTCGTTGAGAACGTGTTTAATATTTTTAAAGCAAGCGCCGCTGGCAAAGTCAGCTATAAAATATGGCCCGCAAGTGGCATGTCAGTTCGCTGTGGACTTCTTGTGATACTCTGAAGCTGTAGATGGAGCTAGAGCTGGGGCGGGGGCGTGGCAGAGTGGAGCAAAGTAACAAGAATAAAAAACTTAAATGTCAACTCGCTAAAGCTAAAACACTTCACAATCAACTTGTGCATAAAAGTCGCAACGGTGGAATAAAAAAAACAAGCACACAAACACAAAAGCCCGCGCACGTCAACCTCAAGCAGCGCACTAGGCCACGTTGATTTACACACACACACACACACACACGCACACACAGAGAGTGAGTCACACACACGCTGAGCGCAATAACAACAATAAAATAAAAAATGAAAGAAAGACAGAACGAGAATAACAACAAGCAAACAACGAAAAAAGACTTCCGTGTTGATTGTTTTGTTTTGCTTGTGCGAACGGAGACGACGTCAACGTCAACGACAAGCGCCATAAAAGCGGCTACGTCTGCGAAAATCACTTTAAAAACAAGTGAAAGGCGAGCAGAGTGGAGAAAAAGGCACACACTAACACACACACACACACACAAGCACACAGAAGAAGCAGCCACACAAGGCTCAAACCTGTCCATCAACAAAACTATTGCAACAATAAACAAGAACAATTTGACAATTGAAGTGCTGCCCCAAGACAGCAAAAAATAAAATCGGAGAGAGAACTGAGCACAACTGACAAGTAGCCTCAACTGCACGAGGCGGGGAGCGGGGGTATAGCGGCAACTAGCCGTGGGGGCCGAGGCTGGCCTAGGCACTTGAGCACAGTTTCCGGTCATTTACACGTACACATGCCGCACATGGCATGCCAATCTCAGTGTCTGTATGTGTGTGTGCGTGTGTCTTGCTGACACACTATCCTACATTTTTATTTGCTTTGCCCATCAAACAGACGCCCATTGCTCTAATTGTGCCTTTGGCTTTTTCATGCTGTTATCGTTATCTCAAATAGCCCCGCAAGGTCAGCTGTTCAACAAATTCAATTTCAATTCACGTAATTGTTTAGTTTTGTTTACACATTGTATCAATTTTCGCTCAAAAATTGGCCAACACAATTAGCACACACACAGACACACACACACACACACACACACACAGGGACAATAGACGGTGACAGCAGCTAAGAAATTGCTGAGCCAGCAGCAGCAGCGGCAGCAGCATAAAAGTATGCTACGAAAAATTACAAAAGGCAACTGAACCAAAAACTTGGCCCAACTTGGATGCCAATTGCTTTGCACAGACTCCACGTGCAGCAGCTGAGAGAGAAAGAGAGAGTGGATAAGAAAGAGTTGGCATTAAACAAGAGAGCGGTCCGCTCTTTGCGCAGCTGCTGCCTGTTGTTGTTGCTGCTGCTGCTGCTGCTGTCGCTGTCTCCTGCAGGATCAGGGTGTGGTGAGTATGCTGCTGGCATTTGTCTATGCTCTGGCTGTAAAATTAATGCTGCGCCCTACCTTCTGCTGGCGTCGCTGCCGGCGTCTCTGCTGCTGTTGATGCTGCTGCTGTCGAACAAGTTTTCGTGCTGCTGCTTCGCTGCGCGAACTCCACTGAACTTATTTGCTTTCTTTCTTTTTGCTGATATGTGACACGCAGCGCGCTCTCTCTCTCTCACATACACTCACGCAGACACACGCACGCACGCACACACACACGCACACACGTTGGCACACTCACACGCGCGCGAGACTCTTGACGTGCCCTTGTTGTTGTTGCTATTGTTGTTGTTGTTGCTGTTGCTGCTTGTTAGTTGTTAGTTAGCTGCTGTTGTTTGTATTTCACATTTTAACATTTACATTGGCGCACATTGTTGTTGTATTTGCTTGCATAGCTGTTGTTGCAGTTGTTGATATTGTTGTTGTTGTTCTTTGTGTGCGTTTAGCAGGCAACTTAGAAATTTGTATGTTTGTTGGCTTTCTCGTAACGTTGCTGTTGCACGCTGCCGTTACACAAACCGTACACGTCAACTGTCTGCACCTGACTGACTGAGCAGAGTCCGAGACCAACGAGTCCAGCGCGTCCACAGTCGCTGCTGCCGCTGCTGCTGCTGCTGCGACAGAGGAACAGAGAGTGATAGAGAGTGAGAGAGTGAGAGAGTACGAGCTCGCGAGCGTGAGCAAAATCGATGCCAGCGCCGACGCCGTCGGCCTGTGGATGCTGCAAAGCGACAGCAGCAACAACAACAGCAACAGCAGCGGCAACGACAGCGGCAGCGACAACATCTTCGTCTGCTCTTTGCATATTTTTTGTTGCTGCTCTAATACACGCCTCTGTCGCTGCCGCTGCTGGCGTCGCTGCTTTTGTTTTGATTTATTTTTGTGGTAGGTTCTGCCGAGATTGGCAAAGAGCAAAAGCTAAGAGCAACCAGCAGCAGCGGCAGCAGCGACTAGCAGCAGCAGCGACTAGCAGCAGCAGCGACTAGAAGCAGCCGCGGCTGTGGCAGCCACAGCCTCGAAAATTTCGCATAACTACGGCTATTTTGAGAATTGCCTTTCATTTGCAATTCATAGCCAACGGCGCTGACCCAGAAACTCCCTAAGGAACACACACACTGGGAGACAGACAGTGCCTGCTAACTCATGTTGACAACTATAAATAAAACCAGCCCCAGTCGCAATTTACATTACTTGTAGCTTCGTCTTCTGCTTCTTCTGCTTGTTCAGTCGAAATCAAAAAATATGCGAAATAAAATACGCTGCATATATAATTTTCAAGGGCCAAACAAAAGACCAGCCCGTAAATAAATATCATAAAAAAATATATGAAAATAAATAAATAAGTCGGGCACATTTATAAATATTTGGTCAGCTACAGTTACCGTGCAGCGCGCAGCTCGAGCTTAACAAAAGGGCTGAGCTGGGGTAGTGTATAAAGGTGGTTGTAAGGGGGATGGTCTACAAAGGGGGGCAAGGGAGAGCGCTGGCCGCCTCTCGTATTGGGAGTTTTTGCTGTGTTTTTTCTTTTAAGCGGCGGCTGCTCTTTATGCAAACTTTGCCCCCCGCTGTCGCTGCTGCTGCTCGGCCTCTGTTTGCCTGTGCTTTCAGTGTGTTTGTGTGCGTAAGCGGCTCATGAATATGTAAATTGTTATTATTGCATATTGTTCAGCGCCAGCAGCAGCGGCAGCAGCAGCAGAGGCAACAGCAATGCCACGTTGATCTGAGCCTGTTTGGCGTGTTGTGGCCTAAACAAAGGCAGCAAAACAGCAGCAGGTAAAAGAATAAAATAAAAAAAAATAAAACTTCACTTAAATATCTGCCAAACGCAGCCGTAGCTGTGTGGAAATGTACTCGAGCTTTTCTTATAATTACTTAAGCGTAGGGCAGCGTAATAAGAATTTAGCTCGATTTGAATTAATGTTTATTCAACGAATTTTTGGCTTATTCAAATACATTTGAGACGCATAAAAGTTAATTGTAGGAATTTCGTATTTAATTTTAAAGTTCTGCCAACACAATAGATTTCTGAACTTGGCGCTGGGATTTTAGCTGAATTTAGGCAATTTTTTACAACTTGTGGAGACGGTTAATATAAGGCCGTTATCCAGACTTTTTCGTTTTAGCTTTTCTCTCGCCTTCCTCCCTTCCCCTTCTTTTAGAAAAAATTGTTTCCCTTTTTTTCGGTTTCTATTGGACTCTTATCTGGGAAAAGGCTTTAATTCCTTTAGCAGCCAATTTCCAAACAATATCTTTAATCAAATTATACAAAAAAGGGTTTCAGTCAGGTTTGCATTTTTTAGCCCTTCATAGACGTGGATTCCTCCTTTGTTCGCTTTTGACTACCAGAGTCAAAAGGGCAAACGGAAAACCATTTAGGGCTGAGCTATAATAATTTTTCATTGCATTTAAAAAGGCAAATGTTTGATATACCCCAATAAGGATTTTAATATTTTTTTACTTTTGAAATATATTAATATTGTTTTATTTTTATAAAATTTACCAATACTTGGGGACAAATAGGTGAAAAAGTGTATAATTATATTTATTAGTCGAGGATGTGAAATTAACATTCTCCCAATTTTCAAATGTTGTAGAAAAAGTTCTTTAAAGATTTCTATGATTTTTCTATATTAACTTTTAGCTATTTAAATTAATATGTATGCCCTTTCTAATTAAACAAACATTTCGTTGTAATAAATATTTATTTTGCAAAAGTTTCTTGAGCAAACATTTATTTTATTTCTATTTCTTTGACTATAATATATTTGTTTGCAAATTGTTCAACTTTAGTTGTAATTGCAGTTACCATCAAAGTTGAATTTTGAGAGGCAGTAGCTAGATTCAGACTTGTTGAGATTGAAGAGCTGAAGCAGACAGCGTCAAGTTAAGTTACCTAAAATTTTGTCAATAGCAATGCCTAGGCAACAAAGTAATGGGCAACGCACTCACAGACATACACGCACACAGGTACACACATACATATATAGACAAGCTGCTGCTAGTGCTTGAAGCCCAGCCATCCTGACAACCAGAAACATGCGATAGAACAAGAAGACATTTGCCGCGTCGCCCCTGATTGGCAGCTCTCCGAGTGCAAAAGCCGAAGTAGAAGGCAAAAATCATCATTGACTACACACGCTGTCGTCATCGCCATCATCATCGTCATCTATAATAACATCAAACAGCGCTGTCCAGAGCCAGCCCAGCTGTAAACCCGGTGCCCATCTCTATCCAGTTCCAGTAGTACCCAGATCGAGTCCCAGTTCCCATTCCCAGTTTCCCGTGCAACTCCCTGCTTGTTATCTCGCGCAATAAAAACCAAGTTGGATTTTTTTCTTCTCTCTTTTCTGTTTTTTTTTTTTCGCCTTCTCCAAATACTCTCCTAAAGGATACACTGAATCTGACGTGAAGTTGGCAAATGTGTCAATAGAAAGGTCTATGAAACAAAGCAGCTCAACCCCTCTTGACCTATTTATTGTTATGTCTGTTTATTTTTATATATTAATGGGAATTAATGGGAATTCTACGCAAGCTTTTCCTCATAATTGTTTCATGTTATCTTATATAATAAATATTAAAAATTTTATTTATTGGTTTGTTTTATTAATTTATTTATTTTGTATCAAACGTTTTTTTTATTTTATAATATATTATGGTATAATAAATTAGAAAAATTACCTTTCAATAAAATTAAATATTTAATGTAATTATAAACAATAAAAGTTTGAAGCTAATAAGCATTGTTATCGTGATAATTATGAATATTTTTATTAAATAATAACATAATACAGTTAATAAATAATTATTAATTGTAAAAGCTTGAAGTTAACTAGCTTTATTATCGTCATAGTTATTTATATTGTGTTTTTTATAAACATTGCTATTGAAATTTATTGAAAAGTACTTTTCAACGAAGTCTTTTCACCTTTTTTAGTTCTTCATTTTAAACCAGACACCAGTATTTTTATATAATATTTAGATTTTATTGTTTTGATCTGCATATTAAGATCTTCTACTATAATATTTTTTACAATTCGAGTCCCATCTTTTATGCATATAAAATGTAAAAAATATGTGTTTCAACATTAAAGAAAGAGAATATTCAATATCATAACGATTGCTTCGAAAAACCCCTGAGGGATAGCTAAAATTTTTTGTAAATCAAAATCATTTACCCTAACAAAAGGCTTAAAAGATTAAAGCAAATAAATGAAATATTTAAAGCGCCTAAGGCCTAAATGATATATATACTTTTTATGCAAAAATCGTATCTTTGGTTAATAACAAGTCATAAATTTTCCAAGGTGCATTCGATAAATGCTCAATCATTTTAATAGACTCGCCCTTCAAGGGCATATAAACTTCGTCAAAGATAAATATCATTTTTTTCGCTTTTTTCTTTTCTATTTTTATTTTTTTTTTTTGCCTGCGTTGATGCTTACTTGATTTTTCCTTCCTTACGATTTTCAAACATTTACTTTCGCTTTTCGCAAACGAAAACATAGACAAACACACACACACACCCACACAGACACAAACACCAGTGCACACGCATTCAAATTGTTAAGGTTTGGGGCTGTGTGCGTTGCCTGCGGGTGGTTGGGTGAGGGGGGCGTAGCGGGGATGTAGCTAGGTAGCTAGAAACCAGGGGCTGCCAGTAGGCGCATAAAAAACGCCGTGTACGCAGGCGAAAATTATTGTTGTAGCTGTAGAGAGCGGTGTGTGAAGGGCGGCTGGTGCGGGGGTTATTGCGTTGACTGTTTGCAAGGTGATGGGGAAAGGGCAGTGAGAGGCTGCGGGGGGTATTTGGCTTTGTGTGGGGTGTGGCACGCCCAGCAACAGCGCTGCCGCCAGCGACGCCGTTGCCTGAATGCGCGTTTAGTTTCAAGTGTTATTTTTGTGCTAGAAGCAGCCGCCAACGAGGACATCTCGTCGTCCCGTCCTTATGGAGGCAGCAGCGGCTGCTGCTTCGTTTTTCTACGTCTTCGTTGGCGTTGCCAACGTCGTCGCCGTCGCCGTCGCCGTCGTCTGTTTTGGTTGAAGTGCGTAATTGATGTGAAAAGTGGCAACAAACTGTTTTTTATTTGCGCTTGCTTTCAATTTGTTTAAATTGCTGGGCGCTTTCGACGTTGCTGGGCGTGCCATGTGTACACACGTACAGCCAGACACACACACACACACACACACACACATTTAAAAACGCTGATTGAAGTTTTATTGAATTTTAAATTGTACTGTCCGCGTCTGGTTCAGTTTCTGGTTCCGTTTGTCTTGCTTCTATTGCTCACACTTACATCCACTCTCTCTCTTTTTCTCCAACTCTCTCTTTCATCTTTCTCTCGCTCTCTCTCTCGCTGACTGACATGTTTTTTGAGTGTTTTATTGTTGACACAAATAATGTCACTCAAATGTCGAAAAGAGGCCGCTTTTTCTTGTGGCTTCTCTACTGCTCTCACCACATCTCCATCTTCCTGGTCGTCTTCTGCTGGCTGAGGTCTGACATACCTTAGAGCAAGTTTGTCAGGTGCGTTAGGCAGTTTGTCTAGAAAGTTGTGCGCCGCTGCCACAAAATAGCCAAAATAGCTATTGGAATTGCTAAAAAGATAAAAATAAATGTCACATTTTGCTCCGCAAGCTTTGAGCGGAAGAAATTGAGATACTTTCTTAAGTACTTCTGACATTTACATCTGTTACTAATAGATTACATCAATTGACTTCAAATTTGTGTGTGCCAACACGTTTTCAGCATCCCAAGCACAAAAAAACAAAAAATGGGGCGAGTTCTATAGAAATTGGGAGCACGTCTTAAGCTGTTGTTAAAATGAAATCAAAAGTTGTTCAATTGAACTGCGGTGGAAAGTGTTTTAACAAGGGGTTTCTTATGGGAACTATTTAGATATATGAACCAGTTCCTAGTTAAAAAATGTGCTTTTTAGCTGGCCTAAAAATTAATACATAACATATCAATAGAATGCTTGAAAACCTGAGCATTAAAGAAAAATAAAAAATTATTTAATCCACATATATCCATGATTTATATTTATGATGAAATGAATAAAATATTTGAATTTGTTTGCAATAATCTTGAGCATCAAGCAACAAACTATGTTAATATATTTTATTAAAGTAAGCATTTAATGCAATTTATTAAATCAAATGTGCACGTTTTTATGCACTAGTAAAATATTCAGAACTAAAGTGCTTTGATAAACAAGCAAAAAACAGTGTCTAGCTAAAAGCTGGCTAAAATCCAAGGGAGTATTTATTATTCTTTTTAAGCTGTCTTAATACTTATATAAATGTAAATTGATGTTATACTTTGAAAGAGCCCCAATAGATAAAAGGCAAATTTTCCATTTATGTTCATCGAAGCAAAAAAAAATTTTAAAAGCTTGAAAACAAATCAAATTGATAAGCTGAAGCCATAAAAGAGGCACACTGTGTTGATAATTTTTACCTTTTTCATCGCTAATATGCCATTGCTATCAATCCCAAAATATATAACTATATTATATATGTAAATCGCAATTGCCGTTAAGCGCAGACCCATAATCGGCCTAAAAGTGCACTCGCCCCTGCGTTGTGTATTCAAATTAATGTAGCTAACCCAAGCAAATTTCTTTAACCCCACTAAGTACTGTGGGGCCACATGGGCTATTAACACTTCAGATGCGGCGAACTGAACAAAGAACTGGCACTGACCCACAAAGACAATAAAGTTCAATATTAATGCACCCTTTGACACACACACACACAGAGAGCAACAGCTCGAGCCCCCGAATCGAGCGCCATAAATATAAGACAAACAGGCTACTTAAATGTCAGAAAAAAAAAGGTTGGGGGCTAGCAGAAATTTTAATGATCTGTCATAAAAGAGGAGACGAAGATAGCAAAAATCCCCAAAGCAGTTGCTGAAAATTGAGCGCAATGCGGGGGAGGTTTTTCTTAACACATAAAAATGAATTTATTAGCATTGCATACTTTTGAGGGCAATCATGTAACCAAAGAAGGCGCCCACACACACAGCCGGTCAGACTGTTGCAGCAGCCAAAGGCAAGTGAACAGGGGACGGGGGGTCAAAGGGTATGGCGCCCCAATGTGTACAAATCGTTTTAAGCACTGTGGCGCCACCTAGCGGGCGCCGATTGTGTGTCGCAGCGGCAGCAATTAATTCCGAAATCACAATAGCCATAAAGATGATGATGCGACTACAATTTGAATGCCACAGGCCACAGGCCAAACTGACAAACCCAACCCCTCTATCCCCACCCTTCTTTTAACCCCTCTTCAACTACCCCCTAAACCGGTCACCGGGTGAGCAGCCGCTGTCAAAGACACGACCAAATTGACAACAATGGCGACAGGCGGCGGCCGTAATAAGTAGTGGTAGCAGCAAGAATTTTCTACACATTCCCCCTCCCAACGCCCTGCCGCGGGCTTAGCCTGCCGGGCTGCCGGCCATTAAATCAACGCAGGACATGGCCGCCGCTGCCAATGCGGCACAATATATCAAACTTTATGTTGATTTGAGTGGCCCGCCAAAAACTTTGCGCCCCAGACTGTAACTGAAACGGGCCACTGAAACTGGAACCTTTCGGGCTTTCGGCGTCCGGTCTCTGGATGCGACCCGCTGCTGTTGCCGCATTTCTGTGTCATTGTCTCTTTTTATTGATTTATTTTGCCTGCCCTTTTCGAATTTTTTATTTTTATCATTTGTGGATTTTATTTGTGTGCTTATTTTTGATTAGATTTATTTATTTTTATTTGTGCTGAGCCGTCGTTATGCTTCCGTTTGCGGCTGCCTGCGATGCCGATGAAATTTAATAATTCCACTTAATGCAATAATAATTTCGTCGCCTTTTGTTGTACGGCACAGGGCCAGGACAGGACCAGCTCGTCCCGGTTGTGGCTCCTGCCCATGCCCCTTTCCAGCCTCTCCCCCCGCTGTCGTTATAGTCGTCATCATTTTGTGGTGTTCGTCGCATAATTTGTGCGAAATTTGTCAGATTGCTGGCACATCTCGAGGCGCTTAAGTCTGAGTAATAGGGCCCAGATGCTGGCAAAGGCGGGCAGGCATTGTGAATAGTGGGTAGAGGGACGGGTGCTGGGCGCGGCATTTGTAATATGTTTTATTTGACTTGTAGCAGCTGCAGGCATTCTTCTTCTATCCATCGGTAATAAACCCAAAAACTTCCAAGTAATTGACGCGCTTCACTCCTGGGAGAGCCGCAGCGCCAGAAGATGGGGCGCTTGATTACAATTGGATGCGTTGGTAATTGCCGCCAAATGACTGCCGAATAGGTAAATAAATAGTAGATATTTAAGCTTGGAGTCTGAGTAATGGACCCAAGATAAAGATACAATGGCAATTAAATGAAGCGCGTTCTCTAATGGCCATCGACAACCATTGAAATGTAGTAAAAATAAAAAATCTATATAAAATGTTCAAAACTTAAATGGTGGTTAGAGGATATTGTACAGATATTTTAAATACATGCTTAAAAAAGAGGGCTTCAAGCCCGAATAAAAAAAGTTAGTGCTTTCGGTGCATGGTTGGAACCAGCCTCATGACTTAAGGTTTAAATTTTGAAACTTGTTTAAGACCAGGATAATTACACAACACATTCTTTATTGACAATTGTATGTATTGTATATATTTCCAACCCAAGATCTCGTACATATTTGGAGCTCAAGTTATTTATGCGAAAGTTTTTAACTTTACTTTTTCTATTGTGCTGTTTTTTGGTTCGTTGGCTTGCTTTAAGACTCGTTTCAGATTTAAATTTCATGTGTATAAATAAATTTGTGGCTTAATTATTATCTTATATGCTGTTACTGTTATCTCCCAACCTTTAGCAGAGTGAGTATCGGGGCAGAAATAAATAAATAAAATTACGTCATTCGAATACGGCTCAGATCCAATTTAAAGCCTTGCACACATTTTCATCTTATGTTTATAAATATTAAGGTGTTAATCAATTTCTATGGCTGCTTCCCAACTGCAGCGTAAAAACTCAAACACACTTAAGTTTTCAGTCTAAGTCCTTTGTTAGCCTCCTTGTGGAAACTCTTGAACTGGTTATCACACTTAAAACAACATACCTAAATGATGGTTAGGTATTAAAGTACTTCCAATATATGTGTTCAGCTAGAGCTCTTAAGACTTATTAAGAGATTATTTGAACATTTATTGCAATAATAAACAAAGAATTTATAGTTTGCAACAAACTTTTGCACTTGGTTTTCTTTTAAATGAAGCAAATTAAGTTATTCTTTTTCATATATGTAATATATATTTCTATTAATTACAAACTAAAGAGTTTGTATTTTTTTTTTAAATATTTCAATAAATGCCAAAGTTTCAGCACAAAAAATATTCACAATGTATCGACTGGAATTCTTCTTAATTGGGCCAGTAGAAATAAATTGTCTTAATTTAATTTGTCACAGTCTCAAGTTCTCCAAATGGCGCCTTGGTCAGCACTGCGTATACGCAATGTTTCAATGCCCGCACTTCGTTTTGGCGACAATTCTGTCAACTCGATGGCATAATTCGGCAGTTACAGCTTTATATGCTCCGAGCTCATATTGCGCCATGCAGCCAGCTGTTCATATATGTTTGCATGTCTGTGTTTGTGTGTGTGTGTGTGTGTGTACGCTTTGTCGCTTTTTGTCTTTTATATTTATGCTTTTTTTTTTTTTGGGCGACCGACGCACATTGCGTATACGTAATACTCAAAATGTGAGTGCTTTTAATAAATGCTGTGACATGCGTGCGACGACGTCTCTGTCGACGTCGCTGCCAGCGTCAACGCTACTTTATTATTGAATATGTCGCCGTGCACATTTGCATAATTGATCGGCAACGATGCGCGAATCGCAGAAACAGGAATCGTACGCCGTAATCGTCTGACAGGCATTCGATTTGAGCATTTGCTAAACAATAAAACTTCAGTTCGTGACAGCCCACATATCGGCTCAAGGGCATGTGGGTAGGGGGCACATAAGCATATATCTACATATATATATATATATATATATATATATATATATAATTTTTTGTTGTTTTGTTCTCATCTTTTTTGGATGCACAGCAGCAATGACGACAGACTTCAATAATTGATGCACATGTGTCGTGCGTGCGAGTGTGTGTGTGCGTGTTTGTGTTTGATTTATGCGCGTCCTCGCCTGCCATTCAATTGTGCAAATCAATTACAATAATCGACGCACGCAACTTGAAGTGGGGCGTTGAACCATATAGATCAAATGCGTGCAAATGGGGCATACGAAATTGGGGCGTGGCTGAGCAGAGCAACAGCAGATGGGAGGTTAAACTAGATTGCTGCAAAAAGCGACAACAAATTTTGTTAAGCTCGAGAAAGATAAATTTAAGACCGAAAATTTATCTCGCTTAAAATGTACAAAATGCTTTAATTTCTCAAAAATGTATAAAAAAATAATTTGTTGGAATATAAAAAAGTAAAATTGACAAATTACGCTCTTAGTTTCTAATGATAAATGAAAAATACTGTAAAAAAATATATAATGATAATATAAAACAGAATGGAAATTAACAGAAAACAAAACGGCTATCGGAAAATATAACATCAAACTATTTTATTATTATAATACTATTTTATTAGTATAATCAAAATATGAAGTTAACAACTAACTTTTGAGTTTCGTAAAGCTTAACATATTTTCCTATATATTAATGGAGGCGCCAGACCATGGCAATCCCATACAGTTGCTTGCCTAATTATGGAATCTACACAAGTGTGTTGCCAGCCCCAGTTTTGTGCATAGAATTATTTTTTAACAAAAACATATGCATATATTTCTGAATTGAAAGGGAGGGTGGGGGGTGGTGGTATTGGTGGTTGTGAGGGGGACAGTACGACTTTAAAGCTTTCTTCAAGCATAAAATGTTTCTACTAATGACTAAAAGTCAACAGCGCGTGTCGCTCGCCCACACACAGATACCGCCACACAGACAAGCATCTGCTCAGAAGAGTCCCACACCCGCACACACACACACTGGCACACACACACACACATGTGCGTTACCACCGGCAATCAGTCAGCCTCAAATTGTTTCTAATTAAGACTCTGGGTCCTGCTCCTGTTTGTGTGGCCTCTTCAAAATGGGCGCTCGCCTCCTGCGCAGTCAAGTGTTGTCTATGGCGCTGGGGACGTCGACGTCGGCGACGTCGTCGACGCTGCGCCGGACGCAACTACACAGCCTGTTTACATGCACAGCTTGTTGCACACACATACACACGCACGGACACACGCTCGAAAATTGGCACATGCAGGTCCTGTTTGTCCGTTTCTCGAAGGAATTTAATTATAACTTTTGTAACTAATTTCCGTTTTTGGCAATTTGGCAAACGGATGTGAGCCCACATATGTATGTACGCAAAAGCCAAGGGGCTGGGAAATGGCAGGCGTGCCACTGGGGCTTTCCCTGGGAATTGAGCTGTGCCTGTAAACGTTGCACAAATTAATATTTAATGCAACCAGACGCTCAGTTTCAACTGCTGTTGCCAACTACTCATTGAATATTACGCATACGCAGTGCTGGACGCTGGCCAGACACACACTGGGCACAAAGAAATGTGTGAGTGTGTGTGTGTGTGTGTGTGCGTGTGAGTGTGAGTGGTGCAAATGAGTGAGAGGAATGTTGGGCTTGAAAAAAGTCAAAGACCGTTGTGACAGCAATGAACACGTAGCCAGCATAAACATCATCATCAGCAGCAGCATCAACATTATCATCAGCGTCATTTACGTGACTTGCCATGTCCATTAGGCCGGCACTAGGAGCCAAACAAAGGGCAAGGCCCAAAGGATTACAGCAACCCGGGGAGTTATTAGACCTATCAGCGGCAACAACAAATATAAATAAAAAATAAAAACAAAGAACAAAAAATTAGAAAACATAAAAAAACTTTTTGCTGTCGGAACTTTGGCCTTGTCTTAACCCGGCGCGCAGCTTAACCCGGCTAATTTAAAGTTTGTTTTATTTAAAATAAAATATTAAAGAAGCGAAAGAAAAAAGCTGCACGCAAAGGGACACTCGACCGAACCCTTGGCGTACAATTTGTATTTGCACTTTTGATAAATTAATTAAAAGCGAAAAAGGGCGGCAAATCTTTAAAATAATTAATTAAATAAACAGGGCGACATGGCGAACAAATAGCCCAGCACAAAAACAACAAAAGCAAAAGTTGAAAGCTAAAGAAGAAGCACAAAACCGAATGCCAAATGATGAATGCGCCTCAAAGCAAATTCTGAGCCAGAGCCGAGGCCGAAGCCAAAGCCAAAGCGAAAGCCTGAAACGAACTGAAATTATGGCAACCAACTGACACAGAAATCCATTTTTCATTTTGCAGCCATAAGCAAAGAGGCGGCCTCCTCTGGGCGTGGCAAACGAATCTCGTACTGTGTAGCGAGCGGGTGGGCGGACCGGGTGTAGACTAGCAAAACAGGGCCCAAGCCTTTGCCTACTTATTTATGAGCTTGTATGTTGGTAGTTGGTCAAACAAAAAACGCCGCAGCAACAGCAACACCAGCTACAACAACAACAACAACAACAAAAGGGGGGTAGAGATTACAAACAAAAAAATATAAATAAAAAGCAGCAGCAGCAAACATGCTACCGATTTTTGTTGCAGCCCATTGTTGCTGCTGTTGTTGTTGTAGCTGCTGCTACTGGCGTGTCCAATATACAAAGAAACACTACGAGCATAATGCAGGGTATGCTCGACTCCAAGATGCTCTAACTCAAATAGAAATAGACATTTGTGCCTGAATGCAACTAGCACAAATGATCCAAAATGAAAGCTTTTTGAATGGTTTTTCTTTTCATTTATTTTTAGCTCAGAGTCTCTGCAGACTTGTTTCGTCAGGAAAGTGTCTTTCTAAAATGTGGGATGTTAAATTTAATCCTTTGCATAAACGAAAGTTTAAATGTCGAATGTTAAATTCAAGCTTTTGCATAAACGAAGGTTAAATGTCGATTCACTAACTTGAACAGAATTTTAAATAAATGTTGACGTGTGCAGCAGTATGTAATAAGTGCAATGTTAAAGCCTAGTTTCACTGTCAACATTTCTTAAATTTTTTTTCTAATGTGTTATATGTGGCCTGTACGTTTTCCCAGAAGAAAACACATTCTTAACATTTGCCAAAAATGTGACTTTTCAAAAAAGGTCAGTGTTTGCCCCGTATAATTTGTGTTATTTTGCGATGATTTGTCGAATTTCGTATCGACGTTCATAAATAGCCATAAACAGCTGATATAGCAACGAAGGCAAACGGTAACTTTAAATTATAATTTTAAATTTTACTAATTCCACAGCTTTTAACATTTAAAGACCAAATGCCGCAGAGTTCATTAAATGGAACTAATACTTTGAGGCCGTATTATTCGACTCTTGGAAGGATAACCTTGCGGGATACTTGCCAATGGAACCGCAGAATGTTAAGTTCGTATATGTATCATTTTTTGAGCATAGTGGAATCAGGCTATTAGCTGATAGAATACCCATGTTAACAATCGATATTAAGATAAGTCTATTGATAGGCAAGAGAGGGATGTCGAGATATCGGCGAACCAGCTGGATTGTGAAATGAAAAACTAATAAAGAGATTGGGAAATAACGAACCAACTATGTTATCTAAATACAGACGACACGTGTTGACAACTATCGTTTTTTAAAGCTTTTCAAATTAAAGCTTAAAAATGCGATTTGTTAATTGCCATATTTCCGAACTTTTGTGCCTTATGTGTTCACGGAGGTTCGCTCCCAAAACTTCGTGCGACTAGATTTCCACATTGGCCTGAGATGTCAGCCATTTCTCTTTCTGCATTCAAATTGATTTAACAAAGAATAAGTTCGGTAACATCTAAGTTACATGTATCGAAATATATTTTTATTCTATAATATCAAAATATTTACACAACAGCGCCGTTTTCTATTGTGTTTATAATTAACCCTATAGATACCCAACAGATTGTCAAAAATAGCATGTTGCTCACACCGGCTAGGGCATCAAAAATGCTCAGTCATAGACCTTTTCTTATTCCATTTTTGCTCTCCCCTTTACTTATTCTTTTTTATTTTTTTTTTGCATTTGGGGTTTCGTCTTTGGCTGCTATTGTCTGCGAAATTACGTATACGCCTGGCAGCACACAGCGGAGCGTGTGTACGTGCGTGTGTGTGGAGGAGGGGGCGTAGGACATGCAAACAAAAGGCGCTTGTCT
Organism: Drosophila littoralis; assembly: GCA_018903485.1. Lineage (NCBI taxonomy): Eukaryota > Metazoa > Arthropoda > Insecta > Diptera > Drosophilidae > Drosophila > Drosophila littoralis. The sequence continues at coordinate 573,846 of JAEIGF010000368.1, read as the reverse complement.
GTCAGCTTCGAACTTGAAAAAAAAGAAGGAAGCAGAAGAAGCGCTGGGTGCGTAGAGATTTCACAGAAATGAGTTGTAAATGTCGAAAGTGCTTGATATGCCGTAGACAATTTTCAAATGGCGGCAATCTGCAAAGCAATTTGGGAAAGCAAAAAGAAATGCGAAAAAATATGCGCTATAATTTACACTCCAGGCAATACTTTTTTCTCGTCCTTTTTTTTTGTCCAATTGCTATTTTGTATGCAACATATTTTGTTGTTTTTCTTGTTCTTTCTATTTATATTTTTGCCATGACAACTCTGCTGGGAGTGGCAGGCGGCAGCGGCAGCGACGGCGACGGCGACGGCGTCTGCTGCTATGTGGGCTTTGAGCCGGGCTCTGCGGCTGTGGCCTGGGCCATGTTTGTGTGTTTTGGCTGTAAGCAGCTGTCAGTGATTTCTGACAAATTGATTTGACAGTCGACAGGCGGCCAGCGCAACGGGTAGGCTGCGGCAGGCGGGTGCGGCGATGAGGCTGGCATCAAGTCAGGCGCGTGTGCTACAAAAAAAAAAAATAAGATGAAAGCTGAAAGCTGGCGTTGTCGTGGCTGTTGCCATGTCTATGCAATGCGTGAGAGGCTGTGGCAGGACTCTCCAGCGGAAAACTGAAAGAGAGAGAGGCAGCAACAACAACTAACTGGCAGCCAAAGAGTTGCTGCCACCCAAAGAGCATAAGCGTGGTGAGTATTATATGCCGGGTGTCTGCGTGCGTGTGTGTGTGTGTGTGTGTGCACAAGTCTATTGTTATTGTTTTGTTGTGCGACAGGGTCTTACATTTTAGCTGCAGCCAGTTACCTGCCTGATTGACATACAACAAACGTTTGACTGACTGACTAAACGCATGCATGAGAAGTTCAAAAAAATAAAAAATAAATCGCAAGAAAAGCGGAAAATCTCTGGGAAACTCCATACGAGTGGCAGCTGCCACGCCACGTCTGTCAGCATTTTCTTTCTTCTCTCTTCTTTTTTTCTATCTATAAACTGTGCAAATAAAATCGTAAATCAGCAGAGCAAACCCACGCAGCTGACCTAGATCCAGCCTATGGTATATAGCACGAAATGCGCCGGAGCTATGCCGCATCGAGGTTGGCCACAAATCAAACAATTAATTTTGGCTGTCTGAAATTCCAGCAGTAAATCAACAGTCAAACAATTGAACCATTTAACTATGTAAATAAAATTAATACAAGCAAAGAACACTGCTGACAAGGTGGAAGGGGGCAAGGGGGGCGGTTGGGAGGCCAGAGTGAGTGCGCGCTTTATAAATGGACACCTTATGCTGCAGAGTCCACGAAAAATCCATTAAAAAGCAATCAATATATGGAAAACAAATGCCAGTCACTTTTGAGAGACCCCTCCCAACACGAACCCCTCCGCACACACACAACAATGTAGTTAGGCCCTCGCTCTCTCTCTGTCTTTCTAGCGGTCGTATAATCTGAATTTACAAGTAATTTACCCAACGCTGCAAAAATTGAAAAGATGTCAAAAAAAAAAACCCCAGCAAAGTATAAAAACTGAAACCAGCGAGCAGCGGGCGGTCGAGAAAAAATAAAACGAAGTGTCGGCTATTAATGACCAAGACCCCCAAGACAAGGTGAGAGCGAGAGAGAGAAAGAGCAATAGCGCGAGAGAGAGAGAGAGAGAGCGCGCAAGAGCGAAAGCGTGAACCTAGACTAGGGGCAAGGCTGCGCTTAAACCCAAAAAAATGAAGGAAGCGAGTGCGAACAATGCAGTCGGCTGCAACCGACTGCGCAATGCTCTGTGTACAGCGCCATAATACTCAGCTAAAAGCAGCTGAAGGCGACACGCTAAAACTGTAAATCCAAGGAAGTGACATTCAAACTGTTACAGCTGTATTCAGATTGTTTTTTTGGCTGGGCAATGTTTTTGGCTTCTAACATTTTGATAGTTTTCAGCTAAAAGAGAGTAGTTATATCTAAAAAGGTCCCAATATAGCTTTAAAGAACTGGTCTTGAGTAGTCTTTCAGTCAAATGTTGTGAAATTTTCTAAATATCGATTCTTAATATTAGCGAGATGAATTGACAGACCTCAAGACGGACATTGTCTATAAGCCATACACTCTCATTCATGCTGCGAAAAGCGTATAGCTTGTATATATATATATATATATATGTACTTATTTGTAGCATCTATATATATGTACATATATACAAATATAGCACTGTGTGAATTGCCGTTTTTGCTGCCTCCGAAACGCACACAGTTTGTTGTGCTCAGCCTGCGCCTAGTGTTGACCTGATTTTAGTGACGTCATTTGGCCCACAATCTGCTGCTGCCGTCGCTGCGTACTCGTATAGTCGCACATACACAAGTGCAATGCTGTAAATGGGGCGATGCCAAGTGTCTAAGCGAGAGCTAGAGCACAAGTTGGACCATTTCATACATTATTAAGCATTTATTTGCAGGGCATACACAAAAATTAATTTAATTAAAATCGATTGAACATTGAACTGCCATAAATGCATTTTTAAAACATCTAACAAAAGTTAGATATATTTTGCGACCAAGAAATGTTGAAATCTGGCATCAAATCAAGAGACCAAGTACCTAGTAGTACGCCATCATAAAAAGCGGATTTCCTTTGACAAAGTTTTATTTATTTATTATATTAATAATGGTTGACAAAAGCGAGTGTCTTCCTAATTAAAAAACATCAAATTATGAAAATTAAATGCCAAACGAATAATTAGAATGCACAATTTTTTAATAGCATCAACGACCTATAGATGTGTTTTTTTGCCCGTCCGGCCAGTTATGCCTCTTTTCACAGCTTATTTTGTTCGTGAACTTATTATTAAAAATATAAATTATTTTAATACTCTATATTATTAGAGAATACAATAAATAGGAAAAAAGAAAGAAGCTATTAATAAAGTAAGGAAATTTAAACTAGATATAAAGAGTGTTAAGTAGATAGGATGGACCGGTGGGGGGTGTCTGACTGGCAAGCTATGCCCCTTCTCATAGATGGGAATGGTCAGTGAGTTCCCGAAGGTAACCTGAAAGCAACGATCTTATTAGGGAAAGAGAAAGTTCGCTGGAGAAAACGTGATACGAACAAGTGTAATTTTTACATAGTGCGCGAAAAGAATTGTGCATAGCGTAATTTGTTGTGCACGTGGGATAATTCCTGGTGGGTCTACACGGAACAGAAAATTGAAGACACAAACATCAATTTTTAGTAAAGTAGAATGAAAACCAATAGGATAATTTCAATTTAATTCACCAGCAGTGTTGTATAACTATGAATCATATGCGAATTGCGAGTATGAGCTCCCAGTTTGATAACATTTGCAGAAACTTTCTTAATTGAACCTGTCCACACTTTATTGTTTCTCAGTAACACAATACATTTAACATTGATTTAGTAATAAAGCGTGCTTTATCAGTGACTTTCATATACGTAAACGTAACTCCTGATTATATAGCAATATATACACCGCTCCATATTGATTGTTCAAATAGTACTCCAACTGTTTCAGTTTTGCTTATTGTTTCCATCATTGCTGTGCATCTTTCATGCAGCAAACTTTATGCTTATGTATGCAAATCGTTTTCACCAACGATTGCCTATTTGATGGGCAGACATAAAGCTCACGACACTTGCCGCCAGACCTGAAGCACGATACCAGGTCTGCAAATGTCGAGTCCAATTATAAGCGAGTGTCTGTCGGTGTTATTGGCCTTTTTGTGATCTTACCTGATTTGTGAATGGCTCTGCAGGCAAAGCATTCACTGAGTAGCAGTAAATAAATCACCAGCATTGTAGTAGATCTAACCGTGCTTGGAGCTACCATTGACATAAGTTGGAGGTTTTTGGTAGGTATTGAAATAAATGTGAATAAACTAAAGCTTTAAAAAAAACTGACATTTAAATCGTTGCCGAGCCTACAAGCCCAACTAAACGTAGACAGGTCGCGCCACTAAATGAGTGGGTAAATAAAATTATTATGATAGTCGGCAGACGATGAGCAAGTGCAGACTATGGGCAGCGATAAATTGAAATTTCTTAATTAAAAGCTTGAGTAGTTAAAAAGGGAAAACATGCAAGCACGCTATGGCTGGGTATGCTCGACTATGCGTTGATCTGTAAAAGCCAGCGAGGTGGTGCTGTCATATTCGATAGTTTTGGCAGTCGATCTATTTTTCAACTGATATCGATAGATAATCGACACTGTAATGAATGGTGAATTGGAATATTCACGCCTATAGAAACACGCACTCCCCAAGAGATCTAAATTATCAGCTATAAATAATATGATTAACCAAATTTAAAGTTTTTCCCTTTACTTATCGATATCATCAAATGCTCCGATTAATCGGTTAAATGTAAAGTATGCTTGATTTTCATTTGAGCTCAGACCGCACCTTTTTCTGCTGTCTTCAACAGCTGTTGCAGAATTTACGACATCTTTCCTTTACTTTCTCATTAAGTTTAATGGCTCCAGGGTAGAGGAGAAGCAAAATGCCCGAACAGTGGGACACTTTTCAAGCTGCAAATCAGTGTGAAGCAAAATAAACCGCTTAAGGACTTGCGACTTGGCGCTTTCAAAATAACAAGAAAACTGCCTCCAGTCAGTGGTGGCACTTGGACACGACTCCAAGTGCACGTCTGCTGCTGCGGCTGCTGCTCTCTGGGTGTCGGTGTCTGCTGCCGCGGCGGAAGAGCCAGACGGATGCGGATGTGCTGGCCTGAGCGTTGGTTCACCGCAGCGACCAGTTAGCAGCAACAGCAGCAAAGGCACTGGGAAAAAAATTCAATTAAAAGCAACAGCACGTAACTGAAACTTTTTTCTGCTTCTTTTTTACTTAATTCTTTTTTTGTTGTTGCAAGTTTTGTATCTTTTGGGCTGTTCCTCTGCCACTGAGTGTTTTTTTTTTTACCCAAACCTATTGAAAATTGGTAAAAAGGGTATTATTGTTTTGTGCATGTGTTGGTTACAGACGGACTAAAGTCTCTATATTCTTGGCTGGGATAACGATATTAGTCGATCTTGGCATATTCGTCTGTCTGTCCGCTAAAGCTAGGGACTTCAAATTTTTAATATATATTCTTCTATAGCATGCGCATAGGAATTTTCTAATTTTTTTTAGATATCTCCTCCCATTTTTATAATATCGATAAATATCGATTTCGACACATGGTTTTTCAAGAATAACTCAAAGAATATTAAAGCTTGATATAACAATTTGGTATGTAGGTTCTCGTATAGAATAAACAGCTTAAGAATATTTTACGTTTTGGATGCCACACCCATTCCGCTCCCTCAACATCCGATACATCTATTTTATAGTTATGGCCATAATTCTGATCTAAAGTTTTCACAACCATCCGACCATAAACACCGAAGTTAGTCAAGATTGCATTTCCCAAACTTTGTATCCGGGCTTAGGGTATGTGGTGGTCGCGTACTCCCGGCTAGTGCATTCTTACTTGTTTTTTCTTGGTATAGCAGCTGCCCTTAGGGCACAGACAGAGCAGCTCCAGTTGGGCAAACTCCGCCCTCCATGCCCCCTGAGTTATAAGTTGGTGCCAGCTGTCAGTTGCTCTGCGCGTTGCTTCAAAGTTGCAGCGGTTTATTTTCGTCGAACTTCTTTTGCTTCTCCCTCTCCTGTTGTCGGTTTTTCTTAGTTTTTGGTTTTGTTTCTGGTCGAAAATTGAATGGCTGCAGCTGCAAATGGTGGCTATCAGTTATTGGTAGTACATGTCCAATAAAAGCCAAAAGTTCATATTGGTCCGTTGTGTCTACTGCTGCCAACTTGATGCTTCAGTTAAAGTTTCTTTCTGCTTGTTTCTTTAGACTCCCGCAGCATATTAAATATTTGACAGGCTGCAAGTGGCGGCAATCAATAAATGTGAATTGAGATAGATGCGAAATGCTTTATCTTAATCAGATGACTATTATATAGGGCGAATTGGGTGCAAAAGAAATCTTTTATTTAGAAATCTTTCATTAAAATTAAAAGAAACCCTTTATTTATAATGCAATAGATTAAGTCTGAAATCTTATTTTTAGTTGCAGAAACTGAAATTAGCATAAAAAAAAATATTTTACAGAGAGAGCCTAAACTTTCTACGCTTAAAGAAAGTCATACATTTCATGTATCAAAAATTCAGAGCACACTTTTGCAGCCTGCTTAAAATATGCAATGTGTTGACTCCCTTCCAAAGCCCACTCCATATGAGATTCGCTTTAACTGCCCTACTTCAGGCATATCTAATTATGCCTCTGTTTGCTCAGCTGTCCAACTATTTCAACAGTTTTTTTTTCCAAGTAAATTTAATATATACATATATATATATATATGTATAACTAACTACATGCCTGTGCCTGTGAGATGAGAATGGCTTGGCCCAACACCTCGATTTGGGGCTAATTTACTGGCGCCTGCCGCCTGCCATTTCCCAACATAACACTCAACTCATTTATCTGCACAGCCTGCTTATCTCGCTCGCTGTGTGTGTGTGCGTGTGTGTGTGTGTGTGTCCCAAAGGCGACCAGTCGAGTGGCCTCTCAACATTGGAAGCAACACTTGGCATTGTGGCGCCTCGGCCCTTACCTCTAATGAAGCGCAAATGTTGATGTAAAAATTTAATTTAGTTCCTAATCCGAGGCACACACGCATGACCACGCCCATGCCATACATAGAGAGCTAGCGAGCGACCAAATGTTTATGCAACGTGTGCGTAGCCAGATGCGTGCTAACCTACCTAATGTGTGCGTGACATGGACCCAGGCGTCAATGGCCAACGCTGAATGCCGTGGCCAATGCTGCCTATGCGCCATGTTGCGTATACGCAGCGTGGACGCCTCGGCTGAAGCTGCTGCTGTGGATGCTGCTGCTGTGGCAAAAATAATAAATGATGCGCCACGTACATGTATTAAAAACAAAGCGCAGAAAAACGCTGACAGGCTGTCCGACCGCATCCGAACCCCTGCTCGCCATAAAAGTCAGGACACAAAGCAAAGCTAACAAACTGAGGCGACCGGCGACCGGCGACCGGAATGAAGCGTCAACCCCATTGAATGTTGCTGCCTGTTTGCTGGTTGTTGTTAGCGTTTTATGTTTGGCTGCCACAATGCAGCAGTAGCAGCAGCAACAGCAACAGCAGCAGGCAAAACTAACAAACGACAGCGACAACATCAGCGTGTCCCAGCAGGACGTGAGGATTGGAAGGATGCAGAAGTTGCGCTTGCTGCTTGTTTATGGCTTTGTTTGCACTTTTGTTTATGGGTGTACATTTTAAACGCCAGGTGACATGTGTGTGTGGGTGGGTGTGTGCCTGCATGTGTGACCGTTTCGTGACGGCTAACGTCTGTCTGCTGCTTGGACATGGCCAAATGGAAGAGCAGCAGCAGTAGCAGCAGCAGCAGCTTCTGCCTGCAACAGCTGACAGTTGCGCTGATTTTAAGCGTCCATCAAGAACGCCTGTTTGACATTTAATTGCCGCACATGGCTGTTGTTCCTTGCTCATCATCATCATCATCATCATCATCTGCATCATGATTATCATGATCAACCTCATCAGCAGGCTCGTGCTCGTTTTGTTTGGCTTTCGCAGTTGTTTTTAAGCTCTGCGGCCAACTTTTAACACGCAGCGCCAAAGCCGAAAGCCAAAGTCATGCGACTTTATTGCACATTTCACGGCAATGCGACAAAGATTACACACACAAAATACACACACACATTGCTGCTGTGTCTGCATGTGTACACTGTACAGCTAGGGCTGGACAGCGTTGCGAATCTTGTTTTTGGCGTGAGCCAACGCATTTACAAGCTGAAATTGCTTTTCGATTTTGTATTTGAACTACGAGCTGCACTGAAGAGTTAGCTTTAAACTGTTTAAAAATAGGTAAGCACAGGTACAATAACAGCTGGAAATAGTTAAAAGTGACGCCTCGTGATAAGGCAAGTCCTTTTTAAAGTGTAAATCCGAATGATTGTAAAACCATGAGACTAAAACAGTCGCTGAACATCTGTTAAGGATATCCAGTTTTTTTAGTTTTTTGTTTTTGCGTGGCCTTGATGGCGAGCGTCTGTTAAAAAGTCAAACGAATGATTACTTGAATCAAACTCTTATATTGTGAGAATAATTATGTTACGGATGTGCGGCTGCAAATTTGAAACTGAATGTTCAAAGTATATAGAATATTCAATTGGATAACGACATTTTGAGAGCGCAATAGATTTTTGGGTTGAAGCAGATTTGCAAAGTATTTTGATAAATATATTAAAATCTAAAATCGATATGTATTTATATGCATAAAATTAATTGAATATAAAATGTACTATTTCATTAAATATAAGTAGTTATATATGCAAAAATCAAATAAATTTCACACCTTAATTAATTTTATTGCAATTTCTCGATGCATCGATTTTTTTAAAATTTTGTATTCTGTAGAAATAATTTTTTTTATGATATTATTATTTCTTATTGGTCAATAAGTCAAAAAAAAAAAAAATATTAAACACTTTAAGTAGATCTTGACATTTGACTTTTTAAAGTTGAAAATGGCCCCTGAGACAACTTCAGATTCAGAGGCTGTAATGGGTGTGAAGACTTTTCTCAAAGAGAGCCAATTGTTTGTCGTATATCTCAAGTTTGTCATTGTGGGGAGTATATTTTTTTTATTATTTGATTTATTTCCGTGCAAGTTCCTCAGTTTATAATTAAATTCATGACTGTTGCGCTTGTGTAAGAAACTTTCTGTAAGTTCACATATCTGAAAAGTAATTTATTTGACAATATTTGAGTCAATTTTCGGTTAACTTTGTTGTTGTTGTTTTATAAACTGATTTCGCATCTCTGAAAAAGAAAATAAATAAATGAGATTACGAGATTTTAAAAGTAATTCGTGCCTAAATCTCTCTGGCTAAACGATAATTACTGTGACCGAGAAGTTGTTCAACCCTGTGACAGATGCGCACACATTTGCACTCACTTACAGTTGCACACACACACACACACACACACACATACACAAACACACAGGCACACTCAGGTAAAACTTTAAAAAGTTTACACGTGTTGGCAAACGTTTTGCGGTTACATTTGGCAGAAGGTTGGGACAACATTTTTTTGTTTCAGTGGGTTTTTTTTATTTGTTTTGCTTAATTTCAGCTGTCGCAGTAGCTGCCTTTGCGACTTAACGTTGAAGCGTGTACACACACACACATACACACACACGCACGAACACATTGGCCATTTTCTAATGGCCTTTTCGTGGTCAAGCATTTAAGCTTCAACCCCTGACCGTAACCTCAACCTCGCCTCCCTTGAACCGGCTCGACTTGTTCTGCTTTTGTGCAACCGCAAAAGTCGCTTCGGTAGTGGCAACACACACACAGGCACACACAGGCACACACAGGCACACACAAACACACACACATTGTACACCTTTTTCGACCATTTTGCACACGATGTTTTGCGGTCGTGTTGACATTTAAAATGCCATTTCATTTGTCTCTCTGTCTCTCTCTTTCTATCGCCCCGATCGACAGCTGCCGCAGTCGTCGCTAATTTCCTCCCATTTTCGCTTAAATGCCACAAAATTCAACTTCACATTAAATTGAATAGTGCTGGCTGTGCCCTTTGACCCCTCCTCGGCCACAGTCCCCCTACATGCCATTTAACGTTTGCATATTTGTTTTTGATTAGCGCCAAAAACTTTTAAGGCCCCTCCCAAGCCTTCAAAGAGTCTTGGTAACATCTTTTAGCGCTTTGGCTAATGATTCCACAGCGACACTTAAAACTCATGCACCCACACGCTCACACACACACACGCTCACACACGCACACACACACATCCATATATGCAGCCAGCAAATTGTTCGGAACCCCCGTCAAACTTTTGCTGCAACTACAAAATATTTGCCATATTCGTTTGAAATTTTCACATATTTTTTTGCTTTATTTTGTTGGGTTTATGTGCCCGACTTGGTTGTAGCTTTGGGTTCTGGTTGCGGGTCTTTGGCTTTTGGTTAGAGTTCGCATTAATTAAATTCTCATTTTCTTTTAGCGATTCTGCGTATTACATTTCCTTTTTGTTAGTTTTGTGCTGTGTGGTGCGGGGCAATTAAAGCGACATTTTTCTCGCGCACACAGCGAAAAGCGTTTTGTAATGTAATTAAAAAATATCACGTATACGACGCATGTGGCCCCGCGGGAGCGATTTGTTGCCTATTTATGGGTCCCCCATTTTTGAGCGTAAACCAAACTTAGTTTAGACTCGATTGAAACACAAACACACGCACATTCTGTACGCTATTTATGCGCAATTTTATGGCTTATGATGGGTTGGGGATTGCGGCTTGAGTAGGGGCGGACTTGTGCCTGGCAGCACAAAGCGCCATGAAATAATGATATCCTGGGGGCCTGCGCAGCTGCGTCTTAAGCATATTTGGTTGCTTCATTAAGCCAACAATAGTCGAATTTTTTCTTTAAGCACATATTTCTTGTTGGGCACTCTATTATTCCACGAGCTCCTCTATGTGATTCTCATGTACACACGAATTTTCATTTTCATGCACTGCAATAAGACTTAATTATTAAAGTTATAATTGTTTGGCCAAAATTTCCTGGGACTTAGTAAGAAACTTATTTGCTTGGGAGTTAATTTGTAGTCTCTTGAAGGGTATTAACTCTTTAACTTATAAATATTGTGTATTATAATTGTCAGTGACTTTTTTTTTATAAACTTTTGTTACATTAAGAAAAATCGTAAAGCCTTAAGTTATATTTACATGTTGTTAATATATTTTTAAGGTGCTTTTGGCCAGCATTTAGGAAGTTTTTAAAGTAAAGACTAGTCGCTATAGTGTGTTATGACACCTTCCCTATTGGGTTACATTTAATTTCATTACGAGCTGATTTATTGTTCATAGCCTGAGGCTGGTGATTCTCATTTGTAGATAGTTTAAATATTAAAAAATTGTATGAAAGCGTGTTTGATGCGCTGTGAACCGTTTATTTAATTTAATATGTAACTAGAACTTTGTTATTAATATTCTTTATTCTGTGAATATTTTCTGTTTGTTTCACAAACAGACGTGCAGTTATGATTGATAAATCAACGAAAATTAAATTTGAATTGTTGAAGCTCTTAAATTCAGATAATTCAATTGTCAGTTTTATCAAACACAGCTGGCCATATAATTAAGCACACTTTTGGCTATAAAAGAAGAATGCAATGTGAGAATTCAGCTTGATGATCATAAGTAGATAAACACAATTTAGAATGCATTAGGATTTGTCATAAATGTTTGCAAAATGTTTTATTGAAAATGCAATAAAACTTGTCGACAAATTCGAGCTGTCAGAGATGAGACAACAAAAGCCAAAAACACAACGTTTTTGGCAAATATTTATGAAATTCTAGACTATAATCATAGCCAATGTTGGAGGATGGGGCAGGTCATGCGAGCGCTTGGATAAGCGCCAAGTGTGCTTAATGACAAAACTTTGCAAATCAGTAAAGCATTTTATTGCCACACACAGACACACACACGCACTCGCACACACACACTCACGCACGCACGCATCAAAGAGCAGTTAGATGACATACATATGATATACATGACAACCTCATAATCACTTGCTGCACAAAATGCTCATATCACAGCGGGTTGTCGGGTTGTCGGTTGGCGGCTTGGTAGGATGTGGGCGTGGCAGCGGCAAGCCCAAAACTTTATATCTTGCGTGCAGCCAGGACAAACTCATTTGACTGCATTAAAATTAACACAGGGCACAGAGAAAATAGCAAATAGAGATGAGAAAGAGAGAGGGAGAGATAGCGAGAGAGAGCGAGGGAGAATTGAGAGAGAGAGAGAGGGAGACAGATACAGTTGTTGCTGGCATTGTTTGTGGCATGGGGCATGACAAGTTCCTGCTGCATTTCCGCAGCAGCCGCCGCAACAAACGCAAAACACGCTAAAAAAAAATATGTGCATGAATATTACGTATACTCTGCGTCGTACAGCAACAGTTTTTGTTTTTATTACGGCGCAAATAAGCCCGTGCATATTTGTTGCTAAGTCAACAGCAACAACAACAACAGCAATCCACATCAGCTTGTTAAAGTCACGACCCCGCAAACAAAATTGAATTATTTTTCAAAATGTTCACCATATATACATAATTAAAAACTTTTGGCCGTGACAGCGATCTAATCAACGATGAAAATTTTACCGTTGCAAATTGCTTTATCATTTTGCTAAGCAGCTGCCACGCCCATGCGCTCGCTGTTAATATTCAAATTATAATTTCAATCAGCTTGTCGCACGTAAAACAAATTTCATACGCCCCGTTGGCTCCACAGCAACATCAGCAGCAGCAGCAGCAGCAGAAGGAAATTGTTATTTGTTTATTTATTGTTGATGTTGTTGCAGCTGTCAAGTGGCAGCTGCAGCTGCCGCTGCAATGTTGCAAAGTCAACAGCAATTTTTGTAAGAAAATAAATAAATTTGTCAGCTACGTTCGAGACGCATTGTGAAAGGAAATAAAGTATAATGGAACCCTTTTGCAAAAAAATCGTTATAAATTTTTAAGGACACCTATATAATACAAGCTTTAAATTTAATACAATATAAATTAGAATTATAAAATAAGAAAAAATAATTTCAAAAGTCGAAAACTGTATACCCTTACAGACTATAGCATTGACTAAAGCATTTACTATAGGAGCTATAAAAAAATATTAGTCCGATTCTTATAATTTTGATATTTTATTCCGATCTGGCAGACCAATACTAGAATAATAAGAATAAGCAAAGTTTAATGAAGAAACTAGTTGTAAATGGTAATAAAAAGGACTCCACTTTGCAGTTGATACGAAGCAATTAAATACTTTGTGTTACTGGAGAAAATGCTCTATGTAAGGGTTTAAGAAAAGTGGATTATCTCTAGAATAACAAGAGAATAATCCAGCAAAAAGGAGGTAAAGTCCTTGTCGGCTCTGGTTTAAGACTAGAGAAATAGACAATTTTTGGTCGGAAAAATCATTGCATTCTTACATGTGAAAAGGTCTGGAAAAAGTGGTCTACTTTTCGTCTAAATTAAAAAAATAATTAAATATTCATTCAATGAGAACCCTAAACAATAAAGTTAAACTGTGGCCATGGATACCAGCACAACCCCGTATGTTGGTATTCAAAGCCACAAACTCCCGAACGAATTAGCTAGGAATGGAACCAGTTTTTGAAGCCTTAATCCTTGCTGCAGAAGCCACAATATTAATCGTCTGGAGATGGAAAAAGCAAGTGATTCACACTGGGAAAAAATGTAGAGCGCTTAGGTACTTATAAATGGTTGAGAACAGTTTCCGTCTGGCGTACAGTCTGAGTATATAAGAATTGGAGGCTCTTAAATCAGGCATAATAATTTCTCCATGCTGACAATGACTAAAAAATTATCTTAAATAGACGTAGTAAAGCCACAATAGAACACGAAGGTCGCACTGCAAGGATCAGCGTATATTAAAAGAACATTTTAACAACTAACAACGTTTTAAGTACTAAAAATGTACGTAATTTAAATACTTTTGACTTAAAACGAAATATGCTTTGCCAGCTCTACAGTTAGTATAAAATAGTATAAATAGTATAAAATAGTGCCCAAAGTTTTAGTTATAAGTCCCTTCGCTCTTTTGTATTCGCAGTTTTACTGTAGCCATTATCTTATCAGGGGGCCTGACTGTATTAACACCTAATTGCTTTTGTAGCTGCTTATTTTGGTGTTTACAGTGCAAACGCGACGGGGCAAGGTTATCAGTTGTAATACCTGCCATAGGCAGTTCAGCACAGGGTGCAACCAAACACACACCCCAACTGCCGCACTTCCCCATCCCTCGCCGCACTCCCTGCAGCCGGCCTCAACAACATGCCGCAAACAATGGAGCTTAGCGCCCATTTACAAGCTGCAAGTCAAGCAGCCGCCGGGCAAGCAGCAGCTGTTGCCACAACTCACACACACACACCCTATTTTTATAGATGTGGGCGGGTGTGTTTGTGTGTGTGTGTGCAACTCCGACTGCAGTTCGTCGAATTCAGTTGCAGGCCGGGGACAACGTGGCGACGCCTACGCCGAGAAAAATATGCGAAAATTTGCCGTTAAGAGCTGTAGCGAACGCGACTTGCCATGTGCCGTGTCCGTGTCCGGGGCAAAGTTTTTCCCGGCTGGCACATGGCCAGGCCAGGACATTGTATGTGAGCGTGTGTGTGTGTGCGTGGGTGTGCGTGTTGGGCTGACAATAATCCAAAAGTTTTACAAGCAAAACGAGCGACCATTACATGGACGGGCGGGCAGAAACAGAAACCACTTGCAGCAATTTTCATCAGCGATTTTTCCCTTTTTTCTCCACGTTTTGTCGGGCTTTTCCACAGCTGCCACTGACAGGCACGATGTACGTTTTGCTTAGTGCCCGACCGCAACTAGAGCTCCCACTGCCTCCCACATTACTCCAGAGCAGACAACAAAGTCTGCTCAAATCTCTGGGCAAACGCATTTAGCATTCGGCTGCAGTGCGGCCCATGTCCAGTTCCAGATCCGGTCTAAAAGTTCATTGTCTCTGCTTGAAAAGGTAAACGATTCGAGAGCAGCTCGATAAGAACCCAAAGCCAGTGCGACCGCAGCCAGATATGGATTGCTCAGCCTAGCAGAGTCCACATTGCACTACTTACCATAAAGCTTAACCAGCTCCCGGGCTTGAGAAGTCTGGACCAAGAGTTGATAGCTCTGCAGATGTAGGAGTGTGGGTCTCTACCCACACATTTACCATGTTGTGACTGCAGGGAAAAACAGACACATAATCCAATTGCAACTGGCAGCCTGTGCTGTGAGATACTCTGTTGACCAAGGCTGCAAGGCGGGCTTAAGCGAAATGGTTCTATCCCGGAGTTGCATTATTATATATATGTACATCTCTATATATAAAACTGTTTGTCCTGGCTGACTGATTGGTGATCAGTGCACAGCTCAAACCGTAAGAGCTGGGAATCTGAAATTTTTACTGTAGTTACCTTATGTAATGAAGTGCTCGTTAAGACGGGATTTTGGGAAATCGCTATTTTGTAGAAAAATCGGGAAAACCGTTTGTATAAAACTTTTTTGTTTATCATCCGATCGGCCTCAAACTCCTTTTCAAAGATCTTTGTTCACATTTATTTGAGAGGTGTTTCGCACTTTTTGGAAAATCTATCCCTTCTTGGTGGAAATGGGGGTCAAGGATTTATTGGGTGACGTTTTGCGCTCAAATTCATTTTTTGAGCACAAAACTTGCCACGGGCAAGGCCGGGTAATAATTACATATATATATATATACATATATTATATTTTTTAAATGCTATAATCCGAACGGAATTTTTATTAATATATTTATTCGTCTGCACACAGATAATAACTGTTTTTTATTTTCCTCCCAAGATATCTTTTATTTATTTAAAAGCAATCGAAATTCATTAAAAAGGTTTCACATGAATTTTTCAAATGCAAAAGCCCATAAACTCCTCACCTAACAAAAAAACAGTGTATTCAAATAGAAAAAAAATATTCAGAATGCGAAAAATAGCAGTTTACAGTTTAAACTTGCCACAATGCAGACGTAAGCGCCGACGCCCACAACCACGCCCACTGGTCAGACGCTTCGGTTACTTTCTCCAGCTGTTAATAAATTTAAAGTTTTGTTTGTAGTCGCTTGGCAAAAGGGAAACTCGAACAGAAAAATAAAAATTGAGCAGAAAACTGTGGCAGCAATAGACAACACACACACATATATTTTGTGTGTGTGTGTGTTTGAGTGTGTGTAAAACAGAAAGTTGAAACTTTCTTTAAACGTTGCTTGAATTGTTTCTCTTGTTGTTTTTCTCAACGTTGTTGCTGCGCTTGTCCAGCATTCACAGCAAGTCGCTAAAAAAGCGCTTAAAAGTCTGTGCACGAAGTATACGTATGTGTGTGTGTGTGTGTATGTATGTGTTTGGCAGGACATTTATTTGCTTTGTTTTGAAGTTTTTTGCTTATGAAATTGGCGAGCTATTCGACAATATCGGACGATATATGTATTTATGTATGGGTCCGTTGAGTGTGGAACCAGATGAATGCAAAAAGGAATAGCAGAAAATTGCATGCGACATTTATCACAGTACTTGAAATCGTATACGGCGATATGGTAACAGAGTTCTTTTTTCTTCCTTTCTAAAAACTATTTAAAATTGATTGAAGCAAAATTTGTTTAAAATGTTGATTTTTATTTCTTGTAGGCATTTCTTTAAGTACTTGTACCTATTGTACAAAGCTCATCATGTCTTTGTGGCTTATATTAATCAAAAGCTGTCTACACTTTAATAACTGGGAAACATTCATCATATAAATACACTTCTATTTTTTTTTTCGTTTTTCGTAATTTCTAAAACAGGTGCCTTTTACAACATTTGCCATGGTGCTGCGCGAGTTAAGAGAGTTTCGATACTTTGTAATACTTAAGCTGTCAATAGACAAAATTGTAGGTCAGCTATTAATATTAATTGGTATTAAGTACTCTATCAAAAGAAAACTGTAGAAATGTTTGGATAAATTTCAAAACCTTAGCAAAAGCTGGCTGAACTACTTTATGAAAAGGCACTTGGTAGGTGTTTTTTTTTTTTTTTTTCTATGTCTAAAACGCACTATTGTTTAACTAACTATATAAGCTAACTGCCATTATTTCAACTCCAGGAGCTTCTCGTCCACTTGTGATTGCTTAGCTTGTGTAATTTGTGATGTCTTTAAACCTTTAGTCAGCTGCCAGCTAATTAGTAGCTGGGTCTGAAGCCATTGCGCTGCGATAGCACCGAATCGGGACTCTTGAGCTCCATGGCCAGCTTATAGCCCAGCTCGGGGCGACGATCCCGACCCTCAGCCATGGCTTTGACCTGCGGAAGTTTAATTGCTTATTTAGTAAATTAATTAGTTAGTATCGTCGACTTTGACTCACCGCATTGGTGTGCACAATGACCCCATCGCTGGTCACCACCTTCTCCTTGGTGTGCTCAATGTCATGGAAATCGGTGCCGCGACAACAGTCATCTATCAAAATGGTGCGATAGCCGGCGGATAGAGCATCCACAGCCGTTGCGCCCACACAGACATCATAGGCCAGGCCGCACACATAGATATCCGTGGCGCCCTTCATTTTAAGTTGTGCATTCAGCGTGGTATCCGACAGTTTCTTATTGTCCCAGAATACCGAATAGGAGTCCACCTCGGGATTGGTGCCCTTGTACACCTTGATGCCATGATCCACCACTTTCAGGTCCTTGTGCAGCTCAGCACCCCATGAATCCTGCACACAATGACGCGGCCACAGGCGCTGCTTCATAGGCGGCGGCCCAGCAAAGATGACCGTATCAAAGACCTTGGCCGAATCGGCATCCAGCTGTGTTTGAGTATTTTAGGGAAGTGTATTAGAAATTGACTTAAACTAAACATAACAGCATGATATTCTAGTCAATTGAATTCATCTTAAACTAGCTCACAAAACCTTTGTTCTTTATAGCTCCAAAACAAACTTTAAGCTAAACAATTTAAAATTAACTAAATCAATAGCCACCACTCAGACTTTGACTCGTCTAGCTCTTAATTAAGTTCTTTTGTTTTCTACAGAATTGCAAAGCTTTCTTATGAAACCTAATATTTTATAATTAACTTGGCAAGCTGTCAGAAACAATTATGTTATTTCTCTACAAGTTTTCAACTTACTGCAGTTAAGTTGTTATTTTTAGATACGAGAGTATTTTCTTAACTTATAATTCCGTCTACTTTTTTCTGAAGACAAATATGTTATACTATCGGGCAGTTCTTGGCCTTGCCTGGGCCAAGTTTTTCTTAAAATTATATACTTCACTTTGCCCGCACATTTCGCTCATAGTTTATATAAGTTTCCTGTGCCCAGTGTGTTTCCTGTGTAAGCCCCACTTACACTCGGTAAAGTGGACATTCTGGAATCGTTGCATCACGTTTTAAGTGCCTTCACATACAAATTGACGCCCATACACAAATTCCACTAAATTTCAAATTACACCCAAATTCCCAATTAAAAGTGTAAAGCACTTCTATAATAAATGTTCATAAAGGTCTTAAAATGTTGCTTAGACCATGATTTATCGGTAAGCAACCCATTTTCACCCATTTTTCACAGTTTCGAGTGGAACTCGTAAATTTCAGGAGGTATTATATAATTTATATATATGACTTAAGGCGCCAAATCATAGTTCTATTCTCCGTTTCTTATCACACAGCTTGCATAATATGAAATAATTACTTTATATTCAATTGCCAACTTGCACTTAACTTAAGTATCCGAACTATGAATCTATACTCACCGCAGATGATTCGTCCATGGGCCGCATTTTGACATTATCAATAAATGAAACATGATCGCTGGGATGCCAGTCGAGCGAGTAGAAGACAGCATCAAAATCCACCGTATCCAGCAGCTTGTTAATGGGCTCGAGTATCTGCAAGAGAGCGGAAGGCGCGCGGTCATTGGATAAATTCCAAAAAGATAACACAAGTAGTAGGCAGGCTGGGGTGATGGGGAGGGGTGTCACGTCTGCGAGTCTGAGTCCATAAAGCGACAACGGAAGTATGTGTTATTAATTTTGACAAATTTTCATGTTCGAGTGAGAAGCAATTGAAGTGCCCGGCCAACAAGTGCACCACAGACAGGGGCGCATTGGCTTGGCGGGCGGGTCGAGCGGGTGCACAGTCAATTGCGGCAGATGCCAGCGATGGGAATGCTGGGAGCTGATGTCGATGCTGATGTTCTCGGGCACGGGCTCGGTGCTCTCGGCTCCGCAATGGCAGCGGCGGCTGCCGCTGACGATGACATCCGGCGTATGTCGCAGCGCGGATGCGACTTAAGTAAAGCATATCCGCTTCCGACTATGCACACGCACACAGCTACAGCTAAAGCTACAGATACAGATACAGGCACAGCTACAGTATCTTTTGAGGGGGCCCACCGGGCTGACATGCAGAGCGAGCCTCATCTTCGTCGTCGACGTCGTCGTCGTCGTCCTCTTTGGCGGCAATGACTTTGGCTCATCCTGCGCTTCGCTTCGTTGCCTCCATTTTCATTTCTTTTTACGTTTTATGTCTTTCCGTCGCCGCATACCTGCCAGCTCCCGCCTCTGCCCACGCCTCGCTCACCTGCTCCTTATCAGCTGAGCTGCTGCCCTGTCTGTGGCCACAACTCACGACTCGCAGCTGCCAGCTTCAATTTTTATTTTATTTTTTTTCTTTTACCAGCAACTCCGGGGCTCACCTCATGTCCTTGCTGCTGTGCACTGCAATTACTTATATCCAAGGAACCACTTATAAAATCATTTTGTACATCAACAATGAGAAACGCGTTCACCGGTCGCACAATCTGCCAAGAAAGTGAAAGAGAGAGAAAGATAAAGTTATACAGAATTAAACAGAGAGAAAAAACTAAATACAAGAAACTTGCATTTAAATCAAATTTACGACTTTGGAATGCTCTAATGTGCCAGCAATATATTTTTCAATATTGATAAAATACGATATAGTCATCAGATCTTAAGTTAAGTCTGGTATAGACTGTGGTATTAAATCTTCAAAAAATTTTTTTCATATAGTAAATTGTAAGACAAAAAGAAAAAATCGACATCTGGTTTGATCATCCATTTCCTTTAGCCATTCGATTTTGATCATTTTATTTCTAAAGATATAATATAAATAAAACTAGGGCTGTTTGAATAAAATAATTTTAAAGAAATTAAAACTCAATAAAGATCAAAATTGTTTTTAAGTATAATAAAATTCAAT
The DNA here is from genome assembly GCA_018903485.1 of Drosophila littoralis. Taxonomy (NCBI): domain Eukaryota; kingdom Metazoa; phylum Arthropoda; class Insecta; order Diptera; family Drosophilidae; genus Drosophila; species Drosophila littoralis. The sequence goes on along the minus strand of JAEIGF010000368.1, from coordinate 553,958 downwards.
ATGAGTTACATGACTTAAGTCAACAATATAGTTTTTCTACCGCCAAAGTTTAGAGCTTTTCACTATAATTTAATGTCTATGCTACAGAAGTCTTTATAAAAGACAACTAAAAACTAAATTCCCGTCCGATTCTTTCGATGGCAAATATATAATATATTTATGCTATCCGACTGCCAGACTAAAAAACAGCATGTGTAGCAAGTTTTATTCAGATAGCTTCGCTGAGGTTCGAGTTCGCATAGGCTGGCGCAGGCAATAACAGAACCAGACTGTATTAGGCTGCCTGATCAAGACTATATGTATGTCAAAACTTAATTATTATTTTTGAAATATTCCTGACAGTTTCATAAGACCCCAACTGCTAGGGTATTAGGTTGGTAACATGAGCAGCCACGAAAAATGTGTAAGAAAATTGTATGGGCAAAGTAAGTGAAGCAGACACCGCAAAAGACGTCGGGCCAAAGTACATAAGCACAAACATGAAAAGCTACAAAGAAATTTGTATACATGTGCATTAGCGGCTGTTTGTGTGTGTGTATGTGTGTGCGTATGTTTTGGTGTGTGCACAAAATTTGTGTGTGTGCGCTGATGAGTTTCTTCATTTTATTCATTTTTTTTTCTACGTTTTGCTCTTCTTTTTTGTCGCCGCCCATTATAAATGCGTTTTAAATGAAGTAAACGCCAGTCAAAAAAGCTCTCGAAAAAACGTTTCGCACACACATGAGAGCAAAGAGCTCGTTAGGTTTGCCATTGCTATCTTGACTGGCAGCCCAGAGCTATACAGAGTACCCAGCATAGAGTATAGCAGTAGAATAGACTATCATCAGCAGCAGCAGCAGCAGGAGCATCAGCAGCAGCATCCTCGACAACGTTCGTCGTCTAAGCTGATTATGTTCGAGCATATTTAAAATTAGTGAAGCGCTTTTAATTTGTTATTTATGTGCACGCTGATTATGAATGATTATGATCTATGCGCAAACACACACACAGTCGCACAGCAGTCGAAGCAGAGACACACACACACACACACACACACTGACTGGAACTGAAGCGGGAATAGAGAGAGCAGCAGCCCATTAGCGTCAGCACGTTGCAAGCAGCAGGCAAATGTGAGATGGTTGCGTGACACGCTTATCACGGATCGTGCTCTAGCGATTAATCGTGCAATATAATAACATATTGTTTTTGGTAGAATAGGTTTAGTAATGGCATGAAAACTTCATTAAAAGATTTGCCTTTTGTTTCATATAAAATTAAATGCAAGAATATGAATCATAAGTATTGGAAATTGTTTGGGGCATGGTTTTAAAGAGTTAAATATCAATCTTATTAAAAACTCTTAATCTAGCAATTAGTATCCTTAATGAATTTAATTATGCAATTTTCTATTAATATAACTTTTTCAATTCGGAAAAACTAACCTCTGCCTTAAAATATTTCATTTAATCCATAAACTCATCAGATTTTGAAAGGATCAGGCAGTATAAAATATGTATATTGGTAGATAAAGAATAAATATATTACTTTCTCTATATTATTAAGTTATGCATATTGTTAAACCATCTTTAAATAGCCGAAATAGAGTTTCAGAGCCACTGACACATTCTTATTAAAAGAAAAAATTTTACTATAACTTAATCAGAATATTTTTGAATATATGTGATATATTGAATCAGAAATAATTCAATTTAATTAAGTGGAAATAAATTCCGAAATATCTCAAATGATGCCAGTTCACATTTTTTGAGCAGCTTCCAATTTTGTATTTCTAATAAACAATCTGCTATTTCAATAGCTGAATGTCAGCCCATTTTGCCATCTCTAGAAATCAGAATTATTTACCGCTTGTTGTTGCCCAGCTTTGATTTGTGTTGCTGTTGCAACTGTTGGCAGAGCGTTTAAAATATGTCATCCAGCTAAATGCTTTAAAGCGGCCAACGTGAGTTGCAGCAGCAGCAGCAGCAGCAGGTGGCACGCAAATGGAGCTGTGTGGCAAAGATGGGAGTGGCTGCGGGGTGGCGCTGCGCTGAAAGGTTAGCTTGTTGTTGCTGTTGTGGGGCAGACAACGCTTAAGCAGTTGATGATTTATCGCCCGTTGCCAGTGGCCGTGGCTGTGGCTGTGGCAACTGGCAGTGGTTAGCATTAGTGCCTCTTGCAACATCGTGGTGCAGCGTGGTGCAATGCCGTCGCATAGTTGCGGAAGTGATTTACATTTCGCATGTTGGGCATACGACGCATTTTGAGCATAGTTTTGGGTTAGCATACTTAGAGATAATGGCCGGATAAAGGTAGTTAATGTATCAATTTGGTTGTACAAGTCTGCCTTGGTATGTCTGTGCATGCGCGCGAGTGTGTGAGAGTTGTTCTGGGGCTTAACATTTATCACGCACGGGATTAGATGTGCTCCGGAATGGCTTAGCAGGCCATAAGGGGCTCAAAGTTGAACTGCTCTGCAAGCTAATAAGTAGTAAGCCGGAACTAATGGAAATTTCTAGATAATATATTGTTTTCCTTATGATCAACATGGGAAAACCGTGTCTAATTTAGGAATAATAATTTGTTGTAATTTGTAATATTTTGTTGAACGTCAAATGCACAAATACAATTTTTGTAGATGGCTTTCAACATAAGCACACATTTCATAGATACTGTTGAGCTCTGTAGAAATCGTGTTGATATTTGGGCGATGTTTAGAAATATTTAAAATTATTATTCCTAAATGTCTTAATGGAAGTTAATGGAACTTTAAATAGTACTGTCTTCTGGATATTTCAACATTATGATTCTCAAAACCTTTTGAATAATTAGGTCTATTAGCCATCGATTTTATAAGTAAAATATTTATGTATATGCTATATATATAAATAGATATTTGAAGATAACAAATCTTATCATAAAATTGTTCATTATATTTTATTACTTATCATAAATGAATTTAATTTCATGCCGTTTTAATAATATATATTTCCGCTCATTGAAAAATGATCCCTATAACTTGCTCGTATATTTCTATTTTTTTCATATTTTATAGTATCTACTCAAGATACGGGTATCTTTATCAAAATTATCGTCAAAAATTTATAAATTGCACTTACTTCGTCTTACTCCCCAAAATTCTCCACCTTGCCATTTCCATTTGCCCTCACCGCACACTCAATTTTATCAATTAATTGAAGAGCACCTAGTTGTTCAACTTGGAAAAACTTCCCCAGTTAACCTCAGACATCTCCGTCCATCAATTTGGGCCAAAATTTGCACATGAAATTCGCTTACCTCAAAGGGACTCCACCACAAGAAATCAGAGCAGCAGCCATCAAATTATGAACCATTTGACGCAGCTGCTGTTACTGCTACTGATGCTGATGAGCCTGCTCCTGTCCTTTTTCCCTCTCCTGATACACTTAATAGGCGAAGTAAAGTTGGCAAATTAACACGCACCTTATCCTGTTGCTGACTCCTGTTCCTTGGCCTTGCCTAATGCAAACAACTGACCCTTGGCCCAAGCACTTATTGTTACCGCACCACGTCCCTCAACGGCCCTGGCGCCACAGTTTAATTTAAAGTTGAAACTATGAATGCTTGATTAAAGTGCCAAGAAACGCTTGCAGCATTAAAGCGTAGCTAAAGCCACAGGAATGGCAGAGGCGCACGCCATGGGTATGCAGAGGGGGTGCGAGATGGCAAGAGGACAGGCAGAAATCCTGTTCATTCATTTGGCTGGCAAATATGTTACAGCTAAATTAATTATTGAGCGTTGAGCACAGGGCCCACAGACACGTTGTGGATGTGACACCCACCTCCCTTCGTACACAAATCGAATGCCTCTGCGGGGTGCGGAGCCAGCGGTATGTGCGGCCAGGACAAGACAAGACAAGACACCTTTTTGGTAACCACAGCAAATCTTAAATTCAAATTACACTTCAACCCGATTCTGTCAGGGCTGCAACAAAGGGAACAAGTTATAGAAATAATTTTGCTACATCTAGCTCTCTCTCTTTCTCGCTCGCTCTTTCTCTCTCTCTCTCTCTCTCTCTCTCTCTCTCTGTGTGCATGTTGAAAGTTTCCGTCTTTTGGCTGCTGCCATGCAACATTTCGAGTCAATTTCAGTGCCGAATAAATTTCAAAATCCGTAAAACCCAAAGAGCCGACGTTGTTCGTCGGGTGAGGGAATTTTTCTGCCCGAGCCGCAGACAAACTGTCAATGTGTATGTGCGTGTGTGTGTGTGCCAAAAAAGTTGCCAAGCCAAACGAATGAGTACGGCAAATGGTGACGTCGACAAGGACCAAGCAAAGGACGAGACGAAGGCGCACACGAATCGAATGAAATTCAACGTGATATTGAAGTATGTGCCAAAAGGGAAACGTGCCCAGGCACACTCACCCCCACCCACCCCCTTCTCACCCACACTCACACACACACTCACAAATATTTGGGTCTATGTATGAGGCAGGTGCTAAAGCAATTTCCGTTTTGAAATTGTTGCATAAGTTGGCGGTTCTGGCAGTTCTGGGCCTGCCATTTGGCACATACTTCACTCTCGCTCCCGCGCCCCCACCTCCCCTCCCCCCTCTCGCGTGTATAACCGTCTATATATATATTTTTGGCATACTCCTCACATAGACCCAGACAGCACCCGAAACATTGTCGCTGACAGTTTGTGGGTTTTTGGCATGTGCTGCGATCTACAGCCAGACAAAATTACATTATACAATTTATGCGGCTGACTGGGACCAGCAAATTGTTTGGCCAACTCCCTGACGAGCGTCTAGCGAAAACTAACCATAAATAAGCTTTTCACATTCCCAAAATCAACTTCTGCGTCCTCCTATGCTGGTGCAAAACTTTGCCATACCTCCTGGCTAAAAAGAAAAACCGTGCCAATAAGCGGCTTAAGCGAAACTTTTGTACAAATTATTCCGATAATCTGTAGAGCTTTCAAATATTTTATGTTATTCATATGTTATCTGAGCTGATCAAATCTAGAATATATTACATTTCTGTACCCTGAACCCATCGAAAGTGGCTAAAAGAAATGCTTTTGTGCAAATGTATATAACAAGGAGAAGGAAGTATCTCCGGCCCCATAAAGTAGATTTATTCTTGATCAGCATTAACAGCCGAGTCGATCTAGCCATGTCCGACCGTCTGTCTGTCAGTCCGTCCGTCCGTATGTATTAGCCCCAGGCTGTCAGAATCTATAAAAGCTGGAGACTTCAATTTTGAACAGAGGTCCTCATATAACCCGTGCAGTGCGAGTCTGTTTTCGATGATCGATAACTTCAACCGTTTTAAAGAAATCGCTAAAATGCAATACCGAAATCCTGTTTTTAGAGCAAATCTCTTTGTTTTTAATTGCTAAAGTCGCAAAATTTGTCAGGCAGCTTCTAGAATAGTATAAACAGATCATTTTCTAGCTAGAATTTTCAGTTGTCATAGTTTAATTAAATAACCTTATAAACAAACAATTCTATTCAGTTTTTCGAACATACTTTTTTCTTTAAAATATATTAAGAATTTAAGAATTAGTTTGGCTTTTACATCCATTTTGTGGCCATAATAATTTGTAATTTATGTGTCAATTCCTGCTCACAGCCCCCTTGCTCTTGCTCTTTCTACATCTCACACTCTAGCGCTTTCTGTCACTCTTTTCCCTTTTGATTCAATGCAGCCTAATACCGGAAAGCTTTTTCTATTGGAAAAACATTTTTCATGTCAGACAACTGCCCAATCCAATTAAACAAAAACTGCCCAACTACCAACAGTTTTCTCACTCTCGCGCCTCTAAATCAACTGCCCTAACTCGGCAACCTCTCCCTTACTCTCTCTCTCTCTCTCTTTCTCTCTTTCTCACTCTGTCTCTGCTGGTGCTTTTTGTATGTTATAAGTCATTAACTTTCTAAATAATCGCCGCAGCGTGTCAACTTTGGTCGTTAAACTTTCATCAGTCGAGGACGCGTCGGTAAGCGCTGGGATTCAGGATTCAGGATTGGGAATCCCAAAAATAAAACGATGGAGACGGGGAGAGAGGGGTAGTGAAGGAAGGAAGCAAAAAATTAAGCGCTCTGGACACGCGACAGCGTCACAAAAACGGAGCAAAATTTATAGCAAGATATTATTTTCCGCTCGATGAGCAGACAAGTCGTAGGGCGACTTTTGGCACTCACTGTGCGGCGGTGTTTCTTGTGCTCCGGCTAACGTCCCGGCACCAGAACCTGTGGCCGTGTTTTTCGGTGTCGGTGCGTAACTGAGCACAGCAAGAAAAAAAGCAAAAAAAACTGTGGCACATTGTGCCATAAATGAAGACATTATAAACGATGCTGCGGCGCGACCCACCTCAACCACCCGAAACCACCCTCAATGTGGGTGTGTGTCTGCGGGTGGGTGTGATGGTGTGTGTGCAAGTAAGTGCGCCCAAGATTAACGGTAGACATTGTAAGACACTTAAAGCTTTTGAAGATTTTTGAGTCTCTTTGTGGTTGGGGGTTCAATGAACTATATTATGACGGTCCCTATATGATATATTACGGCTCGCAAAATGTGCCAGCGCGTGCATATAACCTAGAAATATATATATATATATATATAAATATATGCACACTGGCAATTTACGACAACGCGTTGGGCTAAGCGAGCAGGTGGCAGCAGATGGTAGTAAATGTATTATATGAAGATAAAACTGTTTAAGGAAATGGAAACGCACGGAAGCGCATATATACATATATACGTATATGCATAAAACGAAACTGCCAACAGCTGCCGTTCTAGGCGATTCTCAGAATTATCAGCTGTTATTTTGTGCTCTTAAAATATTTATAGCCCGCAAATGAGCAAACAAAAACATAAAGGCAACAGGTTTATTAAGTTTGTTGGTCTATTTGAAAGAAATAAATAAAAGCTTTGCGTTTCAAGCTTTTTTTTTACTCAAGAATGTCGGCTGCTTTTGGGATTTGTAAAACATATTATTTTAGTTATTTCTATTCAAATAATGCTTGATTTTAATTCTTTTATTGTTCTAAATTTGAAGCTTCATTTCAAAAAAATGTACTTTGCACGAGCTACTGCTGATAATTAAATCTAGAGTTTATGCTAAAAGTCTGTTCTAGTCGTTTTTAACAAGTTTCTTTGAAACATTAAAGTTTTTAGCATAAAATTAATTTGCGGCAACTTTTTCTTTGTCAATTAATATACTAATATACTATATACTCCCATCTCACATCTCCCCTTTAGAAACCACAACCTTGAGCACTCGGTTGGAGCCTTCAATGCCAGCACTTAAACTTTCAGTTAAAAAGGTCATTCTCGTGCACTTGGTCCCTCATCAAAAGCGCTGCTTGGGTGCTTCTTGTGGCGAGTGCTTGTCAGAGACCGCAGAATTTGACGCTTCAGAGCACAGCAGGACCTACACCCTCGCACGCGCACGCACACACACACACACACCAGGCACACCTTTTGTGCAGTTGGTTAAAAAGCATTTTCTGCACATTTAAGCACATAAATTACGCATTTCACAATGCAAACGCACAATCAAAGCAACAAAATGTAAACGCAGTCGCATTGAATTATGCCTATCAAATTAGGTTTAATACACCCCACACTGCCTAGCCCTGTTGCCCCTGGCCAACCCTTGCCTACCTTTGTGTTGATTGTTTTTACAGTGCGGACATGAATGCCAGTCACATTATTTCCATAAATTTGCGTTCATTTCCGTTTCCGCCACTTCAAACGGTTCAAACATTACGGACAGCTGGACGCACACACGCACACACACACACACTCTCTCTCTCCCACTCACACGCACGCTAAAATATACCGCAAAACCGCGCAAAAATATTTAGCGCTCAATGCAAATGATTTACGAGCGTTAAATGTTCTATTTACACGTTTATTTTATTTGAACGGGTCGCAAGTTTCGCTCGTCTAAGTTTGCCTCTTGCCTCGTACGTCCCACGTTTGATTTGTTTATTATGCAAATTTCTCGTTTGCCCGTTGTTGTTATTTCTTTTTTTACTTTGTTTTCTATAATTTTTTATTTTGTTTTACTTTCTTTTCGTTTTTGTCTGTGCGCGCTTCACGCTTCACATTAAACTGCAAAATTACCATTTATGCAATTCATGCGGAAATACAAACAAAAGTCAATTTTATGGAACGCAATTTTTGTTGTTATGTTTTTATTTTTTCCTTTCGCAGGCCAACGCAAAATACTGTTGCTGCAGGGCGGTAGGTCTGCCATTTTTTTAAGTGTTCCCTTTATTATGATATCAGCTGCCGGAATATTTTTTTATACGTTAATAAATTTTTATGCAATATTCCACAATTTGGCAGGCAGCGGTGGGTGGTGTGGTGTGGGCTGGGTAAGGGTAGAATCATCATCGTTTAAATGGCATATCAAAAATGAAATTATTTTTGTGAAATAATTTGTCGCGTGACAAACGAGGGCTGTCAGTGTTCAACAGGCAGCCAGGCCAGCCAGACAATACGTGCAGCCTACCATGCGTATACGTAATATGCTAAGGGCGAACTAGAGCACGAACCGAGAACATTTCCGAGAAAAATCAAACATACATGCCTGCTTCTCGACTGAAATTTAACTGCAAATGTAGACTCACGAATTTGTGAGAAAAGTTGGCACGCATAATTTAAAGCTTTTTTCAAATGTTTCAAAGTTTCCTATACAAAATTAAGAAAATTCTATCCGCAGGGATTAACCAGAGAATATTTGACCTTTTACTATAAATATGCAACGCCTGACTTCCTTAGGGTATATCCACATGTTTATGCTGTTTATTGAGCATTAAATAAATATTATGCAGACTTGTGTATCTGTTTTTTTGTTAGATAAAACTTGATAGTTTTTTTCTACATTCTGATTTGCCTGCAATTCTTTTTTCATCAAAGTTTTGTGTATTTCAATTAGGTTAAATACATAGTGAAAAGTTTATCAAAGTGCATAAATTTAAATAGAGTATATAAAGTGTATTAATTGATATAAAAAACTTAAAAGTCTTCAATTTTATAGATATACCATTAAACACTCGCCTATATCTACATATATATGCACAACTATCATTAATATTATTACGCAGAAATTTTGTTTCACGAATATTGTTATATACATTTTACGCATATCTTAAAAAGTTATTCCGCCTAAAATTTGATTATTGTTTATATAAAGTAAATATAAATGTAAAATAAATTATCTGGCATTTTCTGCATTTTCTAAAAAACTTTTCTTAAGTTTGCAGCTCAGCTTAAATTCAAATTAAATTGTAATTTATATTAAAAGTACATTAACCCACAACAATTGCCGCCGCAAAGTGGAAACTTTTGCTTTGCGTAAATGCTACTTTAAATACAAAATAAAGTCTACACTCTCTGCAAGCTGTTTGTGCACCAGAAGTGAACCTTTGATTTTGGACTTAATTTTAATGCTTTGATTTAATTGCGTGTGTTGTCAATTGCAAAGCCGTCGAAAACTTTTAAGTAGCTTTAAAGACAACAACAAATTTTCAACATCACATACGCAATTTTATGACACTGACTGTGGCCAACAATGTGGCACAGCATGGAAAAAGGAAAAAAAAATAAAGAAGATGCAAAGCAGACATATTCAAGAAAACAGGCAGTAGATGAAGTCGCCAAGCCGTAGACTACAATAAAATTATTCGAAATATTATTTTTTTCGCCTTATTTTTGTTTTTGTGATATTTTAATATGCGGGCAATGCGACTCGACGGCTGGCAAAGGGCCGAGTCAGGAGCTAACCAAATGAATGCAGCTCCGCTTCACATTTGCTGTGGCATTTTATTTGTCACGCGTTTTTATCACTTTACGTGCGGAGCAACACAGAGAGTATAGAGTATATATATAGTGTGTGTGTGCGTGCGTGTGTGTGTACGTGTGCGTGTGTGTGTGGCAGTCCCAGCATCAGATTATCACATTTGCATACGCGCCGCTGCTGCTTCGTGACAGGGCCAGTGCGATGATGATGACGATGACGATAGCAGGGGATATGATATAGGAGTTTGAGGGTAGCATGGGTGTGTGTGGGAGTGGAGAAAGGGGGGGACACGCAAATGAAAGCTATATAGCCCCCCTGCGCATCCCCGATCCCAACATATGCAGAAAGTCGCAGCACCCGGTCTGACGTGTGACATTTGCTGTAAGCGACATTTTACCGTCCAACAAGGACTGATCAGGATTGAATTACACACACAATCCGGGACTCGGCCACTTTGATTGCAAACGCTGCGAATGAATGCGAATTTCGGCTGTGCGTATATGTGTGCGTGTGCGTGTGCGTGTGCATGTATGTTGGGGTTTTTATGACGCAGCTTCCGCGTTGGCAAAACGTTGACAAATATTTTATTATCACATTTTATGATTTTATGAGTCCCCGGATATGAATCACTGAGTGACGAGAAGCTTGCCACAACCACACTCACACACATACACACAGACACATTGCCTGATAATAGTGGATGATGGGCTTAAACCAGACAAAACTCTAACACACACACACACACACACACACTCAGCTTGCTTACCGTTTTTATCCATTGATTCCAGCAAAATTTAAACTCCTCCCTATCGATGAAGCCATCGCCGTTCGTATCAAAGACAGCGAATATTTGCTCGAGGCGTTCGTGTGGCACATCATAGATGTGCCCCTTGTCATTGCGGAACAGTGCACGGCAGATTAGCGTAAACTCAGCCAGATTCAGGCGGTCATCGCTGTCGAGAGTTGGAGCAGCAGTTGAATCGGGCATGAAAATAAACGAGAGGCAGGCAGACAGAAATAAAGTTAGTTTCCAATATCAAAATCGGATGAGTGCGGCATTGGAGCAGGTAAATTGAGTAGGGATAGGTACAGATCGGGTTGGGGTGTTTCCATAAACTTGTTACAGTTGCCCTTAGGGGTTGTTTATCATGTTGTCGATGGTTGGTTGGTTGGCTGCTGCCAGTTGGTAGCTGTGCTTTAAGTGCCATTCGCATTTCATTTATTTATAGCATACTTTTTGGGTGCGGCTGCAAACCCTCACAGAAGCTGCTTTCAATTCGTTTTCGTTTAATTAAGGTAAAACTAATGCGATTATGTTTATTGATTTACGCTTAAATCGACGGGCACATAAAACTGTTGAAAATGTCAATTAGAATTAATTTATGCAACATTTTACACTTTTTTCCTTCTCTTTGCGCAACTTCTTCTGCACGGGGCTTTCATAAATTAACTGAGATTTGGCAAAAATTAATGCAGCGTTTTTTATGTCACTTTTTTATTTGTTTGTATTTAATAAATAAATAATGACCGCAAAATTTGTTATGCTGCTCATTGACGCTGCTAATTCACTTAATTTTGTTTATTTATTTTCACGATTTATTTATTTATCATGGCAACTTTCACACTTTTACAATTTGTTGAAATAATATTTTTTTTTATAATTGATTTGCTTTGTCGCGAAAAAATCGAAGGGAATTCAGCGGAAATATTTCAATTTCAATTCGCTTCATAATTACATTAATGCTATAAGTAACAAATTGAACAAATTTTAATTGAGAGTTGTCAACTAGCAAATGTCCTGTTCAAGGCTCTAAAGCATTCAAACATATTTCTTTTTTCTTTGCAAAATACTTTCAGTATTCAAAGTGTAAGGCTCTAACTCTTATTGGTTTTCTGATCGTTTAGTAAGTTATTATTTAATCCAACTGTCGAGGTAGAAAAAATTTATATAAAAGCTCTTCTGCTCCTGTTACATTCATAAACTGTCACGTGCTATACCTCATCTATATGTGTATATGGCTACAGGGTATTCAAAGAGAATAATGTATACGCAAAATGTTGCGATGCGCTTTTCATATAATTTATTAATACTTCAATGCTGTCCGCGACAATATTTAATTGATTTACTATATTTTGAGGCAATTAAGTGCATTATTAATTTTTATATGTTTGTATAGAGTATATTATTATTATTATTTTTTTAATCATTTTTACTTTATTAAGAATTCGACTTTTATTTATATGCATTAAAATTACATACAATATATAAGTATGAAAAGTATATAATATGTCTTTAACAACGATTTTATTGCGTTTAGTGCAGATTATGTATTTGTGCTTTGGTAATATTTTTATTCGCATAAATTTATTTAGATATTTGTATTTATATAATTAAATATTTTTGATTGAATTTGGCGACCTTTCCATTATTTAACTATTTATTTAGCTCGATCTCCGGGGTTCAATTTATCAAAAACAAAATGAAAAAGCAGAAATTTGTTTTAATATGTGTTTCTCGGCCATCAGGTCAATTATTTTACACGACTGCACTTTTTGGTGTGGATATTATTATATTTTCATAATTATTTTTTATTAATTTTCTTTTGAAAGTTTATAATTTTTAAAAATATAGTTAAATTGCTGAATATTTATGACAATTTTTGTTTTATACATACGTTTTAGTTTATATCTATATATATTTTTTGTTTTAGTTTTTTTTAGTATTAAGAATTCAGACTATATTGTTTTAAATTTTTGTATTGACGTGTGTTTATAGGGTATTATATATGATATGTGTTTATATATATTTTTTTTAACATTATTTTTGACTCTGTCGCCTGTTTATTTCATACGCACCCATCCTTGTCGAATGCCGTGAAGCAAGCGTCCATTGCTGAACCGTTCGAATCGTCGATGACAATTGGCGGTGTTGGTGAATCCATCGCTGTGACAACGTTGCCAACGTGTCCAAGCAGCAAACAACGTGAGCGCGGTGTGTGCAAGTTCTCTGAGTTTGCGACTTAATGAAGCCTCGAGCCGAAGCCAACTGCAAGTTAAGGTGAAGCCATCAATAATAACAGTAGCAAACACACACACACACACACACACACACACATACACACGATAGTGTGGCAACGCCCACTGCCCTTTGCCGGAATTCAATGAGACAAGCTTTGGGTTGGGGCTGCCGGCTTACCCGCTCAGCTTGAACGCCCGCCAGTTACTGAGCCACTGGCTCTGTCCCGTTTCGATGGTCGCCTTGCCATAGATTTATCGAATAAACAAAGCAACTGGCGCACCGCCCGCACTACCCGCACCACATGCACCATCGTCATGGCGACGACGTCATCTTGTGGTTTATTTTATTTATTTGATATCACGCCCCACCCATCGACCATCGAGCCAGCCAAGCGAGAGCGGCTTTTGTGGCTGCACCCGCAGCGATTACCTGACGGCATTTTTCCTAATCAAAAATTGCGCATTGTGTAAGCCTTTTGTGGCCTTTTGTTGTTGTTGCTTTTGTTGTGGAAAACGCCTTTGCAGCAGTTGGCACAACAAAATGCCAAAAGCCGCAGCAAAGTTTCAAACTCGTAACCATTCAAAAAAGAAAAGCAACAAAATGCGGGCGCATCGACTGCAATTGCGAGCGAGCTGTGCGAAACGCGATGTATGCGATTTGAAGGCGGTTGAAAACGCGTCAAATGTACAGTTGCCACACATCGAGTTTTTAGCCTCGTTTTTTTTTTTTTGTTATTGGCATAGGTTTTGTATTCTGCTAGAAGAGGAACTGTTGGCGTGGGCGAACCCTCCGCCCCACCAACCCGCCCACTCTTCGAGTTAAAATCAAGTTCTTGTGCTGACGCAGACTAACAAGGCCAATTGTTGGCATGTGGACGAGGCTTTTGTCAGCTATTTCTTCATATTACCCACAATTTCTGAGTACGTCCATAAGAAGTGACAATGCGAATTTCGCCAGCAACTACTTTGGTGATAATCAACTGCGAACACACCTAACTATATACATATACTTTCGCCTCGACCTACTTTAGCAGCAGAAGACTCTAACTTGAGTTTGGCAAATAGCAATTCATTGATTTTGATAAAGCGAGCTATAATTAAGGTTCTTTAGCTTTAAAAAAGTTCCTCAGAGGGTGACAAAATAAAAAAGCGCAATACTCGATACAGCTAGCTGAGTATTTCAGACAAAGTAATATCCAAGATTCGATTCCGAATGCCGGGCTAGTGTAAATATTAGTAATTTTAGTAGCCAGGTAATATTAATATGAAAAGAATATTAATATTAATATGAAAAGAATAAACAAAAATTTGCGATCATTTTTATAAAGCATCTAATTCAAAATCAAGACTAAGGCATAGATTTAGTATAGTCTTATTGATAAAGTGAACTCTTGGTCGAATGCTTCTTATCCCCACAAGTGTTATTCATTATAAAACGATTATATATATTTATATATAGGGACCTTTATATTTGCATATGTATATAGTTAATTGTGGCTCTTCTTTAAATTGCGCCTGTCCTCAAAAGTTCGCTCATTAAGATATCGAGCATGGCTCCTAATGACAGCTGATATGATTCTTATTGGAATACGCCCGATGTTTCGGAATTCCTGCAATTATATAAAGCAGTAAATAACATATAAAATGGAATAATAAAAGAGATGCAAAAATGGAAATAAAGTCTTCCAACATATACGGCGTGTGGCTCAAACCCAGGACACGTGGTTTGTTAATCCAACGCCCAGACATTTCGGCCACATAGGATTTGTAATCCCAATTGGCTTCGCTTCGTTATGTTTAAAAAGCACATTTGTATGTCTGCATTTTTGAGCTGTAATCACTGCGCTCCCCACTAGGAAAAGGCCTTTTCCAAAGCTGAGAAACCTAAACCTACTTGGCTCTTGTAAAAATTACTGCTTCACACGGACATATTTTCCTAAAATATTTCCTTAAATCTCAGTTTCACAATATTTTTAAACAACATCCTAAGCATGTCAATAAAAATATCAGAAATGCCACAAACAATATTTATTTAAATTAGGCACATCATGTCACATCGTGCTGCTCCTTTAGCTCCCAACTAAAGCTAAGCTAGGAACAGCCTAATCCTTCATTTTTTTCCTTTTTTTTTTTTTTTTTTTGCTGCCGTTAACAACTCGTAAAGGCAGCTGCGACCAGAATTAAAGTATATAAGCCACAAAGCCATAGATTTCCATTTAACTGAAAGGCGTCGCAATCCAGGCACAGGCTCAAAGCCGAACATTGTTCATGTTGTGCCGACATCGTATAAGAACTAATGCGCGGCGAGCGATAAATTTAAATTTTATATGTATGTTTACTTAATATTAAAGATTTATGCACAATATGTGTGGCAGAGCAACTGCACCAGCCACAGCCACACACACGCACACACAAACTAGCACACACATAGGTGGAAAAGGTCTAATAAAATAAAAATATGGCACAACAAATGTGTCATGCTGCGGGGTTCTGGTTATGATTTATGCCTGGGCATAGAAACCGATCCCTGACCTATGACCGCGCTCCCCACCACATACCCTTTTCTAAGTTGCATGAATCAGCAGTTAAAATCAGCAAAAGGGCAGCCGCCACATAAAAACCATAAATGATTACACAGAGTTAAGAGTTTTTTTTTATTATGCCTTTTGAATTAGTTCTTGTACTTTAATACACTAGAAACTTGGTCGCAGATAAACAAATAACAAATAACAAACAATTTGAAGAGCGGCAGAATATTGCGTATGCTTGTGGTCTTTATGCTGCCTGCCTCTCTCTCTATCTCTATCTCTCTCTCTCGACAGTAAAAATGCGCATAATTTGCGCTGAGCTCAACAAAAGTTTTGGCCAAATAAACTTAAGTACAACTCCCCAAGGGGGTGGTGGTGGCAGCAATTGTGGATTGAGTTTCCAGGCGCCACAACACTAATTGAAAACTATTTTTGGAAAACAGCCTCTAGTCCCTGGGCCGGGCGGGGCGGTGCGCGACGAGGCCCACCCACATTTGGGTTAATATGTAAATGGAGGATAACGCGAAATGCGCAAAACTTTTGCTGCGAAACAATTTACGCGGCATTAAGCAAAACGCAAGCGCACACCTTACCCAGCCCGCAACACCGTACCTTGCCTCGATATTTAAGCTAAGCTAAGGAATTTTTTTTATTTTTTCAGTTCGGCTTGGGGATGGCTTGCGTTTGCGGCCTGCAATTGTTTTCGATTAAAGTTGCCGACGTCAAAGTCATTGACTAAATAAAAAGCATCATAAAAGTGAGAGCAGTTAGCCCCAGCTCCTCGCACCCGCATCGAATGGCAAAAAACTTTGACAATTTTGGCAAATAATGAAGCCCGCACGTGTCGAAATTGTGTGCTTCAGGTGAGACAGTCGATAGGTGAGACCCCAGTTGACGCCCCCAAAAAGAACTTAATCCTGACTGTTTGACTGTGACTGAAGCTCAAACTTTAGCGGAACATGAAACCCTGGCAGACACTTTAAGCTCAACTTTATAGCAATCGAATGTCAAAAGGTGGGCGTTTGGATTATGAGAATGTGAAGGAGAGATAAAAAATATGCTTCAGAAAAATAAATGATGATAAATTCTTGTACGTGCAGCGATTCACAGCGAGTTACAAAATGTTTCAATTACATGTTTAAAAGTTGAATAAAGAAAATACAACTTTAAATAGTTGACAGAACGCTTTATATTTATATATATAGAAAAAGAATATTTCGATATTCATATTTATTGATTTTACTGCAAAGGGGCGCGCTATTGAATGTTGAATTAAACATGGTCAACTTTCTGAAATTTCAAGTTACATGCTTTTATAGTCTTGATCTAAGCCATTTTTACCATTTTGAATGGGTTCAGAATAAAAAACATTGACTCAGAAGACATTTTGTGAGCAAACAAATTGAGTTTAAGTACAAAACTGAAAGAGAAATGAAGAAACAATATATTTGACGGTCTGCGTTAATTGGATCCCAGATAAATGTAATTATAGCTGGCCGATATATGTAATTATAGCATGCAGCTGGTTTCATTACAAAGGAAAACTATTTGCATAGCATTTTGCAATCATTCCAAAATGAGTTCAAGAACTAGCCCAAAAGCAATTTATTTCTTTTATGTAATCACTCGAGTCAGCCAGTCAGCCAGTCAGCTCTGTTTCAGCTCACAATAAACAAAAATCAGTGCACCGAATCTTTTGAAGAATTTTAGTGCTTCCTCATCAGGGCTGTGGCAAAAAGTGAAGTAAGCTGGCGACGTAACTCAGAGAAGACGCGTCGCGGACGAGACGTGAGCGGCTGGGGGCAAAGTCTTGCATAATTTGCCAGTTGGGGCACTGAAAAGTAAATTACCGTCTAAGACTTCCGGTTTTTAGGGCGGGGCGGCGTCAAAAGTGGCTTGTCAAGCCGGTGGGATCAGCTAATAAACCAAGCGATGCACGCGCTCTCTTTGGCTGGGTCGGTGCGGGCCCAGGGCAGGGCAGGGCAGGGCAGGAAACAGGCGCTAAGTGGCGCGGCGCATTTAAAAGCAAACGCCCCGAGGTCGTGCCACAGTTTTGTTGCTGGCGTGTGGGGCGGCGGCGGGGCGGTGGTTTTCGCCTGGTAACGAAGCCAGCCATCAATTGAATTGCCGAAAAAAATTTAGCAGCTTCTGTTGGGGCTCAGCCCCAGCCAGGCGCCTATAAAAGGCTTTCAATTTTTTCGCTTTTTATACCCTTGCCGAGGCAGAGGATAGTATAAATTTGGCATAAGGTATGTATGCCATAGCTTATAAGGCAAATTTGTATGTTTCAGTCCATATTGCAATTTCCGTCTATCTTTCTGTATGCCTGTTCCTATACTAACCAGTTTTTCAGTTTTAAAGCTTTCTTAATCAAGGCTCCAACCGGATTTTAACCGAACCGCTTTGAGTCCGAAAGTACACAAACAAACAGCACCCTAGACGAGAATAGCGAAGCGATCCACCGAAACTTTCCTTGATTTTGCAGCCTTGAACTTTCTGAAAATTTCCATTTGTTACCGGTATGGCATATGCCAGATTGGGGCGGATAAGACCACTTAGACCTTTAATAGAAATTATCAGTCGAAAATAAGTTTTTCTAGAAAAAAACGTTTTGTTTTTCAAGCCATCTCAATTAAACTTAAAAATAAGCAGCTTCATCCTGCGCCCCCGACGGATTTCTAAACATAAAAGGAGCAGCAGCAATCGTTGTTGTAAGAGACCGACTTAGTGTCGGTTCTGGAAGTGTATTTAGATGTTCGGCATTGGCTAAAAATGAGCGAATTTTCTTGTTCTCCTTTTGCACATATTTTGGAGCCGTGTTCTTTGGGGCTCACTTAATGCAGGCACGTCAGCAGCAGACAGGAGAGCAGCCGTCCGCTCAGGACGACATGGGGCAGACATTGATGGATACGCAGCGTGGAATGCCACGTCAGCAGCTCCGCTCGTGCCTCGTGCCTCAGTATTTGGCTTTGGCTACGTTCCACACACTTGGCTTGTGGCCTGGCCATTAACAGTGTGCCCTAACCCATTCCAATGTTCCCCTCGCATTGCCTTTGCCTTTGCAGTAGGTGTCAGAGCTGTGCCTCAGTTTGTCAGTCAGTCGAGTGTGTGTGCGAGTGTGTGTGTCGGTGTGTGTATTGCCAGCTGCGTGCTGGCCTTTTATCACTTCTTAGTATCTAAAAATACGTGGCGCACATGCCGCCCTTCATTTCATTTCATTTCATTTGGTTTCATTGCGTTTCGTTTCATTTCTTTACCTGCCGCGCACTTAAGCACAAAATGATAAATTGCCATTTTGACTGTGGCTGCCGCCCATTCCCCCTGCCCCTGCCCCTGCCCGTGCTCCTACCACTGCCCCTGCTAACCCAGCCTGCTTGACACACGCCCTACCCTTTAGTCAGCCCCATGACCTCGTGCTCAACGCAGCGGCAAAAAAATAAAAAATCGAAAACTTCATGAAAATGAACTCAAATGCTGCACTCGCTTTGGGCGCTGGCGAAAATCGGGCGTGGCTTGGACCAAAGTCGAGCCCTGGCTGCAATTAGAGATGGGCGCGAGACGGATGGGCACCGAAACCCAACGACACGACGCTCACGATTGTTAGCAATGGGATCGTGTTGTGTCGTGTCTAAGTTCAATTGAAGCCACAGTCGTTTCTAAATTGTGTTGAATAGGATAAAATGTGCTTAAATCCGTTTAAGTCGTGTCTAAATTGGTGCTATAGATCGGCCGTAGTTAAGTTCTGTTTAAGTCGTCTCATGTCGTGTCTATAATGTATTTTATAGGATAAGTCGTGTTTAATTTCTGTTTAAGTCGTGTCAATTGGTGCATAGGTCGTGTTCAAATCATGTTATATGCTGCCAAGTTTTTTAAAGTAGTTTTCATATTGATGAATTGCGTGTTAGATAGTTTTGAGTTATTTCAAGTAGTCCATTTAGCCGCGACGTCGGGCCAGTTATTGTCAGCTTCCAATCATATTTACTCATGTCTAAGACTTTTTAAGTTATCTTAGGGCGAGTCTAGGTCGTGCAGCAGTCATGTTAATCCGTGCTAAGTTGCATAAATTCGTGTGAGGTCGCTTTCAAGCCGCGTTGATATCTAAATTGTGTTTTTATATTTTACGGCATACCAATTCGTATTAGGTCGTATATGAGCCGTGTTGTGTGCCATATAAAATCTTAGTGCTTGGTGTTAACTAAAGTAAATTCGTGTACTTTTATTCTCCTGTTTCTGCTAGACTCAACATATAAAAGTGAACTATTCGATATTTTGGTCGTGTCACGTATCAAAAACACGCCACGTTTTCAACTCTAGTCAAATTGGATGCCACAAGAGTTATCTCCCGTGTCCTGTATCTGTATCTGGGCCCTGGGTTATTGTTGGTTATTGCTGCGTTGCTTTGAAAAATGTTCGCGTTACGCGCCGCTGATGCTGACGCACAGATAACACTAAAACAAACACACACTGGCACAGAGAGAGACGCAGACACACCTAGGCACAATAAACACACGCATGCATATGCAGCAAAAGCTTTGTTTGCCTTTTGCCGTTTTTGTTGGTTTATGGTGATCTTTTTTTTTTTTTCTTTGTCGTGGTGCCGCTTGTTTGATTTCTCAGCCGAAGTTACAGTGGTGCACACACAAATAAGGACGGCGCTGAAGATACAGTATAAGATAAAGCTAAAGCTACAGCTGCTGACTTGGGTCAGCTTCTCGAACGGTGACACCTAAAAGTGTCGCAGACTTTAAAAGCCTTCGCACAAAAGGTAAATTGAATATCGCCCATTTAAGAGCAACCTTTTTATTTGGCATCCCATTTGGGAATTCGGTTTCGGCTCACGTCAACATGACATTAAAATGGTGTCGCATAAAATGTATACTTAAAGCGCAACAAAAAGGGAACCCCCCTAATGAAATGGTTAACATGTTGGCTTTTTAGAACCCCATTAAACGTAACGATGTGTCGCACTTAAGATACTCCGAGTTATTTGACTTGATTATCTAATAACTCATTAATTCGGAATTTCAACCTTCAAAAAACAGAACAAATCAAGCATTAAAATGTTAAATATAATTTAACAAGCTTTTACTTCCTTAATTTTATTTTTATTCCACTGACATTTTGGTAAAATAAAGTCGAAAATGAAAGTTTAGTGAATTTAATAAATATTAATAAATATTAAATAAATATCTTTAGCAATGAATATTTTATTTTAATTAATATTAATTAGTTAAGAACTAGACCTTATCTATTCTTTTTGTGGGTCTTACTTAGGTACAAATTTGTAATCTCTGTATGTATGTAATCTCTGATACTCTATTTTCTCCTCTCTGCCCACCTTTTATTCCAGATGCCACCTGCCCTTACTCTCTTTACTCTCTCCCTCTTTCTGCTCGCTTTTATGCCATCATATCAGTTCGTACCAGTTGTCCGGCTATTAAGGACATTTGCTTAACAGTCCGACATGTCCTGGCATTATTCCAGATATAGTTATATACCCGACGAGCAGCGTCAAAGTACCTATTCGCATGGAATTACGCCATAAAAATCCTTTAGCATTACAAGAGTCAGGAGCAAGATGCTTACTACTAATCTGCCATTGCAGATAATCCCCTCAAGTCAATTTGGGGCTGAGTGTGTGTGTGTGTGTGTGTGTGTGTGTGTTGTGGCCATTAGTGCAAACGGTGCAAAAGAGTCCAAAATAATAATAAAAAAAAAGCAAACTTCAAATGGCAAATGGCGCACAACTTCATTTAAAAGGCATTACGACAACACATTTGCCCCAATAGCAACAACAACAAGAGCAAAAAGAACCACAGCAACAAGAGGCAACAACAGTTTGCACCTTTTTTGTTTCGTTTTGGCCAAAAGCAACGCCATAAACGTTGGCCCCATTAGCATTTTTTATGCATTAATGACAAGCCACAAAAATGGACACATCGTCATGCATATGAATGAAGAGGGCATGTAGGTGTGTGTGTGTGTGTGTGTGTGAGTGTGTGCGTGTGTGACAATAGACACTAAGCCTTAACACACTGTGCAGCGAAAGGGAGCAACAGCAAAAAAAAGAAAAATGGCAACTGAAACTCGAAATGATTTTGACAAACTGCGCCTGGCTGGCGCTAGATGGCGCTATTGTTGATAAGCGCTCGCAATTGCGGATGTTTTGAATAATCGATGCTTCCTGTGCGCTTGTGTATGTGTGTGTGTTTGTGTGTGTGAATGTGGCAGTCTATTTGCCTGTTCTACATAGCATACTTTTTGGCGCTGCGTTGATTTTTCACAATAAGTTTTCAATTTGCCACTCGCTGTGGCAATTCACATTTGTACGCTGCACATTTTTATTTGCCAATTAAAAATAGCCACAGGCAATATCCAGCCGAACCCCCTGCGACCAGACCCAACCCTGCCTTCAAGCAGCTGCGGCAAATTGCAGCGCATTTAAATATAAATTGTTTGCAATTTTTTTTTGCCTAGTTGCACCTGCAGCATGCAGAGCCAATTGCACTGTGTTGCATTTAAATTGCACATTGAACTCTGACATTTTGATAGCGCTGCGGCCCAGGCACACATCGATGGCAGTTAGGATAAAGCAAGCTGGAGCAGGACACTAGCAGAAAAGTTGCCGCCAGTCGGCAATTTATTGGCAAAATATGCAGGTGAAACGAATCGTAGCTAAATGTAAACGAAATGCCAGTCAGCAGACGGTTAAGAATGGTAACTATTCCAGCTCCTAACTCAATCTACCCTTACCCCAAATCCCAACCCCCGCTCGACGGCAAATGTTGTTAGGGGAACGTGTTGTTAGCTTGCGTTATTGATTGCATCATGAATTATTGAAAGATTGCAAGCAAATGGCAGCAAACGAGCCGCCGTTGCACAGATGCAGGTCATGCAATCAAAATATTCCAGTAATCGTAAACTTCTCAATTTCAACAGATTGACCACGTAAATAACTCAGAGTGAAGCCTATGTGCTCTAAGCCTTGTTATATAAGCTTCTACTTGTTGGGTATAAATAAATAGTGCAGCTAGGAAAACATAAATACTGCACGAAGAAATTCGGTTTTAATTAAAATAAATCAAATACATTTTGTTAGCGCACTTTATTTTAAGGAGAAAGCGATTATAGACTTGAGCTCCAGTGCACAGAAGCCAAATAATAGAACAGAAATATAAAGATGAAGGTCATGCAATTATAAGAGTATTCCAGAAACTAAATTCGTTTCACTTTCACCAACTTTCTACGTGCAGAATTTGGCCTAGAGTGCGTTATAGATGCCAAATATTAATTTTCTATATATATTACAAAGTTTTTAATCGAATGCATAATCATTTCATCAAACCCTGTCTGATAAGCCGAACCTCAGGCAGAAAGCCAATTAGAACTTTAAACCGAACCACATACCATTTAAGGGCGGTGCGCTTTTCAATTTTGATGCTGTCTCAAGTGGAAATTCTAGCGAAGACGATTCAAAGTACAATAAATAAATAAATACTGCACCTAAGATGCATTTAATAATGTTGAAGCGCTCATAGAAATTCCGGCTAAATGTAAACATACGCCAAAAACTACAAAATGTGAACAACATTTTCCAGTGAAAGCGACTCGAGAGGACACAAACGCCCCCACATACATACATTCACAAGCACACGCACACATACACAGGCTAGAGGATAACGGTAAATGCAGGTCATCTTGTGTGTGTTTTACCTTTTTGCTGTGAGTGAAGCTGCCGGCAATTTGATAGCAATTCAGAATCCACTTTAAAATCTGCACAGAATTGAGAGAGAAGCTTGAATAGGGTCAAATAAATTAAGCAGCTTAGCCGTAAGACAAAAGGACCCGAAATGCGTAAGCTGCTGGCTAAAACTAAGCGGCAGCTGTGGGTCAGGGCCGAAACCCAAAGGCGGCCCAATCAATTCCCAAACTAAGCCAGGCCAAAGCAGCCGAATAAAAATGAAGGCTAGATAAGCCACACCCGAAGGAAAAAAAAAAACAAACAAAGCCTCCCCAAAAACAAAACTAACAATAAGTTGGGCATGATATTTGGGCGACAGCAGCTCCGGCCAGATTGATTGATTGATTGATTGATTTAAATTAAAGACATTAGGCGGCTGGCCGTCTAATTGAATCGATCAGGTACAGACCCTCAAACAGTGGCTGGGGGCAATTGTAAATTGCTTTATAGCGCCGCCTGCAGCCTGGCTACACTTCATCGTAATGTCATTTCAAGCCAGGACACTTCATATAACATCCTGTCGTCGTCGACGTCGTCGTCGTATTTTATGACACAAACAGGCGTCGCTCTGCGCCGAAGGGAGCGTGCGGGTTAGAGGTAGCCAAATAAACCAACAAATCAATTTGCCAGGTGCCTAGGCCGCCGAAAGCCCCAACCCCCAAACCCCAGCACAAGTACCCAGTAGCTCGTATCTGGACGGTACGTTTAGCTTTATTTCACTCTTGGTTGAGATTTATGAGCCAAGGGCGCGTTAGCCGGGAAAATAAAAAGAGGAAGAGTAAAAACAACAACAACGACAGAAACATGAAAAGCAGTGCCAGAGCAAATTGTTTTTGCTCAGCCGGCGCCGAAAGTTGCGCCTTGGGCCTGGGCTAGAGGTAGTCGTCAGCGGAAGGGGGCGAGGACTAAACTCTAGACTCGGCTCTGGCTTGACCAGTCAGCATTTATTATTTATAATAGTCGCCGGGCTTTGCTTTTTGCCTGCCATTTAGTTTGCTTTGGCAACCTTTTTTAATAGATGACAGGCACACCCACCCACACATCCACACACACACACACATACACACGACACGCAGTGAAACATTGCCAGCCATCCGGCAAGCAGTTTGTGCCACATTCAATTGCTCGACCGGGTTTTCTCTTAGTGCTTGTTGTTGTTGCTGCTGCTGCCGCCTATCAGTAAACATTTTATTGTCACACACTTGGCACAAATGGGTCGCTGGACGGTTTGGTCGAGAGTAGCGGCAACGGCAGCTCATAGATCTCGACTCCTATACGGCAATCACTGCACAAAACAGTCAACAACAGCACGTGTTGTTATTATGGCCATTGATACCCTTTCGACAAGTTTTATGGCATTCCAATAAAGCCAGTCAAAGGTGGATAGTTGGATATATATATATACCATACCCAGCTGGCCAAATCAAGTAATTGGCCACGTTTGAGTTAAGTGAAACGCTTTGAAATTCATTTTAAAGTGTTTCCTAATATGGCTTAATAATATATTTAAGCATTAATCTAAGCTGTATCGCTGTTCAGATATAGATAAATATATTTTATTTATTATTTATATATTCAAATATTTATATATTTCCTTTATATATCTCCTAAAGGCATAATGCTATGAAAATAATATTTTGTAGATTGAAAAGAAAAAATAAATTCAAGAGGTATATATCCTACGAAAAAAATATTTTGTAATATGGAAAAAAAACATACACAAGGTATATTGAAAAATATGTATAAATATTAAGTTTAATTTTATTTATTTATTTTTTAGCATATACTTTACAAAACGTTTTCTTATGGGGCCCGACTTCTACAAAAGGTAAAAGATATATTTGCCATACATAGAATAAATAATTATATTATTTAACTTAAGTAACTGAGGTAATAATTGTGCTTGTAATTTTTAAGACAAAGTCAAATTAGAGCATTAAAATTCATCGGATTGTCAAAAGGGGCTTACAAATCTTCTACAATCCCATATATATCAGAATAAGAATACAAATATTTCGAATATCACAACCGACACAATGAAGGTATATAGTATTTTATCTATATATTCTTGATCAGTATCATACATATATGGGTATCTTCGTGTTCCTACTCAGTATCAACATGCGAGTCGATAAAGCCATGTCTGTTTTCCATCAAAACTAGTTTCTCAATATTAATTTTATCATCTACAATACAATGTATAAGTCCGTCTTTCTTTTAAGGTCCGGATCAGCACACTATATGTATATTAATTTTTGTATATCAAATATTTTCTTTGCTCAAGATATCTTAACAATACTTGGCATCTAAGAATCCACCATGATGATAGCTTATGATCAGAATCTTAATCAACATCAAATCACATCGGTCGAATAATAGGTTTTTGTCTGGAAAAGTTAACTGTTTCTAAAGCTATCTTAATCAAGCTCGGCAAAAACGAGCCTCGCAATGCGTCTAACATATCTGCAAAGCCGTAAGGGTATTTAATGTTCGGCATAACGACTTTAGCTTGTCTGTCTTGTTTCTGTTTTTTGCAAGCATTGTAATTTTGTGCTGAGTTTCTTTCGTGTTGCCTTTTGCTTTTTATAGTCCGTTAAGCCTTTTTGGTCTTTTGACTTATTGGTTTTGTGCTGCTGCCATGACAGGCGCAGAGAGAGAGAGAGAGAGAGAGAGAGAGAGGGAGAGAGACAGGGTTGGGGTCGCTTGGGAGCCCAACTCAGCTGCCCCACAACGCAACAAGGGGATGGCATGCGTTTAAACGAGCTCAGTTGCAATCGCCGCTGGTCATCCTGTTTGTCCAGTTCAAACCGACCACGGAGCGACGTCTGTTTGGCATGTCCAAAGCCCTGGCCTTGTATCCTTCTCTGTGCTGTTTGTTTACAAACGGGCTTTACACACACACACGCACACGCACATGTATATACATGTATGGACAAAGATAACACAGTCTGTGCAACAGAGGGGCGCCACACACCCACCGACCTACGCGCAAATGTCCCTGTGTAGGCGTCTGTTGCATAAACTAATGGCGCCACCAATTGCAGCAAGCAAAAAATATCGAGTTACAGTTGGAAACCATCAGCGGCAGCTCTTAAGTACTCGCTCGTCCACTTGTATCGCATTTAAATTGATATTAAGAGCGAAACATTTTAGTTACGGATCAGATTTCTCGAGAAATGGAATTGTTGAGTACGCTTGAGGAGATTATTATGGCTGCTTGGCAAGTAAATCCCTTGAATATTATGGCAAACACTTAATGATAAGTAAATAAAATACTTTTATTTAATTAACCGATGCTATTCTGCGTAAGCGCTCTCCTTCTTAAAGACTTTATGCTTGAAAATAAGTAATACATTTTTATTGTCTCAAAAAAACAAACAAACGTTTCACATATCTTATGAAATGTGCGATTGAAACCAATTAAGATTGAATATTTGCTATGACTTAATCACCGAGAATATGTCTTTAACAGGGAATACTTGTATTTCCTTGAAGTCTGCCAGGCGAATGCTTTTATACATAAAGTCAATTAATCTCATTTAGTTTATTTCTTATTGTTGCAAATTAAAATATTTTTTTATTAATTATTTACTTACAGTATGTATTGTACATTGTATTGCCTGATATTGGGTAAGTACTTTTGTTTTATATAAAATTTAATTAACTCGACATTAAATAATAGATAACTAAAATATACTAAATATTTATTCAAATTAATTTTGCGTACTTTTGCGGAATATAATAATAATAATAAGATATACCTTGAGATATTTTATGAAAGCATTTGTTTAGTGACATTTTAGTAAGTGTAAACCATATATTAACCTGGCCAGCTCGATGTGAATGTTGGTTATAACTAACAAAGCAGAACATGATATATTATTAACAGGTCAGAGGTTCTAGCCGGGAGCTCCTGACTAGGGGATAACCTGAACTCTCTGCTTCCAACACCAAATGCAGATATATTTACTATTCTAGAAGCTACATGTCAAGTTTGGTGAGTCTAGCTGTTATTATTTACCAAAAATGCCCAAAAAACAGGGTTTCGATATAGATTTTTATCGATTACTTGGAAACGGGGTAAGTTATCGAATATCGACACTTGATCTGCGGATGCACTAGAAGGACCTATAGCTAAAATTTCGAATCTCTAGCTCTGATAGTTTCTGATATCCTTGCGTTCATACATACGGACAGACGGACGGACGGACGGACGGACAGACGACAATGGCTAGATCGACTCGGCTATTGATGCTGATCAAGAAAATATATACTTTATGGAGTCGGAGATGCTTCCTTCTGCCTGTTACATGCATTTACATTTTGCACAAATACAATATACTCTTTTTACCCATTTTCAATGGGTTCAGGGTATAAGAAAAAACTTATAATATATCAGAGTTAAGCAATCTTGAGCCGTCTGTACAGCATTTGTGCTAACTTTGCTAGCTTTCTCGTTCCCTCCATTTTATATTATTTTCCAAATGAATTTATAATTTGATTAGCATATATAAGCTTCTTTTAATTAGCTCAACCATGTATACATATATATTCTCTTGACTTGGCAATCTTTTTAAAATGTTGCCCTACAAACAGTTCTCGAAGTTCCCACTTTGCTTTAATGTTCTGTTAATTGAGGGAATTGCTCAATAATGTTGATATTCAGCTCTATAAAGAATTCATTGGCTGCACACTTCGCTCTTTTAAGTTGAACTTGGGCTGCTGTTTATTGAGCCCTTTGCCAGGCGCGAAACTTCGAACTTGGAACTTTGAACTGGGCATCCCCCGAGTCGATGAAAGCGCCTTCAGAGCAATTATTGTAAGTTTTGCGTTTCCATCTGTTTTCGGTTTCACTTAAAGTGCCGTCGCCTTGTTTTTCAATTAAATGAACACCCCCCAGTTGAGAGCTGACCCCCTCCCGTTAAGTGTAAGCCGCAATCCGCAATCCGCATTGCCATAACGCCGCAACCCAAAACCAATGCAAAAAAGGTTGTGGCAGGGGAAGGATGGCGCAGGGGTTGGGTGGGGCGGTCTGTTACACGCCCCAATCGTTGCTTTCATTATTACAACGCGAGGCAAATACAAACAACGATGAAAATTGTTGCCGCAATATTGAAAATGCGGCGATATTTGGCTCGGATTGGTTCGCTCTCCAACTCGCCAGCGCCTGCTGCTGTTGCGCCCCAAAAGTAGCTGTTATGCCATGCACGGGCTACAAATTGAGCAACAAACCCTTGGCAACAACAACAACAACAACAAAAACAACAACAACAACAACTATCGGCAGCAGATTAAGTTCATGCCATGTTGCAGTTACAGTTACAGATTTTTGCCATTTGCCTTACTTTATTTTGTTTTGTTTTGTTTTATTTTTTGTGTTTCTTTTTTTTCACATATTCATTTTTGCACATTTGCTGTGCTGTTGCCCAAAACAAATGTTGCCCGCAACCGATTTTCACTATACACACACACGCAACCCCCCACTGCCCCTCTCCGGCCCCTCCTCACACACCGCCCCCTTATCAAAGAGCCGTCTCGCGCACAAACTACGCCCCATTTGAAACACCCTTTGTGACTCGCTGCCTCCTTTTCAGGATCATTGGCAACGGGGTATTGGCTTGTGCTTGTTAAATGGGTTAGGGGGGGTAAGGGAAATTGTGGGCGGGGGCGACAGGGTTTTGGTGAAAATATGTCACAGCATTTGTTACACATTTTTGGGTCAATTTTTTATTGCATGCTACATAAGCCACCCAGCCCACCCAATACGATGCTTACTCACAGCTGTTGACTACAGAACCAGCCACGCCTCACACCCTCACACCCCCCGACCCCCCTCTCCACACCCCTCACAACGACGCCCCTGCGCCTGCTGCTGCTGCTGTTGCTTCGCATGTGTCGTTGACACTGGCTTGTCTTTTAGTTTTTTTCAATTAAAATGCGCTCAACTGTAAAATCGTAAACAGATTTTGCCAGACCCCCAGGCGGAACCCCCAGCCCCTATTAGGGGAAAAACAAAATAAAGAAAAAACACACGAACGTGCAAAATAACTGCAAATTAATTATGCGCAACAAACGACGAACCCCCTAACCCTCAACCTCCCCTACCCTCTCCCCTAGCACTTGACCCGCCAACACACAAATCCAATGAGCTGCCCAGCTGCCCCTTAATTGTTGCTATAATTGTTCTGACCAAGCTGTCCCCATACCCCACGCCCCATGTCACGATTGTGCGCTTCATCAGCGTAGACTCCACTCGCCTCGCCTCGCCTCAACTGCTGCTGCAGTGGCGGGGGGTTGGGGTAGTGGGGGGAATAATAGGCGTTGTCCAAAAGCCGTGCCACACAATGCGCGCAGCCCGTTTTGCAAATGTCGACCGCAAATTAATTTACAACGTAAACTGCAAAATTGAAAATTATGTTGTAATTACTCAATTCTGACGTTTTGCCCATTGACCCAAATTTATGGGGCCACACCACACAGACAATAACAACAAGAACAACAACAACAAACAAGATTTATCTTTGGATTGCCGAAGATTAAATACCTTTGCAGCCTTACATATTGAAATGTGAGATATAATATTCTAATAATTTATATATATATATATATATATATATATATATATATATATATATATATATATATATATATATATATACTATATAATCTTTAAAGATAGCTTTATTTATTTATTTGTATGTTATATATCTATATAGTAAAGAGAGGCAGATTTATTTTTTTTCTTATCTACACAAAATTTGTTGTGAATCATTCTGCACAGCACCTAATCTATGTACATTGGAGTGTTTATTTAAATTTAAGCCACACATAGTTGCTTATATTACAAAATATATATTTAGCGATCTAATAATAAGGAATATGAAACTTTTATGATACAATCAATCAATTGATACTAGTTTATCTAAATGTTGCTCCTAATTTTCTGAATATGTTAGAGACGACTTGAAAAGCAATTAGTTAAGCATGATATAATAATTGGAGGTTAAGAAATGCAGATAAACAAACATGTGTTTAATGCTGGCTTTGGCAAACTTTCCATTTTTTTTAAATATTTATTTAGCTGGCCAAAGGTCCGGGGTTTAATTTAAATAAATATATGTATATACAAAACTTTATTGTAAACAGATTTGTTCTATGGATAATATATGATATGATCCTATACTATTTTTTTAAATTTGTAGACCAAATACACTTATGTATTTCATAACGATAGCTAAATAGCATACTAAAAGTTCCCCGATAAAAGGGCACATCCAAACCAAGATTCATCAAAATGGCATTACAACTGAGAGACTTATGTGCATAATAACTGACAGACGAGCAGACGCACGTTTTTCTACATATATCGACTTGACTAGGGAGGTTATTTTAAAAAAATTGAATATATACAACGCGGATTCATTTCTTTCAATTCGTTGCGTACTACCCGATTTAAATTAAAATACCCACAGCTAGCGACTAACAAAAGCGAGCCGAGAGCTAACTCAACATTCGCATCCAAGGCTGGCATATTTCTGGCCAGGACGCCGTCTCCAGCTCTGGCAATGGGCTTAACCTTTGTGCCAATTTGAATGCGTAATTATAACGAGTGCGAGCAGTTAGAAAATGTTCTTGGCCTGCATATTAATTGTGTGCCAGCGGCAGGCGCTAGGGGTGGCAAAATCTATGCAGGCCAGCACAGACAATAGGAATTTTAATTAAGGATCAGCGTGGGCAAATTTATTTAAAGGTGAATCGTAGGAGTAGGGCAGGCGCGTGGCGGAGGTGTACTTGCTGGAACTTGACTTGGTAATCTGTGTGCATGTTTCAGCCATTTCTCAACTCCAGCGAATACCTCGAATGCTTTGTGTGCCCTCTGTGCCAATTGAGCAGCCATTGAAAGTGGGCGGCCTGGCAAGATGCCAATTAACAGTGGGCGTGGCAAGAGTTTGACAAATTCCAGCCGGGGACAATTCGCATTGGACAAAGACAGTAATTGCCTGGCCCCGTCGGGCCGAGCCGCACCTATGAGCCACATTAAGCCGATCTGTTTCCATGTGTTTCCGTAGTGTAGCGGTTATCACGTGTGCTTCACACGCACAAGGTCCCCGGTTCGAACCCGGGCGGGAACAAGTCGTTACTTTTTGTATTTTTTTTATAATAATTTCCATTGTTTGGATTTTTTTAAAACAGAAAATAATTTTATTTGTTTTAT
The DNA here is from genome assembly GCA_018903485.1 of Drosophila littoralis. NCBI lineage: Eukaryota > Metazoa > Arthropoda > Insecta > Diptera > Drosophilidae > Drosophila > Drosophila littoralis. The sequence continues at coordinate 522,677 of JAEIGF010000368.1, read as the reverse complement.
TTAAGTATGCATTAATTGATTACGAAATTATGCATTTTAATTCATAATACATATATTAAGAGCTATGCAAAGCCTTTAAAACTTGTTTATCCTCAATAATGATCGCATAAAACTTTTTATTGCAATGTTAAAATGTCACTAATTTCAAATAATATATAATATTGTACGAGCTTTTGATCTACAGCGGCCTTAGGTTGATCGACTACCAACAGTTTCCGTAGTGTAGCGGTTATCACGTGTGCTTCACACGCACAAGGTCCCCGGTTCGAACCCGGGCGGGAACATAGATACTTTTTTTTATATTTTAACTTTTTACAATGCATATAGCATTTTTCTAAAATTTACTGAATTATTTGTAATCAAAGTAGTTCTTTAATCATACAAAAATCATAAATGACTCCAAAATAGGACACAGTGCACATATACAAAATTACATCCACCAATTCTTTAAAGTTAAGCGATAAACTAAATTTAAAAATTCGCGCAACGTGGAAAACGGCTTAAAAAGCTCTGCAACAATTTAACAGCAGCATAAAGCTTTTGATGCTTTTGCTTAACTTAACATTAAACACATAAACACCAGAAGCTTTAAGCTAAAAAGCCACAAGTCGTGTTTACATTTTATGATATACAGTCGCTGTTGTACAAAAGCATCGCATTTTAATACTATCGATATAAAATGTTATTTATGTATAATCTATGAAGATAATACCAAGTAGCTGCTATATCTACTTCCTTAAAATTGACTTATTCATGCTCGGCTGACTCACAGAGAGAGCTGTCAGTTGCGCTCCCAACATCAACATCTCACCCTCTTTCGCTCTACTAGAGCGAGGGTTTCTCTCAGTGAGAGTATTGAACTTACCACGCGTCTCATGCACTGAAAGCTTTCTATAAACAAAACGCGCACAGCTTTTCTCTTACGCACAGCGGGGCATAAAACGACACACAAGATTCTTATCACCTTTATAAACAAATAAATTCTACTAGCTACTAGCTACTGTTAATTGTTGATCTTAATTCAAGTGCCCAATTAACTTATCGATTGATTTACAATTCACAAAATTCATTGAACAGAGAATAAAGAGAGAGAGTCGAAAAAACGCGCGCGTTGCCGGCAAAAGCACAAAAAAAACTAACGCGTCCGTCAGCTGTGCGGACTTTGGCAGAACTGAAATCGAAATTGACAAGCGATTGAACTTGCCCGCGAACATCTGATTGCCCGCGCCCCACCTAACTTTTTGTTGGCCCTAGCAGGAAATGTTTATTTATATTACGATCATCAAGAACTTACCCCTCGGATTTGTGAAGTAAAAAAAATGAAGTACAAAAAAAAAAATAAACCAAATAAAAATAATGACGAATATATACATGGTATATAAGGTATTAGGAATTTTAAATGGAGTGTTGGATATGAAGTATTATGTATTGGGTTAACACATAATAGCATAAATTAATCCAAATGATGTTTGAGATATTCGATATAAGGAATAAGCCGATCTTAGATCTCGAGTAGGTATTAAGATATTGGAATTTTGAATAAGCGCATGAAAGAAGTCAATATATTTAAGATATCGGGTAATTGATATTAGGTTTTAGCTATTGCTACTAATTAATATCTGCAATATCTGAAAAACGCTTTCCGACGTCAAATTTCATAATTATATAAGTATATGTATATATTTTTTCAATCATCATTAATTTTTTTACGCTAAACCAACTGAGGACAACAGAAAGCACCAATTTCATTACAATGAGCTTGGTCGTGCGGGGGCGACAGACATGACATATAGCTCTTAATAGCTTTATACTAATCACTTAAAATACTCACTGATAATTATAGACAACGTTATAATGAAAAATATCTAGTCAAATGGTAGATAGTCAACAGTGCCAACAAAAAAATTACCATCTAGTTGGGATTTACGATTTGTATCAAAATTGCCTAAGCTTAACGGTTATATATGGATGATATAAAAGTTAGCACTACTTTTTTACATACCTTACATTAATAACAGAGAAACTCTCTAAAACAAAACGTTTAAGAAGGTCGCAAAAGAAGAATGAAAGAGTAAAGTGATTATCGGAAACTAGCTTCAAGAAAGATCCCTATTTAAAAAAAAAACGAGAAAGAAGGGCTATCTTCGGCATGCCGAAGATCTAATACCCTTGCAGACCCAACCTTTTAATGCCGAGAAAATGGTTAAGGCCGAGTTTGGTCAAGGTATATTGATAAACAAAAAAAAAGGCTTTTAATCAAAAACCGATGTAAATAAGATTTAGCAAAAATGAAGGGAGCATAGTGAAATCTTTAAATGCCGTGTTTAATCGCAAAATCATGAAAAACAAAAAATTTTCCATACAAAAACTTAATAATATGATATAGTGGTCCGATCTTAATAGAATTTTGCATATATATGAGGAGCATAGTAAAACTAATAAATGTCGAGTTTGGTCAAGATATCTTGATAAACAAAAGGTTTTTTCATACAAAAACTTAATTTTCGACCGATCGTTCCTATGGCAGCTATATGATATAGTGGTCCGACCCAGCTGGTTTTGACATATGTGCTGCGTGCAACAGAAATAGGGACTTCTGCAAAGTTTCATTAAGATAGCTTTAAAACTGAGGGACTAGTTCGCATAGAAACAGACAGACGGACAGACGGACAGACGGACGGACGGACAGACGGACAGACGGACATGGCTATATCGACTCGGCTGTTGATGCTGATCAAGAATATATATACTTTATGGGGTCGGAGATGTCTCCTTCTATGCGTTACACATTTCACGACAAAATTATAATACCCTCTGCAAGGGTATAACAATAAGATAAAGAGAAAAAGAGAGAAGGAAAGGAAGAAAAACAGGCAAAAAAAAATGAGAGGGAGTAAAGAAAGAGAGCTCTCTCTCTCTCTCTCTCTCTGTATGTACTCGTAATGGCAAAATACATTGATTAATAAACAGATATTTATATTTATTTATTTATTACTCAATGGGCAAGATAGCATATGTAGACTTGAGACTCGAGAGAGAGCGAGAGATGAAGGGAGAGTGAGAGAACGAAAGATACATAACCTTAGAGAGAAGTACTATGCAAGTACTGCGACATTCAACTTTCATTTCAGCATTTCAACTTAAAATCATTTCAAATTTGTTTTCTTTTTTATTTTAACTTTTAAAATTAAATTATTTAAATAACAAATGCTATACAAAACTACGCGTAATATGGTTAACATTTGTGCCTGCGGGCGGAGGGGCAATTCATAAATATAGTATAAACAGCGACAGGGAGAGAGCATTAAACGTACATAGACTAGCGCGTACATAAACCTAGCTACAGTTACAACTAAGACATCTGCCGTCCGTGCGTCTAGTCCCGCGTGTGATCGCGTATCCAGTCGAGATACTCTGTGACGCGTGTGTAGACGCCAGGGTAGCCAGGCTCGCCGCACTTGTTGCCAAAAGAGACCACGCCCAGCTGCACCCAGTGCGAGTCGTAGCGCATCATCAAGGGACCACCAGAGTCGCCCTGATTAGAAAATAGACACATTAGATTGGAAAATCCCTATGAGTTTCCAGTGGTACCCACCTGACACGCATCGACGCCTCCGTCGGAGTAGCCAGCGCATATGAAGTTTTCATTGATGGGCTGAAAGTAGCTGCGGTCGCAGTCCTCATTGCGCCAGATGGGCAACTCGGCCTGCCGCTGACTGGTGGACTCCTTGCCGCCATAGTAGGTAGTTCCCCAGCCAACCACGGTGGCACGACGTCCTGGCAAACGCTCCTTGGGCGGCATACGACCCGCTCGCGGCAGGCAAACGGGTATTACATACTTTGATTTGCGCACAGGCTTATCCAGCACAAGTATGGCTATGTCGTTATAGAAGCCTATGCGAGAGAATCTGCAGGGAATAGGTAAATCAGTTAGCTGAGCCTTAAACCAGTTGGCGACACTCACCGTTCGTGTGTGCGCACTTCCTTAACGGCAAAGGTAACCGGATCGGAGGGTTCGGCATCTGTGGAGAGGTCAATGTCACCCAAACGTACCGTGAACTGACGCGCAGCAAACCTAAAGAGGAAAATTATTAAAGATTTCAGCTGACTTTGAAGCTTTGGATTAAGTATCAAATTAATCCCGCAAAAATATAAACAGAGGCGTCCAAAACGAATCAAACATTAAGCTCGAAGTGAGCTTAATTGCAAACAGGCAATGATGTATAAAAGCTTTAATGCGCTTTCTGGCAAAGCAGCCCGACTCACTTAGAGCTTCGTTGAACTTGCAAAGTTTTACTCAAATACGTGTCTTTTACTTAAAGCATCTGATTCAAGCTAGATTTTATTTAAGTAATGAAGTCAGACTTAGAGCTTTAATGTGCTTTAAAACTCTGTATGATATTTTCCCTAAGAGCTATTCTTAAAGGAGCTTTCTACCATTTCCCATTATTTAAGTGTTATCAAGCCTATACTTACGGCTTTTGTCTTGAATCCCTGGTACAATGCGCCGCAGTCAGAATATACTTGGTGCCAATTAGCGAGCCACCGCACCAAAACTCGGTGCGCTTTGGGCCGTGCAAAAAGATGGCAGCCATCCAGGGCCATTGTCCGTTGGGCGCCTCGACACCGCCCACAATACGACCCGTCGAATACTCCTGCTGTCCACACTCATCCGGATCGACAATATTATTGGCTATCTCATCCAGATCTTCAGGCTCCAGTGGCACCTCAGTCGTTGTGGTGGTTGTTGTGGTCGACGGTTTCTTTTGCGGTATGAGCACCAGTCCAGAGGTAGGTCGGGTGCTGGGTTTTGGCGTGGGTCGCTGCGTGGTGCGCTTCGTGGTGGCCAGTGTGGTGGTACTTGCGGGTGCCCTAGTGGTCAGCTTCAAGGGACGCTGTGTGGTCAGCACCGTGGAGCTCTCAGAGGCGCTCGCCGACAGGGGACAACAAACACCGGGCACAAAGAGGCTCTTAAAACAGAGCGACTCGCGCAAGCTGCTCAGATTAAGAAGCAGCGCAGGACAGCTGCTAAGATCCTCGCAGCGTCCCGGCCGGCCGCTGGGCGTCTTGCAATAGTTCTCCACATCCTTGGCGGTCCCGGCAGTCTCACTCTCCAAGGCCAGCTGATCGAGTGGACGCAGCGTGGTTGAGCTGATGGTGCTGCTGCTGCCTGCGCTGTTGGTGGTGGTGGTGGTGGTGGTGCGCGGAGTGGTGGGTATTTTGATTTTCTGCTGTGATTGTGGCGTTGCCTGGTTTGGCTCCTCGTTGGGCTTTTTCAGCTTCTGTTTGTTTTTGTTTTTCTTGCGCTTCTTCTTCTGCTGCTTGGCCTCCTTGTTCTCTACAAACATGGGCTTGCCCGGCGCCTCCTCCAGCCCAATGCGCTTGGTGGCCACTTGTATAGCGCTCAAATTGGCGGGCTTGCCCGCGGGCAGCAAACTGTTGGCGGACAGTGTTGTTGTCGTATCCAAAATCTTGCCTGAGATGCCAGGCAGCGGCTCCGCTTTGCCTGAGTTCGCTCCATTCGCGAAGGCGCTCAGCTCTGTTGTGGTGCTGCTGGCTGTGGTGGTGCTGCTGCTAGTAGAACTGTCATCGCTACTGCTACTGCTACTGCTGCTGCCATTCTCCGTCTTGCTCTCCTGTCCGCCGCGCGTCATGTCCACCAGCATGTGGCCCACTGTGTTAAGTGCCCCCAGCGTCTCTGAGATGCGATGGAAGGTGGAGGGCGAAAGCAGGCGTGGCAGCGACTCATTGCTGCTGTCGCCGCTGCTGCCCGTACTTGGCTCCTCATCGCTGTCATAGTACTCGCTGGAGCCCTCAATATCGTCCTCATCAGTATCGTCATCATCCTCGCTAGCATTGCTGCTGGAGCTGCTGCCGCTGCTCCCGCTGCTAGCCAAATGCGAGTTGTACTCCAAATCCTCGGCCAGCTGACGGCCCAGGCGCGTGTCGTGCAGATGCGGCTGAAAAAAAGACGCTGCCTTAATAGTTAAAGTTATGAATGCCCGTGGTAACCAAATTGCAAAGTGAACCACTTACCATCGTTTGTCAAGTGCTGCGGCTGTTCATCATCCTCTGCGGGTACTTGCGCCTGCACCAAGATCCCAGCTCCAAGCGCTGTGGAAATATCAAATGGAAGAAGAATCTGTTAACATTAAAGGAGTTCGATTCTAATGAAGCCTCGAAGGCAATGGTACCAAAGGAAGTATTATAACTGCACTTTAAAATATAAAAAATAAACACTCTAATACTGTTATTACATATTTTTTTAAAATTATATTCAATCAATTATTGTATCTCTTGGGATAAGTTTAGGTCATTACTTTTCTCCCATTTAATTAGTTTCCTATTACAGACTTCACTTTTCAGGAATTTAGGATAAGAAATTAAAAAAATTGTATTTGACTTCAAATATAGTATCCAAAACCGAAGTTTTATATAACAATTTTATTATTGTTGTTTTTTTCATTTTATCCTGGATGTCTTAAACTGTTTTGCTCCTATTTATTAAGTTTTCTATTACAGACTTAAGTTTTAAGGAATTTACTATTTGGAACCCAATTTCGTCTAATTGCCATATATGCACTGAACAATAGATTGGAATATTTAGGGTAAAAATAGTATATCTTAAAAAAATAAAGTAGTATCGATGGCTTCATTATAATTTACCATTAAAATATTTTCCGTAAAATCATATATCAAACACATATTACCCGGTTTTCTTTGGGCTAATTGTTGTTTACTCATTTCTCCATACGAAAATTAAAATCAACTTAAAACACATTTCAGGAAAATCCAAAAAGTTATCGGCAATAGTTTTCCACACATTAAAAATGCAAGCGCCTAGCTCTCATACGCTGGACGTTTATCGGCAAAAACAATTTGAATAATAAAGATTATAAACATTTGCTTACGAACTGACCTAAGCCAAATTTCAAGTCGACAACTTTTCGCTTTGGCTTATGCAAAAGCTCTTGCGGGTTGGGTAATGCCACAAATTGGCATTACGCATCTGAAGTACAACAAACAAATGAGAAAGTATGTCGCTAGTGGCCCTCTCTCGCTCTATTGCCCAGTCCCAGCCCGAGCTAACCACCCGTACTGCTCCCGCCCTAGGTACGGCCCATGCATATCCGCATGTGGCTCCTCAACTGAAGCGTTTAATGTTTATTTAGTTGGCTGTGACATAATCGCGGCTCGCACTGGTTACGCGCCCGCTAAAATGACTTGCAATTCGTTCGTCTTGGCCGATTTCAATACTCAAGATGAAGCGATTCTGCATTTGCATGCACGGGGCGCAGCTCAAGGTCGCATTTAAATTTCTCCACGCACTGAAAATGTGATTATCTCTGATAACTGTCGAAACATTTCGACTTAAACTGTGTTACAGTTTATCTTGAGATTTTTGTATGTATTTTTTGTTGTACCTTTTTTTTTTTTTGTGCGCCACTCGCTGCTGGCTCATTAACATTTTTCGAGGTGTGCACTGCAACTTTGTCACTTTCACTAGGGAATAAAATTGTTCATACCAATGGCAAAATGCTTTTTGTAGTTGCTTTTATTTTTTTCACATTTTTTTTTACCATTTTTTTCTCTCTGTATTTTCTTGCGGCGCCATACAATGAAATATTGGCCAATTATACGAAAAGCCTTTTTGGCTCGCATATAGAAATGATTTCTTATGAAAAGTGAATGCCGCGATGTTCGGCAACGTTCGAACTATTGTTTGTTTAAGATTATATATATATATATATATATTAAATAAATGTATATATAGGTATACTATTTAAAAATTGGGCTACTTCCATGACAACAAAATATGACTGGAACTTTTTTTCCTTTCTTTAAATATTTTTTGGAGAGTTCGAAAATTTAGTCTAATTCTTTCATTTAAGCAATTGTAAACTTAAAAAATGTAGGTTTTATTTTAATTTAAACGTTTAATATAAAATAAATTAATTATTTATTTATACTACATAATTTTGTTGAGAAGTCAATCAATCAATAATCAAAATCAAAAACTAAAAAGTTGACAGCAAAAAGTAATTAAATATATAATACAAAATGAATTAAAGATTCGTATTTCTATTCCTAGAAACTTTATATTGAGATGCATATTAAGCATGCAATAAATACGAAAAGAAACAGAAAAAGACGGAGAAAACTAAATTAGTTCGAAAAAAACTTAAAAAAAAAAAAAAAAAACAATTCATCTAAGGCTCTTAACTAAAGTATTAAGACTTATATTCATATTCTTTTCTAAAATGGCCATCTCTTTTTGTCTTTTATCTCTTGTCAATTTGAGCGAACTTTGACCCAGGCCAAGCCAATCCATGCAGCAATCAAGCAGCTGTTTCTATTAATGAAAGTGAAAATCCTGGCTAACCGGCTGGGGAAACTGAAATTGTCAGCGTTGCGGGAAAAATTTGCAATTGAGCAACGGACACATTGCGATGCGACAATAAAAAAAAAAGACAAAATAGCTGCAATAACTTCCGAAGCGACAGGTAAATATAACATTAAATTGTAGACATCGCGAACAGACGAACAACAACAACAACAAAAACAACAGCAGCAGCAACAAATCGCTGGAGTTTGGCTTTGTGCAGCGAGCGATGACAGCGGCAGCAACTTTTTTTCTCTTTTTCTTTTTTTTTTATAAATAAGTAGTTGCATAATGTGTATGGATAGGCCGAGGTGTTGCGGTAATACCATAAAGACACTTGCAGGCGCTGCAGAAACGTGTATCTGTATCTGGTAAATGTTAATTTGTATCTACAGTAGCTGCAACAGCTGCCAGAGAGCTAGAGCTAACAGACAATTTGATTGGCCTTGGACAATGCGATTTGCATTTTGGCCTCAACTGGTTTGTGGTTTGGCCCGTGACGTCACTTGGCGGAAGATTTTTGCAGCGGTTGCCGCTGCCAAAGAAAGTTGCAGACTTAGTCACGTTTTTTTTGTCTTTCTGTCCGATGCGCATTATGGTTTTTTTGGCTCATTAATTGGAAGAGAAACAAAAACCGACAACAAAGCGATACAGCTTGAACTTGAGCTTAGGGTTTCACTTTTACAATACATAAACATACCAGAGCTGAGAGATAGATAAAAGTAGCTAAGAAATGAAAAATAAAAACTTGATCTGCTTTTATTCACAACGAAAATGTAGCTCAATTAAGGTGTTGAAATGATGGTCTTAAGCCGCCGCACTGTGCTTTTATTTATGGAGTTGCCTGAACTCAATTTGCTGGCCACTTCACACTCCATACAAATTCAAGTTCGTTGCCTAAGTCTTTTGTTTTTAGGCAGCACACAAACCAACCACACATTAGCACATAAAACGACACTCACGCGGGTCCATAAAATATTACAAAATCAATATATTACAAAAATGTTGGTCCATTTTCGTATACCCACCTAGGCACAACAAATATGCACTCAAATGCATTTTGCTTGTCGAAAACAAATTTCGCGTAACTTTTATTTCATTTGCAAAATATCAACATAGAAATTATTAGATATATATTTAATATTCAATTTGGATTGGAATCTTTCGTTCACTTTTTTGGTTATTGTTATTTAACACGACTCAACGAAACCGCCAACGTTGACGCACTTAACGAAACGGCGGCCGAGTGAGCGTTGGAATGAAAATGAAAGTGTTAAGCGCCGTGTTAAAATAAATATAAATGTATTTTTTTATTAAGAAATTTAAGCGCTTTTATTATTATTTCTTTATGCTTATGAGCTGTTAATTGTCTCGTGTTAATGCTTAAATTTGTTATTTATTTATATATTTATTTTACTTGCGAATTGCGCAAAAATGCCATAAATATTTCAACGACAAAAAGTTTCACTTAAAAATCACACCAAAATTTGTTGCGGTTGATTTTTCACTTAAATTCACTTGATTTTTTTGCGGTTTTTTTTTTTAATAAATCGTATTGCTGGTGCGCCTGCGCCGCGGCTGCTTCCGTGTGCCGTTGCTGCCCGAGTTCGACTGAAATTGAAACTGAAACTGCAAAACACAAAACGATACAACAGCCGCGACAACAGCAACAACAACCACAATAGCAACAACAAAAACAACAACAACTAATGCTGCGGCAGGCAACACAATAAAAGCGCTTCACGTCGCACTCGGAGACAGCTTTGGGCTTTGAGTTGTGGGCGGTCTAGCGGGGTGCACGGGTCGGTGGTGCCTCTCTTTTCGTTTTGCTTTGTGCAAAGAGTGTGCGCACTTAAGACCACAAAGGTAGCCCAGAGACTTACTAAGTTTTTACTTTCTTTCAGCTTTGGCGCTTATTGCATTGATGGATCGCTTCGCCAAGCATGCTGTGCTTTAAATTCTGTAATTAACTGTAGAGGTTTAACAAAAAAAAAAAAAAACGAGTAAAAGTGCCTTAGGCGGCCATACCCGATTAGGAGATACGCTGTACTACTTTCCTGGACCTATACAACTTTCTGTAATCTGGAATATCTACGGTGCTTATAGTCCGATCTTTATGAATTTTCAGGCCACAAATGTGTTTAAATACCAATGCCCAAGACTGCGCCTGAAGAATGCCTTTTTTACAAGTTTGGGTTTTGCTTGAAACACCCTGATTGTACAAGTTTGGGAGGAATGGAAAGGAGGCAAAGTATATGCATACAAAGATTCTCATACATAGATCTTAAGGTTTTGGAGCTATGCCTGAAAAGAAAAGTAGCAGAATCATATTTATTTTCTTTTCCATATTAAAAAAAGAGAAAGAAATATAAAAAATAAAAAAACTAATAAACTTCTGCGTATGTTATGCAAAATTAAATATAGCAAGTTTTAAGCTGCGATTATACAGACGGATTTGGTCAGACTCAGCTCGTCTCGATCAAGAATATGTCTATGCTTACTTCTGCCTGTTATATATGTATGTTAGCACAAAGCCAACATACCCTTTATATCCATTTGTCATGGATTCAGGTAAAGTAAATGAAGAAAGGGAAAACAACAACAGCTGCTCCCACTCTACCTCATTCTGTGCACCTTGAAAGCAAACCCCAATGAACCGGCGACTGGCTTAGGCCCCTGTAAACGCGCCCACCTCAAGCATTGGCGCACTTTAGCTCGACGCGCAGGTAATCTCCAGCATATTTAGTCAAAATTTTGCGCAACCTTCGCTGGTTTTTGTTTTGTTTTATTTTCTGTTTATTTTTTGTTGCTGGAAATTACTGTATTGCAATACCCTACCGAGAGTACGCTTCGAATGTTGGTTTAGATGATTCATGCACTTTGACGTGGTTTCCCCCGCAACAGTTTTTGGCCTACTTAAAATACGAATTGATTATGAAGCAAAATTTTTGAGCAAAACAACTTAACGAAAGGTCGCAACACTACAAAACTATTATTCAATACAGTTCGCTGCAGCTGCGAACGCGATGAGATGTGGAAAAACCAAATGTTTTCAGTTTGGCTTTTCAACAGAAATCCTTGAGGTTATTGTGATTAAAAGCTATCATAAAGCAAGGTGAGATAAGCTCTTCAGCTGCAATAAGTACGTATCTAGCAATATCTAGATCAGTCTTTCCAAAAGACTGAGAACACAAACTTAAATTGCTTAAGCACAAATTGTTTTCTATGCAGTCTAAAAACTTTGAACGCTAAAACAAGCCACAATTAAGATGCCTTAAGCACTTCTTTATCGAAAACTAGATCAATGTAAACAAAAGACTTTGGCCAAAAGCCTTTGAATAGCATTCACCTTTTTGTTGCACACATTTAAAAGAATTGACTTTTTTATGAATATAGCCCTTCAGCGTCTGGCTCTCATTTTTGCTAGCGCATTTGTGTCAACTCATCTCTCACAAACGACCGTGAAAAGCAAAAGTATGGAGCGTGTGACCAACACAATTAATTGGGTATTCATGCGAATCTGTTTGACAACTGCAAAAGTTAGAAAACTTTTTGTTGTTGTTGTATTTTGCAAGCTATTGTTCGCAAGCTGTTGACACCTTTAAAGGGAAAAGCAACAATAGCAATAAAACTATAATAGTACATGAAAAGAAAAGTGTTAATAAAAGCATAGGCTGGCTTAATGGCTGAGAAAATGTGCGAGTGTAAGAAATAGGGCATATGCCTAACTCGTGTATTAATTCATTTCGAATTGCGCTCGCTCATGTGAGCTTTCAGCTTTAAGCACTGCGCAGGCGCTTTCATGACTTAGCAAAGCTGCAAAAGCTCCCTGCGATATAAGTTTTGCCAGAGCTTTCTTATATGATACGAGTGCCGTTACTTTTGGAACATATTTAAAGCCGAAATATCTTAAATATTAATAAAATAACATTTTTATTAAATTTCAAAAATATACTTTTTTGAATTCAACAAAAGACTTTCTCTGAGAAAAAGCAACAATTTTTACTGTATTTCATTCTTGTTATGTTATTATTGAGTTAAGAAATTTGTTCTCAGAAAAAGAAGAAAGCATGAAAAAGAAAGTATAGAAGCTTAGCCGAATCTTGATTGCTTGTTTTAAGCATTTAGTTTCCGGATATACATGAAGCTCTAAATAAAATGGCTTTAAAATATTATTGTTTAATTATCATAATATATTTATTAATGTACTTTATTTATTTACAATTAAAAGCATTTTAAAGACATTAAGTTAGCATTAATAATTAAGCTACAACTACAACAAATGAAAGATTTAACCTTACGCATTTAGGAATAGAATTCACATACTTTATCATTTTTGTATATGTACTATATGTATACTTTACGCATAAGTCACATTTATATATATATATAGATAGAGTATAAGCAACAACTTGATATAATTTATGTTTTGCTCTTTCAGTTTAAAATTCGTTGACTCAAAGCTTGTGTTTAAGATTACATTTTAATATATTTCTACTTTGTGAACAATTAACATTAAATACAGTTGTATGACTTGTGGATAGAGAGAGATAGAGAGAGAGAGAGAGAGAGAGAGAGGGAGGGAGAAAGAGGCAGATAGATTGTGTGAGGTCAATCGGGAATGTACCATATTTACATCAGAGCCAGCGCATATCTTACAGATACTCGTAAAACACAATCCAATAGATGCAATTGAGGCTGGCAAAGAGCGCGGGGAAGAGCACACGCGATGAACGATCGATATAGATGGCGCGCTTGAGACGCTCCTGGGCGGGCGTTAGCTTCGGCTTGGGCATTTCCGGTTCCGGTGCCGGCGGCGGCGGTGGCGGTGGCCGTATGGTTGGGGTCAGCATAATATGCGACTCGTGACGCGGGATCCACGGCCCATCGGCGTCTAGCGGGGGCCGCACCACGCGGCGTGTGGTAGTCACAATCTAGAATGGAAAAATTTTTAGTATAATATATAATTTTATAGATCTGCTTTGTGCACGTGTCTCACTCATGCAACACACAGATGCTGATTGCTGTGAAAGCTGAAAGCTAAGCGCCTTGGTTTAAGGCAGAAATGAGCTTTTTCAGTTAAAAGCTCACTAATACAAATACGCTTATACAGTCAAACAATCTCTAGTTTTCAACTTACGCGCTTATTTTTGGTCATCTCATCGAAAATCTTTTCAATTTTTTCAATTTTCTCATCTGCCAGGGGCAACATCGTGGGCTGCTTATTGTTAGCGGAATTACTGCCACCGGCTGGTGCCGCCTCTCCTTCCTTTTTGCCCCCCTCACCCGCCACAGGCTTGGGGGGATATGCCATAGGTTTGGGTATGGGCGTGTCGCTGAGCACAATATTTATCAGGCAATACTCCATAAGAGCCATAAACACAAACACCGTGCAGACAGACATGAATGCATCCACAGCTTTCAAATAGGAGACGGGTGGCAACGATGATTGCGATTTTGCGTGCTGCGTGGAGAGCGTGAGCAACGATGTGACGCCTAGTGTGACACGCGCCGGCGCCGCCTCCGGTTTGATCCAGAAGGAGACCCACGACATGATCACAATCATGCAGGTGGGTATATAGGTATTGAATACATAGTAGACCAGCCGACGTTTTAGCGTAAAAACCACCTCCAAACAGGTGAAATTCCCCGTCGAATAGACCTGTGTACAGTCCGCGGTCTCATTGCGTATCAGCGCCACCTGCGGCAACTCAATGTTCTCGTCCACCACCAGCGGCGTGGTGGGATCCCATTGGAAGATCAAATCATCTGTGGTATGCGATACTGGTAAAGATAATAAGAGGTTATTAGTGCGAATCGCATTGAGTGAAAAATAAATGCCTAACAAATTATTTTTATGAACAGCTTAGGAATCGTTTGCTATAGAGAGTATAATTTAGTATAGAATATTTACATATGTTTATATTGGATCATCACTTTTCTTTCCTTTCTCTCTATTCTTTCTTGAAAAGTATTTAATTTCGCAAAATCAAATTTCCCAATGAAATTCGCTTTGAATTTCCCTTTTTTGGGTACCGTTATTACAAATTTTTTTTCACTTGAATAGGTGAATTCAATCCGTTAGATGTCATCAATAGGTGTGATACTCATCAATAGGTGGAAATCCACTTACTATAGCTCTTACGAGTTATAAAATAGAAAATAATTATTTAATATTAGACTAGCTTCAAACTCACAGCTTTCCATTTGCAGCTTGCACTCCTGAGTATCATGTGGATAGATGGCAAAGTTCATGATGCAGGATAGCTTTAGCGTTAGCTTCACCATATAGAGTATGGTCTTGTCCTTGTAGAGCCACATATAGTGATTGGGTATTGTCATGGTTTGAAATGTAACCGATTTGGCGTTCTTAAAGAAGGAATCCGGTCGCCACATATTTTTGAGCCAATCCACCTCGAGCAATCGATACTCCTGAGTCATGTTCTCGGGCAGACGCAGACGATGATCCTTCCAGGTCTGTGCAAAGAACACATCCGCCACATAGGTCATGGAGTTCTCATCGATGGAATCGAGACCCATGACTGTGACATGAAAATAAACAATCGTAGGCTGACCCTCCTTCTTGGGTGGACGCATTTTGTCATAGCGTTTGATGTCCTCAGGTAAAATATCGGTTATAGCCAGACTTTGTCTAAAGTTAAACGAGTTTCAGATCGACCCCTTCAGATGGGCGTGTTGTCGTATACTCACTGAAATTCGCCCTTGGCAAAGTGTTTCAGGCAAATGCAGCAAATGACGAGCAGAATTATTTGCGCGACCATGGCTGTAAATTTTATCGCTCTCTGCAACGAGTACAGCAGGTGACAAAGGATATCGTGAGTATTTAAATAGTTTCAATAGGTTGATTGATGGCCCTGGCATAACCTTTGCGGCGGATCAAAGCAAAACTCTCGAACTGTGTCTTTGGCATTGAAAATGCATCGAGAGGGTTTCTTTTTAGCTGGTGCACGAAAATAGCGACAATTATGCTGCTTAACGGTGTAAATAAAATGTGAACTAAAGGACAATGGCGGGGACAGTTAGTGCACTTCCTGCACAATAGCCTCGGCATTGGCAACCCTGTCAGCCCTACTACCTGTCTCTCTCTCTTTCCCTGCCGCTCTGTCTCGCTCTGTCTACACGTGGGGGCCACAATACCGTCTTAATTCACAATTAAAGCCACTCGAAGCGAGCGCGTGGGCGGTTTGTGGCTTGTGGTTAGCGATTGTCGGGACGAAGGCGGGGCGCGGGGAGCTGCCGCTTTAAGTGGCCCATGCGCCTTTTGTGCGCTGCCGATGCCGCACAGAATGTGCCCCATTGAGCGGCACACGGCGGCGGCTAGAAGGCAGCCAATGCAACGGACGCATTCGACAAGGACAATGCATATGGTAAATTAAGGTAGGCAGATTGTGCTCGTCTACAAGAATCCATGATTTACGAACTGAGGAATTGGTGTTCCTCATGCGTAATTAGGCCAACATGTTCGACTTACCTCAATAATTAATTAAATGAGGCCTGGCATAAAAAAAGATCCCGATTTATTAATTGACTTTTAGGCAGTACAAAATTTAATTAGGTAAAATAATTGAACTATTTTCTATGATATCTATTTATGATTCAATTTTTGGTTCTTAATTTATTGAATTTAAAATTAAATAAGGAGAATCTTTCTTCTTTCTTTTTTTTGTTGATTATTATTATTTATGGTCCCAAAAAAAAACACAATTAAGAGATAAAACCCGTAGCCGATAAGGGACATTAATTGATTAATATGACATATATATTTATATATAAAACATATATGAAATATATATTAATATTAATTTGTAATTTGTCGAACTTTCCGAAACCTAAACTGATTCCCTTATAATTGATTTAATGCATCCTTGCAAGAAACATATTTATCAAAAGACAACCAGAGAATAAATTGAGAATTATTCGCAATTTTGGCTGGTAAAATGTGCAAAAATAAATAATAATAATAATAAAAAACTATTTTAAAAACCCCAAAAAAATCATTAAAAAAAATATGAAAAAATTTGGGAATTTCAAAAAAATCGGTGAGCATTTTAAAAAAAATACTAAACAGGCATTGATAAGTTTAATTTACGTGTCCGAGGATCTCAAGGTTTTGTTTAATTAAAAAAATATAAATAAAATCCTGCCAGTCGAAACTCAGTCTATAAACTAATAATTGCTTATGCTTTATATAACTTGAATACTTCTCGATCTTTTAAGTATTTTACTTTTTGTGTGGCTTTAAACTGGCTCAGATAGAAGAATTGATGCGTTTCACAGAATTTAAAACTCTCACAACGATTATATAACATCAGCTAGACGCTGCGACAGACATTTTGCAGATCATTTAGTAAAATTTCAGGCAAATTATTTTATTTTAAAATTGTTTTTATTTTTTTTTATATTTTTATTTATATTAATTTGTTAATTTGTCAATTTGCAACACTTTAGTTTTGAGTTATTTAATGCATTTGGATTCGGTTTTATGTTTCGCCGATTTGGAACGTCTTTGCAGTTCGAAGTGTCGCTGACAACTGACGGTTGGAGGCGAACACGATTTGAATTTAAAACGTTGCCAGGCGAGCAAGGCACAAAAATGTTCACCAACGAAGGCGCAGGATGCAGGATACAAGGATGCACTGACAGCAGTCTCTGGGCTGGTGTGTGTGTGTGTGCGTGCGTGTACGTGCCTGTGTGTGTGCTATGAAGACTATATGACGCTAGAAAAGTGAAAGCCCTGAGAGAACATCATCAGCAGCTGCTAGGAAAACTGGGAAAACTCTTTAATACAGACTATTCTTGAGCCAGTAGTATATGATATATGTGCATGTAGGTGTGTGCACGTCTATATACATATACACACATACATATATAGTGCGATTGTCTGTGTGTGTTTGTCTTGCCATAGTCACTTAACATAATTTTGTCAAGTGCTTTGGCATTGCCTTTCCACATAATCTGAGCTCGTGCCTCTGTCGTCATCGTCATTGTAATGATGAGCCAGCTTCCCCCTATGCACCGCCCCTCCCCCCTTACCGCACTCTTTAAGCCAGTTTTCTCTACGTTTAGCTGCACTGCTGCCTATTGATTGCCTTTGGACACCCAAGTGAACGAAAATCACGCGCAAAAAACTGTCCCCCAACGTTATGTGAAAAATGTTGCTTTAGTTTTTCCAATCAATTGGCTTGTTAGTTGCCACGAAACAAGCCAACAACTGCTCAAGTGGCTCGCTCAGCAGCAGCAACAGCAGCAACAACAACAATGATTTCTAATACCCATTGCAAATGGGTAAATAGTGTATAATGTTTTCGGGCATATTGTAGCAGGCAGGCATCTTCGACCACAAGAAGTAAATGTATTCTAGGTAAGCATCGATAGCCGAGGCGATCTAGCCTTGGGCTTTGGTATATACACACATTGGTACGCCATATTTAATTGCTCCAAATTTCATAAAGATCGGACTACAAGCACCGAACTAATTGAATAATGCACTTCCCAAACACACAATCGTGTCTGTGTGTGAATGAATATTTGTGTTTTGTGCCTGTGAATACACATAGAAGGAATTTTGCACACTTTTATCCTCAGCTCGGCGCTGGAATCAGGGTATCTCTCAGTCGGGCATTGTTAACTTTTTGTTGTTTTTCGTTGCAGCTGCCTGCAGTGGAGAAGGTTAAGCACAGATTCGAAATGGCTGCTAATGGAATGGTATTTCATGATAATCCAATGAACCTGCTGACGTCAAACCGAACTTGGGCATGGGAATAAATTGAAAACAAATCAGCTTATTTCTCGAATCATTGAAAATTGAAGCTAGTAAGCTGCTTGCAGTCGGATTTTTTCAGGACAATGAAGGTAACTGAGAATTAAATATGAGTCAGTAAAAGATATTGAGATACAGAGAAATTTAAATGGAGACATGGAGATGGAGAGAGAGAAGACTGACAGAAAGAAAGAAATATGTAGAGAGAAAGGGAGAGAGAGAGAGAGAGAGAGAGAGAGAGAGAGAGAGAGAGAGAGAGAGAGATAGAGAGAGAGATAGAGAGATAGAGAGATAGAGAGAGATAGAGAGAGAGAGAGAGTCAGATTTAATAAGAAAGCAGTCAGAAAAATCAATTTATTAATCTATTTCACAGAGAGAGGGAGAGAGAGAGAGAGAGAGATTGAGAAAAGATATACATATGTATATATATATATATATATAAATATATATATTGAAAGAGAAATGATGGGTAACCGGAGGGAAAGAAAACATGAAAATCGACTAGAAAGGAGATATATAAATTGGAGAGTACCTGAATCAGAAGAATAGGGAGAGAGCAACTTTAAATTAAAGGAATAGGAGCGAGAGACATTATGAAAGGAAGCCAATTAGAGAGAAAGCTAGAAGAGAGAGAATTATTGGGAGGAAAAATGCAAGAAGGAACAAGTCACAGAGACATCGCAGTGCGCGAGTGAAAAAGAGAGAAAGACTGTAAGAGAGTGGCGGAGAGTATCATCTAATGGTTTATAGACTATGACATAGAGCAGCTTCTCTTTGACTCGAAATAGTCTGGTAACATGAATATGAGAGCAATAATGATGGCAACGATTATTGAAAGTCAAGAATGAGTGAAAGAGGTAGAGAGAGTATGAATAGACAAAATACAGACCGTATATCATATATAAAATTGCAAATAAATTAGTTATCCAAAAAAAAAGTAATTAAATTAAGTGGCCGCGACATAGAGCTCAATCTAGTGAGGTGTCTATTAAAAGTTATAATTAAACCTCAGCCCTGTCCTCACCTGTGAGGGCCAAGCTAACCTTGAAGCAGCCTGCCACACACATTAAATATGTATATATATATATATATATTTATGCATATACTTTTGTTCGATGCATGCGGCCTTTTGGCACGCCCACAGGCCGAAGCACTCAACGCCCTGCCGCAAACACTTGAGCAACACATCCTTTGGCCTTCCTTAGCCGCAACAGCAACAGCAACAGCAACAACAACTCGTCATCGTTATTAAATTATCTCTGATGCGATAATAACACACACTTAAGTTACTTGCCGTAGATTTTCCACCTCCCTCCGCCCCCACTCCTGTACTGTGCTATAAAAAGCCGCTGATTTTTCTATAGTTTATTCGAATGCAGTCGAGCTTGGCGCTGCTTTTGGACCTGACCCAAGTACTTGCCACACAGCCTGTAGAGAGACGCTTTTCAACTAAAGCACAGCCAGACCCCGCCCACCTCCGCCCATCGGCACTACCGCAAGTGGTGCTCTTAAGTTTCTGCTGATGGCAGCTGGCGGTAAGGTGCGGGGCGTGGCAGCTGCCGTAAAGGTTTTTTTCTCTGTTTTTTTTTTTTTGGCGCGCATTTAGCTTGAATAGTTTTTTACACTTGTTGTGGGGGGCTTCTTCTGCTTTTTTTTTTGACAAGCAATTCGTCATTGAAAATGAAAAAATAAATTCTATGAATTTTTTGATGCTTTAGAATAACATTTGAGTTATGACTTTGGGCCAGCAAAGATTGTGCGTAAAAACAAAACGAAGGTCGTGGCAAATAAAAGGTTTTAAGACATGGCTTTTGCGCTGATATTTCAGGTAAGCTCCTAGCTGGTATTCAAACAAAACTGCAAATCTATGCAAAAATTAATAAGTCATGTCTGAACAACAAACAACAAAAATGGAAGCCCTGTGACCCACATTGCACGAATGCATGCGGAAGTTTCTTGAATGGAATGTTGCAGCAGCCGCTAAAACTTGCCCCTAAACCCGCCCCCCCCCAACTCCCAGAGTGGAGGCTGCTCATTCATGAAAGCGCCAAGCGAGGCCATTGAACCGCCCTTTCAAATGGTGGTTAATAAGGGAGTTGTGCCCGCGCTCGTGTGGAGCTTGGGCCGCCCCTCAGGGGGAGGGGGCGGCGACTGGCAGCCGAAGCAACAGCTGCTCAGGTGGGGAACAACGAGAAGTGCGTCATTGTCGCCATTGTTGATAAACAAACCTGTAGCCGATGTTGTGGCAGCACGTGTGCGGTCTGCAGCTGGGTGCTAGCTGCCCCCTGATGGGGGTGGAAGGCTCTCGTTTGGGTTCAGTGCGCATGCGTCGATCCCACTCACATGTCAGCTGAGCGCTGCGCCGTGACGTCGCTATTGATTTTTACACGGCCCAAAGACGCGCATCGCTGAGCTGCATTTACCAAAAAAAAAAAAAAAAGAGAAGCACACGCACACCCAAAGAAAATGCATTAAATGAAGCTGTGAAAAATCGTAATAATAGCAATAATAGAAGAATATATTATTCATAGGCAACGCTCGGCAAGCAGGCAAAGGCGCCGGGCGCTGGCAACTTGGAAGCGTGGCCCAACATGATCAAACTGCGACCATATGTGCCCTCCAAGCGCATCGCCATACGGGACTCCTCAATTGATGAGGACATCAGCGATGATGTCGACGATGAGGTGTTCATCAAGGACGCCCGATCTGCAAAGGTGAGCAACACATTTACAATTTAAGTGCATAAATAATATATACTTTTTATGTATATCAAATAAGTGAATGTTATATGCAAGAAAATTAATTTTATTATATAAAAATTGTTCCTTAATTGACTTTCGCTTTTCGTGCTAGTTCCGGAAAACTGAAACTCTAAAGAACCTCTTTCTTCATTTGCATTTCCTCTTTTTTTATCTTTGTGCTTTAATACATTTTCACTGATAAATATATTTATGTACATATTTATTTGCATTTACTTATAAATATTTGTATCAGAAACGCTTTTCTGTGAATTTTATAGGCAAGAGAATTAATTTTTTTATATGTTCTTAAATGCAAGAGAATTAATTTTTTTTCTATGTTCTTAATTTAGTTTCGCTTTCCGTGCTAGTTCCGGAAAACTGAAACGCTAGAGAATTTTCCGAGTCTTCACTTGCATTTCCTCTTTTTTCATCTTTGTGCTTGAATATATTTTCACTTTCAGTTGTAGTTCCAGAAAGCTAAGGCTTGCTTTTCGCCTATTTTATATTTTGCAAACTTATTTTAAAATATGCCTACATTTTTTTCGAATTAAAATTATTAAATTTCACCAGTGACTAAATGTATGGGTTTTATCGTTTCGATTTAGTCATAAGTAGTGATAAATTAACTAAACAGGCATTGGCGAAATTGAGGCGAAATCAGTGTGAAATTGTTTTCGGGAATGCATAGAATTATATTTTGGCTGGTTTTGCAAGGAAATGAAGCGCAATAAAGTTCTAGTTGTGTATAAGAACTTTCGCCATGATTTTGTTGGGCGAAATTAAAACGAAATCACATTTCGGAACGCAGCGTTTACTTAACTAATTTGCAAATACTCATTACAGCGCAGCGAAGAGCAGGGCCTGAAGCGTCCTCTGATGGCGCCGCGACGCAAGCACAGCTCCGGCTCTGGAGGCAGCTCCACGCCGATCATGAAGCAGCACAAGCGAAGACGCTGTTGCCGCTGGTGTGAGCCCTTCTGCTATGGCCTTGCCGCGCTCACCGTGCTCTGTGCGCTGCTCAGTTTGGCGGCATTAATGCTAACGCTGTTCCCGCTGCCCGTGCAGCGCATCCATCACTGGTGGGGCGAGGATGCGCAGCTGGCGGCACTGTCCGCTGCGAGCAACAGCTATGGCAGCAGTCTGGGCAGTGAGTTTGTGCCGTGCACACAGATCAGCGTACAGCGACTGTGGACACGCAGCCTGGCCAGAATGAACAGTGAGAGTCCGTTGCGAGCGGCCGATCTGAATGGGGATGGTATCCGGGATGTCATCTTTGGCTATGGCGTCGACGACAACATACACTACGAGGGCATACCGCTGCCGCGCTGCAAGTCGGCCCAGCAGGGCGACGATGTGCCCTGCGAGGGTGGCGTCGTGGCGCTCAATGGACGCGATGGTTCCCTATTGTGGCAAACGTGGAGTGTGGCGAATGTGTTCTCGCTGCATTGCAATGCGGACATAGATCGAGATGGTGGCATCGATTGCCTGGCGGCGGGACGACTGGGCGTAAGTTTGGCCAGCTAATCCCCTCGCCAGCTTTTAATTAATATTTCGCATTTGCAGATGATCTTTGCCATTAATGGACGCACTGGTCAGGTCATCTGGAACTTTCACGAGCTGGAGGTGGAGACCAACTCGCCCATTGTCATGGATCTGTACACGATCAACGTGCTGCGCGACCTGGATGGCGATGAGGTGCCCGAACTGATATCCGCACACTTGGAGGAGCGCGAGGAGTCCAAGGCGGGCCACATAAAGCTCATCTCGGGCAAAACGGGCAAGGTGCTGCGCAGCATACCCACGCCGCATCGCGAGGAGATGTTTGTGCCCATACAGCTGCTGACCCAGGCCGACGGCACCGAGCTGCTGCTCATGCTGACCGGCGGACAGAATACGCCGGGCGGCATTTACAGTCTGCGGCTGCTCACGTTGATGGCGCACACCAGCGAGAAGCATTTCATCCCGCTTCATCAGCAGACGGGCTCGGGTCTGATGGTGCCTGCCGTGCTCAGCGATCTGAATGGCGATGGGATTTCGGATATCGTGGTGGCCGCTTTCAATAGCACCGTCTATGCCTACGATGGACACACCTATGGGATGCTCTGGAACTATACGTTCCCGGCCAGCGAATGTGTGAGCGCCATTGTGCCCGGGCACTTTGATCGCGACAATGTCACCGATTTTATGGTCAAGTATAATACGGGCCCAGGTTTTCCCGTCTACTACTACTCGCAGACAACGATACTGGACGGACGCACCGGGCAGCCGCTGCTCGATGCCATGATGACGGATGCGGGCGGCGCTAGCAGTTTACTTGGTGGCGTCTCCATCTCGCAAAGCTTTGGCGGCGATTTCTTTCTGCACTGGCAGCTGCAGTGCCGCAACAGGCCGAATGCCAGGGATGCCTACGAGTTTGTGCCGGACAGCGACATCATTTTGCAGGCACGGGCGGACACCTGTCGGCTGCGCTATAACGAGTCCATGGTGCTGAAGCTGTATGCCATTGCCCGGCACATTGAGCCGCCGGGCGCTGTGCTCTTCAGCACTGATGATCTGGAGGTGCATCTAAATCGCACACAGCGACCGGCGCCGGCGGGCAAACAGTCGCCGCTCAAGCATCCCAAGCTCCTCAAGAAGCTGCTGGCCAATCGGGAGCAACTGCTGAGGCAGGCCGCCACAGATGCAGCCGATCAGCAGCAGGAGCAGCCGCCTGGTCCGGTCAAGTACACTAAGCATCACAAGCATCCGCTGCCGGAGCTGTTGCCGGGGTCGGTGCCAGAGAACGAGCTGCCCAGCTTTGCTGGTGGTTACATCAAGGAGCCCTTCAAAGAATTTGTAAGTCTTAAGCATTAATCCAAAAAAGAAATCTTATCACATGCCTGTTCCACAATACACAGAAGGACTATGAGCCAGGGGCCGTGGAAAATCCCATGCGTTTGCCAGAGGAGTATGAGCTAGTGTACAATGACGAGCTGCCGCAGCTGCCAGAGCAAAACGAGCGCCCCATACATCTACGCAGCAAATATCCCAGCGGCAGCAATCGGGATGTACGCAGCGGCACACTAGAGTCGAGCAGCACCACCAGCAGCACCACACCCAGTAGCACCTCCACCAGCCAGCCGCTGTCTGCACAGTCTCCGCTCAGCCTGTGGGATCTGGAGCTGGACAATGAGGCGCAGGAGCAGGCAGTGGATGCAGCAGCTGCGGCAGCGGTAACCAGTTCCACAAGACAGTCGCAGTATCGCAGACGTAAGCGACAGCGACGCAATGAGCCAGCCACTGCCAGCAGCAGCAACAGTGCTTCCACTACCAGCAGCAATGCTGGCGAGGATTCTACAGCGACGCCAGTGGATGCACCAGCTGAAGACTGGTATTTGGCATCAATTTCGTCGACGGGCGTGCTGCTAAAGGCGCTGGGCAACGTCAGCTCCTCGCTGGACTTTGCCTTTGTGCTCAACATACGCGAATCCGAGGCGTATCCACCGTTGTTCTCGCCGCAGGATCTCAGCTGCGTCGAGGAGAAGATCAGCGCCTATAAAAGTGGGTAGCACTCGTTTATAATCAATATACATTTGTATTTATTTGATATTTATCCTGCAGGCTATACCGCCGACAATTTGCGCGTGCTGCGCAAGCAATTCCTCAAGCAGTGCCTGAGCGAGCGGCTCGTTGACGCGGATCCCGCGTTGCCCAAATACGAGGCACAGCTGATAATTACACGAATTGGCATTACGTGCACCTGCCGCACGCTGCAGCCGGGCGAGGTGTGCTCCGAGCTGGATCCAATTGAAGCACAACGCTGGACTGAGTTCATGGGCAATGATGGCAATGGCTATTATGCCAATTAAAACTAAGTCTATCCAACTAAAAACTCTTTCTCTACTACGACTATTGTAATTAATCGAATGTCATTTGTGTGTGTGGCTGTTTCTTTTAATTGTAACAGTATTTACATGTGTATTTGTGTATATTTTATGATTTTTTAAACTACAATTAAATATTTAAACTTATCGAAGGTGTTTGTATGCGCGCCGTAAGCACGCATAGATAAAAACAGGTGACAACTCTGCAGCATACGAATGACAAATATCGCAACGAAATATCGATATGTGTCGATACATTCCAGTCTTTCTGAAGGTATTAAGAACAATTTATCATATAAAATAAGATCAGTATTAATTAATCTTAAATGTTTTAAATAATTATAGCTAATTCAATGTAATATTTTCAGCTAAGTACGCCATGGATTGGTTCAAACAAATATCGATAGTTCAACATATCGATGCCTTTATGCATGTCTTGTTCAGCACTAAAAAGTCCAACTTTAAAACAACAATAAGAGCGCAGTAGCTGCCGAAATATTATTGTTAACTTAATGCTGCGCCCAACACACAGACAAGCAACATTATGGGCATTCTAGAGAAGATTGCGGAGATCGAACGCGAAATTGCGCGCACGCAAAAGAACAAAGGTGGGGTGACTGCAAGCACCGGCGTAGACAACGCGGCGTCGGAATTCGCAGTGCTGGCAATGGCATTGCCAGGTATCGGAATTTAGGGTTAGAATTCATTTGCCAATCTATTTTGCAGCCACTGAATACCATTTGGGCCTGCTGAAAGCCAAATTAGCCAAGTATCGCTCGCAACTGCTGGAGCCGTCGAAGAAGGGCGAGAAGGGCGAAGGATTCGATGTGCTCAAGAGCGGAGATGCGCGTGTGGCGCTCATTGGATTCCCCAGTGTGGGCAAATCCACCATGTTGTCCACACTGACCAAAACTGAATCGGAAGCAGGTAAGTAGGGCGTGGCACCAACAAGCCAAATAATTGACACCTACTCTCACATTTCATAGCCAACTACGAGTTCACCACGCTGACCTGCATACCCGGCGTGATTGAGTATCAGGGTGCAAATATACAGCTGCTCGATTTGCCGGGTATCATCGAGGGCGCCGCCCAGGGCAAGGGTCGTGGTCGTCAGGTCATTGCCGTGGCACGCACCGCTGACCTGGTGCTGATGATGCTGGATGCCACCAAGCCGAATGTCCATCGCGAACTGCTCGAACGTGAGCTGGAATCGGTGGGCATACGCCTGAACAAGCGCAAGCCTAATATTTACTTTAAGCAGAAAAAGGGCGGCGGCCTGAGCTTTAATTCCACCTGCGCGCTGACGCACTGCAGCGAGAAAATGGTGCAAATGATTCTTCACTCGTTTAAGATCTTCAATGCGGAAGTGCTGTTCCGCGAGGATTGCACAGAGGATGAATTCATTGATGTGGTCACGGCCAATCGTGTCTATCTACCTTGCCTTTATGTGTATAATAAGATTGATCAGATCTCCATAGAAGAGGTGGATCGGCTGGCGCGACAGCCGCACTCGATTGTGGTTAGCTGTAATATGAAACTTAATTTGGACTACATGCTGGAGGCGCTGTGGGAGGCCCTGCAGCTCATCAGGGTGTACACCAAAAAGCCCGGTGCCCCGCCAGATTTTGACGATGGCCTGATTCTGCGAAAGGCAAGTGGACGGGAAAATCGAAATGGAATAATTTATAATCTTATTTGTGTTCCCACAGGGCGTCAGTGTGGAGCATGTGTGCCATGCCATCCATCGAACGCTGGCCGCTCAATTCAAGTACGCGCTGGTCTGGGGCACGTCGACGAAATACTCGCCACAGCGCGTGGGCATAGCCCATGTCATGGCCGATGAGGATGTCATTCAGGTGGTCAAGAAGTAAGCTGCAACGCAGCTGCGTCTGTTAAGCCAGTTCCTGGCATCAATCGAGTTGAAATATATATTCTATGCTACCTACAACAATTTAAATGATTCTTGATGATCATCTTGGATGGCATCTCGTTTAATATACAATAATAAGTGCTGGCCGAGGGATTGGTGCTTAGGGCACAAACTAATCCAAAATGGAAAGCTGTATTTATCTTAAAACTTTAGAGAAAACATGTCTGGTCTGTTCCTCCGCCAAGCGTGAAAGCTTTTGTGAATTCGTTTATTTTTGCTCTAGTTGAGATATGTCATGGTTTATAAAAAAAAGAGGAAGTTTATACGTGTTCCACTTTGCTAAAGTCCTCTTGCAACGTCTAAGGGGCCATCAATTTTAGAAGTACTTGTAACCTAAATGAGAATGAGGCTTCAAATTGTTACGAGCGAAAGTTTTAACACACACGGAAAATGGGTGAATAACAATAACCGCTAGTTACTAACATATAAATTGACTCTCCTTACGACATAATCTTGTAAAATAACTTTATTGACCGCTCGATTTGAACGTAACAACTAAAACCTAAACGTGGTGCTCAAACATGCCGTTCGACTACCAATCCAGCCATCATTTAGAGGCAGCCGCATTGCTGGCCGTGGCCGCCGAAGCGGCTGCATGGCTCTTGTTCAGCGTGCTCATCGCCGAGATGTTGGAGAAGGGCGTCGGGCCGCTGCTGATGCGCTGCGGCTCCAATAGCTGCACGGCCGGATTGTCTATTTCGGCGAATACATTGGTGGCGTCGCGCATGCGATACCGCCGCAAATTCAAATAGTGCTCCTTCTGCTCCTCGACACGTTGATGCAGCTCGTGCAGGCGTCCGGCCAGCGAGATGAAGGACTCGTTTAGCTGGCGAAAGCCGCGCTTCAGATCATCCGGCGAAATGCTTTGCGGATTGGCCAGCGCATGCATGTGGCTCTCCGTGAGCAGAATTTGCTGACGGAAAGCAATCAGATCCTCCTCGTACTTGGCCACCAGGCACTGAAAGTACTGGAAGGGCGCGCTATTCTCGAACTGCAGTCCGGCGGGCGTATCCTGCGTGCGCTGCGCCATCTCCAGGGATTGAATTGCCTTGGCCGTTTCACTGCGCAGCTGCTTGATGTGCCGATTGTTGGCATCCACCGAATTGGCCACGTTCTGCAGCACCCAGCGCAGATTGGTTATCTCGTGACTCACATTGCTAAGCTTGGAGGTCGAGGTGCGTCCAATGTCCGAGGAAATGGTCTTTTGCTGCTTGATGTAGCTCTTCAGCGCATCCACGGTCTTGACTATCTCATCCGGCACCTGGGTCTCCTTGATCTGTAATAACAGGTGACGTATGCTGTAGCTGTTTTCTGATTTGGATCCCATTTTATCCGATACTCACCTTAATTCCATCCTGCTTGTTGTCACCCAGCTTGGGCTGCGTGGCGCTCACATCAATGCCGCCCAGGCCCACAAATGCAGGCGGCGCTGCGGTTGGTTGTGCGCCCATCGTCAGTGGCTTACCAAAGATGCCGCCGGTGCCCGCAGGCGCAAAGGTGTTGCTCCCGCCCAGGCGTAAATTCGCATTGAAAGGTTGCGCTGTGGCCGTTGTTGTGGTCGTATTGAAGTTCAGGCTGGCTGCGGTTGTGGCCTGCGGCTTGTTGAAGGAGAACGCGCCAACGCCTGCGCCCAGCGTGGCAGGCATGGCTGTCGACCCGAAGGCGGGTGGTGCTGTTGTCGGTGCGCTTGTCGTGGGCGTGGAGAAATTAAAGGAGGGCGCCACGGTGGCGGTAGCTGCGCCGAACGCGGGTGCAGCTGCGGGCGCGCCAAAGGCAGGCGCTGCTGTCGGTGGAGCACCAAAAGCAGATGTCGCTGCAGGCGCACCAAAGGCGGTCGCACCGGGAGGAGCGCCAACCGTGGGTGTAGCAATTGCTGTTCCAAAGGCGGGCGCTGCGTTGAATGCTCCAAAAGCAGGCGCTGCGCTGGCCGCACCAAAAGCTGACGCTGGGTTGGTCGCACCAAAAGCAGGCGCTGGGTTGGTCCCACCAAAAGCTGGCGTTGCACTGGCCGCACCAAAGGCGGGCGCAGATGTGGTATTGCCAAAGGAGGGCAGCGATAGACCCATACCCGCTGGAGCCGCTGCAGTCTGCGACCCGAAACTGAGCGTTGGCGCGGCACTAGCTGTTGCGGGCGCAAAACTGAAATTCGGCGCGGCAGCGCCCACCGCAGCACCCGCTGCTCCGGCCAGACTCGATGTGGCCGTGGCTGCTCCAAACGCAGGCGGCGGGGCGCTTGTGACTGGTCGCGCGCCAAAACTGAAACCGCCTGTTGCTGGAGCAGCGGCGCCAGCGCCCAGGCCGGCATTCGTTGTGGGTGTGCCGAACGAAAAGGACATCGTCTAAAGCGTTTTTATTTGCTTCTTAACCGAAAATTTGTTCTTTGCCACGGATGCGGAGCTGAATCGTTAACTTAAAAGCGGCACAAAATTTCACAATTAACAAGAAGCGCACACTAACAAATTTATCGATAAATGCTTTACATTTGGTTCCCAATTTTCAACTAGTTCAGTATGACATTTGAATCAGAATAGTACTATTCATTAATATTCGTAACGAGTTCCCAGTGGAATTGATAATCATCGATTAAAACAGGTATATTTAAGTTTAAGAACAGATTTTCCGAACCGTGTGCGTATTTCAGTTGCTCACAATAATTAAAAGAATTTTAATGAACCAAAACAGAAATGAACTGTAAAACAGTCTGGCAACATTTTGCTAGCAAGTGCTGCCACCTTTTGTATTAGTAGCATAAATATACGCTAGTGGCGCCACGGTGCGCCTTTTTACAGTTATTTTAGCTATCATGTGATCTTCAGTTCTTCAAAATTTTATTTGCACGCGTTTTTTTTTAAAGTAAATTGCAAAATAATGGCCGCTCAAGAAGAACAATATACAAAATATTTAAACGAGAATGGCATTTTGCCGCGATTGCTGCAAATACTGGAGCAATTAGTGAACATTGATCCGTTGCCAACGGACCCGCTAATGGAAATTCTGCACGCACTCGGCTGCCCCCTCATACCGCAGGCCCAAATGAAAGCGCTGGAGCGCAAAGTATCGCGGGCACAGGATGAGCTGCGCTATCTGCGACGCGTGCTAATCGAGCTGGGCGGCCAGGACGAGCTCTACGACAGCGACACTGACGAAAATGAGTATGTGGGCCATGTGGGCGAAATGGGCGCTGCGCCACTCTACACGCCGGATTCCGCCGACGAGCAGGAGGCCATGCAAGAGGAGCCCAGACGAACGCCGCAGCCACAGTACATTTTGGAGGCGTCTATTGCCATTAGGGAGGAGCAGCAGCCACAGCATGCCGCATACGAAGAGGAGCAGCCCTGCTGCAGCCGCTCCATACAAGCCAATGCGCAGCAGTTCTAGAGTTCAGCTTATGTATCGAGTACATATATATCCGCACTATATATCATATATCATACATATATAGAGCTTCATACTGTATAGTTGCATGCGCCGTGAGAGGAATTCACAGTTAACATTTATCAACATTTTGTTCAATTAATGCATTTTACAATCTGAATTAGATTAGACAACGCCAGATCGTTGCAGATTATGTAAACCTAGTATATAAACAATTACAAAATAAGCATCGAGTCCACGCTAGAACGTGGCGTATCACATAATTCCCAAAAGTTGCAAGTTTTTTAAATACGTTTTGTTAAGCGAATGCATTTTGAAAAACTATTAGAGAATTAAGTTAAAAGTCAACAATAGATTGTTGCACATTATGTAAAAGTAATACATATATATATATATATATATATATATGGCAGATCCTTGAACAATATGTAAGAGAATTACTGTAGCTGTAATAATGTGTAATGGTTGCTCGGAGACCTCGGCCTCTGGGATTGGTTATGAAATTCGCAACATTTCTGAAAATCCTACTTTGTCCAATTAAAGCTTATGAAAACTCTGTGGAGTAAGACATTTAGATTTAAAGCTGATAAATGTATAATGCTTATATCTGAATAATTTGTGACACTGTCTGAACTTTTGCATCACATATCTATACATACATATGTATATGTATGTATGTATGAAAAGAAAGCAGAGATTCTCGGCCACAGCTGGCTCTGGAAAAGAAAGAAAGGAGCCCAACTAATTCCAGCTTCAACGGAACACAATTATATGCAACTATTTTGTAGTTCGGTGGCAGCAAACTTATTTTCACAGTACATTTAAGACGTGTTTCATTGATTTTGCATCATATGGAAGACTTGACCCAGGCAAAGGCAAATTTTGTACGATGCCCTTGGGAAATCAATAAGTCGACAACTCGCATCGCATCATGTCCACAGTTTTAGTTGTTGCGTCCAAACAAAGCAGAGCAAAACATCGATTTAATTAACTCGAAACATGTCATCCGTCCGTCAGCTTGGACCGACTGCAAATATCATTTACTAAAACCCTTCATATGCAAATAACGTGTGGAATGTGACCGGAATTAGCAGCTGGTAACATAATGGATGCTGTGTACCAGCCTTTGGATCAATCGGAAGATTTCCCGATAAGCTCACAAGCGAATGCTGTGCCGAAAACCTATTGGAAATAGTGCAAAATGGACAATACGACGAGCTTGGAGTATTTAAAGTGGATATTATATATAGATTTACTTTAGCAAGTGCCAGTCAGAACTCAAAAGTGTCCTATAATGTGCTTAGAATTAAGTTAGGTGTCGCCAGGCTTGTACACTAAACAGTATTAAGTATGGGTAGATATATATAAACTATTTTAAAGTCATAATTAATTACGGCCTTGGGTGACCTGCGCGGTGAACCCCCTCGTGGGAGAAGGCCAAGGGTAAAGTGGCGCCGGATAGGTATAGCTGTAGCCAGGGAAGGCGATCTGGTCCTCGACAACCGCCAGAGTCAAGTCTCTATGCAGGGTTGAGTTCCTGACATACCATAGACAATCTGTGATTAGGCCTACAGCTTTATTTTGCATGACTTGCACTCTCTTACGTTGAGACTTGGCAGCAATTCCCCAGATCGGAAGGCCCGATAGTCTGAAAGTTAATCGCTGGTCGAAGAGCAATCCAAGATATTTAACGTAATTGCTCTGTGGGAACTTTTAAATTCTAATGTAATATCAACTAGAAACAGCTGTTTGCTTACTTGGGTGCTGCCACATCTCTGAAAAACCTTAAGTGTTGCACAACACTGACTTTTGATGACGTTTCAATTCCACTGTTTCATTGCCGTTTTCTTAAATTTTTATTTTAGTTTAAATATTAAAAGGCTGCTGAAACTTTATTAAAGGGCATAAAAACCGCGCTCAATTAGTCCATTTGTGTAGAACTAAAAAAAAAGCCACTTGTCGCTTTCCGACTATTATGCGACAACACCAAATATTTTGTTATGCTAATATAACATAACTTTTTATGCAAATATTGAAAGAGCCAAACAAAATATTTGGTATATGGTAAACTTAACGATGCGGCTTAGCAGACACGGAAAAAACAAAACGAATAACAACAACAAAGGTTTATACAATTTATTTGCCAGAGCCACAATAAATCCATCTAATCCGTGCTGAGCGGGGAGTTGGGCGTGGCAGGCGACAGCTGTCCGTCGCGTTGATAAATAAACTGCAGCCCGCGAGTTGATATACATAAATATTAGCTAGAAAAAAAGCTAAAATTGTGTGTGCTCTTAAATAAATAACATGTGCAGCAGGGGGCGTGGCAGTTGTTGGCAAATGTAGCGGCTGCTTTTAATTGCGTTCGTTTGGACTCTTTTTTTTTTACATTTATTTTGTATTTTTTTGTTACTCATTTTGACTTTAAATAATGGCTGCGGAAATTGCCATTTAACGGCAATTTTGTGGCTAAACAGCCAAAAAGAAAAAGAACAACAAAAGCGCCGCGCGATAATTGATTGAAACAAAATGCAGTCGCATTGGTTTACAAATTTCTCCATATTCCATTTTTTTTTTTGCAGTCGAGCTTTCCTCTTTTTTTCCTGGGCGCCCTAAGCCACGCACAAGCTGCAGCCTTTGCTGCATACTTCTGGGCGCTTAATCTGTGCGGCATGCCCAGGCAAAATCTGCTTTGCCTTTCTGCCCGATTGTCTGTCTGCATGGCTGTCTGTCTGTCTGCCTGGCGTAGCGTAAAACTTTAACCACGTAAAATACGAGCCCTCTGGGCGGCAGCCGCAACACAGCCAACCAAAAAAGCTAAAAAGAACAAAAAAAAAAAAAATATTGAAAGGAAACGCAGAAAACCACCCAAAATAAGCGAGCTGCAATCGCAGAGCAGTCGAAATGCATATAAAAACGGCTGCAATCCAATTGCCCGGCAGTGAGCGTTGCCAGACTGACACGAATTCCAGATGAGCTATGCGCACGAATTTTGGTTGCGGAGTGCAATGCAGATTTTAATGAGTTTAGCAGATATTTGTTTTGGATAGTGCTAAAATTGCGGAAATGCTTAAGTTATTTTTGAAAATTCTTAGAATTTGAAAGGTGCAAAATGTGCTTCTGATCTAAATGCTAAATGCAATCTACAAAATGAAGCTTGAGTTGTGCTAATAGTCGAAAACTATTGGAATTCATATTATTAATATCATAAAGTCTCTCTCTCTGAGACCTAAAATTCGCCTTCCTATGCGATTCTCACGATTTCAGGTAATGTTTAAGAGTCCAATTTTTGCTCTATTTTGCAAATACCAGAATAGAAGATTTGTGTAATTAATTATCTTAAATATGTATTTTACTTAGATATATAATTTTGCTTGATTTTGCAAGAATATATAGATTGCATTTGCATATTTTTATACTGATTTATATTCGTGATGCAGCTCGATATTCCGTGCAGCGACTGGCGCCACGACTTGTCCTGCCCCCTGTCCCCCGCCGGGTATCAACCGGAAATGGCAAAGCAAACGCAACAAAAAAGTAACCAAAAACGCAAAAAAAAAAAGCGAAAATAGGAGGGAAAATGAAAATGAATGAAAACAGAGCTGAACAGAGCAGAGCTCAGTGTCGGAACCCTGCAGGCCGGCGCTTCAATTTCATGTCGAGTAAATTTTAATTTACAGCTCTTTTGTGACCGCAGGTTTTGCCAACATGCGAGCCAAAAACTTTTATTTTTTTCGTCGTTGTTGTTGCTGCTGGTTACATTTTTTTTACTTCTCGTTGCTCGCATTTGATATATACATGACTTTTGGGCTATTTGGCCAGTTTGGCTTGTTGGCCCAATGATATATCCGTGGGCAGGCCATTTGCTGCAGGGCACACGCCCCAACCCCGTTTGCCATTAGTTTTAATGCCCGGAGGGGGCGGGATCGGAGGCGGGGGCTAATTGCCGCTGCCGCCAAACTCTAGACTATGCTTCATTAGCGCCCGCTGAAAACTCTATTAGCCAAATGAGGCGACGTGAAAAAAAAGAGCGGCGAAAAAGTTATTCGGAAAAACGCGTCCGAAAAACGTGCGACGCCTAAATAATGTACAACAATTTATGGCCGAATGCAAAACAAAAACAATCAAAATGCAATTAAAATGCATAATACGCACAAGAATAGTGGGGGTAGGGGGGCGTGGCCGAAAACTTTGCGCAGCTGCGCACAATAAAATCTATATATTTGTTTATTATTTACTTTTGTCAGCTTGCGCAAATTGCAGCACAATTTGAGCTAAAATATATCAATGTCTAACCCACACATATGCAGGCAGAAAAAAAAAAAAAAAAACGAGAACTAAGCGCATTTTATCATCTATTGTCATTTCTCATGTTGCTACAACAACAACAACAAAGGGCGAGGAAAAAGGGTTAACAATTTTTATGTGTCAACAAGAATAATTTGTGTCACGCAAAGCGAAACGAAAAACTTGGCTAAGAGATGACAAAACAAAAAAAGTGGCAAAGTGTCGTAAACAAAAGCAGGCAGCATATTAATAATGAAAACAGGACAACGACGACGACGGCAAACACACACACACACACACAGATACACACAACATGAATACAAACCAAACACACACGTCCAAGACAACAGCAAGGCAACAAAAATGTGTTGAGGAATCAACAAGCAGCTAGAAATTAATACCAGCACACACACACACGCATACACACACACACACACACACACACACACACACACACACACACACACACACACACACACACACACACACACACACACACACACACACACACACACACACACACACACACACACACACACACACACACACACACACACACACACACGTGGAGTCGGCCTTTATAGCATGCCACGCCTCCATAAAAACGACCGCCAGCTACGTGCAATGCTGTCAGACATGCTGTGTGTGTGTGTGTGTGTGTGTGCTACGTGCACGTGTCATAATCCTTTTGGCACATGCCACATTTTTCTCTTTTGTGCAACTTTTTTAAACTGAGAATCGCGCTCTAGGCACGAAATTCACAATTTTCACACTTCTCACACAATTGCAAAGTTTTCGCGTATAAATATCGTTGTCTGAAAGAATCTTTATTTTCTTATAAAGTATTGCTTTTTATTTATTATTTATTATTTATTTGAAAGAATTTCAGATACTTTAAAATAACGTCCAAATAATTATACCCTGAACCCATTGAAAATGGGGAAGAAGGGTATAATGTATTTGTGCAAAATGCAAATGTATGTAACAGGCAAAAGAAGGCATCTCCAACCCCATAAAGTATATATATTCTTTATCAGCAACACAAGCCGATCTAGAAATGTTTTTCTGTCTGTCCGTCCGTCCGTCCGTCTGTCCGAATGTATGAACGCAAGAATATCAAAACCTATAAGAGCTAGAGAAATTTTTAATCGGTTAAGAAACATATACGAAAATGTGTTTTTCCTGCCCACGTGTTTGCGTCAGCTAGCGCAAATTCCAAGAATTTCTGTATGCATGTACACACACACATTCATACGCGTCTGCTTCGAATTTTATCAACAGTATTGCAATTGCGATTTTATCGTTTTCTGTGCTGCTATTTTAATCCGTTTTTTTCTCATTGAGCATAAATAATTGCTGCGGCTGTTGGGTTGAGGCGGCGACAAGTAGCGCGGTCTGTTTCGCGTTAATGTGGCTCTAAAAATTCCTTAAGTAATTGAATAACAATCCAAAATTGAAATTATTTTATTTATTGTGTGAAAATAACAAAAAGCTGAAATTGAATCAATCACAATGTGAGCATGTTTAAGTAACTGTTTTGTTTTAGTAAATGTCACTTCACTTCACTTCACTTAAAGCCTGCCAATGTCGCAGCTAATCTATTTAAAGCTGACCTTTAACTTTGCCAGGGCCTGGGCAACAGCTCAAATATGCCCATTACCAGTTGCCCAGCAACAGCTGCCATTGTGATTGTCCGGTGTTTCTCATTAATCCAAATGAATAGGGCTTAGAGGCTATTTAGACGTTGTGCGGCTTCTGATTGCGTGGGCTGCCATATAGGCGGCAGTAGCAAATAGTAATTAGCACTGCGTATTCTTGGTAAGAACTATGAAAGCAGCTTCCGAGTGCTTAACTAAATAACATAACTAGTTGCGAATGCGGTCATTATTCTTGAATATTAAGAAATATACTATGTAGAAATACCTCTTTTTAGAGGGTAGACAGTAAAGATATAGAAAAGATGTAGATACAGATGCAGGTGCAAATACAGATACAGATACAGATACAGATACAGATACAGATACAGATACAGATACAGATACAGATACAGATACAGATACAGATACAGATACAGATACAGATACAGATACAGATACAGATACAGATACAGATACAGATACAGATACAGATACAGATACAGATACAGATACAGATACAGATACAGATACAGATACAGATACAGATACAGATACAGATACAGATACAGATACAGATACAGATACAGATACAGATACAGATACAGATACAGATACAGATACAGATACAGATACAGATACAGATACAGATACAGATACAGATACAGATACAGATACAGATACAGATACAGATACAGATACAGATACAGATACAGATACAGATACAGATACAGATACAGATACAGATACAGATACAGATACAGATACAGATACAGATACAGATACAGATACAGATACAGATACAGATACAGATACAGATACAGATACAGATACAGATACAGATACAGATACAGATACAGATACAGATACAGATACAGATACAGATACAGATACAGATACAGATACAGATACAGATACAGATACAGATACAGATACAGATACAGATACAGATACAGATACAGATACAGATACAGATACAGATACAGATACAGATACAGATACAGATACAGATACAGATACAGATACAGATACAGATACAGATACAGATACAGATACAGATACAGATACAGATACAGATACAGATACAGATACAGATACAGATACAGATACAGATACAGATACAGATACAGATACAGATACAGATACAGATACAGATACAGATACAGATACAGATACAGATACAGATACAGATACAGATACAGATACAGATACAGATACAGATACAGATACAGATACAGATAAAGTTAAAGTTAAAGATACATATAAAGATAGAGATACAGATACATAGATACATAGATACATATACTTAATAACGACTTGGAGCATAATTTCATTTGTAATATTTTGAATTCTCTACTTAAAGAATTTGGAATTTATAAGAGCAATATTTCAAAATTGATATTTCTGTATTGTTTTTAAAAGTAAATTCAAAAGTTCTCTCGAAACAGTTAAATATGTTATTAAAATGTATTATTAAGAAGAATCAGTTAACTTATCGACATTAAATTTTAAGAAATTAAAAATAGTATGCATGCATTTTTCATACATTTTCCCAAGCTTATACTCGTAAACAGTTTATTTTTGGTGAATTTTTGTTGGTCAATTTCACAAACACATTTTTTCTGAGTGTAGTAAAAGTTCGATTTGCCATTCAGGTAAAATGTTTAATCACTGTGGGCATATTACGCATACGCCGCGTGTCGCATAGCTGTCGAAATTGCTTAATGATGACCAGGGCAATTTCTATGAGATGAAAAGAAGCCCAGAAACTTGTTTTAATTGCAAAATGGCTACAGTTAAGGCCAAATAGCCAGTACTATGCCTGAAGGCATTAGCAGCACAGGCTTCTAATTATTTTGTAAATGCGGCCGCCCGCAGTGCTGCGCTTCATTAAAACGAAGTAGAAGAAGCAGAGGGAAAAAACCTCGCGCTGCTTTTACTGTTGCGGCGGCTGCGGCTACGACTGTCCCTGATGAATGACTTAATCACCCAGAAAAGCGGCACACAAATCAACAAGCAAACAACGCGTCGCCCAAACGCTTGTCACAGAAGTTTAACGAGCGCCCAATGGCCGGAGCAGCCAGGGCAGCGCCAGGTTCTCTACAGAAAAGCCACCCGACAACGCGAAGCGAACCCCTCGAAATTAATGGAGCGAATCAAACGAGCAAAAACCAGACGTAGCCCAGTTCCAGTTCCAGTTCCAGCTGCAGTTCCAGTGCCAATTGCCGCTTTTGGGTTAAAAATGGCAAGATTTGTGTGTGCCGCATACGAAATTAGCCGCGGCCCAGCGTCCGTCGTCCGGCGTTGCCAGACTGTAACAAACATTTTCGGTTTTTTTTTTTTTATTTTCCTTCTTAACGCTCATTAATTTTGCACTGGACCAACGCGACGGACGCGTCCAGTCGCGTCGTTATAGAGTTTGTTTTTAATTAAAGCCCAAGCGCGAATTGCAAAAATATGAACTTCCTGCGCGGGCGAGGAAAACATAAAACAAAGGAATGCAGTTTGGCGGCGTGTTAGGCAGGCAGATACCCTGCAAGATGTAGTTTGGAATGAGCACTCACTTGCATTTATACTATGTCCATTAATATAAACAAATGAGCTGTACTAGACTTGCAGATACCCTGTAATATGTTTTAAATGCTCCTTTACGATTGTATAAATGCAGAATTTATGGATATGTATTATATTAATGCATAACAAGTTTAAGTGAAGAGCTTGGACTCTCATGTTCTTAATGAATACAAATTTCTTAAGGAATATTCATAAATAAACATGTTCATGAGCTTAAACTAAATAGATTTCCTTCAACACAATAACTCAAACAATATGGGATTGTTTCTTGAATTTAACTTCCATTTTTGAAGTGATTATTAAGTTAATTTGACTGTACAAAGTTTTCACATTTCATAATTAAAATATTTTGGAATTCATTTTCGGAACTGGTCTCAACCAAATATTACTTACATAGGACCACCTCGTTGCGCTCTTATATTTGCAGGGTATAAGGGATTCGTTTCGCTTGAATAGCGGCCACTTCAGTGCCTTAAATTTATTTGGCTTTTTTTTCTCGGTTTGACTGCTTTAATTAAGCAAACGGCGCTGCCACCAAGTGGCTGAGGCCAAAGTCACAGACACTGCCGGCCATATATGCGAGGCATGCAAATTTGCTGTTAGCTCCCTCCAAGCCCTCTCCTCTTAGTTGAGCTACTGCTTTGGCGGCCCACACACAAAACTCGTTGAATTCGCATAAAATGTAATAATAATTTCGCAAAACGCGTTTTTAGTGGGGTTTTTCGGTCAAAAGCTGCTGTAAACGGAAACAGCTGTTTCCGCAGCAAGTGCCCTCCTCTAACCTCCCACCGACCATGCCCACAAGCCGCTGTTGCAGGTCTTCCTACACTCGACCCGCTGGCAATTTACTATTCATTTGAATTTTGGCTGCCGACTTTTGTGCTGTTTGCCACCGCACAGACCATAAAATGCAAAAGATTATGAAAAGTGCCGCTGCTGTGGATGTGGCTGCCACAGCCGCAGCCACTTCCTTAGCAAACACACATGCATACGAACATACATATTACATACTGGTGCCGCACAATAATACTAATAATAATAATGCAGGCAGCCGCTTGGCATATTGAGCTTATTCTGGCAAGAGTTAAGAGCTCTCAAATATATTTCGTGGTTTAAGGGAACACTTTTCAGAAATTCAGAATACACCGCGAGCTGTGAGCTATAACGACCAAATCTTTAATGATATGCGGTTATTTTTATTCATAATTAAAGCACTTTTATTTATTTATTAAGGATGAAGTTAGTGTAGATTTCTGTCTATTTATAAAATTACATATCTGGGCTAAAATTAGTTTAGTTAAAATGAAATTTATCTTTTCTTAATATTTTAATATTTAACAAGTCTTTGTATGCTTTTAAGTTTATAATATTTTACATACAAAAAAATAAAGCTAATATTAATGATATTATTAATTTGTTAATTAATTAATTTGTTTTTGGCATTTGTCAAATAATTTGTATTTTTGCTTGTTAAATAATATTTAACTGTTAAACTTTGAGCAGTCTGGCATCACCTATGAGCATTAAGTTGGCTGCGTCTCAGCCTTTGAGCGATCTGGCCGCCCAAATCAGAAGCTCTTTAGAATCGACTTTAAACATCAGTTAACCCAGACACAAATTTGCTGTAGTAGTCAGTTCTTAAAGATTTTCTCTGGAAATTTGTTTCGCTTCGAGGAAGCGCAGGCCAATCGTTAAGGAGTCTACTTTGTGTCTCATTTTGCCAGCGCACAGCCGCAATAAAAGTTTGGATGTGGGTTGCATTCGGCCCTATTTTAACTACCCGCAGCCTGTGTGTGGCAGTTGGCTTGTTTGCTTGTGATTGAACCTCGGCAACAATTTAAAGGCTTATAAAAGTTTAATGCATATTTTATACTGCATACTGGTTTTTACAGCATTATTGGTTTACAGCATATTGATTACAAATTGATGTTTATTGCATGTCTGATAAGCCAGCAGCCAACTAAATGAAAGGAGGCAAGCCCGAGGGTTGCCCGCCATCATTTGCATTTGTCACGCTCGTTAGAGTTTCCTAATTCCCATTAGTCGAACTGTAATGCGTAACTCGATATGTTATGGTATCCATGAGCATATATAGCAAAATTCTATTAAGATCGGACCATTATATCATATAGCCGCCATAGGAACGATCGGTCGAAAATTAGTTTTGTATGAAAAACATTTGTTGTCAGATATCTGACCAAATCTCGGCATTTATAGTTTACTAAGCTCCTCATATATAGCAAATCTATAGATCAGTTTACTATATCATATAGCGCCATAGGAACGATCGATCAAAAATAAGTTTTGTATGAAAAAACATTTCGTTCTTCAAGATATCTTAACCAAACTCGGCATTATGGTTTTATTATACCTCATATATAGCAAATCGAATCGGACCACTATATCATATTATTAAGTTCTGTATGGAGAATTTTGTTTTTCATGATTTTGCGATTAAACACGGCATTTAAAGATTCACTATGCTCCCTTCATTTTTGCTAAATCTTATTTACATCGGTTTTCATTAAAAGCCTTTTTTTTTGTTTATCAACATACCTTGACCAAACTCGGCCTTAACCATTTTCTCAGCATTAAAAGGTTGGGTCTGCAAGGGTATTAGGTCTTCGAAGATTAGTACATGAAAACGATAAAGTGGTTGGTAGTATTTGGAAAAAATGTCGGCATTATAGAATATATGTCAAAAAACCTTTATTGGTAGTGGTGTCGCGAATGGCATGACATATGAATTATTGTATATAAGGCATATGACTGTGGGGTGTTGACTTGGCGGCATAAGTCAATTATTTTTAATTGAAAAGAATAATAAAGTTTATTGAATGTATTAATAAAATAGTACATGAAATCAATAAGGTGGTTGGTAGCATTTGGAAAAAATGTCGGCATTATAGAATATATGTCAAAAAACCTTTAAAAGTAGTGGTGTGCGCACGGCATGTCATATGAAAAATGTTATGAATGATAATGAGAATATCGACATAAGTCTATTATGTTTAACTAAAAAAGAATACTGAAGCAATTTGAATGTGTTACTAAATTAAAACATGAAACAAATAAGGTGGTTGGTAGCATTGGGAAAAAATGTCGGCATTAGAGAATATGTGTCAATAAACCTTTATAGGGAGTGGTGTCGCGCAAGGCATGCCATATGAAAAAGTTTATATACGGCATATGACCATGGGAATTTGCCTTATCGACATAAGTCAATTATGTTTAACTTAAAAGAATACTGATGCTATTTGAATGTATTACTTAATTAAAACATGAAACAAATAAGGTGGTTGGTAGCATTGGGAAAAATGTCGGCATTAGAGAATATGTGTCAATAAACCTAAATAAGGAGTGGTGTCGCTCAAGGTATGGCATATGCAAAATGGTGAATACGGCAAGTTCATATGAGTGTGAGTTGTTGGGTTGCCGGCATGTGTCAATTATGTTTAATTAAAAAGATTAATGAAGTTATTTGAATGTTTTATTAAATTAGTATATGAAAACGATAAGGTGGTTGGTAGCATTTGGAAAATGGCTGCATTATAGCATATGTGTAATAAAACCTATATATGGAGTGGTGTCATGAAAGGCATGGCATATGAAATATTGTATATAAGGCATATGACTGTAGGGCATAAGTCAATTATGTATAATTGAAAAGAGTAATGAAGTTTATTGAATCTATTAATAAATTAGTACATGAAAACGATAAAGTGGCTGGTAGCATTTGGAAAAAAAGTCGGCATTATAGAATATATGTCAAAAAACCTTTAAAAGTAGTGGTGCTCGCGCACGGCATGTCATATGAAAAATGTTATGAATGATAATGATAACATGACTGTGGGTATTTTCCTTATCGACATAAGTCTATTATGTTTAACTAAAAAGAATACTGAAGCAATTTGCATGTGTTACTAAATTAAAACATTAAACAAATAAGGTGGTTGGTAGCATTTGGAAAAAATGTCGGCATTAGAGAATATGTGTCAATAAACCTTTATAGGGAGTGGTGTCGCGCATGGCATGTCATATGAAAAAGTTTATATACGGCATATGACTATGGGAATTTGCCTTATCGACATAAGTCAATTATGTTTAACTAAAAAGAATACTGAAGCAATTTGAATGTTTTACTAAATTTAAACATTAAATAAATAATGTGGTTGGTAGCATTTGGAAAATGGCTGCATTATAGCATATGTGTAATAAAACCTATATATGGAGTGGTGTCGCGAAAGGCATGGCATATGCAAAATGGTGTATACGGCAAGTTCATATGAGTGTGAGTTGTTGGCTTGCCGGCATGTGTCAATTATGTTTAATTAAAAAGATTAATGAAGTTATTTGAATGTTTTATTAAATTAGTATATGAAAACGATAAGGTGGTTGGTAGCATTTGGAAAATGGCTGCATTATAGCATATGTGTAATAAAACCTATATATGGAGTGGTGTCGCGAAAGGCATGGCATATGAAATATTGTATATAAGGCATATGACTGTAGGGCATAAGTCAATTATGTATAATTG
Source organism: Drosophila littoralis (assembly GCA_018903485.1). Taxonomy (NCBI): domain Eukaryota; kingdom Metazoa; phylum Arthropoda; class Insecta; order Diptera; family Drosophilidae; genus Drosophila; species Drosophila littoralis. Next base: position 479,572 of record JAEIGF010000368.1, on the reverse strand, counting down.
AAAAGAGTAATGAAGTTTATTGAGTCTATTAATAAATTAGTACATGAAAACGATAAAGTGGTTGGTAGCATTTGGAAAAAATGTTCGGCATTATAGAATATATGTCAAAAAACCTTTAAAAGTAGTGGTGTCGCGCACGGCATGTCATATGAAAAATGTTATGAATGATAATGATAATATGACTGTGGGTATTAGCCTTATCGACATAAGTCTATTATGTTTAACTAAAAAGAATACTGAAGCAATTTGAATGTGTTACTAAATTAAAACATTAAACAAATAAGGTGGTTGGTAGCATTTGGAAAAAATGTCGGCATTAGAGAATATGTGTCAATAAACTTAAATAAGGAGTGGTGTCGCTCAAGGTATGGCATATGCAAAATGGTGTATACGGCAAGTTCATATGAGTGTGAGTTGTTGGCTTGCCGGCATGTGTCAATTATGTTTAATTAAAAAGATTAATGAAGTTATTTTAATGTTTTATTAAATTAGTATATGAAATGATAAGGTAGTTGGTAGCATTTGGAAAAAAAGTCGGCATTATAGAATATGTGTCAAAAAACCTTTACAGGGAGTGGTGTCGCGAAAGGCATGACATATGAAATATTGTATATAAGGCATATGACTGTCTTGTGTTGACTTGGCGGCATAAGTCAATTATTTTTAATTGAAAAGAATAATGAAGTTTATTGAATCTATTAATAAATTAGTACATGAAAACGATAAAGTGATTGGTAGCATTTGGAAAAAATGTCAGCATTATAGAATATATGTCAATAAACCTAAATAAGGAGTGGTGTCGCTCAAGGTATGGCATATGCAAAATGGTGTATACGGCAAGTTCATATGAGTGTGAGTTGTTGGCTTGCCGGCATGTGTCAATTATGTTTAATTAAAAAGATTAATGAAGTTATTTGAATGTTTTATTAAATAAGTATATGAAAATGATAAGGTAGTTGGTAGCATTTGGAAAAAATGTCGGCATTATAGAATATATGTCAAAAAACCTTTATTGGCAAGGCATGTCATACGTAAAATGTTATGAATGATAATGATAATATGACTGTGGGTATTTGCCTTATCGACATAAGTCTATTATGTTTAACTAAAAAGAATACTGAAGCAATTTGAATGTGTTACTAAATTAAAACATTAAACAAATAAGGTGGTTGGTAGCATTTGGAAAAATGTCGGCATTAGAGAATATGTGTCAATAAACCTAAATAAGGAGTGGTGTCGCTCAAGGTATGGCATATGCAAAATGGTGTATACGGCAAGTTCATATGAGTGTAAGTTGTTGGCTTGCCGGCATGTGTCAATTATGTTTAATTAAAAAGAATAATGAAGTTTATTGAATGTATTAATAAAATAGTACATGAAATCAATAAGGTGATTGGTAGCATTTGGAAAAAATGTCGGCATTATAGAATATATGTCAAAAAACCTTTAAAAGTAGTGGTGTCGCGCACGGCATGTCATATGAAAAATGTTATGAATGATAATGATAATATGACTGTGGGTATTTGCCTTATCGACATAAGTCTATTATGTTTAACTAAAAAGAATACTGAAGCAATTTGAATGTGTTACTAAATTAAAACATGAAACAAATAAGGTGGTTGGTAGCGTTGGGAAAAAATGTCGGCATTAGAGAATATGTGTCAATAAACCTAAATAAGGAGTGGTGTCGCTCAAGGTATGGCATATGCAAAATAGTGTATACGGCAAGTTCATATGAGTGTGAGTTGTTGGCTTGCCGGCATGTGTCAATTATGTTTAATTAAAAAAGATTAATGAAGTTATTTGAATGTTTTATTAAATTAGTATATGAAAACGATAAGGTGGTTGGTAGCATTTGGAAAATGGCTGCATTATAGCATATGTGTAATAAAACCTATATATGGAGTGGTGTCATGAAAGGCATGGCATATGAAATATTGTATATAAGGCATATGACTGTAGGGCATAAGTCAATTATGTATAATTGAAAAGAGTAATGAAGTTTATTGAATCTATTAATAAATTAGTACATGAAAACGATAAAGTGGTTGGTAGCATTTGGAAAAAATGTCGGCATTGTAGAATATATGTCAAAAAACCTTTAAAAGTAGTGGTGTCGCGCACGGCATGTCATATGAAAAATGTTATGAATGATAATGATAATATGACTGTGGGTATTTGCCTTATCGACATAAGTCTATTATGTTTAACTAAAAAGAATACTGAAGCAATTTGAATGTGTTACTAAATTAAAACATTGAACAAATAAGGTGGTTGGTAGCATTTGGAAAAAATGTCGGCATTAGAGAATATGTGTTAATAAACCTAAATAAGGAGTGGTGTCGCTCAAGGTATGGCATATACAAAATGGTGTATACGGCAAGTTCATATGAGTGTGAGTTGTTGGCTTGCCGGCATGTGTCAATTATGTTTAATTAAAAAGATTAATGAAATTATTTGAATGTATTATTAAATTAGTATATGAAAATGATAAGGTAGTGGTAGCATTTGGAAAAAAAGTCGGCATTATAGAATATGTGTCAAAAAACCTTTATAGGGAGTGGTGTCGCGAAAGGCATGACATATGAAATATTGTATATAAGGCATATGACTGTGGGGTGTTGACTTGGCGGCTTAAGTCAATTATTTTTAATTGAAAAGAATAATGAAGTTTATTGAATCTATTAATAAATTAGTACATGAAAACGATAAAGTGGTTGGTAGCATTTGGAAAAAATGTCGGCATTGTAGAATATATGTCAAAAAACCTTTAAAAGTAGTGGTGTCGCGCACGGCATGTCATATGAAAAATGTTATGAATGATAATGATAATATGACTGTGGGTATTTGCCTTATCGACATAAGTCTATTATGTTTAACTAAAAAGAATACTGAAGCAATTTGAATGTGTTACTAAATTAAAACATGAAACAAATAAGGTGGTTGGTAGCATTGGGAAAAATGTCGGCATTAGAGAATATGTGTCAATAAACCTTTATAGGGAGTGGTGTCGCGAAAGGCATGACATATGAAATATTGTATATAAGGCATATGACTGTGGGGTGTTGACTTGGCGGCTTAAGTCAATTATTTTTAATTGAAAAGAATAATGAAGTTTATTGAATCTATTAATAAATTAGTACATGAAAACGATAAAGTGGTTGGTAGCATTTGGAAAAAATGTCGGCATTGTAGAATATATGTCAAAAAACCTTTAAAAGTAGTGGTGTCGCGCACGGCATGTCATATGAAAAATGTTATGAATGATAATGATAATATGACTGTGGGTATTTGCCTTATCGACATAAGTCTATTATGTTTAACTAAAAAGAATACTGAAGCAATTTGAATGTGTTACTAAATTAAAACATGAAACAAATAAGGTGGTTGGTAGCATTGGGAAAAAATGTCGGCATTAGAGAATATGTGTTAATAAACCTAAATAAGGAGTGGTGTCGCTCAAGGTATGGCATATACAAAATGGTGTATACGGCAAGTTCATATGAGTGTGAGTTGTTGGCTTGCCGGCATGTGTCAATTATGTTTAATTAAAAAGATTAATGAAATTATTTGAATGTATTATTAAATTAGTATATGAAAATGATAAGGTAGTGGTAGCATTTGGAAAAAAAGTCGGCATTATAGAATATGTGTCAAAAAACCTTTATAGGGAGTGGTGTCGCGAAAGGCATGACATATGAAATATTGTATATAAGGCATATGACTGTAGGGCATAAGTCAATTATTTTTAATTAAAAAGAATAATGAAGTTTATTGAATCTATAAATAAATTAGTACATGGAAACGATAAAGTGGTTGGTAGCATTTGGAAAAAATGTCGGCATTATAGAATATATGTCAAAAAACCTTTAAAAGTAGTGGTGTCGCGCACGGCATGTCATATGAAAAAATGTTATGAATGATAATGATAATATGACTGTGGGTATTTGCCTTATCGACATAAGTCTATTATGTTTAACTAAAAAGAATACTGAAGCAATTTTACTAAATTACTAAATTAAAACATGAAACAAATAAGGTGGTTGGTAGCATTGGGAAAAATGTCGGCATTAGAGAATATATGTCAATAAACCTTTATAGGGAGTGGTGTCGCGCAAGGCATGTCATATAAAAAAGTTTATATACGGCATATGACTATGGGAATTTGCCTTATCGACATAAGTCAATTATGTTTAACTTAAAAGAATACTGATGCCATTTGAATGTATTACTTAATTAAAACATGAAACAAATAAGGTGGTTGGTAGCATTGGGAAAAAATGTCGGCATTAGAGAATATGTGTTAATAAACCTAAATAAGGAGTGGTGTCGCTCAAGGTATGGCATATACAAAATGGTGTATACGGCAAGTTCATATGAGTGTGGAGTTGTTGGCTTGCCGGCATGTGTCAATTATGTTTAATTAAAAGATTAATGAAATTATTTGAATGTATTATTAAATTAGTATATGAAAATGATAAGGTAGTGGTAGCATTTGGAAAAAAAGTCGGCATTATAGAATATGTGTCAAAAAACCTTTATAGGGAGTGGTGTCGCGAAAGGCATGACATATGAAATATTGTATATAAGGCATATGACTGTAGGGCATAAGTCAATTATTTTTAATTAAAAAGAATAATGAAGTTTATTGAATCTATAAATAAATTAGTACATGGAAACGATAAAGTGGTTGGTAGCATTTGGAAAAATGTCGGCATTATAGAATATATGTCAAAAAACCTTTAAAAGTAGTGGTGTCGCGCACGGCATGTCATATGAAAAATGTTATGAATGATAATGATAATATGACTGTGTGTATTTGCCTTATCGACATAAGTCTATTATGTTTAACTAAAAGAATACTGAAGCAATTTTACTAAATTACTAAATTAAAACATGAAACAAATAAGGTGGTTGGTAGCATTGGGAAAAATGTCGGCATTAGAGAATATATGTCAATAAACCTTTATAGGGAGTGGTGTCGCGCAAGGCATGTCATATAAAAAAGTTTATATACGGCATATGACTATGGGAATTTGCCTTATCGACATAAGTCAATTATGTTTAACTTAAAGAATACTGATGCCATTTGAATGTATTACTTAATTAAAACATGAAACAAATAAGGTGGTTGGTAGCATTGGGAAAAATGTCGGCATTAGAGAATATGTGTCAATAAACCTAAAAAGGAGTGGTGTCGCTCAAGGTATGGCATATGCAAAATGGTGTATACGGCAAGTTCATATGAGTGTGAGTGGTTGGCTTGCCGGCATGTGTCAATTATGTTTAATTAAAAAGATTAATGAAGTTATTTGAATGTTTTATTAAATTAGTATATGAAAACGATAAGGTGGTTGGTAGCATTTGGAAAATGGCTGCATTATGGCATATGTGTAATAAAACCTATATATGGAGTGGTGTCAAATGAAAGGATGGCATATGAAATATTGTATATAAGGCATATGACTGTAGGGCATAAGTCAATTATGTATAATTGAAAAGAGTAATGAAGTTTATTGAATCTATTAATAAATTAGTACATGAAAACGATAAAGTGGTTGGTAGCATTTGGAAAAAATGTCGGCATTATAGAATATATGTCAAAAAACCTTTAAAAAGTAGTGGTGTCGCGCACGGCATGTCATATGAAAAATGTTATGAATGATAATGATAATATGACTGTGGGTATTTTCCTTATCGACATAAGTCTATTATGTTTAACTAAAAAGAATACTTAAGCAATTTGAATGTGTTACTAAATTAAAACATGAAACAAATAAGGTGGTTGGTAGCATTTGGAAAAAATGTCGGCATTAGAGAATATGTGTCAATAAACCTAAATAAGGAGTGGTGTCGCTCAAGGTATGGCATATGCAAAATGGTGTATACGGCAAGTTCATATGAGTGTGAGTTGTTGGCTTGCCGGCATGTGTCAATTATGTTTAATTAAAAAGATTAATGAAGTTATTTGAATGCTTTATTAAATTAGTATATGAAAATGATAAGGTAGTTGGTAGCATTTGGAAAATAAGTCGGCATTATAGAATATGTGTCAAAAAACCTTTATAGGGAGTGGTGTCGCGAAAGGCATGACATATGAAATATTGTATATAAGGCATATGACTGTGGGGTGTTGACTTGGCGGCATAAGTCAATTATTTTTAATTAAAAAGAATAATGAAGTTTATTGAATCTATTAATAAATTAGTACATGAAAACGATAAAGTGGTTGGTAGCATTTGGAAAAAATGTCGGCATTATAGAATATATGTCAAAAAACCATTATTGGTAGTGGTGTCGCGCAAGGCATGTCATACGAAAAATGTTGTGAATGATAATGATAATATGACTGTGGGTATTTTCCTTATCGACATAAGTCTATTATGTTTAACTAAAAAGAATACTGAAGCAATTTGAATGTGTTACTAAATTAAAACATTAAACAAATAAGGTGATTGGTAGCATTTGAAAAAATTGTCGGCATTAGAGAATATGTGTCAATAAACCTAAATAAGGAGTGCTGTCGCTCAAGCTATGGCATATGCAAAATGGTGTATACGGCAAGTTCATATGAGTGTGAGTTGTTGGCTTGCCGGCATGTGTCAATTATGTTTAATTAAAAAGATTAATGAAGTTATTTGAATGTTTTATTAAATTAGTATATGAAAATGATAAGGTAGTTGGTAGCATTTGGAAAAAAAGTCGGCATTATAGAATATGTGTCAAAAAACCTTTATAGGGAGTGGTGTCATGAAAGGCATGACATATGAAATATTGTATATAAGGCATATGACTGTCTTGTGTTGACTTGGCGGCATAAGTCAATTATTTTTAATTGAAAAGAATAATGAAGTTTATTGAATGTATTAATAAAATAGTACATGAAATCAATAAGGTGGTTGGTAGCATTTGGAAAAAATGGCGGCATTATAGAATATATGTCAAAAAACCTTTAAAAAGTAGTGGTGTCGCGCACGGCATGTCATATGAAAAATGTTATGAATGATAATGATAATATGACTGTGGGTATTTGCCTTATCGACATAAGTCTATTATGTTTAACTAAAAAGAATACTGAAGCAATTTGAATGTGTTACTAAATTAAAACATGAAACAAATAAGGTGGTTGGTAGCATTGGGAAAATGTCGGCATTAGAGAATATGTGTCAATAAACCTTTAAAAGTAGTGGTGTCACGCAAGGCATGTCATATGAAAAAATTTATATACGGCATATGACTATGGGAATTTGCCTTATCGACATAAGTCAATTATGTTTAACTTAAAAGAATACTGATCCTATTTGAATGTATTACTTAATTAAAACATGAAACAAATAAGGTGGTTGGTAGCATTGGGAAAAAATGTCGGCATTAGAGAATATGTGTCAATAAACCTAAATAAGGAGTGGTGTCGCTCAAGGTATGGCATATGCAAAATGGTGTATACGGCAAGTTCATATGAGTGTGAGTTGTTGGCTTGGCGGCATGTGTCAATTATGTTTAATTAAAAAGATTAATGAAGTTATTTGAATGTTTTATTAAATTAGTATATGAAAACGATAAGGTGGTTGGTAGCATTTGGAAAATGGCTGCATTATAGCATATGTGTAATAAAACCTATATATGGAGTGGTGTCGCGAAAGGCATGGCATATGAAATATTGTATATAAGGCATATGACTGTAGGGCATAAGTCAATTATGTATAATTAAAAAGATTAATGAAGTTATTTGCATGTATTATTAAATTAGTATATGAAAATGATAAGGTAGTTGGTAGCATTTGGAAAAAAAGTCGGCATTATAGAATATGTGTCAAAAAACCTTTATAGGGAGTGGTGTCGCGAAAGGCATGACATATGAAATATTGTATATAAGGCTGTAGGGGCATAAGTCAATTATTTTTAATTAAAAAGAATAATGAAGTTTATTGAATCTATTAATAAATTAGTACATGAAAACGATAAAGTGGTTGGTAGCATTTGGAAAAATGTCGGCATTATAGAATATATGTCAAAAAACCTTTAAAAGTAGTGGTGTCGCGCACGGCATGTCATATGAAAAATGTTATGAATGATAATGATAACATGACTGTGGGTATTTTCCTTATCGACATAAGTCTATTATGTTTAACTAAAAAGAATACTGAAGCAATTTGAATGTGTTACTAAATTAAAACATTAAACAAATAAGGTGGTTGGTAGCATTGGGAAAAATGTCGGCATTAGAGAATATGTGTCAATAAACCTTTATAGGGAGTGGTGTCGCGCAAGGCATGTCATATGAAAAAGTTTATATACGGCATATGACTATGGGAATTTGCCTTATCGACATAAGTCAATTATGTTTTACTTAAAAGAATACTGATGCTATTTGAATGTATTACTTAATTAAAACATGAAACAAATAAGGTGGTTGGTAGCATTGGGAAAAAATGTCGGCATTAGAGAATATGTGTCAATAAACCTAAATAAGGAGTGGTGTCGCTCAAGGTATGGCATATGCAAAATGGTGTATACGGCAAGTTCATATGAGTGTGAGTTGTTGGCTTGCCGGCATGTGTCAATTATGTTTAATTAAAAGATTAATGAAGTTATTTGAATGTTTTATTAAATTAGTATATGAAAACGATAAGGTGGTTGGTAGCATTTGGAAAATGGCTGCATTATAGCATATGTGTAATAAAACCTATATATGGAGTGGTGTCGCGAAAGGCATGGCATATGAAATATTGTATATAAGGCATATGACTGTAGGGCATAAGTCAATTATGTTTAATTAAAAAGATTAATGAAGTTATTTGAATGTATTATTAAATTAGTATATGAAAATGATAAGGTAGTTGGTAGCATTTGGAAAAAAAGTCGGCATTATAGAATATGTGTGGCATGACATATGAATGACATATGAAATATTGTATATAAGGCATATGACTGTGGGGTGTTGACTTGGCGGCATAAGTCAATTATTTTTAATAATAAGGAGTGGTGTCGCTCAAGGTATGGCATATGCAAAATGGTGTATACGGCAAGTTCATATGAGTGTGAGTTGTTGGCTTGCCGGCATGTGTCAATTATGTTGAATTAAAAAGATTAATGAAGTTATTTGAATGTTTTATTAAATTAGTATATGAAATTGATAAGGTAGTTGGTAGCATTTGGAAAATGGCTGCATTATAGAATATGTGTCAAAAAACCTTTATAGGGAGTGGTGTCGCGAAAGGCATGACATATGAAATATTGTATATAAGGCATATGACTGTCTTGTGTTGACTTGGCGGCATAAGTCAATTATTTTTAATTAAAAAGAATAAGGAAGTTTATTGAATCTATTAATAAATTAGTACATGAAAACGATAAAGTGGTTGGTAGCATTTGGAATAAATGTCGGCATTATAGAATATATGTCAAAAAACCTTTATTGGTAGTGGTGTCGCGCACGGCATGTCATATGAAAAATGTTATGAATGATAATGATAATATGACTGTGGGTATTTGCCTTATCGACATAAGTCTATTATGTTTAACTAAAAGAATACTGAAGCAATTTGAATGTGTTACTAAATTAAAACATGAAACAAATAAGGTGGTTGGTAGCATTGGGAAAAATGTCGGCATTAGAGAATATGTGTCAATAAACCTTTATAGGGAGTGGTGTCACGCAAGGCATGTCATATGAAAAAGTTTATATACGGCATATGACTATGGGAATTTGCCTTATCGACATGAGTCAATTATGTTTAACTTAAAAGAATACTGATGGTATTTGAATGTATTACTTAATTAAAACATGAAACAAATAAGGTGGTTGGTAGCATTGGGAAAAAAATGTCGGCATTAGAGAATATGTGTCAATAAACCTAAATAAGGAGTGGTGTCGCTCAAGGTATGGCATATGCAAAATGGTGTATAAGGCAAGTTCATATGAGTGTGAGTTGTTGGCTTGGCGGCATGTGTCAATTATGTTTAATTAAAAAGATTAATGAAGTTATTTGAATGTTTTTTTAAATTAGTATATGAAATTGATAAGGTGGTTGGTAGCATTTGGAAAATGGCTGCATTATAGCATATGTGTAATAAAACCTATATATGGAGTGGTGTCGCGAAAGGCATGGCATATGAAATATTGTATATAAGGCATATGACTGTAGGGCATAAGTCAATTATGTATAATTGAAAAGAGTAATGAAGTTTATTGAATCTATTAATAAATTAGTACATGAAAACGATAAAGTGGTTGGTAGCATTTGGAAAAAATGTCGGCATTATAGAATATATGTCAAAAAACCTTTAATAGTAGTGGTGTCGCGCACGGCATGTCATATGAAAAATGTTATGAATGATAATGATAATATGACTGTGGGTATATGCCTTATCGACATAAGTATATTATGTTTAACTAAAAAGAATACTGAAGCAATTTGAATGTGTTACTAAATTAAAACATTAAACAAATAAGGTGGTTGGTAGCATTTGGAAAAAATGTCGGCATTAGAGAATATGTGTCAATAAACCTAAATAAGGAGTGGTGTCGCTCAAGGTATGGCATATACAAAATGGTGTATACGGCAAGTTCATATGAGTGTGAGTTGTTGGCTTGCCGGCATGTGTCAATTATGTTTAATTAAAAAGATTAATGAAGTTATTTGAATGTTTTATTAAATTAGTATATGAACATAATAAGGTAGTTGGTAGCATTTGGAAAAAAAGTCGGCATTATAGAATATATGTCAAAAAACCTTTATTGGTAGTGGTGTCGCGCACGGCATGTCATATGAAAAATGTTATGAAGGATAATGATAATATGACTGTGGGTATTTGCCTTATCGACATAAGTCTATTATGTTTAACTAAAAAGAATACTGAAGCAATTTGAATGTGTTACTAAATTAAAACATGAAACAAATAAGGTGGTTGGTAGCATTGGGAAAAATGTCGGCATTAGAGAATATGTGTCAATAAACCTTTATAGGGAGTGGTGTCACGCAAGGCATGTCATATGAAAAGTTTATATACGGCATATGACTATGGGAATTTGCCTTATCGACATAAGTCAATTATGTTTAACTTAAAAGAATACTGATGGTATTTGAATGTATTACTTAATTAAAACATGAAACAAATAAGGTGGTTGGTAGCATTGGGAAAAAATGTCGGCATTAGAGAATATGTGTCAATAAACCTAAATAAGGAGTGGTGTCGCTCAAGGTATGGCATATGCAAAATGGTGTCTACGGCAAGTTCATATGAGTGTGAGTTGTTGGCTTGCCGGCATGTGTCAATTATGTTTAATTAAAAAGATTAATGAAGTTATTTGAATGTTTTATTAAATTAGTATATGAAAACGATAAGGTGGTTGGTAGCATTTGGAAAATGGCTGCATTATAGCATATGTGTAATAAAACCTATATATGGAGTGGTGTCGCGAAAGGCATGGCATATGAAATATTGTCTATAAGGCATATGACTGTAGGGCATAAGTCAATTATGTATAATTGAAAAGAGTAATGAAGTTTATTGAATCTATTAATAAATTAGTACATGAAAACGATAAAGTGGTTGGTAGCATTTGGAAAAAATGTCGGCATTATAGAATATATGTCAAAAAACCTTTAAAAGTAGTGGTGTCGCGCACGGCATGTCATATGAAAAATGTTATGAATGATAATGATAATATGACTGTGGGTATTTGCCTTATCGACATAAGTCTATTATGTTTAACTAAAAAGAATACTGAAGCAATTTGAATGTGTTACTAAATTAAAACATTAAACAAATAAGGTGGTTGGTAGCATTTGGAAAAAATGTCGGCATTAGAGAATATGTGTCAATAAACCTAAATAAGGAGTGGTGTCGCTCAAGGTATGGCATATACAAAATGGTGTATACGGCAAGTTCATATGAGTGTGAGTTGTTGGCTTGCCGGCATGTGTCAATTATGTTTAATTAAAAAGATTAATGAAGTTATTTGAATGTATTATTAAATTAGTATATGAACATGATAAGGTAGTTGGTAGCATTTGGAAAAAAGTCGGCATTATAGAATATGTGTCAAAAAACCTTTATAGGGAGTGGTGTCGCGAAAGGCATGACATATGAAATATTGTATATAAGGCATATGACTGTGGGGTGTTGACTTGGCGGCATAAGTCAATTATTTTTAATTAAAAGAATAATGAAGTTTATTGAATCTATTAATAAATTAGTACATGAAAACGATAAAGTGGTTGGTAGCATTTGGAAAAAATGTCGGCAATTTAGAATATATGTCAAAAAACCTTTATTGGTAGTGGTGTCGCGCAAGGCATGTCATATGAAAAATGTTATGAATGATAATGATAATATGACTGTGGGTATTTGCCTTATCGACATAAGTCTATTATGTTTAACTAAAAAAGAATACTGAAGCAATTTGAATGTGTTACTAAATTAAAACATGAAACAAATAAGGTGGTTGGTAGCATTGGGAAAAATGTCGGCATTAGAGAATATGTGTCAATAAACCTTTATAGGGAGTGGTGTCACGCAAGGCATGTCATATGAAAAAGTTTATGTACGGCATATGACTATGGGAATTTGCCTTATCGACATAAGTCAATTATGTTTAACTTAAAAGAATACTGATGGTATTTGAATGTATTACTTAATTAAAACATGAAACAAATAAGGTGGTTGGTAGCATTGGGAAAAAAATGTCGGCATTAGAGAATATGTGTCAATAAACCTAAATAAGGAGTGGTGTCGCTCAAGGTATGGCATATGCAAAATGGTGTATACGGCAAGTTCATATGAGTGTGAGTTGTTGGCTTGGCATGTGTCAATTATGTTTAATTAAAAGATTAATGAAGTTATTTGAATGTTTTATTAAATTAGTATATGAAATTGATAAGGTGGTTGGTAGCATTTGGAAAATGGCTGCATTATAGCATATGTGTAATAAAACCTATATATGGAGTGGTGTCATGAAAGGCATGGCATATGAAATATTGTATATAAGGCATATGACTGTAGGGCATAAGTCAATTATGTATAATTGAAAAGAGTAATGAGGTTTATTGAATCTATTAATAAATTAGTACATGAAAACGATAAAGTGGTTGGTAGCATTTGGAAAAAATGTGGGCATTATGGAATATATGTCAAAAAACCTTTAAAAGAAGTGGTGTCGCGCACGGCATGTCATATGAAAAATGTTATGAATGATAATGATAATATGACTGTGGGTATATGCCTTATCGACATAAGTCTATTATGTTTAACTAAAAGAATACTGAAGCAATTTGAATGTGTTACTAAATTAAAACATTAAACAAATAAGGTGGTTGGTAGCATTTGGAAAAAATGTCGGCATTAGAGAATATGTGTCAATAAACCTAAATAAGGAGTGGTGTCGCTCAAGGTATGGCATATACAAAATGGTGTATACGGCAAGTTCATATGAGTGTGAGTTGTTGGCTTGCCGGCATGTGTCAATTATGTTTAATTAAAAGATTAATGAAGTTATTTGAATGTTTTATTAAATTAGTATATGAACATGATAAGGTAGTTGGTAGCATTTGGAAAAAAAGTCGGCATTATAGAATATATGTCAAAAAACCTTTATTGGTAGTGGTGTCGCGCACGGCATGTCATATGAAAAATGTTATGAATGATAATGATAATATGACTGTGGGTATTTGCCTTATCGACATAAGTCTATTATGTTTAACTAAAAAAAGAATACTGAAGCAATTTGAATGTGTTACTAAATTAAAACATGAAACAAATAAGGTGGTTGGTAGCATTGGGAAAAATGTCGGCATTAGAGAATATGTGTCAATAAACCTTTATAGGGAGTGGTCACGCAAGGCATGTCATATGAAAAAGTTTATATACGGCATATGACTATGGGAATTTGCCTTATCGACATAAGTCAATTATGTTTAACTTAAAAGAATACTGATGGTATTTGAATGTATTACTTAATTAAAACATGAAACAAATAAGGTGGTTGGTAGCATTTGGAAAAAATGTCGGCATTAGAGAATATGTGTCAATAAACCTAAATAAGGAGTGGTGTCGCTCAAGGTATGGCATATGCAAAATGGTGTATACAAGTTCATATGAGTGTGAGTTGTTGGCTTGCGATGTGTCAATTATGTTTAATTAAAAAGATTAATGAAGTTATTTGAATGTTTTATTAAATTAGTATATGAAATTGATAAGGTGGTTGGTTGCGTTTGGAAAATGGCTGCATTACAGCATATGTGTAATAAAACCTATATATGGAGTGGTGTCGCGAAAGGCATGGCATATGAAATATTGTATATAAGGCATATGACTGTAGGGCATAAGTCAATTATGTATAATTGAAAAGAGTAATGAAGTTTATTGAATCTATTAATAAATTAGTACATGAAAACGATAAAGTGGTTGGTAGCATTTGGAAAAAATGTCGGCATTATAGAATATATGTCAAAAAACCTTTAAAAGTAGTGGTGTCGCGCACGGCATGTCATATGAAAAATGTTATGAATGATAATGATAATATGACTGTGGGTATTTGCCTTATCGACATAAGTCTATTATGTTTAACTAAAAGAATACTGAAGCAATTTGAATGTGTTACTAAATTAAAACATTAAACAAATAAGGTGGTTGGTAGCATTTGGAAAAAATGTCGGCATTAGAGAATATGTGTCAATAAACCTAAATAAGGAGTGGTGTCGCTCAAGGTATGGCATATACAAAATGGTGTATACGGCAAGTTCAGATGAGTGTGAGTTGTTGGCTTGCCGGCATGTGTCAATTATGTTTAATTAAAAAGATTAATGAAGTTATTTGAATGTTTTATTAAATTAGTATATGAACATGATAAGGTAGTTGGTAGCATTTGGAAAAAAAGTCGGCATTATAGAATATGTGTCAAAAAACCTTTATAGGGAGTGGTGTCGCGAAAGGCATGACATATGAAATATTGTATATAAGGCATATGACTGTGGGGTGTTGACTTGGCGGCATGAGTCAATTATTTTTAATTAAAAAGAATAATGAAGTTTATTGAATCTATTAATAAATTAGTACATGAAAACGATAAAGTGGTTGGTAGCATTTGGAAAAAATGTCGGCAATTTAGAATATATGTCAAAAAACCTTATTGGTAGTGGTGTCGCGCAAGGCATGTCATATGAAAAATGTTATGAATGATAATGATAATATGACTGTGGGTATTTTCCTTATCGACATAAGTCAATTATGTTTAACTAAAAGAATACTGAAGCAATTTGAATGTTTTTCTAAATTTAAACATTAAATAAATAATGTGGTTGGTAGCAGTTGGAAAAAATGTCGGCATTAGAGAATATGTGTCATTAAACCTATATATGGAGTGGTGTCGCTCATGGTATAGCATATGCAAAATTGTGTATACGGCAAATTCATATGAGTGTGAGTTGTTGGCTTGCCGGCATGTGTCAATTATGTTTAACTAAAAGATTAATGAAGTTATTTGAATGTTTTATTAAATTAGTATATGAAAATGATAAGGTAGTTGGTAGCATTTGGAAAAAAAAGTCGGCATTATAGAATATGTGTCAAAAACCTTTATAGGGAGTGGTGTCGCGAAAGGCATGGCATATGAAATATTGTATATAAGGGGTGTTGACTTGGCGGCATAAGTCAATTATTTTTAATTGAAAAGAATAATGAAGTTTATTGAATGTATTAATAAAATAGGACATGAAATCAATAAGGTGGTTGGTAGCATTTGGAAAAAATGTCGGCATTATAGAATATATGTCAAAAAACCTTTAATAGTAGTGGTGTCGCGCACGGCATGTCATATGAAAAGTTTTATGAATGATAATGATAATATGACTGTGGGTATTTGCCTTATCGACATAAGTCTATTATGTTTAACTAAAAAAGAATACTGAAGCAATTTGAATGTGTTACTAAATTAAAACATTAACCAAATAAGGTGGTTGGTAGCATTTGAAAAAAATGTCGGCATTAGAGAATATGTGTCAATAAACCTAAATAAGGAGTGGTGTCGCTCAAGGTATGGCATATGCAAAATGGTGTATACGGCAAGTTCATATGAGTGTGAGTTGTTGGTTTGCCGGAATGTGTCAATTATGTTTAATTCAAAAGATTAATGAAGTTATTTAAATGTTTTATTAAATTAGTATATGAAAATGACAAGGTAGTTGGTAGCATTTGGAAAAAAAGTCGGCATTATAGAATATGTGTCAAAAAACCTTTATAGGGAGTGGTGTCATGAGAGGCATGACATATGAAATATTGTATATAAGGCATATGACTGTCTTGTGTTGACTTGGCGGCATAAGTCAATTATGTATAATTGAAAAGAGTAATGAAGTTTATTGAATCTATTAATAAATTAGTACATGAAAACAATAAAGTGGTTGGTAGCATTTGGAAAAAATGTCGGCATTATAGAATATATGTCAAAAAACCTTTAAAAGTAGTGGTGTCGCGCACGGCATGTCACATGAAAAATGTTATGAATGATAATGAGAATATCGATATAAGTCTATTATGTTTAACTAAAAAGAATACTGAAGCAATTTGAATGTGTTACTAAATTAAAACATTAAACAAATAAGGTGGTTGGTAGCATTTGGAAAAAATGTCGGCATTAGAGAATATGTGTCAATAAACCTAAATAAGGAGTGGTGTCGCTCAAGGTATGGCATATACAAAATGGTGTATACGGCAAGTTCATATGAGTGTGAGTTGTTGGCTTGCCGGCATGTGTCAATTATGTTTAATTAAAAAGATTAATGAAGTTATTTGAATGTATTATTAAATTAGTATATGAACATGATAAGGTAGTTGGTAGCATTTGGAAAAAAAGTCGGCATTATAGAATATGTGTCAAAAAACCTTTATAGGGAGTGGTGTCGCGAAAGGCATGACATATGAAATATTGTATATAAGGCATATGACTGTGGGGTGTTGACTTGGCGGCATAAGTCAATTATTTTTAATTAAAAAGAATAATGAAGTTTATTGAATCTATTAATAAATTAGTACATGAAAACGATAAAGTGGTTGGTAGCATTTGGAAAAAATGTCGGCAATTTAGAATATATGTCAAAAAACCTTTATTGGTAGTGGTGTCGCGCAAGGCATGTCATATGAAAAATGTTATGAATGATAATGATAATATGACTGTGGGTATTTGCCTTATCGACATAAGTCTATTATGTTTAACTAAAAAGAATACTGAAGCAATTTGAATGTGTTACTAAATTAAAACATGAAACAAATAAGGTGGTTGGTAGCATTGGGAAAAATGTCGGCATTAGAGAATATGTGTCAATAAACCTTTATAGGGAGTGGTGTCACGCAAGGCATGTCATATGAAAAAGTTTATATACGGCATATGACTATGGGAATTTGCCTTATCGACATAAGTCAATTATGTTTAACTTAAAAGAATACTGATGGTATTTGAATGTATTACTTAATTAAAACATGAAACAAATAAGGTGGTTGGTAGCATTGGGAAAAAATGTCGGCATTAGAGAATATGTGTCAATAAACCTAAATAAGGAGTGGTGTCGCTCAAGGTATGGCATATGCAAAATGGTGTATACGGCAAGTTCATATGAGTGTGAGTTGTTGGCTTGGCGGCATGTGTCAATTATGTTTAATTAAAAAGATTAATGAAGTTATTTGAATGTTTTATTAAATTAGTATATGAAATTGATATGGTGGTTGGTAGCATTTGGAAAATGGCTGCATTATAGCATATGTGTAATAAAACCTATATATGGAGTGGTGTCGCGAAAGGCATGGCATATGAAATATTGTATATAAGGCATATGACTGTAGGGCATAAGTCAATTATGTATAATTGAAAAGAGTAATGAGGTTTATTGAATCTATTAATAAATTAGTACATGAAAACGATAAAGTGGTTGGTAGCATTTGGAAAAAATGTCGGCATTATAGAATATATGTCAAAAAACCTTTAAAAGAAGTGGTGTCGCGCACGGCATGTCATATGAAAAATGTTATGAATGGTAATGATAATATGACTGTGGGTATATGCCTTATCGACATAAGTCTATTATGTTTAACTAAAAAGAATACCGAAGCAATTTGAATGTGTTACTAAATTAAAACATTAAACAAATAAGGTGGTTGGTAGCATTTGGAAAAAATGTCGGCATTAGAGAATATGTGTCAATAAACCTAAATAAGGAGTGGTGTCGCTCAAGGTATGGCATATACAAAATGGTGTATACGGCAAGTTCATATGAGTGTGAGTTGTTGGCTTGCCGGCATGTGTCAATTATGTTTAATTAAAAAGATTAATGAAGTTATTTGAATGTTTTATTAAATTAGTATATGAACATGATAAGGTAGTTGGTAGCATTTGGAAAAAAAGTCGGCATTATAGAATATATGTCAAAAAACCTTTATTGGTAGTGGTGTCGCGCACGGCATGTCATATGAAAAATGTTATGAATGATAATGATAATATGACTGTGGGTATTTGCCTTATCGACATAAGTCTATTATGTTTAACTAAAAGAATACTGAAGCAATTTGAATGTGTTACTAAATTAAAACATGAAACAAATAAGGTGGTTGGTAGCATTGGGAAAAATGTCGGCATTAGAGAATATGTGTCAATAAACCTTTATAGGGAGTGGTGTCACGCAAGGCATGTCATATGAAAAAGTTTATATACGGCATATGACTATGGGAATTTGCCTTATCGACATAAGTCAATTATGTTTAACTTAAAAGAATACTGATGGTATTTGAATGTATTACTTAATTAAAACATGAAACAAATAAGGTGGTTGGTAGCATTGGGAAAAAAATGTCGGCATTAGAGAATATGTGTCAATAAACCTAAATAAGGAGTGGTGTCGCTCAAGGTATGGCATATGCAAAATGGTGTATACGGCAAGTTCATATGAGTGTGAGTTGTTGGCTTGCCGGCATGTGTCAATTATGTTTAATTAAAAAGATTAATGAAGTTATTTGAATGTTTTATTAAATTAGTATATGAACATGATAAGGTAGTTGGTAGCATTTGGAAAAAAAGTCGGCATTATAGAATATGTGTCAAAAAACCTTTATAGGGAGTGGTGTCGCGAAAGGCATGACATATGAAATATTGTATATAAGGCATATGACTGTGGGGTGTTGACTTGGCGGCATAAGTCAATTATTTTTAATTAAAAAGAATAATGAAGTTTATTGAATCTATTAATAAATTAGTACATGAAAACGATAAAGTGGTTGGTAGCATTTGGAAAAAATGTCGGCAATTTAGAATATATGTCAAAAACCTTTATTGGTAGTGGTGTCGCGCAAGGCATGTCATATGAAAATGTTATGAATGATAATGATAATATGACTGTGGGTATTTTCCTTATCGACATAAGTCAATTATGTTTAACTAAAAAGAATACTGAAGCAATTTGAATGTTTTACTAAATTTAAACATTAAATAAATAATGTGGTTGGTAGCAGTTGGAAAAAATGTCGGCATTAGAGAATATGTGTCATTAAACCTATATATGGAGTGGTGTCGCTCATGGTATAGCATATGCAAAATTGTGTATACGGCAAATTCATATGAGTGTGAGTTGTTGGCTTGCCGGCATGTGTCAATTATGTTTAACTAAAAAGATTAATGAAGTTATTTGAATGTTTTATTAAATTAGTATATGAAAATGATAAGGTAGTTGGTAGCATTTGGAAAAAAAAGTCGGCATTATAGAATATGTGTCAAAAAACCTTTATAGGGAGTGGTGTCGCGAGAGGCATGGCATATGAAATATTGTATATAAGGGATGTTGACTTGGCGGCATAAGTCAATTATTTTTAATTGAAAAGAATAATGAAGTTTATTGAATGTATTAATAAAATAGTACATGAAATCAATAAGGTGGTTGGTAGCATTTGGAAAAAATGTCGGCATTATAGAATATATGTCAAAAAAACCTTTAATAGTAGTGGTGTCGCGCACGGCATGTCATATGAAAAGTTTTATGAATGATAATGATAATATGACTGTGGGTATTTGCCTTATCGACATAAGTCTGTTATGTTTAACTAAAAAGAATACTGAAGCAATTTGAATGTGTTACTAAATTAAAACATGAAACAAATAAGGTGGTTGGTAGCATTGGGAAAAATGTCGGCATTAGAGAATATGTGTCAATAAACCTCTATAGGGAGTGGTGTCGCGCAAGGCATGTCATATGAAAAAGTTTATATACGGCATATGACTATGGGAATTTGCCTTATCAACATAAGTCAATAATGTTTAACTTAAAAGAATACTGATGCTATTTGAATGTATTACTTAATTAAAACATGAAACAAATAAGGTGGTTGGTAGCATTGGGAAAAATGTTGGCATTAGAAAATATGTGTCAATAAACCTTTATAGTGAGTGGTGTCGCGCAAGGCATGTCATATGAAAAAGTTTATATACGGCATATGACTATGGGAATTTGCCTTATCGACATAAGTCAATTATGTTTAACTTAAAAGAATACTGATGCTATTTGAATGTATTACTTAATTAAAACATGAAACAAATAAGGTGGTTGGTAGCATTTGGAAAAAAAGTCGGCATTATAGAATATGTGTCAAAAAACCTTTATAGGGAGTGGTGTCACGAAAGGCATGACATATGAAATATTGTATATAAGGCATATGACTGTGGGGTGTTGACTTGGCGGCATAAGTCAATTATTTTTAATTGAAAAGAATAATGAAGTTTATTGAATGTATTAATAAAATAGTACATGAAATCAATAAGGTGGTTGGTAGCATTTGGAAAAAATGTCGGCATTATAGAATATATGTCAAAAAACCTTTAAAAGTAGTGGTGTCGCGCACGGCATGTCATATGAAAAATGTTATGAATGATAATGAGAATATCGATATAAGTCTATTATGTTTAACTAAAAGAATACTGAAGCAATTTGAATGTGTTACTAAATTAAAACATGAAACAAATAAGGTGGTTGGTAGCATTGGGAAAAATGTCGGCATTAGAAAATATGTGTCAATAAACCTTTATAGTGAGTGGTGTCGCGCAAGGCATGTCATATGAAAAAGTTTATATACGGCATATGACTATGGGACTTTGCCTTATCGACATAAGTCAATTATGTTTAACTTAAAAGAACACTGATGCTATTTGAATGTTTTACTAAATTTAAACATTAAATAAATAATGTGGTTGGTAGCATTTGGAAAAAATGTCGGCATTAGAGAATATGTGTCATTAAACCTATATATGGAGTGGTGTCGCTCATGGTATGGCATATGCAAAATTGTGTATACGGCAAATTCTTATGAGTGTGAGTTGTTGGCTTGCCGGCATGTGTCAATTATGTTTAATTAAAAAAGATTAATGAAGTTATTTGAATGTTTTATTAAATTAGTATATGAAAACGATAAAGTGGTTGGTAGCATTTGGAAAAAATTTCGGCATTATAGAATATATGTCAAAAAACCTTTAAAAGTAGTGGTGTCGCGCACGGCATGTCACATGAAAAATGTTATGAATGATAATGAGAATATCGATATAAGTCTATTATGTTTAACTAAAAAGAATACTGAAGCAATTTGAATGTATTACTTAATTAAAACATGAAACAAATAAGGTGGTTGGTAGCATTGGGAAAAAATGTCGGCATTAGAGAATATGTGTCAATAAACCTAAATAAGGAGTGGTGTCGCTCAAGGTATGGCATATGCAAAATGGTGTATACGGCAAATTCTTATGAGTGTGAGTTGTTGGCTTGCCGGCATGTGTCAATTATGTTTAATTAAAAAGATTAATGAAGTTATTTGAATGTTTTATTAAATTAGTAAATGAAATTGATAAGGTAGTTGGTAGCATTTGGAAAATGGCTGCATTATAGAATATGTGTCAAAAAACCTTTATAGGGAGTGGTGTCGCGAAAGGCATGACATATGAAATATTGTATATAAGGCATATGACTTTCTTGTGTTGACTTGGCGGCATAAGTCAATTATTTTTAATTAAAAAGAATAATGAAGTTTATTGAATCTATTAATAAATTAGTACATGAAAACGATAAAGTGGTTGGTAGCATTTGGAAAAAATGTCGGCATTATAGAATATATGTCAAAAAACCTTTATTGGTAGTGGTGTCGCGCACGGAATGTCATATGAAAAATGTTATGAATGATAATGATAATATGACTGTGGGTATTTGCCTTATCGACATAAGTCTATTATGTTTAACTAAAAAGAATACTGAAGCAATTTGAATGTGTTACTAAATTAAAACATGAAACAAATAAGGTGGTTGGTAGCATTGGGAAAAATGTCGGCATTAGAGAATATGTGTCAATAAACCTTTATAGGGAGTGGTGTCACGCAAGGCATGTCATATGAAAAGTTTATATACGGCATATGACTATGGAATTTGCCTTATCGACATAAGTCAATTATGTTTAACTTAAAAGAATACTGATGGTATTTGAATGTATTACTTAATTAAAACATGAAACAAATAAGGTGGTTGGTAGCATTGGGAAAAAATGTCGGCATTAGAGAATATGTGTCAATAAACCTAAATAAGGAGTGGTGTCGCTCAAGGTATGGCATATGCAAAATGGTGTATACGGCAAGTTCATATGAGTGTGAGTTGTTGGCTTGGCGGCATGTGTCAATTATGTTTAATTAAAAAGATTAATGAAGTTATTTGAATGTTTTATTAAATTAGTATATGAAATTGATAAGGTGGTTGGTAGCATTTGGAAAATGGCTGCATTATAGCATATGTGTAATAAAACCTATATATGGAGTGGTGTCGCGAAAGGCATGGCATATGAAATATTGTATATAAGGCATATGACTGTAGGGCATAAGTCAATTATGTATAATTGAAAAGAGTAATGAAGTTTATTGAATCTATTAATAAATTAGTACATGAAAACGATAAAGTGGTTGGTAGCATTTGGAAAAAATGTCGGCATTATAGAATATATGTCAAAAAACCTTTAAAAGTAGTGGTGTCGCGCACGGCATGTCATATGAAAAATGTTATGAATGATAATGATAATATGACTGTGGGTATATGCCTTATCGACATAAGTCTATTATGTTTAACTAAAAAGAATACTGAAGCAATTTGAATGTGTTACTAAATTAAAACATTAAACAAATAAGGTGGTTGGTAGCATTTGGAAAAAATGTCGGCATTAGAGAATATGTGTCAATAAACCTAAATAAGGAGTGGTGTCGCTCAAGGTATGGCATATACAAAATGGTGTATACGGCAAGTTCATATGAGTGTGAGTTGTTGGCTTGCCGGCATGTGTCAATTATGTTTAATTAAAAAGATTAATGAAGTTATTTGAATGTTTTATTAAATTAGTATATGAACATGATAAGGTAGTTGGTAGCATTTGGAAAAAAAGTCGGCATTATAGAATATATGTCAAAAAACCTTTATTGGTAGTGGTGGCGCACGGCATGTCATATGAAAAATGTTATGAATGATAATGATAATATGACTGTGGGTATTTGCCTTATCGACATAAGTCTATTATGTTTAACTAAAAAGAATACTGAAGCAATTTGAATGTGTTACTAAATTAAAACATGAAACAAATAAGGTGGTTGGTAGCATTGGGAAAAATGTCGGCATTAGAGAATATGTGTCAATAAACCTTTATAGGGAGTGGTGTCACGCAAGGCATGTCATATGAAAAAGTTTATATACGGCATATGACTATGGGAATTTGCCTTATCGACATAAGTCAATTATGTTTAACTTAAAAGAATACTGATGGTATTTGAATGTATTACTTAATTAAAACATGAAACAAATAAGGTGGTTGGTAGCATTGGGAAAAATGTCGGCATTAGAGAATATGTGTCAATAAACCTAAATAAGGAGTGGTGTCGCTCAAGGTATGGCATATGCAAAATGGTGTATACGGCAAGTTCATATGAGTGTGAGTTGTTGGCTTGCCGGCATGTGTCAATTATGTTTAATTAAAAAGATTAATGAAGTTATTTGAATGTTTTATTAAATTAGTATATGAAATTGATAAGGTGGTTGGTAGCGTTTGGAAAATGGCTGCATTATAGCATATGTGTAATAAAACCTATATATGGAGTGGTGTCACGAAAGGCATGGCATATGAAATATTGTATATAAGGCATAGGACTGTAGGGCATAAGTCAATTATGTATAATTGAAAAGAGTAATGAAGTTTATTGAATCTATTAATAAATTAGTACATGAAAACGATAAAGTGGTTGGTAGCATTTGGAAAAAATGTCGGCATTATAGAATATATGTCAAAAAACCTTTAAAAGTAGTGGTGTCGCGCACGGCATGTCATATGAAAAATGTTATGAATGATAATGATAATATGACTGTGGGTATTTGCCTTATCGACATAAGTCTATTATGTTTAACTAAAAGAATACTGAAGCAATTTGAATGTGTTACTAAATTAAAACATTAAACAAATAAGGTGGTTGGTAGCATTTGGAAAAAATGTCGGCATTAGAGAATATGTGTCAATAAACCTAAATAAGGAGTGGTGTCGCTCAAGGTATGGCATATACAAAATGGTGTATACGGCCAGTTCATATGAGTATGAGTTGTTGGCTTGCCGGCATGTGTCAATTATGTTTAATTAAAAAGATTAATGAAGTTATTTGAATGTTTTATTAAATTAGTATATGAACATGATAAGGTAGTTGGTAGCATTTGGAAAAAAAGTCGGCATTATAGAATATGTGTCAAAAAACCTTTATAGGGAGTGGTGTCGCGAAAGGCATGACATATGAAAAAGTTTATATACGGCATATGACTATGGGAATTTGCCTTATCAACATAAGTCAATAATGTTTAACTTAAAAGAATACTGATGCTATTTGAATGTATTACTTAATTAAAACATGAAACAAATAAGGTGGTTGGTAGCATTGGGAAAAATGTTGGCATTAGAAAATATGGGTCAATAAACCTTTATAGTGAGTGGTGTCGCGCAAGGCATGTCATATGAAAAAGTTTATATACGGCATATGACTATGGGAATTTGCCTTATCGACATAAGTCAATTATGTTTAACTTAAAAGAATACTGATGCTATTTGAATGTATTACTTAATTAAAACATGAAACAAATAAGGTGGTTGGTAGCATTTGGAAAAAAGTCGGCATTATAGAATATGTGTCAAAAAACCTTTATAGGGAGTGGTGTCGCGAAAGGCATGACATATGAAATATTGTATATAAGGCATATGACTGTGGGGTGTTGACTTGGCGGCATAAGTCAATTATTTTTAATTGAAAAGAATAATGAAGTTTATTGAATGTATTAATAAAATAGTACATGAAATCAATAAGGTGGTTGGTAGCATTTGGAAAAAAATGTCGGCATTATAGAATATATGTCAAAAAACCTTTAAAAGTAGTGGTGTGCGCACGGCATGTCATATGAAAAATGTTATGAATGATAATGAGAATATCGATATAAGTCTATTATGTTTAACTAAAAAGAATACTGAAGCAATTTGAATGTGTTACTAAATTAAAACATGAAACAAATAAGGTGGTTGGTAGCATTGGGAAAAATGTCGGCATTAGAAAATATGTGTCAATAAACCTTTATAGTGAGTGGTGTCGCGCAAGGCATGTCATATGAAAAAGTTTATATACGGCATATGACTATGGGACTTTGCCTTATCGACATAAGTCAATTATGTTTAACTTAAAAGAACACTGATGCTATTTGAATGTTTTACTAAATTTAAACATTAAATAAATAATGTGGTTGGTAGCATTTGGAAAAAATGTCGGCATTAGAGAATATGTGTCATTAAACCTATATATGGAGTGGTGTCGCTCATGGTATGGCATGTGCAAAATTGTGTATACGGCAAATTCTTATGAGTGTGAGTTGTTGGCTTGCCGGCATGTGTCAATTATGTTTAATTAAAAAGATTAATGAAGTTATTTGAATGTTTTATTAAATTAGTATATGAAAACGATAAGGTGGTTGGTAGCATTTGGAAAATGGCTGCATTATAGCATATGTGTAATAAAACCTATATATGGAGTGGTGTCGCGAAAGGCATGGCATATGAAATATTGTATATAAGGCATATGACTGTAGGGCATAAGTCAATTATGTATAATTGAAAAGAGTAATGAAGTTTATTGAATCTATTAATAAATTAGTACATGAAAACGATAAAGTGGTTGGTAGCATTTGGAAAAAAAGTCGGCATTATAGAATATATGTCAAAAAACCTTTAATGTTATGAATGATAATGATAATATGACTGTGGGTATATGCCTTATCGACATAAGTCTATTATGTTTAACTAAAAAGAATACTGAAGCAATTTGAATGTGTTACTAAATTAAAACATTAAACAAATAAGGTGGTTGGTAGCATTTGGAAAAAATGTCGGCATTAGAGAATATGTGTCAATAAACCTTTATAGGAGTGGTGTCGCGCAAGGCATGTCATCATGAAAAAGTTTATATACGGCATATGACTATGGGAATTTGCCTTATCGACATAAGTCAATTATGTTTAACTAAAAGAATACTGAAGCAATTTGAATGTTTTACTAAATTTAAACATTAAATAAATAATGTGGTTGGTAGCATTTGGAAAAAATGTCGGCATTAGAGAATATGTGTCATTAAACCTATATATGGAGTGGTGTCGCTCATGGTATGGCATATGCAAAATTGTGTATACGGCAAATTCTTATGAGTGTGAGTTGTTGGCTTGCCGGCATGTGTCAATTATGTTGAATTAAAAAGATTAATGAAGTTATTTGAATGTTTTATTAAATTAGTAAATGAAATTGATAAGGTAGTTGGTAGCATTTGGAAAATGGCTGCATTATAGAATATGTGTCAAAAAACCTTTATAGGGAGTGGTGTCGCGAAAAGGCATGACATATGAAATATTGTATATAAGGCATATGACTTTCTTGTGTTGACTTGGCGGCATAAGTCAATTATTTTTAATTAAAAAGAATAATGAAGTTTATTGAATCTATTAATAAATTAGTACATGAAAACGATAAAGTGGTTGGTAGCATTTGGAAAAAATGTCGGCATTATAGAATATATGTCAAAAAACCTTTATTGGTAGTGGTGTCGCGCACGGCATGTCATATGAAAAATGTTATGAATGATAATGATAATATGACTGTGGGTATTTGCCTTATCGACATAAGTCTATTATGTTTAACTAAAAGAATACTGAAGCAATTTGAATGTGTTACTAAATTAAAACATGAAACAAATAAGGTGGTTGGTAGCATTGGGAAAAATGTCGGCATTAGAGAATATGTGTCAATAAACCTTTATAGGGAGTGGTGTCACGCAAGGCATGTCATATGAAAAAGTTTATATACGGCATATGACTATGGGAATTTGCCTTATCGACATAAGTCAATTATGTTTAACTTAAAGAATACTGATGGTATTTGAATGTATTACTTAATTAAAACATGAAACAAATAAGGTGGTTGGTAGCATTGGGAAAAAATGTCGGCATTAGAGAATATGTGTCAATAAACCTAAATAAGGAGTGGTGTCGCTCAAGGTATGGCATATGCAAAATGGTGTATACGGCAAGTTCATATGAGTGTGAGTTGTTGGCTTGGCGGCATGTGTCAATTATGTTTAATTAAAAGATTAATGAAGTTATTTGAATGTTTTATTAAATTAGTATATGAAATTGATAAGGTGGTTGGTAGCATTTGGAAAATGGCTGCATTATAGCATATGTGTAATAAAACCTATATATGGAGTGGTGTCGCGAAAGGCATGGCATATGAAATATTGTATATAAGGCATATGACTGTAGGGCATAAGTCAATTATGTATAATTGAAAAGAGTAATGAAGTTTATTGAATCTATTAATAAATTAGTACATGAAAACGATAAAGTGGTTGGTAGCATTTGGAAAAAAATGTCGGCATTATAGAATATATGTCAAAAAACCTTTAAAAGAAGTGGTGTCGCGCACGGCATGTCATATGAAAAATGTTATGAATGATAATGATAATATGACTGTGGGTATATGCCTTATCGACATAAGTCTATTATGTTTAACTAAAAAGAATACTGAAGCAATTTGAATGTGTTACTAAATTAAAACATTAAACAAATAAGGTGGTTGGTAGCATTTGGAAAAAATGTCGGCATTAGAGAATATGTGTCAATAAACCTAAATAAGGAGTGGTGTCGCTCAAGGTATGGCATATACAAAATGGTGTATACGGCAAGTTCATATGAGTGTGAGTTGTTGGCTTGCCGGCATGTGTCAATTATGTTTAATTAAAAAGATTAATGAAGTTATTTGAATGTTTTATTAAATTAGTATATGAACATGATAAGGTAGTTGGTAGCATTTGGAAAAAAAGTCGGCATTATAGAATATATGTCAAAAAACCTTTATTGGTAGTGGTGTCGCGCACGGCATGTCATATGAAAAATGTTATGAATGATAATGATAATATGACTGTGGGTATTTGCCTTATCGACATAAGTCTATTATGTTTAACTAAAAAGAATACTGAAGCAATTTGAATGTGTTACTAAATTAAAACATGAAACAAATAAGGTGGTTGGTAGCATTGGGAAAAATGTCGGCATTAGAGAATATGTGTCAATAAACCTTTATAGGGAGTGGTGTCACGCAAGGCATGTCATATGAAAAAGTTTATATACGGCATATGACTATGGAATTTGCCTTATCGACATAAGTCAATTATGTTTAACTTAAAAGAATACTGATGGTATTTGAATGTATTACTTAATTAAAACATGAAACAAATAAGGTGGTTGGTAGCATTGGGAAAAAATGTCGGCATTAGAGAATATGTGTCAATAAACCTAAATAAGGAGTGGTGTCGCTCAAGGTATGGCATATGCAAAATGGTGTATACGGCAAGTTCATATGAGTGTGAGTTGTTGGCTTGCCGGCATGTGTCAATTATGTTTAATTAAAAAGATTAATGAAGTTATTTGAATGTTTTATTAAATTAGTATATGAAAACGATAAGGTGGTTGGTAGCATTTGGAAAATGGCTGCATTATAGCATATGTGTAATAAAACCTATATATGGAGTGGTGTCGCGAAAGGCATGGCATATGAAATATTGTATATAAGGCATATGACTGTAGGTCATAAGTCAATTATGTATAATTGAAAAGAGTAATGAAGTTTATTGAATCTATTAATAAATTAGTACATGAAAACGATAAAGTGGTTGGTAGCATTTGGAAAAAAAGTCGGCATTATAGAATATATGTCAAAAAACCTTTAAAAGTAGTGGTGTCGCGCACGGCATGTCATATGAAAAATGTTATGAATGATAATGATAATATGACTGTGGGTATATGCCTTATCGACATAAGTCTATTATGTTTAACTAAAAAGAATACTGAAGCAATTTGAATGTGTTACTAAATTAAAACATTAAACAAATAAGGTGGTTGGTAGCATTTGGAAAAAATGTCGGCATTAGAGAATATGTGTCAATAAACCTTTATAGGGAGTGGTGTCGCGCAAGGCATGTCATATGAAAAAGTTTATATACGGCATATGACTATGGGAATTTGCCTTATCGACATAAGTCAATTATGTTTAACTAAAAAGAATACTGAAGCAATTTGAATGTTTTACTAAATTTAAACATTAAATAAATAATGTGGTTGGTAGCATTTGGAAAAAATGTCGGCATTAGAGAATATGTGTCATTAAACCTATATATGGAGTGGTGTCGCTCATGGTATGGCATATGCAAAATTGTGTATACGGCAAATTCTTATGAGTGTGAGTTGTTGGCTTGCCGGCATGTGTCAATTATGTTGAATTAAAAAGATTAATGAAGTTATTTGAATGTTTTATTAAATTAGTAAATGAAATTGATAAGGTAGTTGGTAGCATTTGGAAAATGGCTGCATTATAGAATATGTGTCAAAAAACCTTTATAGGGAGTGGTGTCGCGAAAGGCATGACATATGAAATATTGTATATAAGGCATATGACTTTCTTGTGTTGACTTGGCGGCATAAGTCAATTATTTTTAATTAAAAAGAATAATGAAGTTTATTGAATCTATTAATAAATTAGTACATGAAAACGATAAAGTGGTTGGTAGCATTTGGAAAAAATGTCGGCATTATAGAATATATGTCAAAAACCCTTATTGGTAGTGGTGTCGCGCACGGCATGTCATATGAAAAATGTTATGAATGATAATGATAATATGACTGTGGGTATTTGCCTTATCGACATAAGTCTATTATGTTTAACTAAAAAGAATACTGAAGCAATTTGAATGTGTTACTAAATTAAAACATGAAACAAATAAGGTGGTTGGTAGCATTGGGAAAAATGTCGGCATTAGAGAATATGTGTCAATAAACCTTTATAGGGAGTGGTGTCACGCAAGGCATGTCATATGAAAAAGTTTATATACGGCATATGACTATGGGAATTTGCCTTATCGACATAAGTCAATTATGTTTAACTTAAAAGAATACTGATGGTATTTGAATGTATTACTTAATTAAAACATGAAACAAATAAGGTGGTTGGTAGCATTGGGAAAAAATGTCGGCATTAGAGAATATGTGTCAATAAACCTAAATAAGGAGTGGTGTCGCTCAAGGTATGGCATATGCAAAATGGTGTATACGGCAAGTTCATATGAGTGTGAGTTGTTGGCTTGGCGGATGTGTCAATTATGTTTAATTAAAAAGATTAATGAAGTTATTTGAATGTTTTATTAAATTAGTATATGAAATTGATAAGGTGGTTGGTAGCATTTGGAAAATGGCTGCATTATAGCATATGTGTAATAAAACCTATATATGGAGTGGTGTCGCGAAAGGCATGGCATATGAAATATTGTATATAAGGCATATGACTGTAGGGCATAAGTCAATTATGTATAATTGAAAAGAGTAATGAAGTTTATTGAATCTATTAATAAATTAGTACATGAAAACGATAAAGTGGTTGGTAGCATTTGGAAAAAATGTCGGCATTATAGAATATATGTCAAAAAACCTTTAAAAGAAGTGGTGTCGCGCACGGCATGTCATATGAAAAATGTTATGAATGATAATGATAATATGACTGTGGGTATTTGCCTTATCGACATAAGTCTATTATGTTTAACTAAAAAGAATACTGAAGCAATTTGAATGTGTTACTAAATTAAAACATTAAACAAATAAGGTGGTTGGTAGCATTTGGAAAAAATGTCGGCATTAGAGAATATGTGTCAATAAACCTAAATAAGGAGTGGTGTCGCTCAAGGTATGGCATATACAAAATGGTGTATACGGCAAGTTCATATGAGTGTGAGTTGTTGGCTTGCCGGCATGTGTCAATTATGTTTAATTAAAAAGATTAATGAAGTTATTTGAATGTTTTATTAAATTAGTATATGAACATGATAAGGTAGTTGGTAGCATTTGGAAAAAAGTCGGCATTATAGAATATATGTCAAAAAACCTTTATTGGTAGTGGTGTCGCGCACGGCATGTCATATGAAAAATGTTATGAATGATAATGATAATATGACTGTGGGTATTTGCCTTATCGACATAAGTCTATTATGTTTAACTAAAAAGAATACTGAAGCAATTTGAATGTGTTACTAAATTAAAACATGAAACAAATAAGGTGGTTGGTAGCATTGGGAAAAATGTCGGCATTAGAGAATATGTGTCAATAAACCTTTATAGGGAGTGGTGTCACGCAAGGCATGTCATATGAAAAAGTTTATATACGGCATATGACTATGGGAATTTGCCTTATCGACATAAGTCAATTATGTTTAACTTAAAAGAATACTGATGGTATTTGAATGTATTACTTAATTAAAACATGAAACAAATAAGGTGGTTGGTAGCATTGGGAAAAAATGTCGGCATTAGAGAATATGTGTCAATAAACCTAAATAAGGAGTGGTGTCGCTCAAGCTATGGCATATGCAAAATGGTGTATACGGCAAGTTCATATGAGTGTGAGTTGTTGGCTTGCCGGCATGTGTCAATTATGTTTAATTAAAAAGATTAATGAAGTTATTTGAATGTTTTATTAAATTAGTATATGAAATTGATAAGGTGGTTGGTAGCGTTTGGAAAATGGCTGCATTATAGCATATGTGTAATAAAACCTATATATGGAGTGGTGTCGCGAAAGGCATGGCATATGAAATATTGTATATAAGGCATAGGACTGTAGGGCATAAGTCAATTATGTATAATTGAAAAGAGTAATGAAGTTTATTGAATCTATTAATAAATTAGTACATGAAAACGATAAAGTGGTTGGTAGCATTTGGAAAAAATGTCGGCATTATAGAATATATGTCAAAAAACCTTTAAAAGTAGTGGTGAATGTGTTACTAAATTAAAACATTAAACAAATAAGGTGGTTGGTAGCATTTGGAAAAAATGTCGGCATTAGAGAATATGTGTCAATAAACCTAAATAAGGAGTGGTGTCGCTCAAGGTATGGCATATACAAAATGGTGTATACGGCAAGTTCATATGAGTATGAGTTGTTGGCTTGCCGGCATGTGTCAATTATGTTTAATTAAAAAGATTAATGAAGTTATTTGAATGTTTTATTAAATTAGTATATGAACATGATAAGGTAGTTGGTAGCATTTGGAAAAAAGTCGGCATTATAGAATATGTGTCAAAAAACCTTTATAGGGAGTGGTGTCGCGAAAGGCATGACATATGAAATATTGTATATAAGGCATATGACTGTGGGGTGTTGACTTGGCGGCATAAGTCAATTATTTTTAATTAAAAAGAATAATGAAGTTTATTGAATCTATTAATAAATTAGCACATGAAAACGATAAAGTGGTTGGTAGCATTTGGAAAAAATGTCGGCAATTTAGAATATATGTCAAAAAACCTTTATTGGTAGTGGTGTCGCGCAAGGCATGTCATATGAAAAATGTTATGAATGATAATGATAATATGACTGTGGGTATTTTCCTTATCGACATAAGTCAATTATGTTTAACTAAAAAGAATACTGAAGCAATTTGAATGTTTTACTAAATTTAAACATTAAATAAATAATGTGGTTGGTAGCAGTTGGAAAAAATGTCGGCATTAGAGAATATGTGTCATTAAACCTATATATGGAGTGGTGTCGCTCATGGTATAGCATATGCAAAATTGTGTATACGGCAAATTCATATGAGTGTGAGTTGTTGGCTTGCCGGCATGTGTCAATTATGTTTAACTAAAAAGATTAATGAAGTTATTTGAATGTTTTATTAAATTAGTATATGAAAATGATAAGGTAGTTGGTAGCATTTGGAAAAAAAGTCGGCATTATAGAATATGTGTCAAAAAACCTTTATAGGGAGTGGTGTCGCGAAAGGCATGGCATATGAAATATTGTGTATAAGGGGTGTTGACTTGGCGGCATAAGTCAATTATTTTTAATTGAAAAGAATAATGAAGTTTATTGAATGTATTAATAAAATAGTACATGAAATCAATAAGGTGGTTGGTAGCATTTGGAAAAAATGTCGGCATTATAGAATATATGTCAAAAAACCTTTAATAGTAGTGGTGTCGCGCACGGCATGTCATATGAAAAGTTTTATGAATGATAATGATAATATGACTGTGGGTATTTGCCTTATCGACATAAGTCTATTATGTTTAACTAAAAAAGAATACTGAAGCAATTTGAATGTGTTACTAAATTAAAACATTAACCAAATAAGGTGGTTGGTAGCATTTGAAAAAAAATGTCGGCATTAGAGAATATGTGTCAATAAACCTAAATAAGGAGTGGTGTCGCTCAAGGTATGGCATATGCAAAATGGTGTATACGGCAAGTTCATATGAGTGTGAGTTGTTGGTTTGCCGGAATGTGTCAATTATGTTAAATTCAAAAGATTAATGAAGTTATTTAAATGTTTTATTAAATTAGTATATGAAAATGACAAGGTAGTTGGTAGCATTTGGAAAAAAAGTCGGCATTATAGAATATGTGTCAAAAAACCTTTATAGGGAGTGGTGTCGCGCACGGCATGTCATTTGAAAAATGTTATGAATGATAATGATAATATGACTGTGGGTATTTGCCTTATCGACATAAGTCTATTATGTTTAACTAAAAAGAATACTGAAGCAATTTGAATGTGTTACTAAATTAAAACATGAAACAAATAAGGTGGTTGGTAGCATTGGGAAAAATGTCGGCATTAGAGAAAATGTGTCAATAAACCTTTATAGGGAGTGGTGTCACGCAAGGCATGTCATATGAAAAAGTTTATATACGGCATATGACTATGGGAATTTGCCTTATCGACATAAGTCAATTATGTTTAACTTAAAAGAATACTGATGGTATTTGAATGTATTACTTAATTAAAACATGAAACAAATAAGGTGGTTGGTAGCATTGGGAAAAAATGTCGGCATTAGAGAATATGTGTCAATAAACCTAAATAAGGAGTGGTGTCGCTCAAGGTATGGCATATGCAAAATGGTGTATACGGCAAGTTCATATGAGTGTGAGTTGTTGGCTTGCCGGCATGTGTCAATTATGTTTAATTAAAAAGATTAATGAAGTTATTTGAATGTTTTATTAAATTAGTATATGAAATTGATAAGGTGGTTGGTAGCGTTTGGAAAATGGCTGCATTATAGCATATGTGTAATAAAACCTATATATGGAGTGGTGTCGCGAAAGGCATGGCATATGAAATATTGTATATAAGGCATATGACTGTAGGGCATAAGTCAATTATGTATAATTGAAAAGAGTAATGAAGTTTATTGAATCTATTAATAAATTAGTACATGAAAACGATAAAGTGGTTGGTAGCATTTGGAAAAAATGTCGGCATTATAGAATATATGTCAAAAAACCTTTAATAGTAGTGGTGTCGCGCACGGCATGTCATATGGAAAATGTTATGAATGATAATGATAATATGACTGTGGGTATTTGCCTTATCGACATAAGTCTATTATGTTTAACTAAAAGAATACTGAAGCAATTTGAATGTGTTACTAAATTAAAACATTAAACAAATAAGGTGGTTGGTAGCATTTGGAAAAAATTTCGGCATTAGAGAATATGTGTCAATAAACCTAAATAAGGAGTGGTGTCGCTCAAGGTATGGCATATACAAAATGGTGTATACGGCAAGTTCATATGAGTATGAGTTGTTGGCTTGCCGGCATGTGTCAATTATGTTTAATTAAAAAGATTAATGAAGTTATTTGAATGTTTTATTAAATTAGTATATGAACATGATAAGGTAGTTGGTAGCATTTGGAAAAAAAGTCGGCATTATAGAATATGTGTCAAAAAACCTTTATAGGGAGTGGTGTCGCGAAAGGCATGACATATGAAATATTGTATATAAGGCATATGACTGTGGGGTGTTGACTTGGCGGCATAAGTCAATTATTTTTAATTAAAAAGAATAATGAAGTTTATTGAATCTATTAATAAATTAGTACATGAAAACGATAAAGTGGTTGGTAGCATTTGGAAAAAATGTCGGCAATTTAGAATATATGTCAAAAAACCTTTAAAAGTAGTGGTGTCGCGCACGGCATGTCATATGAAAAATGTTATGAATGATAATGATAATATGACTGTGGGTATTTTCCTTATCGACATAAGTCAATTATGTTTAACTAAAAGAATACTGAAGCAATTTGAATGTTTTACTAAATTTAAACATTAAATAAATAATGTGGTTGGTAGCAGTTGGAAAAAATGTCGGCATTAGAGAATATGTGTCATTAAACCTATATATGGAGTGGTGTCGCTCATGGTATAGCATATGCAAAATTGTGTATACGGCAAATTCATATGAGTGTGAGTTGTTGGCTTGCCGGCATGTGTCAATTATGTTTAACTAAAAAGATTAATGAAGTTATTTGAATGTTTTATTAAATTAGTATATGAAAATGATAAGGTAGTTGGTAGCATTTGGAAAAAAAAGTCGGCATTATAGAATATGTGTCAAAAAACCTTTATAGGGAGTGGTGTCGCGAAAGGCATGGCATATGAAATATTGTATATAAGGGGTGTTGACTTGGCGGCATAAGTCAATTATTTTTAATTGAAAAGAATAATGAAGTTTATTGAATGTATTAATAAAATAGTACATGAAATCAATAAGGTGGTTGGTAGCATTTGGAAAAAATGTCGGCATTATAGAATATATGTCAAAAAACCTTTAATAGTAGTGGTGTCGCGCACGGCATGTCATATGAAAAGTTTTATGAATGATAATGATAATATGACTGTGGGTATTTGCCTTATCGACATAAGTCTATTATGTTTAACTAAAAAGAATACTGAAGCAATTTGAATGTGTTACTAAATTAAAACATTAACCAAATAAGGTGGTTGGTAGCATTTGAAAAAATGTCGGCATTAGAGAATATGTGTCAATAAACCTAAATAAGGAGTGGTGTCGCTCAAGGTATGGCATATGCAAAATGGTGTATACGGCAAGTTCATATGAGTGTGAGTTGTTGGTTTGCCGGAATGTGTCAATTATGTTTGATTCAAAAGATTAATGAAGTTATTTAAATGTTTTATTAAATTAGTATATGAAAATGACAAGGTAGTTGGTAGCATTTGGAAAACAAGTCGGCATTATAGAATATGTGTCAAAAAACCTTTATAGGGAGTGGTGTCGCGTGAGGCATGACATATGAAATATTGTATATAAGGCATATGACTGTCTTGTGTTGACTTGGCGGCATAAGTCAATTATGTATAATTGAAAAGAGTAATGAAGTTTATTGAATCTATTAATAAATTAGTACATGAAAACGATAAAGTGGTTTGTAGCATTTGGAAAAAAATGTCGGCATTATAGAATATGTGTCAATAAACCTCTATAGGGAGTGGTGTCGCGCAAGGCATGTCATATGAAAAAGTTTATATACGGCATATGACTATGGGAATTTGCCTTATCAACATAAGTCAATAATGTTTAACTTAAAAGAATACTGATGCTATTTGAATGTATTACTTAATTAAAACATGAAACAAATAAGGTGGTTGGTAGCATTGGGAAAAATGTCGGCATTAGAGAATATGTGTCAATAAACCTCTATAGGGAGTGGTGTCGCGCAAGGCATGTCATATGAAAAAGTTTATATACGGCATATGACTATGGGAATTTGCCTTATCAACATAAGTCAATAATGTTTAACTTAAAAGAATACTGATGCTATTTGAATGTATTACTTAATTAAAACATGAAACAAATAAGGTGGTTGGTAGCATTGGGAAAAATGTCGGCATTAGAAAATATGTGTCAATAAACCTTTATAGTGAGTGGTGTCGCGCAAGGCATGTCATATGAAAAAGTTTATATACGGCATATGACTATGGGAATTTGCCTTATCGACATAAGTCAATTATGTTTAACTTAAAAGAATACTGATGCTATTTGAATGTATTACTTAATTAAAACATGAAACAAATAAGGTGGTTGGTAGCATTTGGAAAAAAAAGTCGGCATTATAGAATATGTGTCAAAAAACCTTTATAGGGAGTGGTGTCGCGAAAGGCATGACATATGAAATATTGTATATAAGGCATATGACTGTGGGGTGTTGACTTGGCGGCATAAGTCAATTATTTTTAATTGAATAGAATAATGAAGTTTATTGAATGTATTAATAAAATAGTACATGAAATCAATAAGGTGGTTGGTAGCATTTGGAAAAAATGTCGGCATTATAGAATATATGTCAAAAAACCTTTAAAAGTAGTGGTGTCGCGCACGGCATGTCATATGAAAAATGTTATGAATGATAATGAGAATATCGATATAAGTCTATTATGTTTAACTAAAAAGAATACTGAAGCAATTTGAATGTGTTACTAAATTAAAACATGAAACAAATAAGGTGGTTGGTAGCATTGGGAAAAATGTCGGCATTAGAAAATATGTGTCAATAAACCTTTATAGTGAGTGGTGTCGCGCAAGGCATGTCATATGAAAAAGTTTATATACGGCATATGACTATGGGAATTTGCCTTATCGACATAAGTCAATTATGTTTAACTTAAAAGAATACTGATGCTATTTGAATGTATTACTTAATTAAAACATGAAACAAATAAGGTGGTTGGTAGCATTTGGAAAAAAAGTCGGCATTATAGAATATGTGTCAAAAAACCTTTATAGGGAGTGGTGTCGCGAGAGGCATGACATATGAAATATTGTATATAAGGCATATGACTGTCTTGTGTTGACTTGGCGGCATAAGTCAATTATGTATAATTGAAAAGAGTAATGAAGTTTATTGAATCTATTAATAAATTAGTACATGAAAACGATAAAGTGGTTGGTAGCATTTGGAAAAAATGTCGGCATTATAGAATATATGTCAAAAAACCTTTAAAAGTAGTGGTGTCGCGCACGGCATGTCATATGAAAAATGTTATGAATGATAATGATAATATGACTGTGGGTATTTTCCTTATCGACATAAGTCAATTCTTATGAGTGTGAGTTGTTGGCTTGCCGGCATGTGTCAATTATGTTTAATTAAAAAGATTAATGAAGTTATTTGAATGTTTTATTAAATTAGTATATGAAAACGATAAGGTGGTTGGTAGCATTTGGAAAAAATTTCGGCATTATAGAATATATGTCAAAAAACCTTTAAAAGTAGTGGTGTCGCGCACGGCATGTCACATGAAAAATGTTATGAATGATAATGAGAATATCGATATAAGTCTATTATGTTTAACTAAAAAGAATACTGAAGCAATTTGAATGTATTACTTAATTAAAACATGAAACAAATAAGGTGGTTGGTAGCATTGGGAAAAAATGTCGGCATTAGAGAATATGTGTCAATAAACCTAAATAAGGAGTGGTGTCGCTCAAGGTATGGCATATGCAAAATGGTGTATACGGTAAGTTCATATGAGTGTGAGTTGTTGGCTTGCCGGCATGTGTCAATTATGTTTAATTAAAAAGATTAATGAAGTTATTTGAATGTTTTATTAAATTAGTATATGAAAACGATAAGGTGGTTGGTAGCATTTGGAAAATGGCTGCATTATAGCATATGTGTAATAAAACCTATATATGGAGTGGTGTCGCGAAAGGCATGGCATATGAAATATTGTATATAAGGCATATGACTGTAGGGCATAAGTCAATTATGTATAATTGAAAAGAGTAATGAAGTTTATTGAATCTATTAATAAATTAGTACATGAAAACGATAAAGTGGTTGGTAGCATTTGGAAAAAAAGTCGGCATTATAGAATATATGTCAAAAAACCTTTAAAAGTAGTGGTGTCGCGCACGGCATGTCATATGAAAAATGTTATGAATGATAATGATAATATGACTGTGGGTATTTTCCTTATCGACATAAGTCTATTATGTTTAACTAAAAAGAATACTGAAGCAATTTGAATGTGTTACTAAATTAAAACATTAAACAAATAAGGTGGTTGGTAGCATTTGGAAAAAATGTCGGCATTAGAGAATATGTGTCAATAAACCTTTATAGGGAGTGGTGTCGCGCAAGGCATGTCATATGAAAAAGTTTATATACGGCATATGACTATGGGAATTTGCCTTATCGACATAAGTCAATTATGTTTAACTAAAAAGAATACTGAAGCAATTTGAATGTTTTACTAAATTTAAACATTAAATAAATAATGTGGTTGGTAGCATTTGGAAAAAATGTCGGCATTAGAGAATATGTGTCATTAAACCTATATATGGAGTGGTGTCGCTCATGGTATGGCATATGCAAAATTGTGTATACGGCAAATTCTTATGAGTGTGAGTTGTTGGCTTGCCGGCATGTGTCAATTATGTTGAATTAAAAAGATTAATGAAGTTATTTGAATGTTTTATTAAATTAGTATATGAAATTGATAAGGTAGTTGGTAGCAATTGGAAAATGGCTGCATTATAGAATATGTGTCAAAAAACCTTTATAGGGAGTGGTGTCGCGAAAGGCATGACATATGAAATATTGTATATAAGGCATATGACTTTCTTGTGTTGACTTGGCGGCATAAGTCAATTATTTTTAATTAAAAAGAATAATGAAGTTTATTGAATCTATTAATAAATTAGTACATGAAAACGATAAAGTGGTTGGTAGCATTTGGAAAAAATGTCGGCATTATAGAATATATGTCAAAAAACCTTTATTGGTAGTGGTGTCGCGCACGGCATGTCATATGAAAAATGTTATGAATGATAATGATAATATGACTGTGGGTATTTGCCTTATCGACATAAGTCTATTATGTTTAACTAAAAAGAATACTGAAGCAATTTGAATGTGTTACTAAATTAAAACATGAAACAAATAAGGTGGTTGGTAGCTGTTGGCGCCGAGAGTCGCGCCGGGCGCGTATTTGGCAGGGATTTCTAGCGTCGAAAAGAAACAACATTCGATTCGATGTACGATACGACACAATTCAATTCGCTACGTACGATTGGCTGAAATCTTTATTATCTTTCATTATTTAATGATCTACATATATTTAACAAGTTTGAGACTTACATTCGTGCTCCGCACGCGCTTATCTTCTCTTACACTTCTGCTCAGCTGCAAGCACAAAACGAAAGTGAACCTCGACGAAAAGGCAAATTGTGCAGCTGCGCGATATCGACTTCTGTATGTACAAACTAATTCTAACGGTGCACTTCCAGCGTAAGAAGTGAGCGCCGCTTACAGAAAAATGCGATGCCCAGTAGGACTTAGTGACAATAGACATTTTCACTTCGCCCCGTAACATTCCCCACCCTGTAATTCACGAACGTCCGTGCAGTGTGTTACCAACTTTAATGTCAAGCTTAGCTAGCTTGACGGCGGGGCGAGTAATAATTCCATCGGCGGTTCGCACCACGGCGCTTCGGACCTGGCCGTCTTTCGAAC
This sequence comes from Drosophila littoralis, assembly GCA_018903485.1. Taxonomy (NCBI): domain Eukaryota; kingdom Metazoa; phylum Arthropoda; class Insecta; order Diptera; family Drosophilidae; genus Drosophila; species Drosophila littoralis. The sequence continues at coordinate 438,587 of JAEIGF010000368.1, read as the reverse complement.
GGTGCACGTCGACTGCCACTCCTCTTGTCCAACAGTTTCGTTTGGCACCATCGTCCACTATTATGACGATGTCATCAACTGATATTGGTTCGATTGGCGGTTGGAACCACTTAGTACGTCTGGTGAGTGTGGGCAGATACTCGCTCAACCATCTCTTCCAAAATTGGTCAGCCAATTGGCTGGCGACTCGGAAGCCTCGTGCCAAGCTAGCTCCGTCCTGGTCCCGTGAGCCTCTCTCACGCAATCCGCTTGAGTGACCTATAAGAAAATGGTTCGGAGTCAGGGCTTCGGACTCAGAAGTTTCCAAGGGAACATAAGTGAGCGGTCTTGAGTTAAGCATGCTTTCTACGTCTGCCAATGCTGCTCGTAGCACCTCCTCTCGTAGCCCAGAGTGCGGCAGGATCTCCGACAGTATTGACTTTGTGGAACGCACCATTCGTTCCCACGATCCTCCCATGTGGGGTGATCCTGGTGGAATAAAGGTAAACTCAAGTTCCGGGTATTGTCGCTCGATCAGCGCCGGCGATATACGTTCAATTTCATCTTTTAATATTCTGCTAGCGCCTCTGAAATTTGTGCCATTGTCCGACAGCATGCGGCGGGGACAGCCGCGTCTGGCCACGAACGACTTCAGAACGCATAGGTATGAGTCAGTCGAGAGCGACGTAGCTATATCTAGGTGAACGGCGCGTACCGTGAGGCATGTGAACAGCACACCCCAGCGCTTCTCACGACGCCGTCCAACGACAATGTCGTAGGGTCCAAAGTAATCCACTCCGGTATATGTGAACGGTGGAGTATAGGGCGATAGTCGTTCGATTGGCAGGTCGCTCATCTCTGGTGGCTTTGGGCGGGCGCGTCGTATACGGCACGCTGGGCAAGCACTGGAGACTTCTTTCACCAAGGCTCGCAAGCTACAGACCCAGTACTGCTGACGCAGTTCGTTTACGACGATTTCGTTGTGCAGGTGATGATATTTGCGGTGATAAAACTCAACAAGCAGATACGTCAATCGATGTCGTCTTGGCAGAATTATCGGGCGTTTTACGCAGACTTCAACTCCTTCTATATTGTCTATCCGTCCCTTAATACGTAGAATGCCCGAGTCATCTATATAAGGAGAGAGCTTGAAGAGCAGGCTTTTGCGATCGGTTAGGCGGCGACCGGACTTTAGGGAGGTAATCTCACTATAAAACTCCTCTTCTTGGCATATTCGAATAAAAATCACATCCATTTCTTTGCTGCGTTTAAGGAGCAGCATCTTCTGCAGCTCTAATCGCCCGTCCAAATTGGTCTTCTTAGTAACAATCCGTAGGAAATGCAGTACGCATAGCTGTGCGGCTCTCAATTTCTCCAGCTTGCTGAAGTGCTGCAGATCCGGCAGGATACATCTCCAAGGGGACGTGTGATTGGCTTGTTCTTCAGCATGGTATAACATGTTTATTGCCGAGCCCTTTTCTGTGCGTGGCCACTGCGATTCTTCTAGATACAAAAATGGTGGTCCATTGAACCACCTGGTCGAGCCGTGAATTTCGGGCGTTTTGGTCCATTTTGTGCCATCGTCTGCCACGTTTTGAGCTGATGGGACCCAGCGCCAGCTGTCCACATCTGAATCTTCTAAAATCTCTCCGATGCGAAGCGCTACGAATTGTTGGAACTTTCGAGCATCGGACTGGATCCAGTAGAGCACGTCCTTTGAATCCGTCCAAAATGTTCGTCTATGTATGCGTACCGACGTTTCATTTTGGATACATTTGGCCAGTCTCAGACCTAAGACTGCGGCCATTAGTTCCATACGAGGTATAGACACGGGCTTCAAGGGTGCTACTCTCGTTTTTGAGGCGGCTAAACTGCAATGTACTTGGCCATCATGTTCAGCCCGCAAATATACAACTGCTGCATAAGCATTAATACTGGCGTCCACGAATGTGTGCATCTGTACAGTCTGGGTTCGGCTCACCCACTTCATACACCGTGGAATACGGACGGTATTCAACTTTGAAACTAGATCTAGCCAGTGTCGCCAATCCACTTCGTCTTCTTTGGTAAGGTCGTCATCCCATCCGATGTTGGATCGCCATATGTTCTGAAGGATGATCTTGGCGCGTATATTAAAGAATCCTAGCAGCCCAAGCGGGTCGAAAATAGACATGACCACGCTTAGAACGCGTCTTTTAGTTGGGCGCTCCTTAGATGCTTTTGCAAGCAAGTTCGGCTTTACCACAAAGGTCAACAGATCTTGTCCAGGTAGCCACCACAGGCCCAGGACCTTTTCTTGCGCTTCATCCTGAGCGCTGATACGCTTGTCCAAGCCCTCACAGTCGTCTTCAAGCGCCTGCATAACTTGCTTTGAATTTGATGTCCAGTGGCGCATCTCGAAACCGCCACTAGCATGAATCCTTTTTACAGTCTCAGCTAACTGCATCATTTGGGATTCTGAATCTACCGACTGCAGCCAGTCGTCTACAAATGTGTTTTCGCAAATCGCCTTTACGGCATCCGGATGCTCCGCTGCGAACCGCTCGGCATTGCGATTCTTGACGTAATTTGCTAGGGCTGGCGAACAGGATGCTCCGAACGTCATGACTTGCATAACGTACGTTTCGGGAGAGCGCGACGAATCTCCATCACGCCAGAGAAACTTCTGAGCCGCTTGGTCTTCTCGGCGCACCTTGACCTGATGAAACATTTCCCGTATGTCGCCGGATACGGCGATAGGGCGCTCTCTGAAGCGTATTAGCACGCCCATCAAAGATGCTAGTGTATCTGGACCTTTAAGCAAACAATCGTTCAGCGACGTGCCACTAACTTTGGCGGCTGCATCCCATACCAAGCGTGTCTTAAGCTTGTTCGGATTGGTGACTGTAAAGATAGGAAGAAACCACGACATCGTGTTAGCTACTAACTCACTATCCTTCAGCCGGCGGATATATCCTTTCTGTTTATAGTCGTGCATCGTGTTCATCATGAACTCCTTTAGTGGTGGGTCTTTGAACATCTTTGCCTCTAGACATTTAAGGCGCTTAACTGCCATCTGGTAAGAGTCTGGCATATGAATGCGATCAAACCGCCATAGCAGGCCAGTCTGCCAGCGCTTTTCGTCTTCCAGATAAGTTGTTGTTGCCTCCATTATCTGCATAGAGCGTTCGTCCTCTTTGGATCTCAGCGGATTTGAGGAGACGCTCACACCTAGTGACTCCAGGGCAAAATAGCTCTTCAGAGCCTCATCCATCCCACGTGTCGCACTGCACTGGCAAATATGTAGCAGACGAGGCGTGGTGCTTTCACCCACCATAGGGCGGCCATATACAGCCCATCCTAGTCTGCTTCGCGCTGCTATGACGTCGTCGTTTTCACCTTCTCGTATCTCCAGGGGTGCAGTTATTCTGATGTTGTCCAAGCCGATAATAAGCTGAGCCTTTACGTTGTTATACGGCAGGATGGGAAGCATAGATAAATACTTCCGAGACTTAAGCAACTGTGGCCCGATACTTTGCTCTGGTAAGTCCAAGTTCGCTACAGTTCGCACGTTTTTCAACGCATACTGTACCGCATTATGTTCTGGAGCTGAAATGCTCACAGCCACAGACATAGACTCAGGTTCGTTCTTGGTTATGTCGCCTGTCCATTTGAGACACAGCTGGGTCGCCGGACCATCTAGTTCCAACTCGTCTGCAAGCGCTCTTTCTATTAGCGTACACTCAGCTCCTTCATCCACTAATGCATATGCGCGCACGCTTTTGATTTACTATAGAGCGTGATTGGAACATATCGAAACAGTGTTTTACTTGCTGACCTGGCATGAAACATAACGGCAGATTCCATTGACATTGACTTGTTGCTACCTTGGCCCGTGTGCTCATCTTTACTACCGCTCGTGGTAGGCGTATGTAGCAGTACATGGTGCGTTGACTCGCAACCATCCACGTGACATTTCTTCTTTGTTTTACACTGTTGTGCACGATGTCGCATAAAGCAGCAAAAGCAGAGCCGCTTTTCCTTGACAAGTTCCCACCGCTGTTTTGTACCCATGGCTCTAAAGTCGCCGCAATCTGAAAGACGGTGGTTACCAGCGCACTTTGCACATGAAACTCTCTCCTGTTCCTGTTGATAACGCTGTTGCTGCGAACCCTCAGGGTTGTCTACCGTGTTGTGCACAAAAATTCGCTCTCTAATGGTTTTCGTGGAGCTCCTCTTTTCGTTATCAGTCCGTGGTATCTCGTAGGGCGTGACCATAGTGGCGCACATAGCCACATTAAACAGCCAGTTATCAAAGGTGGCCAAACTACTACCATCATTTGACATTCGATGCCGACCCCAGTCCAATTTCATATTGCTGGGCATCTTAGCAACAAGTTCGTTTAACAGCGCGGGATCGTAAAGATATTCGTGCATACCAATGGCCGCTATCGTTGCGCAGTAGTTTTGGACAGCTAAGGCCAGTCGGATAACAGTGTTCAAATTGTCCGATTTTATTGCTGGCTCCCCTCGTAGCTTTTGCTGCAACGCAGCATGTACTATTTCAGAGCGGCCATACAGCATTCGTAATGTGCCTATAGCATACGGCACTGTAGCTGGTATCATAAGCTTTCCACGCACCGCATCCAGGGCTTGCCCTTTGAGGCACTTCTGAAGCCGGATGAGATTTTCCTCATTGCTGAATCCACATCTCTCTGTGGATTGCTCATAATTGCTGATAAAGATCAACCATTCCTCTGGTTTGCCAGTAAATATTGGTAAATCTTTGCTGATTACGTGTCGCGCACTGATTTGCGCAGATGTCAGCGGTCCGTTCCAAGGCGTCGCAGCATTAGAATGTACATTATCGAATTGCTGCCGCGGCGGGTGCTCTATCGATCTATTAAGCGCTCCCAGACCTGTGTGGCCCATGTACGCGGCAGTACTGGGCTCCGTAGCCTGGTTAAACACCGCCGTGTTTGCTTGATATGGCAAACTAGGGTGTACACTCCAATTAGCCGCAACCTGTTTCTGCTTGCAGATCACGTTCTGGCATCCCAAAGGGTTGAAGAATGCTCCTTCTTTCTCAGTTCTTTGCTGCGTCGGTGTTGAACTTTCCCTTGGACCAGTAGCTGCAGACGACGTAGACGGACAGCCGCTATAAATTTCTATGTTTGCTGCTCCGCTACCCTTTTCTAGGCCGGCGACTTTATCTTGAACTCCAGCGAGGACAGGCGATCCGTCAGCCTGTCCCATTGACCATGCCGTTACAAGCGTTGCAGTTCCACCGGGTTGATTACTACTTGTCGTCCTTCTCGCACTTGCATCTTGTTCATCACCGTCAGCCATCTCGACACACCAATACAGTGAAGTCCGCTTTGAGGTTATGGCAACACGTGCCTCTATAGGCAACTCAGGTTGTGACTTTGCAAGTCGCTTGCTTCGCAGAAATCTCCGCCGTAGCAGAGAATACCTCAGACACTCTCTGCAGCAGAGAATATTTCAGAATGTTGGCGCCGAGAGTCGCGCCGGGCGCGTATTTGGCAGGGATTTCTAGCGTCGAAAAGAAACAACATTCGATTCGATGTACGATACGACACAATTCAATTCGCTACGTACGATTGGCTGAAATCTTTATTATCTTTCATTATTTAATGATCTACATATATTTAACAAGTTTATGAGACTTACATTCGTGCTCCGCACGCGCTTATCTTCTCTTACACTTCTGCTCAGCTGCAAGCACAAAACGAAAGTGAACCTCGACGAAAAGGCAAATTGTGCAGCTGCGCGATATCGACTTCTGTATGTACAAACTAATTCTAACGGTGCACTTCCAGCGTAAGAAGTGAGCGCCGCTTACAGAAAAATGCGATGCCCAGTAGGACTTAGTGACAATAGACATTTTCACTTCGCCCCGTAACAGGTAGCATTGGGAAAAATGTCGGCATTAGAGAATATGTGTCAATAAACCTTTATAGGGAGTGGTGTCACGCAAGGCATGTCATATGAAAAAGTTTATATACGGCATATGACTATGGGAATTTGCCTTATCGACATAAGTCAATTATGTTTAACTTAAAAGAATACTGATGGTATTTGAATGTATTACTTAATTAAAACATGAAACAAATAAGGTGGTTGGTAGCATTGGGAAAAAATGTCGGCATTAGAGAATATGTGTCAATAAACCTAAATAAGGAGTGGTGTCGCTCAAGGTATGGCATATACAAAATGGTGTATACGGCAAGTTCATATGAGTGTGAGTTGTTGGCTTGCCGGCATGTGTCAATTATGTTTAATTAAAAAGATTAATGAAGTTATTTGAATGTTTTATTAAATTAGTATATGAACATGATAAGGTAGTTGGTAGCATTTGGAAAAAAAGTCGGCATTATAGAATATATGTCAAAAAACCTATATTGGTAGTGGTGTCGCGCACGGCATGTCATTTGAAAAATGTTATGAATGATAATGATAATATGACTGTGGGTATTTGCCTTATCGACATAAGTCTATTATGTTTAACTAAAAAGAATACTGAAGCAATTTGAATGTGTTACTAAATTAAAACATGAAACAAATAAGGTGGTTGGTAGCATTGGGAAAAATGTCGGCATTAGAGAATATGTGTCAATAAACCTTTATAGGGAGTGGTGTCACGCAAGGCATGTCATATGAAAAAGTTTATATACGGCATATGACTATGGGAATTTGCCTTATCGACATAAGTCAATTATGTTTAACTTAAAAGAATACTGATGGTATTTGAATGTATTACTTAATTAAAACATGAAACAAATTAGGTGGTTGGTAGCATTGGGAAAAAATGTCGGCATTAGAGAATATGTGTCAATAAACCTAAATAAGGAGTGGTGTCGCTCAAGGTATGGCATATGCAAAATGGTGTATACGGCAAGTTCATATGAGTGTGAGTTGTTGGCTTGCCGGCATGTGTCAATTATGTTTAATTAAAAAGATTAATGAAGTTATTTGAATGTTTTATTAAATTAGTATATGAAATTGATAAGGTGGTTGGTAGCGTTTGGAAAATGGCTGCATTATAGCATATGTGTAATAAAACCTATATATGGAGTGGTGTCGCGAAAGGCATGGCATATGAAATATTGTATATAAGGCATATGACTGTAGGGCATAAGTCAATTATGTATAATTGAAAAGAGTAATGAAGTTTATTGAATCTATTAATAAATTAGTACATGAAAACGATAAAGTGGTTGGTAGCATTTGGAAAAAAAGTCGGCATTATAGAATATATGTCAAAAAACCTTTAAAAGTAGTGGTTCGCGCACGGCATGTCATATGAAAAATGTTATGAATGATAATGATAATATGACTGTGGGTATTTTCCTTATCGACATAAGTCTATTATGTTTAACTAAAAAGAATACTGAAGCAATTTGAATGTGTTACTAAATTAAAACATTAAACAAATAAGGTGGTTGGTAGCATTTGGAAAAAATGTCGGCATTAGAGAATATGTGTCAATAAACCTAAATAAGGAGTGGTGTCGCTCAAGGTATGGCATATGCAAAATTGTGTATACGGCAAGTTCATATGAGTGTGAGTTGTTGGTTTGCCGGAATGTGTCAATTATGTTTGATTCAAAAGATTAATGAAGTTATTTAAATGTTTTATTAAATTAGTATATGAAAATGACAAGGTAGTTGGTAGCATTTGGAAAAAAGTCGGCATTATAGAATATGTGTCAAAAAACCTTTATAGGGAGTGGTGTCGCGAGAGGCATGACATATGAAATATTGTATATAAGGCATATGACTGTGGGGTGTTGACTTGGCGGCATAAGTCAATTATTTTTAATTAAAAAGAATAATGAAGTTTATTGAATCTATTAATAAATTAGTACATGAAAACGATAAAGTGGTTGGTAGCATTTGGAAAAAATGTCGGCAATTTAGAATATATGTCAAAAAACCTTTAAAAGTAGTGGTGTCGCGCACGGCATGTCATATGAAAAATGTTATGAATGATAATGATAATATGACTGTGGGTATTTTCCTTATCGACATAAGTCAATTATGTTTAACTAAAAAGAATACTGAAGCAATTTGAATGTTTTACTAAATTTAAACATTAAATAAATAATGTGGTTGGTAGCAGTTGGAAAAAATGTCGGCATTAGAGAATATGTGTCATTAAACCTATATATGGAGTGGTGTCGCTCATGGTATAGCATATGCAAAATTGTGTATACGGCAAATTCATATGAGTGTGAGTTGTTGGCTTGCCGGCATGTGTCAATTATGTTTAACTAAAAAGATTAATGAAGTTATTTGAATGTTTTATTAAATTAGTATATGAAAATGATAAGGTAGTTGGTAGCATTTGGAAAAAAAAGTCGGCATTATAGAATATGTGTCAAAAAACCTTTATAGGGAGTGGTGTCGCGAAAGGCATGGCATATGAAATATTGTATATAAGGGGTGTTGACTTGGCGGCATAAGTCAATTATTTTTAATTGAAAAGAATAATGAAGTTTATTGAATGTATTAATAAAATAGTACATGAAATCAATAAGGTGGTTGGTAGCATTTGGAAAAAATGTCGGCATTATAGAATATATGTCAAAAAACCTTTAATAGTAGTGGTGTCGCGCACGGCATGTCATATGAAAAGTTTTATGAATGATAATGATAATATGACTGTGGGTATTTGCCTTATCGACATAAGTCTATTATGTTTAACTAAAAAGAATACTGAAGCAATTTGAATGTGTTACTAAATTAAAACATTAACCAAATAAGGTGGTTGGTAGCATTTGAAAAAAATGTCGGCATTAGAGAATATGTGTCAATAAACCTAAATAAGGAGTGGTGTCGCTCAAGGTATGGCATATGCAAAATGGTGTATACGGCAAGTTCATATGAGTGTGAGTTGTTGGTTTGCCGGAATGTGTCAATTATGTTTGATTCAAAAGATTAATGAAGTTATTTAAATGTTTTATTAAATTAGTATATGAAAATGACAAGGTAGTTGGTAGCATTTGGAAAAAAGTCGGCATTATAGAATATGTGTCAAAAAACCTTTATAGGGAGTGGTGTCGCGAGAGGCATGACATATGAAATATTGTATATAAGGCATATGACTGTCTTGTGTTGACTTGGCGGCATAAGTCAATTATGTATAATTGAAAAGAGTAATGAAGTTTATTGAATCTATTAATAAATTAGTACATGAAAACGATAAAGTGGTTTGTAGCATTTGGAAAAAATGTCGGCATTATAGAATATGTGTCAATAAACCTCTATAGGGAGTGCTGTCGCGCAAGGCATGTCATATGAAAAAGTTTATATACGGCATATGACTATGGGAATTTGCCTTATCAACATAAGTCAATAATGTTTAACTTAAAAGAATACTGATGCTATTTGAATGTATTACTTAATTAAAACATGAAACAAATAAGGTGGTTGGTAGCATTGGGAAAAATGTCGGCATTAGAAAATATGTGTCAATAAACCTTTATAGTGAGTGGTGTCGCGCAAGGCATGTCATATGAAAAAGTTTATATACGGCATATGACTATGGGAATTTGCCTTATCGACATAAGTCAATTATGTTTAACTTAAAAGAATACTAATGCTATTTGAATGTATTACTTAATTAAAACATGAAACAAATAAGGTGGTTGGTAGCATTTGGAAAAAAAGTCGGCATTATAGAATATGTGTCAAAAAACCTTTATAGGGAGTGGTGTCGCGAAAGGCATGACATATGAAATATTGTATATAAGGCATATGACTGTGGGGTGTTGACTTGGCGGCATAAGTCAATTATTTTTAATTGAATAGAATAATGAAGTTTATTGAATGTATTAATAAAATAGTACATGAAATCAATAAGGTGGTTGGTAGCATTTGGAAAAAATGTCGGCATTATAGAATATATGTCAAAAAACCTTTAAAAGTAGTGGTGTCGCGCACGGCATGTCATATGAAAAATGTTATGAATGATAATGAGAATATCGATATAAGTCTATTATGTTTAACTAAAAAAGAATACTGAAGCAATTTGAATGTGTTACTAAATTAAAACATGAAACAAATAAGGTGGTTGGTAGCATTGGGAAAAATGTCGGCATTAGAAAATATGTGTCAATAAACCTTTATAGTGAGTGGTGTCGCGCAAGGCATGTCATATGAAAAAGTTTATATACGGCATATGACTATGGGAATTTGCCTTATCGACATAAGTCAATTATGTTTAACTTAAAAGAATACTGATGCTATTTGAATGTATTACTTAATTAAAACATGAAACAAATAAGGTGGTTGGTAGCATTTGGAAAAAAGTCGGCATTATAGAATATGTGTCAAAAAACCTTTATAGGGAGTGGTGTCGCGAGAGGCATGACATATGAAATATTGTATATAAGGCATATGACTGTCTTGTGTTGACTTGGCGGCATAAGTCAATTATGTATAATTGAAAAGAGTAATGAAGTTTATTGAATCTATTAATAAATTACTACATGAAAACGATAAAGTGGTTGGTAGCATTTGGAAAAAATGTCGGCATTATAGAATATATGTCAAAAAACCTTTAAAAGTAGTGGTGTCGCGCACGGCATGTCATATGAAAAATGTTATGAATGATAATGATAATATGACTGTGGGTATTTGCCTTATCGACATAAGTCTATTATGTTTAACTAAAAAGAATACTGAAGCAATTTGAATGTGTTACTAAATTAAAACATTAAACAAATAAGGTGGTTGGTAGCATTTGGAAAAAATGTCGGCATTAGAGAATATGTGTCAATAAACCTAAATAAGGAGTGGTGTCGCTCAAGGTATGGCATATACAAAATGGTGTATACGGCAAGTTCATATGAGTATGAGTTGTTGGCTTGCCGGCATGTGTCAATTATGTTTAATTAAAAAGATTAATGAAGTTATTTGAATGTTTTATTAAATTAGTATATGAACATGATAAGGTAGTTGGTAGCATTTGGAAAAAAGTCGGCATTATAGAATATGTGTCAAAAAACCTTTATAGGGAGTGGTGTCGCGAAAGGCATGACATATGAAATATTGTATATAAGGCATATGACTGTGGGGTGTTGACTTGGCGGCATAAGTCAATTATTTTTAATTAAAAAGAATAATGAAGTTTATTGAATCTATTAATAAATTAGTACATGAAAACGATAAAGTGGTTGGTAGCATTTGGAAAAAATGTCGGCAATTTAGAATATATGTCAAAAAACCTTTAAAAGTAGTGGTGTCGCGCACGGCATGTCATATGAAAAATGTTATGAATGATAATGTCAATTATGTTTAACTAAAAAGAATACTGAAGCAATTTGAATGTTTTACTAAATTTAAACATTAAATAAATAATGTGGTTGGTAGCAGTTGGAAAAAATGTCGGCATTAGAGAATATGTGTCATTAAACCTATATATGGAGTGGTGTCGCTCATGGTATAGCATATGCAAAATTGTGTATACGGCAAATTCATATGAGTGTGAGTTGTTGGCTTGCCGGCATGTGTCAATTATGTTTAACTAAAAAGATTAATGAAGTTATTTGAATGTTTTATTAAATTAGTATATGAAAATGATAAGGTAGTTGGTAGCATTTGGAAAAAAAAGTCGGCATTATAGAATATGTGTCAAAAAACCTTTATAGGGAGTGGTGTCGCGAAAGGCATGGCATATGAAATATTGTATATAAGGGGTGTTGACTTGGCGGCATAAGTCAATTATTTTTAATTGAAAAGAATAATGAAGTTTATTGAATGTATTAATAAAATAGTACATGAAATCAATAAGGTGGTTGGTAGCATTTGGAAAAAATGTCGGCATTATAGAATATATGTCAAAAAACCTTTAATAGTAGTGGTGTCGCGCACGGCATGTCATATGAAAAGTTTTATGAATGATAATGATAATATGACTGTGGGTATTTGCCTTATCGACATAAGTCTATTATGTTTAACTAAAAAGAATACTGAAGCAATTTGAATGTGTTACTAAATTAAAACATTAACCAAATAAGGTGGTTGGTAGCATTTGAAAAAAATGTCGGCATTAGAGAATATGTGTCAATAAACCTAAATAAGGAGTGGTGTCGCTCAAGGTATGGCATATGCAAAATGGTGTATACGGCAAGTTCATATGAGTGTGAGTTGTTGGTTTGCCGGAATGTGTCAATTATGTTTGATTCAAAAGATTAATGAAGTTATTTAAATGTTTTATTAAATTAGTATATGAAAATGACAAGGTAGTTGGTAGCATTTGGAAAAAAAGTCGGCATTATAGAATATGTGTCAAAAAAACCTTTATAGGGAGTGGTGTCGCGAGAGGCATGACATATGAAATATTGTATATAAGGCATATGACTGTCTTGTGTTGACTTGGCGGCATAAGTCAATTATGTATAATTGAAAAGAGTAATGAAGTTTATTGAATCTATTAATAAATTAGTACATGAAAACGATAAAGTGGTTTGTAGCATTTGGAAAAAATGTCGGCATTATAGAATATGTGTCAATAAACCTCTATAGGGAGTGCTGTCGCGCAAGGCATGTCATATGAAAAAGTTTATATACGGCATATGACTATGGGAATTTGCCTTATCAACATAAGTCAATAATGTTTAACTTAAAAGAATACTGATGCTATTTGAATGTATTACTTAATTAAAACATGAAACAAATAAGGTGGTTGGTAGCATTTGGAAAAAAAGTCGGCATTATAGAATATGTGTCAAAAAACCTTTATAGGGAGTGGTGTCGCGAAAGGCATGACATATGAAATATTGTATATAAGGCATATGACTGTGGGGTGTTGACTTGGCGGCATAAGTCAATTATTTTTAATTGAATAGAATAATGAAGTTTATTGAATGTATTAATAAAATAGTACATGAAATCAATAAGGTGGTTGGTAGCATTTGGAAAAAATGTCGGCATTATAGAATATATGTCAAAAAACCTTTAAAAGTAGTGGTGTCGCGCACGGCATGTCATATGAAAAATGTTATGAATGATAATGAGAATATCGATATAAGTCTATTATGTTTAACTAAAAAGAATACTGAAGCAATTTGAATGTGTTACTAAATTAAAACATGAAACAAATAAGGTGGTTGGTAGCATTGGGAAAAATGTCGGCATTAGAAAATATGTGTCAATAAACCTTTATAGTGAGTGGTGTCGCGCAAGGCATGTCATATGAAAAAGTTTATATACGGCATATGACTATGGGAATTTGCCTTATCGACATAAGTCAATTATGTTTAACTTAAAAGAATACTGATGCTATTTGAATGTATTACTTAATTAAAACATGAAACAAATAAGGTGGTTGGTAGCATTTGGAAAAAAAGTCGGCATTATAGAATATGTGTCAAAAAACCTTTATAGGGAGTGGTGTCGCGAGAGGCATGACATATGAAATATTGTATATAAGGCATATGACTGTCTTGTGTTGACTTGGCGGCATAAGTCAATTATTTTTAATTGAAAAGAATAATGAAGTTTATTGAATGTATTAATAAAATAGTACATGAAATCAATAAGGTGGTTGGTAGCATTTGGAAAAAATGTCGGCATTATAGAATATATGTCAAAAAACCTTTAATAGTAGTGGTGTCGCGCACGGCATGTCATATGAAAAGTTTTATGAATGATAATGATAATATGACTGTGGGTATTTGCCTTATCGACATAAGTCTATTATGTTTAACTAAAAAGAATACTGAAGCAATTTGAATGTGTTACTAAATTAAAACATTAAACAAATAAGGTGGTTGGTAGCATTTGGAAAAAATGTCGGCATTAGAGAATATGTGTCAATAAACCTAAATAAGGAGTGGTGTCGCTCAAGGTATGGCATATACAAAATGGTGTATACGGCAAGTTCATATGAGTATGAGTTGTTGGCTTGCCGGCATGTGTCAATTATGTTTAATTAAAAAGATTAATGAAGTTATTTGAATGTTTTATTAAATTAGTATATGAACATGATAAGGTAGTTGGTAGCATTTGGAAAAAAGTCGGCATTATAGAATATGTGTCAAAAAACCTTTATAGGGAGTGGTGTCGCGAAAGGCATGACATATGAAATATTGTATATAAGGCATATGACTGTGGGGTGTTGACTTGGCGGCATAAGTCAATTATTTTTAATTAAAAAGAATAATGAAGTTTATTGAATCTATTAATAAATTAGTACATGAAAACGATAAAGTGGTTGGTAGCATTTGGAAAAAAATGTCGGCAATTTAGAATATATGTCAAAAAACCTTTAAAAGTAGTGGTGTCGCGCACGGCATGTCATATGAAAAATGTTATGAATGATAATGTCAATTATGTTTAACTAAAAAGAATACTGAAGCAATTTGAATGTTTTACTAAATTTAAACATTAAATAAATAATGTGGTTGGTAGCAGTTGGAAAAAATGTCGGCATTAGAGAATATGTGTCATTAAACCTATATATGGAGTGGTGTCGCTCATGGTATAGCATATGCAAAATTGTGTATACGGCAAATTCATATGAGTGTGAGTTGTTGGCTTGCCGGCATGTGTCAATTATGTTTAACTAAAAAGATTAATGAAGTTATTTGAATGTTTTATTAAATTAGTATATGAAAATGATAAGGTAGTTGGTAGCATTTGGAAAAAAAGTCGGCATTATAGAATATGTGTCAAAAAAACCTTTATAGGGAGTGGTGTCGCGAAAGGCATGGCATATGAAATATTGTATATAAGGGGTGTTGACTTGGCGGCATAAGTCAATTATTTTTAATTGAAAAGAATAATGAAGTTTATTGAATGTATTAATAAAATAGTACATGAAATCAATAAGGTGGTTGGTAGCATTTGGAAAAAATGTCGGCATTATAGAATATATGTCAAAAAACCTTTAATAGTAGTGGTGTCGCGCACGGCATGTCATATGAAAAGTTTTATGAATGATAATGATAATATGACTGTGGGTATTTGCCTTATCGACATAAGTCTATTATGTTTAACTAAAAAGAATACTGAAGCAATTTGAATGTGTTACTAAATTAAAACATTAACCAAATAAGGTGGTTGGTAGCATTTGAAAAAAATGTCGGCATTAGAGAATATGTGTCAATAAACCTAAATAAGGAGTGGTGTCGCTCAAGGTATGGCATATGCAAAATGGTGTATACGGCAAGTTCATATGAGTGTGAGTTGTTGGTTTGCCGGAATGTGTCAATTATGTTTGATTCAAAAGATTAATGAAGTTATTTAAATGTTTTATTAAATTAGTATATGAAAATGACAAGGTAGTTGGTAGCATTTGGAAAAAAAGTCGGCATTATAGAATATGTGTCAAAAAACCTTTATAGGGAGTGGTGTCGCGAGAGGCATGACATATGAAATATTGTATATAAGGCATATGACTGTCTTGTGTTGACTTGGCGGCATAAGTCAATTATGTATAATTGAAAAGAGTAATGAAGTTTATTGAATCTATTAATAAATTAGTACATGAAAACGATAAAGTGGTTTGTAGCATTTGGAAAAAATGTCGGCATTATAGAATATGTGTCAATAAACCTCTATAGGGAGTGCTGTCGCGCAAGGCATGTCATATGAAAAAGTTTATATACGGCATATGACTATGGGAATTTGCCTTATCAACATAAGTCAATAATGTTTAACTTAAAAGAATACTGATGCTATTTGAATGTATTACTTAATTAAAACATGAAACAAATAAGGTGGTTGGTAGCATTGGGAAAAATGTCGGCATTAGAAAATATGTGTCAATAAACCTTTATAGTGAGTGGTGTCGCGCAAGGCATGTCATATGAAAAAGTTTATATACGGCATATGACTATGGGAATTTGCCTTATCGACATAAGTCAATTATGTTTAACTTAAAAGAATACTAATGCTATTTGAATGTATTACTTAATTAAAACATGAAACAAATAAGGTGGTTGGTAGCATTTGGAAAAAAGTCGGCATTATAGAATATGTGTCAAAAAACCTTTATAGGGAGTGGTGTCGCGAAAGGCATGACATATGAAATATTGTATATAAGGCATATGACTGTGGGGTGTTGACTTGGCGGCATAAGTCAATTATTTTTAATTGAATAGAATAATGAAGTTTATTGAATGTATTAATAAAATAGTACATGAAATCAATAAGGTGGTTGGTAGCATTTGGAAAAAATGTCGGCATTATAGAATATATGTCAAAAAACCTTTAAAAGTAGTGGTGTCGCGCACGGCATGTCATATGAAAAATGTTATGAATGATAATGAGAATATCGATATAAGTCTATTATGTTTAACTAAAAAGAATACTGAAGCAATTTGAATGTGTTACTAAATTAAAACATGAAACAAATAAGGTGGTTGGTAGCATTGGGAAAAATGTCGGCATTAGAAAATATGTGTCAATAAACCTTTATAGTGAGTGGTGTCGCGCAAGGCATGTCATATGAAAAAGTTTATATACGGCATATGACTATGGGAATTTGCCTTATCGACATAAGTCAATTATGTTTAACTTAAAAGAATACTGATGCTATTTGAATGTATTACTTAATTAAAACATGAAACAAATAAGGTGGTTGGTAGCATTTGGAAAAAAGTCGGCATTATAGAATATGTGTCAAAAAAACCTTTATAGGGAGTGGTGTCGCGAGAGGCATGACATATGAAATATTGTATATAAGGCATATGACTGTCTTGTGTTGACTTGGCGGCATAAGTCAATTATGTATAATTGAAAAGAGTAATGAAGTTTATTGAATCTATTAATAAATTAGTACATGAAAACGATAAAGTGGTTGGTAGCATTTGGAAAAAATGTCGGCATTATAGAATATATGTCAAAAAACCTTTAAAAGTAGTGGTGTCGCGCACGGCATGTCATATGAAAAATGTTATGAATGATAATGAGAATATCGATATAAGTCTATTATGTTTAACTAAAAAGAATACTGAAGCAATTTGAATGTGTTACTAAATTAAAACATTAACCAAATAAGGTGGTTGGTAGCATTTGAAAAAAATGTCGGCATTAGAGAATATGTGTCAATAAACCTAAATAAGGAGTGGTGTCGCTCAAGGTATGGCATATGCAAAATGGTGTATACGGCAAGTTCATATGAGTGTGAGTTGTTGGTTTGCCGGAATGTGTCAATTATGTTTAATTCAAAAGATTAATGAAGTTATTTAAATGTTTTATTAAATTAGTATATGAAAATGACAAGGTAGTTGGTAGCATTTGGAAAAAAAGTCGGCATTATAGAATATGTGTCAAAAAACCTTTATAGGGAGTGGTGTCATGAGAGGCATGACATATGAAATATTGTATATAAGGCATATGACTGTCTTGTGTTGACTTGGCGGCATAAGTCAATTATGTATAATTGAAAAGAGTAATGAAGTTTATTGAATCTATTAATAAATTAGTACATGAAAACGATAAAGTGGTTGGTAGCATTTGGAAAAAATGTCGGCATTATAGAATATGTGTCAATAAACCTCTATAGGGAGTGGTGTCGCGCAAGGCATGTCATATGAAAAAGTTTATATACGGCATATGACTATGGGAATTTGCCTTATCAACATAAGTCAATAATGTTTAACTTAAAAGAATACTGATGCTATTTGAATGTATTACTTAATTAAAACATGAAACAAATAAGGTGGTTGGTAGCATTGGGAAAAATGTCGGCATTAGAGAATATGTGTCAATAAACCTCTATAGGGAGTGGTGTCGCGCAAGGCATGTCATATGAAAAAGTTTATATACGGCATATGACTATGGGAATTTGCCTTATCAACATAAGTCAATAATGTTTAACTTAAAAGAATACTGATGCTATTTGAATGTATTACTTAATTAAAACATGAAACAAATAAGGTGGTTGGTAGCATTGGGAAAAATGTCGGCATTAGAAAATATGTGTCAATAAACCTTTATAGTGAGTGGTGTCGCGCAAGGCATGACATATGAAATATTGTATATAAGGCATATGACTGTCTTGTGTTGACTTGGCGGCATAAGTCAATTATGTATAATTGAAAAGAGTAATGAAGTTTATTGAATCTATTAATAAATTAGTACATGAAAACGATAAAGTGGTTTGTAGCATTTGGAAAAAATGTCGGCATTATAGAATATGTGTCAATAAACCTCTATAGGGAGTGCTGTCGCGCAAGGCATGTCATATGAAATATTGTATATAAGGCATATGACTGTCTTGTGTTGACTTGGCGGCATAAGTCAATTATGTATAATTGAAAAGAGTAATGAAGTTTATTGAATCTATTAATAAATTAGTACATGAAAACGATAAAGTGGTTTGTAGCATTTGGAAAAAATGTCGGCATTATAGAATATGTGTCAATAAACCTCTATAGGGAGTGCTGTCGCGCAAGGCATGTCATATGAAAAAGTTTATATACGGCATATGACTATGGGAATTTGCCTTATCAACATAAGTCAATAATGTTTAACTTAAAAGAATACTGATGCTATTTGAATGTATTACTTAATTAAAACATGAAACAAATAAGGTGGTTGGTAGCATTGGGAAAAATGTCGGCATTAGAAAATATGTGTCAATAAACCTTTATAGTGAGTGGTATCGCGCAAGGCATGTCATATGAAAAAGTTTATATACGGCATATGACTATGGGAATTTGCCTTATCGACATAAGTCAATTATGTTTAACTTAAAAGAATACTAATGCTATTTGAATGTATTACTTAATTAAAACATGAAACAAATAAGGTGGTTGGTAGCATTTGGAAAAAAAGTCGGCATTATAGAATATGTGTCAAAAAACCTTTATAGGGAGTGGTGTCGCGAGAGGCATGACATATGAAATATTGTATATAAGGCATATGACTGTCTTGTGTTGACTTGGCGGCATAAGTCAATTATGTATAATTGAAAAGAGTAATGAAGTTTATTGAATCTATTAATAAATTAGTACATGAAAACGATAAAGTGGTTTGTAGCATTTGGAAAAAATGTCGGCATTATAGAATATGTGTCAATAAACCTCTATAGGGAGTGCTGTCGCGCAAGGCATGTCATATGAAAAAGTTTATATACGGCATATGACTATGGGAATTTGCCTTATCAACATAAGTCAATAATGTTTAACTTAAAAGAATACTGATGCTATTTGAATGTATTACTTAATTAAAACATGAAACAAATAAGGTGGTTGGTAGCATTGGGAAAAATGTCGGCATTAGAAAATATGTGTCAATAAACCTTTATAGTGAGTGGTATCGCGCAAGGCATGTCATATGAAAAAGTTTATATACGGCATATGACTATGGGAATTTGCCTTATCGACATAAGTCAATTATGTTTAACTTAAAAGAATACTAATGCTATTTGAATGTATTACTTAATTAAAACATGAAACAAATAAGGTGGTTGGTAGCATTTGGAAAAAAAGTCGGCATTATAGAATATGTGTCAATAAACCTTTAATAGTAGTGGTGTCGCGCACGGCATGTCATATGAAAAATGTTATGAATGATAATGAGAATATCGATATAAGTCTATTATGTTTAACTAAAAAGAATACTGAAGCAATTTGAATGTGTTACTAAATTAAAACATGAAACAAATAAGGTGGTTGGTAGCATTGGGAAAAATGTCGGCATTAGAAAATATGTGTCAATAAACCTTTATAGTGAGTGGTGTCGCGCAAGGCATGTCATATGAAAAAGTTTATATACGGCATATGACTATGGGAATTTGCCTTATCGACATAAGTCAATTATGTTTAACTTAAAAGAATACTAATGCTATTTGAATGTATTACTTAATTAAAACATGAAACAAATAAGGTGGTTGGTAGCATTTGGAAAAAAGTCGGCATTATAGAATATGTGTCAAAAAACCTTTATAGGGAGTGGTGTCGCGAAAGGCATGACATATGAAATATTGTATATAAGGCATATGACTGTGGGGTGTTGACTTGGCGGCATAAGTCAATTATTTTTAATTGAATAGAATAATGAAGTTTATTGAATGTATTAATAAAATAGTACATGAAATCAATAAGGTGGTTGGTAGCATTTGGAAAAAATGTCGGCATTATAGAATATATGTCAAAAAACCTTTAAAAGTAGTGGTGTCGCGCACGGCATGTCATATGAAAAATGTTATGAATGATAATGAGAATATCGATATAAGTCTATTATGTTTAACTAAAAAGAATACTGAAGCAATTTGAATGTGTTACTAAATTAAAACATGAAACAAATAAGGTGGTTGGTAGCATTGGGAAAAATGTCGGCATTAGAAAATATGTGTCAATAAACCTTTATAGTGAGTGGTGTCGCGCAAGGCATGTCATATGAAAAAGTTTATATACGGCATATGACTATGGGAATTTGCCTTATCGACATAAGTCAATTATGTTTAACTTAAAAGAATACTGATGCTATTTGAATGTATTACTTAATTAAAACATGAAACAAATAAGGTGGTTGGTAGCATTTGGAAAAAAGTCGGCATTATAGAATATGTGTCAAAAACCTTTATAGGGAGTGGTGTCGCGAGAGGCATGACATATGAAATATTGTATATAAGGCATATGACTGTCTTGTGTTGACTTGGCGGCATAAGTCAATTATTTTTAATTGAAAAGAATAATGAAGTTTATTGAATGTATTAATAAAATAGTACATGAAATCAATAAGGTGGTTGGTAGCATTTGGAAAAAATGTCGGCATTATAGAATATATGTCAAAAAACCTTTAATAGTAGTGGTGTCGCGCACGGCATGTCATATGAAAAGTTTTATGAATGATAATGATAATATGACTGTGGGTATTTGCCTTATCGACATAAGTCTATTATGTTTAACTAAAAAGAATACTGAAGCAATTTGAATGTGTTACTAAATTAAAACATTAAACAAATAAGGTGGTTGGTAGCATTTGGAAAAAATGTCGGCATTAGAGAATATGTGTCAATAAACCTAAATAAGGAGTGGTGTCGCTCAAGGTATGGCATATACAAAATGGTGTATACGGCAAGTTCATATGAGTATGAGTTGTTGGCTTGCCGGCATGTGTCAATTATGTTTAATTAAAAAGATTAATGAAGTTATTTGAATGTTTTATTAAATTAGTATATGAACATGATAAGGTAGTTGGTAGCATTTGGAAAAAAGTCGGCATTATAGAATATGTGTCAAAAAACCTTTATAGGGAGTGGTGTCGCGAAAGGCATGACATATGAAATATTGTATATAAGGCATATGACTGTGGGGTGTTGACTTGGCGGCATAAGTCAATTATTTTTAATTAAAAAGAATAATGAAGTTTATTGAATCTATTAATAAATTAGTACATGAAAACGATAAAGTGGTTGGTAGCATTTGGAAAAAATGTCGGCAATTTAGAATATATGTCAAAAAACCTTTAAAAGTAGTGGTGTCGCGCACGGCATGTCATATGAAAAATGTTATGAATGATAATGTCAATTATGTTTAACTAAAAAGAATACTGAAGCAATTTGAATGTTTTACTAAATTTAAACATTAAATAAATAATGTGGTTGGTAGCAGTTGGAAAAAATGTCGGCATTAGAGAATATGTGTCATTAAACCTATATATGGAGTGGTGTCGCTCATGGTATAGCATATGCAAAATTGTGTATACGGCAAATTCATATGAGTGTGAGTTGTTGGCTTGCCGGCATGTGTCAATTATGTTTAACTAAAAAGATTAATGAAGTTATTTGAATGTTTTATTAAATTAGTATATGAAAATGATAAGGTAGTTGGTAGCATTTGGAAAAAAAGTCGGCATTATAGAATATGTGTCAAAAAACCTTTATAGGGAGTGGTGTCGCGAATGGCATGGCATATGAAATATTGTATATAAGGGGTGTTGACTTGGCGGCATAAGTCAATTATTTTTAATTGAAAAGAATAATGAAGTTTATTGAATGTATTAATAAAATAGTACATGAAATCAATAAGGTGGTTGGTAGCATTTGGAAAAAATGTCGGCATTATAGAATATATGTCAAAAAACCTTTAATAGTAGTGGTGTCGCGCACGGCATGTCATATGAAAAGTTTTATGAATGATAATGATAATATGACTGTGGGTATTTGCCTTATCGACATAAGTCTATTATGTTTAACTAAAAAGAATACTGAAGCAATTTGAATGTGTTACTAAATTAAAACATTAACCAAATAAGGTGGTTGGTAGCATTTGAAAAAATGTCGGCATTAGAGAATATGTGTCAATAAACCTAAATAAGGAGTGGTGTCGCTCAAGGTATGGCATATGCAAAATGGTGTATACGGCAAGTTCATATGAGTGTGAGTTGTTGGTTTGCCGGAATGTGTCAATTATGTTTGATTCAAAAGATTAATGAAGTTATTTAAATGTTTTATTAAATTAGTATATGAAAATGACAAGGTAGTTGGTAGCATTTGGAAAAAAGTCGGCATTATAGAATATGTGTCAAAAAACCTTTATAGGGAGTGGTGTCGCGAGAGGCATGACATATGAAATATTGTATATAAGGCATATGACTGTCTTGTGTTGACTTGGCGGCATAAGTCAATTATGTATAATTGAAAAGAGTAATGAAGTTTATTGAATCTATTAATAAATTAGTACATGAAAACGATAAAGTGGTTTGTAGCATTTGGAAAAAATGTCGGCATTATAGAATATGTGTCAATAAACCTCTATAGGGAGTGCTGTCGCGCAAGGCATGTCATATGAAAAAGTTTATATACGGCATATGACTATGGGAATTTGCCTTATCAACATAAGTCAATAATGTTTAACTTAAAAGAATACTGATGCTATTTGAATGTATTACTTAATTAAAACATGAAACAAATAAGGTGGTTGGTAGCATTGGGAAAAATGTCGGCATTAGAAAATATGTGTCAATAAACCTTTATAGTGAGTGGTGTCGCGCAAGGCATGTCATATGAAAAAGTTTATATACGGCATATGACTATGGGAATTTGCCTTATCGACATAAGTCAATTATGTTTAACTTAAAAGAATACTAATGCTATTTGAATGTATTACTTAATTAAAACATGAAACAAATAAGGTGGTTGGTAGCATTTGGAAAAAAAGTCGGCATTATAGAATATGTGTCAAAAAAACCTTTATAGGGAGTGGTGTCGCGAAAGGCATGACATATGAAATATTGTATATAAGGCATATGACTGTGGGGTGTTGACTTGGCGGCATAAGTCAATTATTTTTAATTGAATAGAATAATGAAGTTTATTGAATGTATTAATAAAATAGTACATGAAATCAATAAGGTGGTTGGTAGCATTTGGAAAAAATGTCGGCATTATAGAATATATGTCAAAAAACCTTTAAAAGTAGTGGTGTCGTGCACGGCATGTCATATGAAAAATGTTATGAATGATAATGAGAATATCGATATAAGTCTATTATGTTTAACTAAAAGAATACTGAAGCAATTTGAATGTGTTACTAAATTAAAACATGAAACAAATAAGGTGGTTGGTAGCATTGGGAAAAATGTCGGCATTAGAAAATATGTGTCAATAAACCTTTATAGTGAGTGGTGTCGCGCAAGGCATGTCATATGAAAAAGTTTATATACGGCATATGACTATGGGAATTTGCCTTATCGACATAAGTCAATTATGTTTAACTTAAAAGAATACTGATGCTATTTGAATGTATTACTTAATTAAAACATGAAACAAATAAGGTGGTTGGTAGCATTTGGAAAAAAAGTCGGCATTATAGAATATGTGTCAAAAAACCTTTATAGGGAGTGGTGTCGCGAGAGGCATGACATATGAAATATTGTATATAAGGCATATGACTGTCTTGTGTTGACTTGGCGGCATAAGTCAATTATGTATAATTGAAAAGAGTAATGAAGTTTATTGAATCTATTAATAAATTACTACATGAAAACGATAAAGTGGTTGGTAGCATTTGGAAAAAATGTCGGCATTATAGAATATATGTCAAAAAACCTTTAAAAGTAGTGGTGTCGCGCACGGCATGTCATATGAAAAATGTTATGAATGATAATGATAATATGACTGTGGGTATTTGCCTTATCGACATAAGTCTATTATGTTTAACTAAAAAGAATACTGAAGCAATTTGAATGTGTTACTAAATTAAAACATTAAACAAATAAGGTGGTTGGTAGCATTTGGAAAAAATGTCGGCATTAGAGAATATGTGTCAATAAACCTAAATAAGGAGTGGTGTCGCTCAAGGTATGGCATATACAAAATGGTGTATACGGCAAGTTCATATGAGTATGAGTTGTTGGCTTGCCGGCATGTGTCAATTATGTTTAATTAAAAAGATTAATGAAGTTATTTGAATGTTTTATTAAATTAGTATATGAACATGATAAGGTAGTTGGTAGCATTTGGAAAAAAAGTCGGCATTATAGAATATGTGTCAAAAAACCTTTATAGGGAGTGGTGTCGCGAAAGGCATGACATATGAAATATTGTATATAAGGCATATGACTGTGGGGTGTTGACTTGGCGGCATAAGTCAATTATTTTTAATTAAAAAGAATAATGAAGTTTATTGAATCTATTAATAAATTAGTACATGAAAACGATAAAGTGGTTGGTAGCATTTGGAAAAAATGTCGGCAATTTAGAATATATGTCAAAAAACCTTTAAAAAGTAGTGGTGTCGCGCACGGCATGTCATATGAAAAATGTTATGAATGATAATGTCAATTATGTTTAACTAAAAGAATACTGAAGCAATTTGAATGTTTTACTAAATTTAAACATTAAATAAATAATGTGGTTGGTAGCAGTTGGAAAAAATGTCGGCATTAGAGAATATGTGTCATTAAACCTATATATGGAGTGGTGTCGCTCATGGTATAGCATATGCAAAATTGTGTATACGGCAAATTCATATGAGTGTGAGTTGTTGGCTTGCCGGCATGTGTCAATTATGTTTAACTAAAAAGATTAATGAAGTTATTTGAATGTTTTATTAAATTAGTATATGAAAATGATAAGGTAGTTGGTAGCATTTGGAAAAAAAAGTCGGCATTATAGAATATGTGTCGAAAAACCTTTATAGGGAGTGGTGTCGCGAAAGGCATGGCATATGAAATATTGTATATAAGGGGTGTTGACTTGGCGGCATAAGTCAATTATTTTTAATTGAAAAGAATAATGAAGTTTATTGAATGTATTAATAAAATAGTACATGAAATCAATAAGGTGGTTGGTAGCATTTGGAAAAAATGTCGGCATTATAGAATATATGTCAAAAAATCTTTAATAGTAGTGGTGTCGCGCACGGCATGTCATATGAAAAGTTTTATGAATGATAATGATAATATGACTGTGGGTATTTGCCTTATCGACATAAGTCTATTATGTTTAACTAAAAAGAATACTGAAGCAATTTGAATGTGTTACTAAATTAAAACATTAACCAAATAAGGTGGTTGGTAGCATTTGAAAAAAATGTCGGCATTAGAGAATATGTGTCAATAAACCTAAATAAGGAGTGGTGTCGCTCAAGGTATGGCATATGCAAAATGGTGTATACGGCAAGTTCATATGAGTGTGAGTTGTTGGTTTGCCGGAATGTGTCAATTATGTTTAATTCAAAAGATTAATGAAGTTATTTAAATGTTTTATTAAATTAGTATATGAAAATGACAAGGTAGTTGGTAGCATTTGGAAAAAAAGTCGGCATTATAGAATATGTGTCAAAAAACCTTTATAGGGAGTGGTGTCGCGAGAGGCATGACATATGAAATATTGTATATAAGGCATATGACTGTCTTGTGTTGACTTGGCGGCATAAGTCAATTATGTATAATTGAAAAGAGTAATGAAGTTTATTGAATCTATTAATAAATTAGTACATGAAAACGATAAAGTGGTTGGTAGCATTTGGAAAAAATGTCGGCATTATAGAATATGTGTCAATAAACCTCTATAGGGAGTGGTGTCGCGCAAGGCATGTCATATGAAAAAGTTTATATACGGCATATGACTATGGGAATTTGCCTTATCAACATAAGTCAATAATGTTTAACTTAAAAGAATACTGATGCTATTTGAATGTATTACTTAATTAAAACATGAAACAAATAAGGTGGTTGGTAGCATTGGGAAAAATGTCGGCATTAGAGAATATGTGTCAATAAACCTCTATAGGGAGTGGTGTCGCGCAAGGCATGTCATATGAAAAAGTTTATATACGGCATATGACTATGGGAATTTGCCTTATCAACATAAGTCAATAATGTTTAACTTAAAAGAATACTGATGCTATTTGAATGTATTACTTAATTAAAACATGAAACAAATAAGGTGGTTGGTAGCATTGGGAAAAATGTCGGCATTAGAAAATATGTGTCAATAAACCTTTATAGTGAGTGGTGTCGCGCAAGGCATGTCATATGAAAAAGTTTATATACGGCATATGACTATGGGAATTTGCCTTATCGACATAAGTCAATTATGTTTAACTTAAAAGAATACTGATGCTATTTGAATGTATTACTTAATTAAAACATGAAACAAATAAGGTGGTTGGTAGCATTTGGAAAAAAAGTCGGCATTATAGAATATGTGTCAAAAAACCTTTATAGGGAGTGGTGTCGCGAAAGGCATGACATATGAAATATTGTATATAAGGCATATGACTGTGGGGTGTTGACTTGGCGGCATAAGTCAATTATTTTTAATTGAATAGAATAATGAAGTTTATTGAATGTATTAATAAAATAGTACATGAAATCAATAAGGTGGTTGGTAGCATTTGGAAAAAATGTCGGCATTATAGAATATATGTCAAAAAACCTTTAAAAGTAGTGGTGTCGCGCACGGCATGTCATATGAAAAATGTTATGAATGATAATGAGAATATCGATATAAGTCTATTATGTTTAACTAAAAGAATACTGAAGCAATTTGAATGTGTTACTAAATTAAAACATGAAACAAATAAGGTGGTTGGTAGCATTGGGAAAAATGTCGGCATTAGAAAATATGTGTCAATAAACCTTTATAGTGAGTGGTGTCGCGCAAGGAATGTCATATGAAAAAGTTTATATACGGCATATGACTATGGGAATTTGCCTTATCGACATAAGTCAATTATGTTTAACTTAAAAGAATACTGATGCTATTTGAATGTTTTACTAAATTTAAACATTAAATAAATAATGTGGTTGGTAGCATTTGGAAAAAATGTCGGCATTAGAGAATATGTGTCATTAAACCTATATATGGAGTGGTGTCGCTCATGGTATGGCATATGCAAAATTGTGTATACGGCAAATTCTTATGAGTGTGAGTTGTTGGCTTGCCGGCATGTGTCAATTATGTTTAATTAAAAAGATTAATGAAGTTATTTGAATGTTTTATTAAATTAGTATATGAAAACGATAAGGTGGTTGGTAGCATTTGGAAAAAATTTCGGCATTATAGAATATATGTCAAAAAACCTTTAAAAGTAGTGGTGTCGCGCACGGCATGTCACATGAAAAATGTTATGAATGATAATGAGAATATCGATATAAGTCTATTATGTTTAACTAAAAAGAATACTGAAGCAATTTGAATGTATGACTTAATTAAAACATGAAACAAATAAGGTGGTTGGTAGCTTTGGGAAAAAATGTCGGCATTAGAGAATATGTGTCAATAAACCTAAATAAGGAGTGGTGTCGCTCAAGGTATGGCATATGCAAAATGGTGTATACGGCAAGTTCATATGAGTGTGAGTTGTTGGCTTGCCGGCATGTGTCAATTATGTTTAATTAAAAATATTAATGAAGTTATTTGAATGTTTTATTAAATTAGTATATGAAAACGATAAGGTGGTTGGTAGCATTTGGAAAATGGCTGCATTATAGCATATGTGTAATAAAACCTATATATGGAGTGGTGTCGCGAAAGGCATGGCATATGAAAAATTGTATATAAGGCATATGACTGTAGGGCATAAGTCAATTATGTATAATTGAAAAGAGTAATGAAGTTTATTGAATCTATTAATAAATTAGTACATGAAAACGATAAAGTGGTTGGTAGCATTTGGAAAAAATGTCGGCATTATAGAATATATGTCAAAAAACCTTTAAAAGTAGTGGTGTCGCGCACGGCATGTCATATGAAAAATTTTATGAATGATAATGATAATGTGACTGTGGGTATTTGCCTTATCGACATAAGTCTATTATGTTTAACTAAAAAGAATACTGAAGCAATTTGAATGTGTTACTAAATTAAAACATTAAACAAATAAGGTGGTTGGTAGCATTTGGAAAAAATGTCGGCGATAGAGAATATGTGTCAATAAACCTAAATAAGGAGTGGTGTCGCGCAAGGCATGTCATATGAAAAAGTTTATATACAGCATATGACTGTGGGTATTTTCCTGATCGACATAAGTCTATTATGTTTAACTAAAAAGAATACTGAAGCAATTTGAATGTGTTACTAAATTAAAACATTAAACATATAAGGTGGTTGGTAGCATTTGGAAAAAATGTCGGCATTAGAGAATATGTGTCAATAAACCTAAATAAGGAGTGGTGTCGCTCAAGGTATGGCATATGCAAAATGGTGTATACGGCAAGTTCATATGAGTGTGAGTTGTTGGTTTGCCGGCATGTGTCAATTATGTTTAATTCAAAAGATTAATGAAGTTATTTGAATGTTTTATTAAATTAGTATATGAAAATGATAAGGTAGTTGGTAGCATTTGGAAAAAAAGTCGGCATTATAGAATATGTGTCAAAAAACCTTTATAGGGAGTGGTGTCGCGAGAGGCATGACATATGAAATATTGTATATAAGGCATATGACTGTGGGGTGTTGACTTGGCGGCATAAGTCAATTATGTATAATTGAAAAGAGTAATGAAGTTTATTGAATCTATTAATAAATTAGTACATGAAAACGATAAAGTGGTTGGTAGCATTTGGAAAAAACGTCGGCATTATAGAATATATGTCAAAAAACCCTTTAAAAGTAGTGGTGTCGCGCACCGCATGTCATATGAAAAATGTTATGAACGATAATGATAATATGACTGTGGGTATTTGCCTTATCGACATAAGTCTATTATGTTTAACTAAAAAGAATACTGAAGCAATTTGAATGTGTTACTAAATTAAAACATTAAACAAATAAGGTGGTTGGTAGCATTGGGAAAAATGTCGGCATTAGAGAATATGTGTCAATAAACCTTTATAGGGAGTGGTGTCGCGCAAGGCATGTCATATGAAAAAGTTTATATACAGCATATGACTGTGGGTATTTTCCCTGATCGACATAAGTCTATTATGTTTAACTAAAAGAATACTGAAGCAATTTGAATGTGTTACTAAATTAAAACATTAAACATATAAGGTGGTTGGTAGCATTTGGAAAAAATGTCGGCATTAGAGAATATGTGTCAATAAACCTAAATAAGGAGTGGTGTCGCTCAAGGTATGGCATATGCAAAATGGTGTATACGGCAAGTTCATATGAGTGTGAGTTGTTGGCTTGCCGGCATGTGTCAATTATGTTTAATTAAAAGATTAATGAAGTTATTTGAATGTTTTATTAAATTAGTATATGAAAATGATAAGGTAGTTGGTAGCATTTGGAAAAAAAGTCGGCATTATAGAATATGTGTCAAAAAACCTTTATAGGGAGTGGTGTCGCGAAAGGCATGACATATGAAATATTGTTTATAAGGCATATGACTGTGGGGTGTTGACTTGGCGGCATAAGTCAATTATTTTTAATTGAAAAGAATAATGAAGTTTATTGAATGTATTAATAAAATAGTACATGAAATCAATAAGGTGGTTGGTAGCATTTGGAAAAAATGTAGGCATTATAGAATATATGTCAAAAAACCTTTAAAAGTAGTGGTGTCGCGCACGGCATGTCATATGAAAAATGTTATGAATGATAATGATAATATGACTGTGAGTATTTGCCTTATCGACATAAGTCTATTATGTTTAACTAAAAAGAATACTGAAGCAATTTGAATGTGTTACTAAATTAAAACATTAAACAAATAAGGTGGTTGGTAGCATTGGGAAAAATGTCGGCATTAGAGAATATGTGTCAATAAACCTTTATAGGGAGTGGTGTCACGCAAGGCATGTCATATGAAAAAGTTTATATACGGCATATGACTATGGGAATTTGCCTTATCGACATAAGTCAATTATGTTTAACTTAAAAGAGTACTGATGCTATTTGAATGTATTACTTAATTAAAACATGAAACAAATAAGGTGGTTGGTAGCATTGGGAAAAAATGTCGGCATTCGAGAATTTGTGTCAATAAACCTAAATAAGGAGTGGTGTCGCTCAAGGTATGGCATATGCAAAATGGTGTATACGGCAAGTTCATATGAGTGTGAGTTGTTGGCTTGCCGGCATGTGTCAATTATGTTTAATTAAAAAGATTAATGAAGTTATTTGAATGTTTTATTAAATTAGTATATGAAAACGATAAGGTGGTTGGTAGCATTTGGAAAATGGCTGCATTATAGCATATGTGTAATAAAACCTATATATGGAGTGGTGTCGCGAAAGGCATGGCATATGAAATATTGTATATAAGGCATATGACTGTAGGGCATAAGTCAATTATGTATAATTGAAAAGAGTAATGAAGTTTATTGAATCTATTAATAAATTAGTACATGAAAACGATAAAGTGGTTGGTAGCATTTGGAGAAAATGTCGGCATTATAGAATATATGTCAAAAAACCTTTAAAAGTAGTGGTGTCGCGCACGGCATGTCATATGAAAAATGTTATGAATGATAATGATAATATGACTGTGGGTATTTTCCTTATCGACATAAGTCTATTATGCTTAACTAAAAAGAATACTGAAGCAATTTAAATGTGTTACTAAATTAAAACATTAAACAAATAAGGTGGTTGGTAGCTGTTGGGCTAACAAGCTTTTTTATTAGCACTTAGTAGCGAGAAATTAAGGATGTTATAAAAACTACACCCTTTCTTATAAGTTCATGCAACGGGTTGATTTATTTATGCTTATAGCAAACGTATTGACAATATGCAAAAATTTACAATTTTTAGCGAAGCGATCGATAAGAGATCCTATATAATGAATATACGAAACAAGAATGGATTGCGGCGTCGCTAGCATTGATGCGCTAGCCGCTTAAGACAAAGTGCAAAAGGTAAAAGAGCGCGATAAAGGAAACTACGATGAGCGCAAAGCGATAAGCGCTAGATAGTTAACAGCAAATGATATTGAGTTATTTTATGACATGCGAGAAGCGCCAAACAAAACAAAATAGTGACATTGCTTGCCTCGCAGGGCAATATATAACTGAAATGTTATGCTAACATAATACAAGTTTAATTTTTAGATGCTGAGCCGAACATACTCCCCCGTTGAACGATTGAGCTTCAACAGGATCGTTAAGGGGAAGCAGACACAGCTTATTAGTTGCTCGCTTTATGATTCCATTAGCTGTCTTGAGAACTGCAGCGCGTGCGATGTCATCAGTTCCTTTGACCAATTCAACCACTCTAGCTAGTGGCCATTTCAAAGGAGGTAAGTTCTCGTCTTTGACAAGAACGAAGTCATTGAGAGCCACACCTGGCTTGGGAGTCCGCCATTTTGAACGCTGTTGCAGAAGATTTAAATATTCTTCTCGCCAGCGGGGCCAAAAGACTTGGTGCATGTAGGACACTCGCTGCCAGCTATCTAGACGATTAAAATTGAGCCGTGTCACATCTGGTTCTGTAAACGAGGCTTGTGGGCCACCAACCAAAAAATGAGCTGGGGTAAGAACATCAAGGTCTTCTGGATCTTCTGAAATGGGAAGCAGTGGTCTAGAATTAATGACTGAACAGTTGACCCCACAACCCGATAGAAGTGATGTTTTGCAGTTTTTACCGCCGCCTCCCAAAGGCCACCAAAGTGAGGGGAGCGCGGTGGGATGAAGCGCCAGTCAATTGTGTCCGCCAAACAAAACTGGAGCACAGCCTCTTGATGACAGCTACTGATGAAGAGATTTTTTAGCTCCAACAGCTCGTTTTTGGCGCCGACAAAGTTGGTGGCATTGTCAGACCAAATCTGACGTGGCTTGCCACGAGTGCATATAAAGCGCTTTAGAGCATTGAGAAATGCACACGTCGATAGATCCTTGACCAACTCCAAATGAATGGCTTTCGTGGCGAAGCAAATAAATACGCTGATGTAGCATTTTATAGGAGCTTTGTTTCGAGTGTCAGGCTTGTAGAAGAATGGCCCGCAAAAGTCTACACCAGTTATATCAAACGCTCGAGTTTCAACAAATCGCTCCTTTGGAAGATTAGCCATTACGTGCTCCACCAAGCGGGGCTTGTTCCGGAAACATCTGATGCATTTGTTTACAATGCTGGAAACTGTTTTGCGGCCACCAATCGGCCAATATTGCAGGCGAATTGCTCCCAACAAGGCTCGTGGTCCAGCATGGAGATTCCGCTCATGAAAGTGAGTGACAATGGCGATGGTGACTGGATGTTGTCTAGGCAGTATAATAGGATGACGGGCCTCATAAGGAAGGGTTGACTTTTCGAGGCGCCCACCAACTCGAAGAATACCAAATTCATCCTGAAAGGGCAATAATGATGAGAGTATACTGGAACGAACGACCACGCCCTTTGATTGCACGTTCTTTATATCATCCCAAAGAGAGCCCTTTTGAACGTTACGTAAAAGTATGAAGGATCCAAAACGTATGTCGGAGATCAAAAGTCCGGGGCGCCGAATACGATGGATGAACTTGTACACATAGGCAAACACTCGTTGAATAGCAGAGAAGGAATTCACATATTTGCACCTTAATATGGCATCATCTGTAGGATCTGTGATGAGCAACACTCTTTTGCGTAACTCCAGTATTGGTTTTTCAAGAAGACAAGTCGCAGGCCAGCACCTTTGTGAACCAGTCAAAAATTCAGGACCACATGACCAAAGTTTTGACTGTATAAGCTCGTCAGGAGTGGCCCCTCTGGAGAGAATGTCAGCTGGATTACTGGCTGTTGGAACATAATGCCACTGGAAGCCCGCTGTGAGTTCCTGGATGGTGGCTATTCGATTTGCAACGAATACGTTGAACTTCGACGATTCATCTCGGATCCATGATAGACATATTGATGAATCTGACCAACAATGGAATGTACCGGTAAATAATTTCATTTCAGCTACTTCCTGCATCAATTGGGCTAACAAAAGTGCGCCACAAAGCTCGAGTTTTGGTACCGTAAGAGTTTTAAGTGGAGCCACTCGTGATTTAGAACAGAATAGGCGTGAACTCGAATGATGTCCCTTTGAAACCACATAAATGCAAGCTCCGTACGCGGCAATGCTAGCGTCACAGAAACCGTGAACCTCTACATCGCACGTTGTATTGCAAACCAACCGGGGAAAGGTGGATAATTGGACATTCCTGAAAGTTTGGCAAAGTTCCTGCCAGGCAGTATTTAGAGAAGTTGGAAGACTCTCATCCCAATCCAAGTTTTCCTTCCAAAGAAGCTGCATAAAGATTTTGGCCTTAACGATGACTGGTCCAATTAATCCTAGTGGATCGTAAAAACGAGCTATGGTGGACAGAACAGATCTCTTGCAAGGTTTAAGTGTCTGGTTGGCAGCCGTGAGAGAAAACATTAATTTATCAGTTGAAGGATCCCACGCAAGGCCCAAGGTTTTGGTAATGTCGCTTCCATCGCTAAATTTTAAAAACGAGTCCTTATCCTTGTCAGGAATGCCTTTTAGCACTGCAGAGTGACTCGAGCACCATTTTCTGAGTTCAAAGCAACCTTTAGATAGGATGCCCTTTGTTTGATTTAATACGTCGATCGCCTCTTGGACCGAGCCACCGCCAGATATAAGGTCATCTACATAGAAATCGCGTCGAAGAATTTTCGCACCAATTGGAAATGAATGTTGCTCGTCGACTGCCAATTGCTGCATTGCTCCAACGGCAAGAAAGGAAGCTGGTTTTGTGCCATACGTAACTGTGTCCAACTTGAAGACACTTATTTCAGAATTAGTAGAATTTCGCCACAAGATGCATTGTAGGTAGTTATCTGGGACCGTTACTCTGACACAGCGATACATCTTGCCAATGTCTCCAGGGGCAACGGGGAACGTGCGAAATCGCATCACAATGTTAAACAGTTTCGGTTGTATGACGGGCCCAGCCATCAACACTTCATTCAGCGAACACCCAGTGCTGGTGGTGGCTGAACCATCAAACACGACACGAAGTTTGGTGCTCGTGCTTTGTTCCTTCAGCACACAATGATGAGGGAGAAAATATTTGCATAAACGTAACGACTCTGGAGGGACAAGAGTCATATGTCCGAGCTCCATATACTCTTGAATGAACGCGCAATACTGGGATTTAAGGTTGGGATGACGATCCAACTTTCTCTCAAGCGATATAAATCTGCGAAATGCCTGTTGATAAGATTCACCCAATTGATCCAGCGTGAGTTTGAGAGGGAGTCGCACGGAATATGCTCCTGTTGGCAACCTTTGGAAATTCTTAACAAAATGCTCCTCGCAGTCAAGCTCTTCCTTTGTTGCTTTAGCAACAGGGTCTGGAAAACGTTCTACTTCCCAAAATCGTTGAATTAACTCATCGGTTCGGCCATCAGAATCAGTGCGGGCATCAGACGATACACGATTGGCCAAAAGAGAGGTACCGCCTTGCTGGGAACCGCCACCTGCAACTATCCATCCAAAGCGTGTCTTCTGCAGAAGAGGCAATCCCGGTAGCAGTTTTATTTGCCCGACACACATTAGCTCGTAGAAAAGACCAGCTCCGATTAATAAGTCAACTCGCTGCGGCTTGTAAAAGCAAGGATCAGCGAGGCGAATATTTCCAGGCACATTCCAATTAGTTGTATTAAGGGCGATGCTTGGCTGGCGATCTGCTATAGTGGAAGCTACGATGGCTGTGATGATTGCAGAGTACTCTGACGTTTGAGATTGTAGATTGACTGTCACAGTGCATCCATCAGTAGCGAAAGGAGCGTTTCCCAGGCCAGCAACTGCGGCTGAAGACGGACTTGTCTTCAACTGAAGCTGTTGAGCGAATCGGGATGTAATTAAATGTAGCTGTGACCCACCATCCAATACAGCACGACACGGAACTAGAGTTCCAGACCGATTTTTAACTAGTACGATAGCAGTGGCTAGGAACACAACATCGCTGCTGAGGTTGTGGGCAACAAGAGAGGTAGAGGCGGGGGCTGAAGAAGCTGCAGTAGGAGTGACAGAGTGATGAATCGAATGCAAAACGTCTAAATGCAGAAGTGTGTGGTGTTTGGAGCCACATGTGCGACAAGCTCCGAATTGCATGTTCGTAAAAGATGTCCCCTTTTAAGGCAGTTGAGGCATAAAGATAATCGTTTTGCTTCCTTGAGACGCATATCTGGAGACAAATTGCCAAATCTTGGGCATTGCCATATATTATGCTCTTCACCATTGCAAAATACGCAAACAGCAGCCATTGAGTTAGTAGCAACGGACATCACTCCTACTGGAGTTAGTCTGTTTGTTTTTGCCCACCTGAGAGCTCGGCGTATAGGTTGCCATAGCATAATCCACACTCTCTAGGGTTCTGCAGCGTTGCTCCAAAAATGTGGCTATTTGTGCCCATGATGGAATTAAATTTGCAAAGGCGGGATCCTCCAGCTTCTCTTCCCACTTCGCCTGCGTAGCAGGATCCAGTTTTTGCAGTAGCACCTGAACAAGGATGCAACCAGCAATTTGCTCCTTGCTACCCAAACTGGTGAGAGCACGAATATGGGCATTAAACTTATCCGACAATTCACGCAGCATGCCAGCGGAGCCATTCTCTACCTTCTTGAGCCCCAGCAGTTCAACGATGTGTGCCTGAAATACTAATCGACGGTTATCAAATCGTTTTTGTAATAAATTTAATGCTATGGAATAATTAGCCTCTGATATTTCCAATGACCGAATGGTATCCAGCGCAGAGTCCTTCAAGCAGAGCCGCAAATGCTGCATTTTTTCAATGTTTGTGAGTTCGGGATGATTTTCGATTAAAGTTGTGAACATTGAAAAGAAATCTGACCACTCTGTATAACCTCCAGAAAACGTTGGCAATTTGATTGGCGGTAAGGTCGGTAACGCTCTGGATCTAGTCATTGACGCAGCAGCAATAGGCTCATTTACAAATGTTGAGCTGGACGGCAATGCTCTACTGCGCTTAGCAATTTCAAACCGCACCGAAGTCTCCAAAGTTACTGAAAGCTCATCAAAAGCCTCGCGTAACTCACTGCCGATTTCGTCAAAGTCTAGTTCTTCCAATTTGTTTTGAGCGTCTTCAAATGCAGATTCAATTTTTTCAATCCGCTTGAGCAGCACCGACAATGCAATTTCATCATTATTGGCAAGGGGCGTTTGGTTGAGGCTAGATTGAAGCGCCTGCAACCGCTCATGTGGTGGCGTCCTCCACCGTGCGCTTTAAAAATGACACCCTGTTTGTAGGCTGGGCCAACGATTCAGCACTAGAACTTTCCATGGCAACCGAAGCAAACGAAAAAGTCAAAGAAAAAGTCGTTGACCGTTGACTTATTGTTACCACTGTACTCTTAAGCGCGCGCAACAGTTTGTCGAATAAAAACACAAGTAAAATGCAGATAGCGAGAGCCAACGCGTCTGTATGTAGGTGTATAAATGCTTATGTACATAGACTCCTCTTTACTGCAATTTACCGCATGACACTTGCTCGTACATATGTATGTATATAAGAGCGGTTTTTAATTGCTGCCGAAACTAGTAACAACTAGCTCAATTTTAATTTAAATAATTTTATGCAACACTATAATGTTAAATAAAAAGATCACGTCGGGGTCACCAAAATGTTGGGCTAACAAGCTTTTTTATTACCACTTAGTAGCGAGAAATTAAGGATGTTATAAAAACTACACCCTTTCTTATAAGTTCATGCAACGGGTTGATTTATTTATGCTTATAGCAAACGTATTGACAATATGCAAAAATGTACAATTTTTAGCGAAGCGATCGATAAGAGATCCGATATAACGAATATACGAAACAAGAATGGATTGCGGCGTCGCTAGCATTGATGCGCTAGCCGCTTAAGACAAAGTGCAAAAGGTAAAAGAGCGCGATAAAGGAAACTACGATGAGCGCAAAGCGATAAGCGCTAGATAGTTAACAGCAATGATATTGAGTTATTTTATGACATGCGAGAAGCGCCAAACAAAACAAAATAGTGACATTGCTTGCCTCGCAGGGCAATATATAACTGAAATGTTATGCTAACATAATACAA
Source organism: Drosophila littoralis (assembly GCA_018903485.1). Classification (NCBI taxonomy): domain Eukaryota; kingdom Metazoa; phylum Arthropoda; class Insecta; order Diptera; family Drosophilidae; genus Drosophila; species Drosophila littoralis. The sequence continues at coordinate 401,244 of JAEIGF010000368.1, read as the reverse complement.
GTTTAATTTTTAGATGCTGAGCCGAACGGTAGCATTTGGAAAAAATGTCGGCATTAGAGAATATGTGTCAATAAACCTAAATAAGGAGTGGTGTCGCTCAAGGTATGGCATATGCAAAATGGTGTATACGGCAAGTTCATATGAGAGTGAGTTGTTGGCTTGGCGGCATGTGTCAATTATGTTTAATTAAAAAGATTAATGAAGTTATTTGAATGTTTTATTAAATTAGTATATGAAAACGATAAGGTGGTTGGTAGCATTTGGAAAATGGCTGCATTATAGCATATGTGTAATAAAACCTATATATGGAGTGGTGTCGCGAAAGGCATGGCATATGAAATATTGTATATAAGGCATATGACTGTAGGGCATAAGTCAATTATTTATAATTAAAAAGAATAATGAAGTTTATTGAATCTATTAATAAATTAGTACATGAAAACGATAAAGTGGCTGGTAGCATTTGGAAAAAAAGCCGGCATTATAGAATATATGTCAAAAACCTTTAAAAGTAGTGGTGTCGCGCTCGGCATGTCATATGAAAAATGTTATGAATGATAATGATAATATGACTGTGGGTATTTGCCTTATCGACATAAGTCTATTATGTTTAACTAAAAAGAATACTGAAGCAATTTGAATGTGTTACTAAATTAAAACATTAAACAAATAAGGTGGTTGGTAGCATTTGGAAAAAATGTCGGCATTAGAGAATATGTGTCAATAAACCTAAATAAGGAGTGGTGTCGCTCAAGGTATGGCATATACAAAATGGTGTATACGGCAAGTTCATATGAGTGTGAGTTGTTGGCTTGGCGGCATGTGTCAATTATGTTTAATTAAAAAGATTAATGAAGTTATTTGAATGTTTTATTAAATTAGTATATGAAAATGATAAGGTAGTTGGTAGCATTTGGAAAAAAAGTCGGCATTATAGAATATATGTCAAAAAACCTTTAAAAGGAGTGGTGTCGCGAAAGGCATGACATATGAAATATTGTATATAAGGCATATGACTGTAGGGCATGTGTCAATTATGTTTAATTAAAAAGAATAATGAAGTTTATTTAATCTATTAATAAATTAGTACATGAAAACGATAAAGTGGTTGGTAGCATTTGGAAAAAAAGTCGGCATTATAGAATATATGTCAAAAAACCTTTAAAAGTAGTGGTGTCGCGAAAGGCATGACATATGAAATATTGTATATAAGGCATATGACTGTGGGGTGTTGACTTGGCGGCATAAGTCAATTATTTTTAATTGAAAAGAATAATGAAGTTTATTGTATGTATTAATAAAATAGTACATGAAATCAATGAGGTGGTTGGTAGCATTTGGAAAAAATGTCGGCATTATAGAATATATGTCAAAAAACCTTTAAAAGTAGTGGTGTCGCGCACGGCATGTCATATGAAAAATGTTATGAATGATAATGAGAATATCGACATAAGTCTATTATGTTTAACTAAAAAGAATACTGAAGCAATTTGAATGTGTTACTAAATTAAAACATGAAACAAATAAAGTGGTTGGTAGCATTGGGAAAAATGTCGGCATTAGAGAATATGTGTCAATAAACTTTTATAGGGAGTGGTGTCGCGCAAGGCATGTCATATGAAAAAGTTTATATACGGCATATGACTATGGGAATTTGCCTTATCGACATAAGTCAATTATGTTTTACTTAAAAGAATACTGATGCTATTTGAATGTATTACTTAATTAAAACATGAAACAAATAAGGTGGTTGGTAGCATTGGGAAAAAATGTCGGCATTAGAGAATATGTGTCAATAAACCTAAATAAGGAGTGGTGTCGCTCAAGGTATGGCATATGCAAAATGCTGTATACGGCAAGTTCATATGAGTGTGAGTTGTTGGCTTGGCGGCATGTGTCAATTATGTTTAATAAAAAAGATTAATGAAGTTATTTGAATGTTTTATTAAATTAGTATATGAAAACGATAAGGTGGTTGGTAGCATTTGGAAAAAATGTCGGCATTAGAGAATATGTGTCATTAAACCTATATATGGAGTGGTGTCGCGAAAGGCATGGCATATGAAATATTGTATATAAGGCATATGACTGTAGGGCATAAGTCAATTATTTTTAATTGAAAAGAGTAATGAAGTTTATTGAATCTATTAATATATTAGTACATGAAAACGATAAAGTGGTTGGTAGCATTTGGAAAAAATGTCGGCATTATAGAATATATGTCAAAAAACCTTTAAAAGTAGTGGTGTCGCGCACGGCATGTCATATGAAAAATGTTATGAATGATAATGATAATATGACTGTGGGTATTTTCCTTATCGACATAAGTCTATTATGTTTAACTAAAAAGAATACTGAAGCAATTTGAATGTGTTACTAAATTAAAACATTAAACAAATAAGGTAGTTGGTAGCATTTGGAAAAAATGTCGGCATTAGAGAATATGTGTCAATAAACCTAAATAAGGAGTGGTGTCGCTCAAGGTATGGCATATGCAAAATGGTGTATACGGCAAGTTCATATGAGTGTGAGTTGTTGGCTTGCCGGCATGTGTCAATTATGTTTAATTAAAAAGATTAATGAAGTTATTTGAATGTTTTATTAAATTAGTATATGAAAATAATGAGGTAGTTGGTAGCATTTGGAAAAAAAGTCGGCATTATAGAATATGTGTCAAAAAACCTTTATAGGGAGTGGTGTCGCGAAAGGCATGACATATGAAATATTGTATATAAGGCATATGACTGTAGGGCATAAGTCAATTATTTTTAATTGAAAAGAGTAATGAAGTTTATTGAATCTATTAATATATTAGTACATGAAAACGATAAAGTGGTTGGTAGCATTTGGAAAAAATGTCGGCATTATAGAATATATGTCAAAAAACCTTTAAAAGTAGTGGTGTCGCGCACGGCATGTCATATGAAAAATGTTATGAATGATAATGATAATATGACTGTGGGTATTTTCCTTATCGACATAAGTCTATTATGTTTAACTAAAAAGAATACTGAAGCAATTTGAATGTGTTACTAAATTAAAACATTAAACTAATAAGGTGGTTGGTAGCATTTGGAAAAAATGTCGGCATTAGAGAATATGTGTCAATAAACCTAAATAAGGAGTGGTGTCGCTCAAGGTATGGCATATGCAAAATGGTGTATACGGCAAGTTCATATGAGTGTGAGTTGTTGGCTTGCCGGCATGTGTCAATTATGTTTAATTAAAAAGATTAATGAAGTTATTTGAATGTTTTATTAAATTAGTATATGAAAATGATGAGGTAGTTGGTAGCATTTGGAAAAAAAGTCGGCATTATAGAATATGTGTCAAAAAACCTTTATAGGGAGTGGTGTCGCGAAAGGCATGACATAAGTCAATTATTATACCCTTGCAGAGGGTATTATAATTTTGTCGTGAAATGTGTAACGCATAGAAGGAGACATCTCCGACCCCATAAAGTATATATATTCTTGATCAGCATCAACAGCCGAGTCGATATAGCCATGTCCGTCTGTCCGTCTGTCTGTTTCTATGCGAACTAGTCCCTCAGTTTTAAAGCTATCTTAATGAAACTTTGCAGAAGTCCCTATATCTGTTGCACGCAGCACATATGTCAAAACCAGTTGGATCGGACCACTATATCATATAGCTGCCATAGGAACGATCGGTCGAAAATTAAGTTTTTGTATGAAAAACATTTTGTTTGTCAAGATATCTTGACCAAACTCGGCATTTATTAGTTTTACTAAGCTCCTCATATATATGCAAAATCCTATTAAGATCGGACCACTATATCATATAGCTGCCATAGGAACGATCGGTCGAAAATTAAGTTTTTGTATGAAAAAACCTTTTGTTTATCAAGATATCTTGACCAAACTCGACATTTATTAGTTTTACTATGCTCCTCATATATATGCAAAATTCTATTAAGATCGGACCACTATATCATATAGCCGCCATAGGAACGATCGATCGAAAATTAAGTTTTTGTATTAAAAAACATTTTGTTTTTCAAGATATCTTAACCAAACTCGGCATTTATTAGTTTTATTATGCTCCTCATATATATGCAAAATCCTATTAAGATCGGACCACTATATCATATTATTAAGTTTTTGAATGGAGAATTTTTTGTTTTTCATGATTTTGCGATTAAACACGGCATTTAAAGATTTCACTATGCTCCCTTCATTTTTGCTAAATCTTATTTACATCGGTTTTTGATTAAAAGCCTTTTTTTTGTTTATCAATATACCTTGACCAAACTCGGCCTTAACCATTTTCTCGGCATTAAAAGGTTGGGTCTGCAAGGGTATTAGATCTTCGGCATGCCGAAGATAGCCCTTCTCTCTCGTTTTTAATTAAAAAGAATAATAAAGTTTATTGAATCTATTAATAAATTAGTACATGAAAACGATAAAGTGGTTGGTAGCATTTGGAAAAAATGTCGGCATTATAGAATATATGTCAAAAAACCTTTATTGGTAGTGGTGTCGCGAAAGGCATGACATATGAAATATTGTATATAAGGCATATGACTGTGGGGTGTTGACTTGGCGGCATAAGTCAATTATTTTTAATTGAAAAGAATAATGAAGTTTATTGAATGTATTAATAAAATAGTACATGAAATCAATAAGGTGGTTGGTAGCATTTGGAAAAAATGTCGGCATTATAGAATATATGTCAAAAAACCTTTAAAAGTTGTGGTGTCGCGCACGGCATGTCATATCAAAAATGTTATGAATGATAATGAGAATATCGACATAAGTCTATTATGTTTAACTAAAAAGAATACTGAAGCAATTTGAATGTGTTACTAAATTAAAACATGAAACAAATAAGGTGGTTGGTAGCATTGGGAAAAATGTCGGCATTAGAGAATATGTGTCAATAAACCTAAATAAGGAGTGGTGTCGCTCAAGGTATGGCATATGCAAAATGGTGAATACGGCAAGTTCATATGAGTGTGAGTTGTTGGCTTGCCGGCATGTGTCAATTATGTTTAATTAAAAGATTAATGAAGTTATTTGAATGTTTTATTAAATTAGTATATGAAAACGATAAGGTGGTTGGTAGCATTTGGAAAATGGCTGCATTATAGCATATGTGTAATAAAACCTATATATGGAGTGGTGTCGCGAAAGGCATGGCATATGAAATATTGTATATAAGGCATATGACTGTAGGGCATAAGTCAATTATGTATAATTGAAAAGAGTAATGAAGTTTATTGAATCTATTAATAAATTAGTACATGAAAACGATAAAGTGGCTGGTAGCATTTGGAAAAAAAAGTCGGCATTATAGAATATATGTCAAAAAACCTTTAAAAGTAGTGGTGTCGCGCACGGCATGTCATATGAAAAATGTTATGAATGATAATGATAACATGACTGTGGGTATTTGCCTTATCGACATAAGTCTATTATGTTTAACTAAAAAGAATACTGAAGCAATTTGCATGTGTTACTAAATTAAAACATTAAACAAATAAGGTGGTTGGTAGCATTTGGAAAAAATGTCGGCATTAGAGAATATGTGTCAATAAACCTTTATAGGGAGTGGTGTCGCGCAAGGCATGTCATATGAAAAAGTTTATATACGGCATATGACTATGGGAATTTGCCTTATCGACATAAGTCAATTATGTTTAACTAAAAAGAATACTGAAGCAATTTGAATGTTTTACTAAATTTAAACATTAAATAAATAATGTGGTTGGTAGCATTTGGAAAAAATGTCGGCATTAGAGAATATGTGTCAATAAACCTAAATAAGGAGTGGGGTCGCTCAAGGTATGGCATATGCAAAATGGTGTATACGGCAAGTTCATATGAGTGTGAGTTGTTGGCTTGGCGGCATGTGTCAATTATGTTTAATTAAAAAGATTAATGAAGTTATTTGAATGTTTTATTAAATTAGTATATGAAAACTATAAGGTGGTTGGTAGCATTTGGAAAATGGCTGCATTATAGCATATGTGTAATAAAACCTATATATGGAGTGGTGTCGCGAAAGGCATGTCATATGAAATATTGTATATAAGGCATATGACTGTAGGGCATAAGTCAATTATGTATAATTGAAAAGAGTAATGAAGTTTATTGAGTCTATTAATAAATTAGTACATGAAAACGATAAAGTGGTTGGTAGCATTTGGAAAAAATGTCGGCTTTATAGAATATATGTCAAAAAACCTTTAAAAGTAGTGGTGTCGCGCACGGCATGTCATATGAAAAATGTTATGAATGATAATGATAATATGACTGTGGGTATTTTCCTTATCGACATAAGTCTATTATGTTTAACTAAAAAGAATACTGAAGCAATTTGAATGTGTTACTAAATTAAAACATTAAACAAATAAGGAAAAAATGTCGGCATTAGAGAATATGTGTCAATAAACTTAAATAAGGAGTGGTGTCGCTCAAGGTATGGCATATGCAAAATGGTGTATACGGCAAGTTCATATGAGTGTGAGTTGTTGGCTTGCCGGCATGTGTCAATTATGTTTAATTAAAAAGATTAATGAAGTTATTTGAATGTTTTATTAAATTAGTATATGAAAATGATAAGGTAGTTGGTAGCATTTGGAAAAAAAGTCGGCATTATAGAATATGTGTCAAAAAACCTTTACAGGGAGTGGTGTCGCGAAAGGCATGACATATGAAATATTGTATATAAGGCATATGACTGTCTTGTGTTGACTTGGCGGCATAAGTCAATTATTTTTAATTGAAAAGAATAATAAAGTTTATTGAATCTATTAATAAATTAGTACATGAAAACGATAAAGTGATTGGTAGCATTTGGAAAAATGTCGGCATTATAGAATATATGTCAATAAACCTAAATAAGGAGTGGTGTCGCTCAAGGTATGGCATATGCAAAATGGTGTATACGGCAAGTTCATATGAGTGTGAGTTGTTGGCTTGCCGGCATGTGTCAATTATGTTTAATTAAAAAGATTAATGAAGTTATTTGAATGTTTTATTAAATTAGTATATGAAAATGATAAGGTAGTTGGTAGCATTTGGAAAAAATGTAGGCATTATAGAATATATGTCAAAAAACCTTTATTGGTAGTGGTGTCGCGAAAGGCATGACATATGAAATATTGTATATAAGGCATATGACTGTGGGGTGTTGACTTGGCGGCATAAGTCAATTATTTTTAATTGAAAAGAATAATGAAGTTTATTGTATGTATTAATAAAATAGTACATGAAATCAATAAGGTGGTTGGTTGCATTTGGAAAAAATGTCGGCATTATAGAATATATGTCAAAAAACCTTTAAAAGTAGTGGTGTCGCGCACGGCATGTCATATGAAAAATGTTATGAATGATAATAAGAATATCGACATAAGTCTATTAGTTTAACTAAAAAGAATACTGAAGCAATTTGAATGTGTTACTAAATTAAAACATGAAACAAATAAAGTGGTTGGTAGCATTGGGAAAAATGTCGGCATTAGAGAATATGTGTCAATAAACTTTTATAGGGAGTGGTGTCGCGCAAGGCATGTCATATGAAAAAGTTTATATACGGCATATGACTATGGGAATTTGCCTTATCGACATAAGTCAATTATGTTTTACTTAAAAGAATACTGATGCTATTTGAATGTATTACTTAATTAAAACATGAAACAAATAAGGTGGTTGGTAGCATTGGGAAAAAATGTCGGCATTAGAGAATATGTGTCAATAAACCTAAATAAGGAGTGGTGTCGCTCAAGGTATGGCATATGCAAAATGCTGTATACGGCAAGTTCATATGAGTGTGAGTTGTTGGCTTGGCGGCATGTGTCAATTATGTTTAATAAAAAAGATTAATGAAGTTATTTGAGTGTTTTATTAAATTAGTATATGAAAACGATAAGGTGGTTGGTAGCATTTGGAAAATGGCTGCGTTATAGCATATGTGTAATAAAACCTATATATGGAGTGGTGTCGCGAAAGGCATGGCATATGAAATATTCTATATAAGGCATATGACTGTAGGGCATAAGTCAATTATGTATAATTGAAAAGAGTAATGAAGTTTATTGAATCTATTAATAAATTAGTACATGAAAACGATAAAGTGGTTGGTAGCATTTGGAAAAAATGTCGGCATTATAGAATATATGTCAAAAAACCTTTAAAAGTAGTGGTGTCGCGCACGGCATGTCATATGAAAAATGTTATGAATGATAATGATAATATGACTGTGGGTATTTTCCTTATCGACATAAGTCTATTATGTTTAACTAAAAAGAATACTGAAGCAATTTGAATGTGTTACTAAATTAAAACATTAAACAAATAAGGTGGTTGGTAGCATTTGGAAAAAATATCGGCATTAGAGAATATGTGTCAATAAACCTTTATAGGGAGTGGTGTCGCGCAAGGCATGTCATATGAAAAAGTTTATATACGGCATATGACCATGGGAATTTGCCTTATCGACGTAAGTCAATTATGTTTAACTAAAAAGAATACTAAAGCAATTTGAATGTTTTACTAAATTTAAACATTAAATAAAAAATGTGGTTGGTAGCATTTGGAAAAAATGTCGGCATTAGAGAATATGTGTCATTAAACCTATATATGGAGTGGTGTCGCGAAAGGCATGACATCAAATATTGTATATAAGGCATATGACTGTAGGGCATAAGTCAATTATGTATAATTGAAAAGAGTAATGAAGTTTATTGAATCTATTAATAAATTAGTACATGAAAACGATAAAGTGGTTGGTAGCATTTGGAAAAAATGTCGGCATTATAGAATATATGTCAAAAAACCTTTAAAAGTAGTGGTGTCGCGCACGGCATGTCATATGAAAAATGTTATGAATGATAATGATAATATGACTGTGGGTATTTTCCTTATCGACATAAGTCTATTATGTTTAACTAAAAAGAATACTGAAGCAATTTGAATGTGTTACTAAATTAAAACATTAAACAAATAAGGTAGTTGGTAGCATTTGGAAAAAATGTCGGCATTAGAGAATATGTGTCAATAAACCTAAATAAGGAGTGGTGTCGCTCAAGGTATGGCATATGCAAAATGGTGTATACGGCAAGTTCATATGAGTGTGAGTTGTTGGCTTGCCGGCATGTGTCAATTATGTTTAATTAAAAAGATTAATGAAGTTATTTGAATGTTTTATTAAATTAGTATATGAAAATGATGAGGTAGTTGGTAGCATTTGGAAAAAAAGTCGGCATTATAGAATATGTGTCAAAAAACCTTTATAGGGAGTGGTGTCGCGAAAGGCATGACATATGAAATATTGTATATAAGGCATATGACTGTAGGGCATAAGTCAATTATTATACCCTTGCAGAGGGTATTATAATTTTGTCGTGAAATGTGTAACGCATAGAAGGAGACATCTCCGACCCCATAAAGTATATATATTCTTGATCAGCATCAACAGCCGAGTCGATATAGCCATGTCCGTCTGTCCGTCTGTCTGTTTCTATGCGAACTAGTCCCTCAGTTTTAAAGCTATCTTAATGAAACTTTGCAGAAGTCCCTATATCAGTTGCACGCAGCACATATGTCAAAACCAGTTGGATCGGACCACTATATCATATAGCTGCCATAGGAACGATCGGTCGAAAATTAAGTTTTTGTATGAAAAAACCTTTTGTTTATCAAGATATCTTGACCAAACTCGACATTTATTAGTTTTACTATGCTCCTCATATATATGCAAAATTCTATTAAGATCGGACCACTATATCATATAGCCGCCATAGGAACGATCGGTCGAAAATTAAGTTTTTGTATGAAAAACATTTTGTTTGTCAAGATATCTTGACCAAACTCGGCATTTATTAGTTTTACTAAGCTCCTCATATATATGCAAAATCCTATTAAGATCGGACCACTATATCATATAGCTGCCATAGGAACGATCGGTCGAAAATTAAGTTTTTGTATGAAAAAACCTTTTGTTTATCAAGATATCTTGACCAAACTCGACATTTATTAGTTTTACTATGCTCCTCATATATATGCAAAATTCTATTAAGATCGGACCACTATATCATATAGCCGCCATAGGAACGATCGGTCGAAAATTAAGTTTTTGTATGAAAAAACATTTTGTTTGTCAAGATATCTTGACCAAACTCGGCATTTATTAGTTTTACTAAGCTCCTCATATATATGCAAAATCCTATTAAGATCGGACCACTATATCATATAGCTGCCATAGGAACGATCGATCGAAAATTAAGTTTTTGTATGAAAAAACATTTTGTTTTTCAAGATATCTTAACCAAACTCGGCATTTATTAGTTTTATTATGCTCCTCATATATATGCAAAATCCTATTAAGATCGGACCACTATATCATATTATTAAGTTTTTGAATGGAGAATTTTTTGTTTTTCATGATTTTGCGATTAAACACGGCATTTAAAGATTTCACTATGCTCCCTTCATTTTTGCTAAATCTTATTTACATCGGTTTTTGATTAAAAGCCTTTTTTTTTGTTTATCAATATACCTTGACCAAACTCGGCCTTAACCATTTTCTCGGCATTAAAAGGTTGGGTCTGCAAGGGTATTAGATCTTCGGCATGCCGAAGATAGCCCTTCTCTCTCGTTTTTAATTAAAAAGAATAATAAAGTTTATTGAATCTATTAATAAATTAGTACATGAAAACGATAAAGTGGTTGGTAGTATTTGGAAAAAATTTCGGCATTATAGAATATATGTCAAAAAACCTTTATTGGTAGTGGTGTCGCGAAAGGCATGACATATGAAATATTGTATATAAGGCATATGACTGTGGGGTGTTGACTTGGCGGCATAAGTCAATTATTTTTAATTGAAAAGAATAATGAAGTTTATTGAATGTATTAATAAAATAGTACATGAAATCAATAAGGTGGTTGGTAGCATTTGGAAAAAATGTCGGCATTATAGAATATATGTCAAAAAACCTTTAAAAGTTGTGGTGTCGCGCACGGCATGTCATATGAAAAATGTTATGAATGATAATGAGAATATCGACATAAGTCTATTATGTTTAACTAAAAAGAATACTGAAGCAATTTGAATGTGTTACTAAATTAAAACATGAAACAAATAAGGTGGTTGGTAGCATTGGGAAAAATGTCGGCATTAGAGAATATGTGTCAATAAACCTAAATAAGGAGTGGTGTCGCTCAAGGTATGGCATATGCAAAATGGTGAATACGGCAAGTTCATATGAGTGTGAGTTGTTGGCTTGCCGGCATGTGTCAATTATGTTTAATTAAAAAGATTAATGAAGCTATTTGAATGTTTTATTAAATTAGTATATGAAAACGATAAGGTGGTTGGTAGCATTTGGAAAATGGCTGCATTATAGCATATGTGTAATAAAACCTATATATGGAGTGGTGTCGCGAAAGGCATGGCATATGAAATATTGTATATAAGGCATATGACTGTAGGGCATAAGTCAATTATGTATAATTGAAAAGAGTAATGAAGTTTATTGAATCTATTAATACATTAGTACATGAAAACGATAAAGTGGCTGGTAGCATTTGGAAAAAAAAGTCGGCATTATAGAATATATGTCAAAAAACCTTTAAAAGTAGTGGTGTCGCGCACGGCATGTCATATGAAAAATGTTATGAATGATAATGATAACATGACTGTGGGTATTTGCCTTATCGACATAAGTCTATTATGTTTAACTAAAAGAATACTGAAGCAATTTGCATGTGTTACTAAATTAAAACATTAAATAAATAAGGTGGTTGGTAGCATTTGGAAAAAATGTCGGCATTAGAGAATATGTGTCAATAAACCTTTATAGGGAGTGGTGTCGCGCAAGGCATGTCATATGAAAAAGTTTATATACGGCATATGACTATGGGAATTTGCCTTATCGACATAAGTCAATTATGTTTAACTAAAAAGAATACTGAAGCAATTTGAATGTTTTACTAAATTTAAACATTAAATAAATAATGTGGTTGGTAGCATTTGGAAAAAATGTCGGCATTAGAGAATATGTGTCATTAAACCTATATATGGAGTGGTGTCGCTCATGGTATAGCATATGCAAAATTGTGTATACGGCAAATTCATATGAGTGTGAGTTGTTTGCCTGCCGGCATGTGTCAATTATGTTTAATTAAAAAGATTAATGAAGTTATTTGAATGTTTTATTAAATTAGTATATGAAAACGATAAGGTGGTTGGTAGCATTTGGAAAATGGCTGCATTATAGCATATGTGTAATAAAACCTATATATGGAGTGCTGTCGCGAAAGGCATGGCATATGAAATATTGTATATAAGGCATATGACTGTAGGGCATAAGTCAATTATGTATAATTGAAAAGAGTAATGAAGTTTATTGAGTCTATTAATAAATTAGTACATGAAAACGATAAAGTGGTTGGTAGCATTTGGAAAAAATGTCGGCATTATAGAATATATGTCAAAAAACCTTTAAAAGTAGTGGTGTCGCGCACGGCATGTCATATGAAAAATGTTATGAATGATAATGATAATATGACTGTGGGTATTTTCCTTATCGACATAAGTCTATTATGTTTAACTAAAAAGAATACTGAAGCAATTTGAATGTGTTACTAAATTAAAACATTAAACAAATAAGGAAAAAATGTCGGCATTAGAGAATATGTGTCAATAAACTTAAATAAGGAGTGGTGTCGCTCAAGGTATGGCATATGCAAAATGGTGTATACGGCAAGTTCATATGAGTGTGAGTTGTTGGCTTGCCGGCATGTGTCAATTATGTTTAATTAAAAAGATTAATGAAGTTATTTGAATGTTTTATTAAATTAGTATATGAAAATGATAAGGTAGTTGGTAGCATTTGGAAAAAAAGTCGGCATTATAGAATATGTGTCAAAAAACCTTTACAGGGAGTGGTGTCGCGAAAGGCATGACATATGAAATATTGTATATAAGGCATATGACTGTCTTGTGTTGACTTGGCGGCATAAGTCAATTATTTTTAATTGAAAAGAATAATGAAGTTTATTGAATCTATTAATAAATTAGTACATGAAAACGATAAAGTGATTGGTAGCATTTGGAAAAAATGTCGGCATTATAGAATATATGTCAATAAACCTAAATAAGGAGTGGTGTCGCTCAAGGTATGGCATATGCAAAATGGTGTATACGGCAAGTTCATATGAGTGTGAGTTGTTGGCTTGCCGGCATGTGTCAATTATGTTTAATTAAAAAGATTAATGAAGTTATTTGAATGTTTTATTAAATTAGTATATGAAAATGATAAGGTAGTTGGTAGCATTTGGAAAAAATGTCGGCATTATAGAATATATGTCAAAAAACCTTTATTGGTAGTGGTGTCGCGCAAGGCATGTCATACGTAAAATGTTATGAATGATAATGATAATATGACTGTGGGTATTTGCCTTATCGACATAAGTCTATTATGTTTAACTAAAAAGAATACTGAAGCATTTTTAATGTGTTACTTAATTAAAACATTAAACAAATAAGGTGGTTGGTAGCATTTGGAAAAAATGTCGGCATTAGAGAATATGTGTCAATAAACCTAAATAAGGAGTGGTGTCGCTCAAGGTATGGCATATGCAAAATGGTGTATACGGCAAGTTCATATGAGTGTAAGTTGTTGGCTTGCCGGCATGTGTCAATTATGTTTAATTAAAAAGATTAATGAAGTTATTTGAATGTTTTATTAAATTAGTATATGAAAATGATAAGGTAGTTGGTAGCATTTGGAAAAAAAAGTCGGCAGTATAGAATATGTGTCAAAAAACCTTTATAGGGAGTGGTGTCGCGAAAGGCATGACATATGAAATATTGTATATAAGGCATATGACTGTGGGGTGTTGACTTGGCGGCATAAGTCAATTATTTTTAATTGAAAACAATAATGAAGTTTATTGAATGTATTAATAAAATAGTACATGAAATCAATAAGGTGGTTGGTAGCATTTGGAAAAAAATGGCGGCATTATAGAATATATGTCAAAAAACCTTTAAAAGTAGTGGTGTCGCGCACGGCATGTCATATGAAAAATGTTATGAATGATAATGATAATATGACTGTGGGTATTTGCCTTATCGACATAAGTCTATTATGTTTAACTAAAAAGAATACTGAAGCAATTTGAATGTGTTACTAAATTAAAACATGAAACAAATAAGCTGGTTGGTATCATTGGGAAAAATGTCGGCATTAGAGAATATGTGTCAATAAACCTTTATAGGGAGTGGTGTCGCGCAAGGCATGTCATATGAAAAAGTTTATATACGGCATATGACTATGGGAATTTGCCTTATCGACATAAGTCAAATCTGTTTAACTTAAAAGAATACTGATGCTATTTGAATGTATTACTAAATTAAAACATTAAACAAATAAGGTAGTTGGTAGCATTTGGAAAAAATGTCGGCATTAGAGAATATATGTCAAAAAACCTTTAAAAGTAGTGGTGTCGCGCACGGCATGTCATATGAAAAATGTTATGAATGATAATGATAATATGACTGTGGGTATTTTCCTTATCGACATAAGTCTATTATGTTTAACTAAAAAGAATACTGAAGCAATTTGAATGTGTTACTAAATTAAAACATTAAACAAATAAGGTAGTTGGTAGCATTTGAAAAAAATGTCGGCATTAGAGAATATGTGTCAATAAACCTAAATAAGGAGTGGTGTCGCTCAAGGTATGGCATATGCAAAATGGTGTATACGGCAAGTTCATATGAGTGTGAGTTGTTGGCTTGCCGGCATGTGTCAATTATGTTTAATTAAAAAGATTAATGAAGTTATTTGAATGTTTTATTAAATTAGTATATGAAAATGATGAGGTAGTTGGTAGCATTTGGAAAAAAAGTCGGCATTATAGAATATGTGTCAAAAAACCTTTATAGGGAGTGGTGTCGCGAAAGGCATGACATATGAAATATTGTATATAAGGCATATGACTGTAGGGCATAAGTCAATTATTATACCCTTGCAGAGGGTATTATAATTTTGTCGTGAAATGTGTAACGCATAGAAGGAGACATCTCCGACCCCATAAAGTATATATATTCTTGATCAGCATCAACAGCCGAGTCGATATAGCCATGTCCGTCTGTCCGTCTGTCTGTTTCTATGCGAACTAGTCCCTCAGTTTTAAAGCTATCTTAATGAAACAGTGCAGAAGTCCCTATATCTGTTGCACGCAGCACATATGTCAAAACCAGTTGGATCGGACCACTATATCATATAGCTGCCATAGGAACGATCGGTCGAAAATTAAGTTTTTGTATGAAAAAACCTTTTGTTTATCAAGATATCTTGACCAAACTCGACATTTATTAGTTTTACTATGCTCCTCATATATATGCAAAATTCTATTAAGATCGGACCACTATATCATATAGCCGCCATAGGAACGATCGGTCGAAAATTAAGTTTTTGTATGAAAAAACATTTTGTTTGTCAAGATATCTTGACCAAACTCGGCATTTATTAGTTTTACTAAGCTCCTCATATATATGCAAAATCCTATTAAGATCGGACCACTATATCATATAGCTGCCATAGGAACGATCGATCGAAAATTAAGTTTTTGTATGAAAAAACATTTTGTTTTTCAAGATATCTTAACCAAACTCGGCATTTATTAGTTTTATTAGGCTCCTCATATATATGCAAAATCCTATTAAGATCGGACCACTATATCATATTATTAAGTTTTTGTATGGAGAATTTTTTGTTTTTCATGATTTTGCGATTAAACACGGCATTTAAAGATTTCACTATGCTCCCTTCATTTTTGCTAAGTCTTATTTACATCGGTTTTTGATTAAAAGCCTTTTTTTTGTGTGTTATCAATATACCTTGACCAAACTCGGCCTTAACCATTTTCTCGGCATTAAAAGGTTGGGTCTGCAAGGGTATTAGATCTTCGGCATGCCGAAGATAGCCCTTCTTTCTCGTTTTTAATTAAAAAGAATAATAAAGTTTATTGAATCTATTAATAAATTAGTACATGTGTTACGGGGCGAAGTGAAAATGTCTATTGTCACTAAGTCCTACTGGGCATCGCATTTTTCTGTAAGCGGCGCTCACTTCTTACGCTGGAAGTGCACCGTTAGAATTAGTTTGTACATACAGAAGTCGATATCGCGCAGCTGCACAATTTGCCTTTTCGTCGAGGTTCACTTTCGTTTTGTGCTTGCAGCTGAGCAGAAGTGTAAGAGAAGATAAGCGCGTGCGGAGCACGAATGTAAGTCTCATAAACTTGTTAAATATATGTAGATCATTAAATAATGAAAGATAATAAAGATTTCAGCCAATCGTACGTAGCGAATTGAATTGTGTCGTATCGTACATCGAATCGAATGTTGTTTCTTTTCGACGCTAGAAATCCCTGCCAAATACGCGCCCGGCGCGACTCTCGGCGCCAACATTCTGAAATATTCTCTGCTGCAGAGAGTGTCTGAGGTATTCTCTGCTACGGCGGAGATTTCTGCGAAGCAAGCGACTTGCAAAGTCACAACCTGAGTTGCCTATAGAGGCACGTGTTGCCATAACCTCAAAGCGGACTTCACTGTATTGGTGTGTCGAGATGGCTGACGGTGATGAACAAGATGCAAGTGCGAGAAGGACGACAAGTAGTAATCAACCCGGTGGAACTGCAACGCTTGTAACGGCATGGTCAATGGGACAGGCTGACGGATCGCCTGTCCTCGCTGGAGTTCAAGATAAAGTCGCCGGCCTAGAAAAGGGTAGCGGAGCAGCAAACATAGAAATTTATAGCGGCTGTCCGTCTACGTCGTCTGCAGCTACTGGTCCAAGGGAAAGTTCAACACCGACGCAGCAAAGAACTGAGAAAGAAGGAGCATTCTTCAACCCTTTGGGATGCCAGAACGTGATCTGCAAGCAGAAACAGGTTGCGGCTAATTGGAGTGTACACCCTAGTTTGCCATATCAAGCAAACACGGCGGTGTTTAACCAGGCTACGGAGCCCAGTACTGCCGCGTACATGGGCCAGGTCTGGGAGCGCTTAATAGATCGATAGAGCACCCGCCGCGGCAGCAATTCGATAATGTACATTCTAATGCTGCGACGCCTTGGAACGGACCGCTGACATCTGCGCAAATCAGTGCGCGACACGTAATCAGCAAAGATTTACCAATATTTACTGGCAAACCAGAGGAATGGTTGATCTTTATCAGCAATTATGAGCAATCCACAGAGAGATGTGGATTCAGCAATGAGGAAAATCTCATCCGGCTTCAGAAGTGCCTCAAAGGGCAAGCCCTGGATGCGGTGCGTGGAAAGCTTATGATACCAGCTACAGTGCCGTATGCTATAGGCACATTACGAATGCTGTATGGCCGCTCTGAAATAGTACATGCTGCGTTGCAGCAAAAGCTACGAGAGGAGCCAGCAATAAAATCGGACAATTTGAACACTGTTATCCGACTGGCCTTAGCTGTCCAAAACTACTGCGCAACGATAGCGGCCATTGGTATGCACGAATATCTTTACGATCCCGCGCTGTTAAACGAACTTGTTGCTAAGATGCCCAGCAATATGAAATTGGACTGGGGTCGGCATCGAATGTCAAATGATGGTAGTAGTTTGGCCACCTTTGATAACTGGCTGTTTAATGTGGCTATGTGCGCCACTATGGTCACGCCCTACGAGATACCACGGACTGATAACGAAAAGAGGAGCTCCACGAAAACCATTAGAGAGCGAATTTTTGTGCACAACACGGTAGACAACCCTGAGGGTTCGCAGCAACAGCGTTATCAACAGGAACAGGAGAGAGTTTCATGTGCAAAGTGTGCTGGTAACCACCGTCTTTCAGATTGCGGCGACTTTAGAGCCATGGGTACAAAACAGCGGTGGGAAAAAATCAAAAAGCGTGCGCGCATATGCATTAGTGGATGAAGGAGCTGAGTGTACGCTAATAGAAAGAGCGCTTGCAGACGAGTTGGAACTAGATGGTCCGGCGACCCAGCTGTGTCTCAAATGGACAGGCGACATAACCAAGAACGAACCTGAGTCTATGTCTGTGGCTGTGAGCATTTCAGCTCCAGAACATAATGCGGTACAGTATGCGTTGAAAAACGTGCGAACTGTAGCGAACTTGGACTTACCAGAGCAAAGTATCGGGCCACAGTTGCTTAAGTCTCGGAAGTATTTATCTATGCTTCCCATCCTGCCGTATAACAACGTAAAGGCTCAGCTTATTATCGGCTTGGACAACATCAGAATAACTGCACCCCTGGAGATACGAGAAGGTGAAAACGACGACGTCATAGCAGCGCGAAGCAGACTAGGATGGGCTGTATATGGCCGCCCTATGGTGGGTGAAAGCACCACGCCTCGTCTGCTACATATTTGCCAGTGCAGTGCGACACGTGGATGGATGAGGCTCTGAAGAGCTATTTTGCCCTGGAGTCACTAGGGTGTGAGCGTCTCCTCAAATCCGCTGAGATCCAAAGAGGACGAACGCTCTATGCAGATAATGGAGGCAACAACAACTTATCTGGAAGACGAAAAGCGCTGGCAGACTGGCCTGCTATGGCGGTTTGATCGCATTCATATGCCAGACTCTTACCAGATGGCAGTTAAGCGCCTTAAATGTCTAGAGGCAAAGATGTTCAAAGACCCACCACTAAAGGAGTTCATGATGAACACGATGCACGACTATAAACAGAAAGGATATATCCGCCGGCTGAAGGATAGTGAGTTAGTAGCTAACACGATGTCGTGGTTTCTTCCTATCTTTACAGTCACCAATCCGAACAAGCTTAAGACACGCTTGGTATGGGATGCAGCCGCCAAAGTTAGTGGCACGTCGCTGAACGATTGTTTGCTTAAAGGTCCAGATACACTAGCATCTTTGATGGGCGTGCTAATACGCTTCAGAGAGCGCCCTATCGCCGTATCCGGCGACATACGGGAAATGTTTCATCAGGTCAAGGTGCGCCGAGAAGATCAAGCGGCTCAGAAGTTTCTCTGGCGTGATGGAGATTCGTCGCGCTCTCCCGAAACGTACGTTATGCAAGTCATGACGTTCGGAGCATCCTGTTCGCCAGCCCTAGCAAATTACGTCAAGAATCGCAATGCCGAGCGGTTCGCAGCGGAGCATCCGGATGCCGTAAAGGCGATTTGCGAAAACACATTTGTAGACGACTGGCTGCAGTCGGTAGATTCAGAATCCCAAATGATGCAGTTAGCTGAGACTGTAAAAAGGATTCATGCTAGTGGCGGTTTCGAGATGCGCCACTGGACATCAAATTCAAAGCAAGTTATGCAGGCGCTGGAAGACGACTGTGAGGGCTTGGACAAGCGTATCAGCGCTCAGGATGAAGCGCAAGAAAAGGTCCTGGGCCTGTGGTGGCTACCTGGACAAGATCTGTTGACCTTTGTGGTAAAGCCGAACTTGCTTGCAAAAGCATCTAAGGAGCGCCCAACTAAAAGACGCGTTCTAAGCGTGGTCATGTCTATTTTCGACCCGCTTGGGCTGCTAGGATTCTTTAATATACGCGCCAAGATCAACCTTCAGAACATATGGCGATCCAACATCGGATGGGATGACGACCTTACCAAAGAAGACGAAGTGGATTGGCGACACTGGCTAGATCTAGTTTCAAAGTTGAATACCGTCCGTATTCCACGGTGTATGAAGTGGGTGAGCCGAACCCAGACTGTACAGATGCACACATTCGTGGACGCCAGTATTAATGCTTATGCAGCAGTTGTATATTTGCGGGCTGAACATGATGGCCAAGTACATTGCAGTTTAGCCGCCTCAAAAACGAGAGTAGCACCCTTGAAGCCCGTGTCTATACCTCGTATGGAACTAATGGCCGCAGTCTTAGGTCTGAGACTGGCCAAATGTATCCAAAATGAAACGTCGGTACGCATACATAGACGAACATTTTGGACGGATTCAAAGGACGTGCTCTACTGGATCCAGTCCGATGCTCGAAAGTTCCAACAATTCGTAGCGCTTCGCATCGGAGAGATTTTAGAAGATTCAGATGTGGACAGCTGGCGCTGGGTCCCATCAGCTCAAAACGTGGCAGACGATGGCACAAATGGACCAAAACGCCCGAAATTCACGGCTCGACCAGGTGGTTCAATGGACCACCATTTTTGTATCTAGAAGAATCGCAGTGGCCACGCACAGAAAAGGGCTCGGCAATAAACATGTTATACCATGCTGAAGAACAAGCCAATCACACGTCCCCTTGGAGATGTATCCTGCCGGATCTGCAGCACTTCAGCAAGCTGGAGAAATTGAGAGCCGCACAGCTATGCGTACTGCATTTCCTACGGATTGTTACTAAGAAGACCAATTTGGACGGGCGATTAGAGCTGCAGAAGATGCTGCTCCTTAAACGCAGCAAAGAAATGGATGTGATTTTTATTCGAATATGCCAAGAAGAGGAGTTTTATAGTGAGATTACCTCCCTAAAGTCCGGTCGCCGCCTAACCGATCGCAAAAGCCTGCTCTTCAAGCTCTCTCCTTATATAGATGACTCGGGCATTCTACGTATTAAGGGACGGATAGACAATATAGAAGGAGTTGAAGTCTGCGTAAAACGCCCGATAATTCTGCCAAGACGACATCGATTGACGTATCTGCTTGTTGAGTTTTATCACCGCAAATATCATCACCTGCACAACGAAATCGTCGTAAACGAACTGCGTCAGCAGTACTGGGTCTGTAGCTTGCGAGCCTTGGTGAAAGAAGTCTCCAGTGCTTGCCCAGCGTGCCGTATACGACGCGCCCGCCCAAAGCCACCAGAGATGAGCGACCTGCCAATCGAACGACTATCGCCCTATACTCCACCGTTCACATATACCGGAGTGGATTACTTTGGACCCTACGACATTGTCGTTGGACGGCGTCGTGAGAAGCGCTGGGGTGTGCTGTTCACATGCCTCACGGTACGCGCCGTTCACCTAGATATAGCTACGTCGCTCTCGACTGACTCATACCTATGCGTTCTGAAGTCGTTCGTGCCCAGACGCGGCTGTCCCCGCCGCATGCTGTCGGACAATGGCACAAATTTCAGAGGCGCTAGCAGAATATTAAAAGATGAAATTGAACGTATATCGCCGGCGCTGATCGAGCGACAATACCCGGAACTTGAGTTTACCTTTATTCCACCAGGATCACCCCACATGGGAGGATCGTGGGAACGAATGGTGCGTTCCACAAAGTCAATACTGTCGGAGATCCTGCCGCACTCTGGGCTACGAGAGGAGGTGCTACGAGCAGCATTGGCAGACGTAGAAAGCATGCTTAACTCAAGACCGCTCACTTATGTTCCCTTGAAACTTCTGAGTCCGAAGCCCTGACTCCGAACCATTTTCTTATAGGTCACTCAAGCGGATTGCGTGAGAGAGGCTCACGGGACCAGGACGGAGCTAGCTTGGCACGAGGCTTCCGAGTCGCCAGCCAATTGGCTGACCAATTTTGGAAGAGATGGTTGAGCGAGTATCTGCCCACACTCACCAGACGTACTAAGTGGTTCCAACCGCCAATCGAACCAATATCAGTTGATGACATCGTCATAATAGTGGACGATGGTGCCAAACGAAACTGTTGGACAAGAGGAGTGGCAGTCGACGTGCACCGTTCGAAAGACGGCCAGGTCCGAAGCGCCGTGGTGCGAACCGCCGATGGAATTATTACTCGCCCCGCCGTCAAGCTAGCTAAGCTTGACATTAAAGTTGGTAACACACTGCACGGACGTTCGTGAATTACAGGGTGGGGAATGTTACGGGGCGAAGTGAAAATGTCTATTGTCACTAAGTCCTACTGGGCATCGCATTTTTCTGTAAGCGGCGCTCACTTCTTACGCTGGAAGTGCACCGTTAGAATTAGTTTGTACATACAGAAGTCGATATCCGCGCAGCTGCACAATTTGCCTTTTCGTCGAGGTTCACTTTCGTTTTGTGCTTGCAGCTGAGCAGAAGTGTAAGAGAAGATAAGCGCGTGCGGAGCACGAATGTAAGTCTCATAAACTTGTTAAATATATGTAGATCATTAAATAATGAAAGATAATAAAGATTTCAGCCAATCGTACGTAGCGAATTGAATTGTGTCGTATCGTACATCGAATCGAATGTTGTTTCTTTTCGACGCTAGAAATCCCTGCCAAATACGCGCCCGGCGCGACTCTCGGCGCCAACAACATGAAAACGATCAAGTGGTTGGTAGTATTTGGAAAAAATGTCGGCATTATAGAATATATGTCAAAAAACCTTTATTGGTAGTGGTGTCGCGAAAGGCATGACATATGAAATATTGTATATAAGGCATATGACTGTGGGGTGTTGACTTGGCGGCATAAGTCAATTATTTTTAATTGAAAAGAATAATGAAGTTTATTGAATCTATTAATAAATTAGTACATGAAAACGATAAAGTGGTTGGTAGCATTTGGAAAAAATGTCGGCATTATAGAATATATGTCAAAAAACCTTTAAAAGTAGTGGTGTCGCGCACGGCATGTCATATGAAAAATGTTATGAATGATAATGATAATATGACTGTGGGTATTTTCCTTATCGACATAAGTCTATTATGTTTAACTAAAAAGAATACTGAAGCAATTTGCATGAGTTACTAAATTAAAACATTAAACAAATAAGGTGGTTGGTAGCATTTGGAAAAAATGTCGGCATTAGAGAATATGTGTCAATAAACCTTTATAGGGAGTGGTGTCGCGCACCTTATCGACATAAGTCAATTATGTTTAACTAAAAAGAATACTGAAGCAATTTGAATGTTTTACTAAATTTAAACATTAAATAAATAATGTGGTTGGTAGCATTTGGAAAAAATGTCGGCATTAGAGAATATGTGTCATTAAACCTATATATGGAGTGGTGTCGCTCATGGTATAGCATATGCAAAATTGTGTATACGGCAAATTCATATGAGTGTGAGTTGTTGGCTTGCCGGCATGTGTCAATTATGTTTAATTAAAAAGATTAATGAAGTTATTTGAATGTTTTATTAAATTAGTATATGAAAACGATAAGGTGGTTGGTAGCATTTGGAAAATGGCTGCATTATAGCATATGTGTAATAAAACCTATATATGGAGTGGTGTCGCGAAAGGCATGGCATATGAAATATTGTATATAAGGCATATGACTGTAGGGCATAAGTCAATTATGTATAATTGAAAAGAGTAATGAAGTTTATTGAGTCTATTAATAAATTAAAACATTAAACAAATAAGGTGGTTGGTAGCATTTGGAAAAAATGTCGGCATTAGAGAATATGTGTCAATAAACTTAAATAAGGAGTGGTGTCGCTCAAGGTATGGCATATGCAAAATGGTGTATACGGCAAGTTCATATGAGTGTGAGTTGTTGGCTTGCCTGCATGTGTCAATTATGTTTAATTAAATAGATTAATGAAGTTATTTGAATGTTTTATTAAATTAGTATATGAAAATGATAAGGTAGTTGGTAGCATTTGGAAAAAATGTCGGCATTATAGAATATATGTCAAAAAACCTTTATTGGTAGTGGGGTCGCGCAAGGCATGTCATACGTAAAATGTTATGAATGATAATGATAATATGACTGTGGGTATTTGCCTTATCGACATAAGTCTATTATGTTTAACTAAAAAGAATACTGAAGCATTTTTAATGTGTTACTAAATTAAAACATTAAACAATTAAGGTGGTTGGTAGCATTTGGAAAAAATGTCGGCATTAGAGAATATGTGTCAATAAACCTAAATAAGGAGTGGTGTCGCTCAAGGTATGGCATATGCAAAATGGTGTATACGGCAAGTTCATATGAGTGTAAGTTGTTGGCTTGCCGGCATGTGTCAATTATGTTTAATTAAAAAGATTAATGAAGTTATTTGAATGTTTTATTAAATTATTATATGAAAATGATAAGGTAGTTGGTAGCATTTGGAAAAAAAGTCGGCATTATAGAATATGTGTCAAAAAACCTTTATAGGGAGTGGTGTCGCGAAAGGCATGACATATGAAATATTGTATATAAGGCATATGACTGTGGGGTGTTGACTTGGCGGCATAAGTCAATTATTTTTAATTGAAAAGAATAATGAAGTTTATTGAATGTATTAATAAAATAGTACATGAAATCAATAAGGTGATTGGTAGCATTTGGAAAAAATGTCGGCATTATAGAATATATGTCAAAAAACCTTTAAAAGTAGTGGTGTCGCGCACGGCATGTCATATGAAAAATGTTATGAATGATAATGATAATATGACTGTGGGTATTTGCCTTATCGACATAAGTCTATTATGTTTAACTAAAAGAATACTGAAGCAATTTGAATGTGTTACTAAATTAAAACATGAAACAAATAAGGTGGTTGGTATCATTGGGAAAAATGTCGGCATTAGAGAATATGTGTCAATAAACCTTTATAGGGAGTGGTGTCGCGCAAGGCATGTCATATGAAAAAGTTTATATACGGCATATGACTATGGGAATTTGCCTTATCGACATAAGTCAAATCTGTTTAACTTAAAAGAATACTGATGCTATTTGAATGTATTACTTAATTAAAACATGAAACAAATAAGGTGGTTGGTAGCGTTGGGAAAAAATGTCGGCATTAGAGAATATGTGTCAATAAACCTAAATAAGGAGTGGTATCGCTCAAGGTATGGCATATGCAAAATAGTGTATACGGCAAGTTCATATGAGTGTGAGTTGTTGGCTTGCCGGCATGTGTCAATTATGTTTAATTAAAAAGATTAATGAAGTTATTTGAATGTTTAATTAAATTAGTATATGAAAACGATAAGGTGGTTGGTAGCATTTGGAAAATGGCTGCATTATAGCATATGTGTAATAAAACCTATATATGGAGTGGTGTCGCGAAAGGCATGGCATATGAAATATTGTATATAAGGCATATGACTGTAGGGCATAAGTCAATTATGTATAATTGAAAAGAGTAATGAAGTTTATTGAATCTATTAATAAATTAGTACATGAAAACGATAAAGTGGTTGGTAGCTTTTGGAAAAAATGTCGGCATTATAGAATATATGTCAAAAAACCTTTAAAAGTAGTGGTATCGCGCACGGCATGTCATATGAAAAATGTTATGAATGATAATGATAATATGACTGTGGGTATTTTCCTTATCGACATAAGTCTATTATGTTTAACTAAAAAGAATACTGAAGCAATTTGAATGTGTTACTAAATTAAAACATGAAACAAATAAGGTGGTTGGTATCATTGGGAAAAATGTCGGCATTAGAGAATATGTGTCAATAAACCCTTATAGGGAGTGGTGTCGCGCAAGGCATGTCATATGAAAAAAGTTTATATACGGCATATGACTATGGGAATTTGCCTTATCGACATAAGTCAAATCTGTTTAACTTAAAAGAATACTGATGCTATTTGAATGTATTACTTAATTAAAACATGAAACAAATAAGGTGGTTGGTAGCGTTGGGAAAAAATGTCGGCATTAGAGAATATGTGTCAATAAACCTAAATAAGGAGTGGTATCGCTCAAGGTATGGCATATGCAAAATAGTGTATACGGCAAGTTCATATGAGTGTGAGTTGTTGGCTTGCCGGCATGTGTCAATTATGTTTAATTAAAAAGATTAATGAAGTTATTTGAATGTTTAATTAAATTAGTATATGAAAACGATAAGGTGGTTGGTAGCATTTGGAAAATGGCTGCATTATAGCATATGTGTAATAAAACCTATATATGGAGTGGTGTCGCGAAAGGCATGGCATATGAAATATTGTATATAAGGCATATGACTGTAGGGCATAAGTCAATTATGTATAATTGAAAAGAGTAATGAAGTTTATTGAATCTATTAATAAATTAGTACATGAAAACGATAAAGTGGTTGGTAGCATTTGGAAAAAATGTCGGCATTATAGAATATATGTCAAAAAACCTTTAAAAGTAGTGGTGTCGCGCACGGCATGTCATATGAAAAATGTTATGAATGATAATGATAATATGACTGTGGGTATTTTCCTTATCGACATAAGTCTATTATGTTTATCTAAAAAGAAATCTGAAGCAATTTGAATGTGTTACTAAATTAAAACATTAAACAAATAAGGTGGTTGGTAGCATTTGGAAAAAAAGTCGGCATTATAGAATATGTGTCAAAAAACCTTTATAGGGAGTGGTGTCGCGAAAGGCATGACATATGAAATATTGTATATAAGGCATATGACTGTGGGGTGTTGACTTGGCGGCATAAGTCAATTATTTTTAATTGAAAAGAATAATGAAGTTTATTGAATGTATTAATAAAATAGTACATGAAATCAATAAGGTGGTTGGTAGCATTTGGAAAAAATGGCGGCATTATAGAATATATGTCAAAAAACCTTTAAAAGTAGTGGTGTCGCGCACGGCATGTCATATGAAAAATGTTATGAATGATAATGATAATATGACTGTGGGTATTTGCCTTATCGACATAAGTCTATTATGTTTAACTAAAAAGAATACTGAAGCAATTTGAATGTGTTAGCTATGGCATATGCAAAATGGTGTATACGGCAAGTTCATATGAGTGTGAGTTGTTGGCTTTCCGGCATGTGTCAATTATGTTTAATTAAAAAGATTAATGAAATTATTTGAATGTTTTATTAAATAAGTATATGAAAATGATAAGGTAGTTGGTAGCATTTGGAAAAAAAGTCGGCATTATAGAATATGTGTCAAAAAACCTTTATAGGGAGTGGTGTCGCGAAAGGCATGACATATGAAATATTGTATATAAGGCATATGACTGTGGGGTGTTGACTTGGCGGCATAAGTCAATTATTTTTAATTGAAAAGAATAATGAAGTTTATTGAATGTATTAATAAAATAATACATGAAATCAATAAGGTGGTTGGTAGCATTTGGAAAAAATGTCGGCATTATAGAATATATGTCAAAAAACCTTTAAAAGTAGTGGTGTCGCGCACGGCATGTCATATGAAAAATGTTATGAATGATAATGATAATATGACTGTGGGTATTTGCCTTATCGACATAAGTCTATTATGTTTAACTAAAAAGAATTCTGAAGCAATTTGAATGTGTTACTATATTAAAACATGAAACAAATAAGGTGGTTGGTAGCATTGGGAAAAATGTCGGCATTAGAGAATATGTGTCAATAAACCTTTATAGGGAGTGGTGTCACGCAAGGCATGTCATATGAAAAAGTTTATATACGGCATATGACTATGGGAATTTGCCTTATCGACATAAGTCAATTATGTTTAACTTAAAAGAATACGGATCCTATTTGAATGTATTACTTAATTAAATCATGAAACAAATAAGGTGGTTGGTAGCATTGGGAAAAAATGTCGGCATTAGAGAATATGTGTCAATAAACCTAAATAAGGAGTGGTGTCGCTCAAGGTATGGCATATGCAAAAATGGTGTATACGGCAAGTTCATATGAGTGTGAGTTGTTGGCTTGGCGGCATGTGTCAATTATGTTTAATTAAAAAAGATTAATGAAGTTATTTGAATGTTTTATTAAATTAGTATATGAAAACGATAAGGTGGTTGGTAGCATTTGGAAAATGGCTGCATTATAGCATATGTGTAATAAAACCTATATATGGAGTGGTGTCGCGAAAGTCATGGCATATGAAATATTGTATATAAGGCATATGACTGTAGGGAATAAGTCAATTATGTTTAATTAAAAAGATTAATGAAGTTATTTGAATGCTTTATTAAATTAGTATATGAAAATGATAAGGTAGTTGGTAGCATTTGGAAAAAAAGTCGGCATTATAGAATATGTGTCAAAAAACCTTTATAGGGAGTGGTGTCGCGAAAGGCATGACATATGAAATATTGTATATAAGGCATATGACTGTCTTGTGTTGACTTGGCGGCATAAGTCAATTATTTTTAATTGAAAAGAATAATGAAGTTTATTGAATGTATTAATAAAATAGTACATGAAATCAATAAGGTGGTTGGTAGCATTTGGAAAAAAAGTCGGCATTATAGAATATGTGTCAAAAAACCTTTATAGGGAGTGGTGTCGCGAAAGGCATGACATATGAAATATTGTATATAAGGCATATGACTGTCTTGTGTTGACTTGGCGGCATAAGTCAATTATTTTTAATTGAAAAGAATAATGAAGTTTATTGAATGTATTAATAAAATAGTACATGAAATCAATAAGGTGGTTGGTAGCATTTGGAAAAAATGGCGGCATTATAGAATATATGTCAAAAAACCTTTAAAAGTAGTGGTGTCGCGCACGCATGTCATATGAAAAATGTTATGAATGATAATGATAATATGACTGTGGGTATTTGCCTTATCGACATAAGTCTATTATGTTTAACTAAAAGAATACTGAAGCAATTTGAATGTGTTACTAAATTAAAACATGAAACAAATAAGGTGGTTGGTAGCATTGGGAAAAATGTCGGCATTAGAGAATATGTGTCAATAAACCTTTATAGGGAGTGGTGTCACGCAAGGCATGTCATATGAAAAAGTTTATATACGGCATATGACTATGGGAATTTGCCTTATCGACATTAGTCAATTATGTTTAACTTAAAAGAATACTGATCCTATTTGAATGTATTACTTAATTAAATCATGAAACAAATAAGGTGGTTGGTAGCATTGGGAAAAAATGTCGGCATTAGAGAATATGTGTCAATAAACCTAAATAAGGAGTGGTGTCGCTCAAGGTATGGCATATGCAAAATGGTGTATACGGCAAGTTCATATGAGTGTGAGTTGTTGGCTTGGCGGCATGTGTCAATTATGTTTAATTAAAAAGATTAATGAAGTTATTTGAATGTTTTATTAAATTAGTATATGAAAAAGATAAGGTGGTTGGTAGCATTTGGAAAATGGCTGCATTATAGCATATGTGTAATAAAACCTATATATGGAGTGGTGTCACGAAAGTCATGGCATATGAAATATTGTATATAAGGCATATGACTGTAGGGCATAAGTCAATTATGTTTAATTAAAAAGATTAATGAAGTTATTTGAATGTTTTATTAAATTAGTATATGAAAATGATAAGGTAGTTGGTAGCATTTGGAAAAAAAAGTCGGCATTATAGAATATGTGTCAAAAAAACCTTTATAGGGAGTGGTGTCGCGAAAGGCATGACATATGAAATATTGTATATAAGGCATATGACTGTGGGGTGTTGACTTGGCGGCATAAGTCAATTATTTTTAATTAAAAAGAATAATGAAGTTTATTGAATCTATTAATAAATTAGTACATGAAAACGATAAAGTGGTTGGTAGCATTTGGAAAAAATGTCGGCATTATAGAATATATGTCAAAAAACCATTATTGGCAGTGGTGTCGCGCAAGGCATGTCATACGAAAAATGTTGTGAATGATAATGATAATATGACTGTGGGTATTTGCCTTATCGACATAAGTCTATTATGTTTAACTAAAAAGAATACTGAAGCAATTTGAATGTGTTACTAAATTAAAACATTAAACAAATAAGGTGGTTGGTAGCATTTGGAAAAAATGTCGGCATTAGAGAATATGTGTCAATAAACCTAAATAAGGAGTGGTGTCGCTCAAGGTATGGCATATGCAAAATAGTGTATACGGCAAGTTCATATGAGTGTGAGTTGTTGGCTTGCCGGCATGTGTCAATTATGTTTAATTAAAAAGATTAATGAAGTTATTTGAATGTTTTATTAAATTAGTATATGAAAATGATAAGGTGGTTGGTAGCATTTGGAAAATGGCTGCATTATGGCATATGTGTAATAAAACCTAAATAAGGAGTGGTGTCGCTCAAGGTATGGCATATGCAAAATGGTGTATACGGCAAGTTCATATGAGTGTGAGTTGTTGGCTTGCCGGCATGTGTCAATTATGTTTAATTAAAAAGATTAATGAAGTTATTTGAATGCTTTATTAAATTAGTATATGAAAATGATAAGGTAGTTGGTAGCATTTGGAAAAAAAGTCGGCATTATAGAATATGTGTCAAAAAACCTTTATAGGGAGTGGTGTCGCGAAAGGCATGACATATGAAATATTGTATATAAGGCATATGACTGTGGGGTGTTGACTTGGCGGCATAAGTCAATTATTTTTAATTGAAAAGAATAATGAAGTTTATTGAATGTATTAATAAAATAGTACATGAAATCAATAAGGTGGTTGGTAGCATTTGGAAAAAATGGCGGCATTATAGAATATATGTCAAAAAATTTTAAAAGTAGTGGTGTCGCGCACGGCATGTCATATGAAAAATGTTATGAATGATAATGATAATATGACTGTGGGTATTTGCCTTATCGACATAAGTCTATTATGTTTAACTAAAAAGAATACTGAAGCAATTTGAATGTGTTAGCTATGGCATATGCAAAATGGTGTATACGGCAAGTTCATATGAGAGTGAGTTGTTGGCTTTCCGGCATGTGTCAATTATGTTTAATTAAAAAGATTAATGAAATTATTTGAATGTTTTATTAAATTAGTATATGAAAATGATAAGGTAGTTGGTAGCATTTGGAATAAAAGTCGGCATTATAGAATATGTGTCAAAAAACCTTTATAGGGAGTGGTGTCGCGAAAGGCATGACATATGAAATATTGTATATAAGGCATATGACTGTGGGGTGTTGACTTGGCGGCATAAGTCAATTATTTTTAATTGAAAAGAATAATGAAGTTTATTGAATGTATTAATAAAATAGTACATGAAATCAATAAGGTGGTTGGTAGCATTTGGAAAAAATGTCGGCATTATAGAATATATGTCAAAAAACCTTTAAAAGTAGTGGTGTCGCGCACGGCATGTCATATGAAAAATGTTATGAATGATAATGATAATATGACTGTGGGTATTAGCCTTATCGACATAAGTCTATTATGTTTAACTAAAAAGAATACTGAAGCAATTTGAATGTGTTACTAAATTAAAACATTAAACAAATAAGGTGGTTGGTAGCATTTGGAAAAAATGTCGACATTAGAGAATATGTGTCAATAAACCTAAATAAGGAGTGGTGTCGCTCAAGGTATGGCATATGCAAAATGGTGTATACGGCAAGTTCATATGAGTGTGAGTTGTTGGCTTGCCGGCATGTGTCAATTATGTTTAATTAAAAAGATTAATGAAGTTATTTGAATGTTTTATTAAATTAGTATATGAAAACGATAAGGTGGTTGGTAGCATTTGGAAAATGGCTGCATTATAGAATATGTGTCAAAAAACCTTTATAGGGAGTGGTGTCGCGAAAGGCATGACATATGAAATATTGTATATAAGGCATATGACTGTCTTGTGTTGACTTGGCGGCATAAGTCAATTATTTTTAATTGAAAAGAATAAT
The DNA here is from genome assembly GCA_018903485.1 of Drosophila littoralis. Lineage (NCBI taxonomy): Eukaryota > Metazoa > Arthropoda > Insecta > Diptera > Drosophilidae > Drosophila > Drosophila littoralis. The sequence continues at coordinate 369,850 of JAEIGF010000368.1, read as the reverse complement.
GAAGTTTATTGAATGTATTAATAAAATAGTACATGAAATCAATAAGGTGGTTGGTAGCATTTGGAAAAAAGTCGGCATTATAGAATATGTGTCAAAAAACCTTTATAGGGAGTGGTGTCGCGAAAGGCATGACATATAAAATATTGTATATAAGGCATATGACTGTCTTGTGTTGACTTCGCGGCATAAGTCAATTATTTTTAATTGAAAAGAATAATGAAGTTTATTGAATGTATTAATAAAATAGTACATGAAATCAATAAGGTGGTTGGTAGCATTTGGAAAAAATGGCGGCATTATAGAATATATGTCAAAAAACCTTTAAAAGTAGTGGTGTCGCGCACGGCATGTCATATGAAAAATGTTATGAATGATAATGATAATATGACTGTGGGTATTTGCCTTATCGACATAAGTCTATTATGTTTAACTAAAAAGAATACTGAAGCAATTTGAATGTGTTACTAAATTAAAACATGAAACAAATAAGGTGGTTGGTAGCATTGGGAAAAATGTCGGCATTAGAGAATATGTGTCAATAAACCTTTATAGGGAGTGGTGTCACGCAAGGCATGTCATATGAAAAAGTTTATATACGGCATATGACTATGGGAATTTGCCTTATCGACATAAGTCAATTATGTTTAACTTAAAAGAATACTGATCCTATTTGAATGTATTACTTAATTAAATCATGAAACAAATAAGGTGGTTGGTAGCATTGGGAAAAAATGTCGGCATTAGAGAATATGTGTCAATAAACCTAAATAAGGAGTGGTGTCGCTCAAGGTATGGCATATGCAAAATGGTGTATACGGCAAGTTCATATGAGTGTGAGTTGTTGGCTTGGCGGCATGTGTCAATTATGTTTAATTAAAAAGATTAATGAAGTTATTTGAATGTTTTATTAAATTAGTATATGAAAAAGATAAGGTGGTTGGTAGCATTTGGAAAATGGCTGCATTATAGCATATGTGTAATAAAACCTATATATGGATTGGTGTCGCGAAAGTCATGGCATATGAAATATTGTATATAAGGCATATGACTGTAGGGCATAAGTCAATTATGTATAATTAAAAAGATTAATGAAGTTATTTGAATGTTTTATTAAATTAGTATATGAAAATGATAAGGTAGTTGGTAGCATTTGGAAAAAAAGTCGGCATTATAGAATATGTGTCAAAAAACCTTTATAGGGAGTGGTGTCGCGAAAGGCATGACATATAAAATATTGTATATAAGGCATATGACTGTCTTGTGTTGACTTGGCGGCATAAGTCAATTATTTTTAATTAAAAAGAATAATGAAGTTTATTGAATCTATTAATAAATTAGTACATGAAAACGATAAAGTGGTTGGTAGCATTTGGAAAAAAATGTCGGCATTATAGAATATATGTCAAAAAACCATTATTGGTAGTGGTGTCGCGCAAGGCATGTCATACGAAAAATGTTGTGAATGATAATGATAATATGACTGTGGGTATTTGCCTTATCGACATAAGTCTATTATGTTTAACTAAAAAGAATACTGAAGCAATTTGAATGTGTTACTAAATTAAAACATTAAACAAATAAGGTGATTGGTAGCATTTGAAAAAAATGTCGACATTAGAGAATATGTGTCAATAAACCTAAATAAGGAGTGGTGTCGCTCAAGCTATGGCATATGCAAAATGGTGTATACGGCAAGTTCATATGAGTGTGAGTTGTTGGCTTGCCGGCATGTGTCAATTATGTTTAATTAAATAGATTAATGGAGTTATTTGAATATTTTATTAAATTAGTATATGAAAATGATAAGGTAGTTGGTAGCATTTGGAAAAAAAGTCGGCATTATAGAATATGTGTCAAAAAACCTTTATAGGGAGTGGTGTCGCGAAAGGCATGACATATGAAATATTGTATATAAGGCATATGACTGTGGGGTGTTGACTTGGCGGCATAAGTCAATTATTTTTAATTGAAAAGAATAATGAAGTTTATTGAATGTATTAATAAAATAGTACATGAAATCAATAAGGTGGTTGGTAGCATTTGGAAAAAATGTCGGCATTATAGAATATATGTCAAAAAACCTTTAAAAGTAGTGGTGTCGCGCACGGCATGTCATATGAAAAATGTTATGAATGATAATGATAATATGACTGTGGGTATTAGCCTTATCGACATAAGTCTATTATGTTTAACTTAAAAGAATACTGATCCTATTTGAATGTATTACTTAATTAAAACATGAACCAAATAAGGTGGTTGGTAGCATTGGGAAAAAATGTCGGCATTAGAGAATATGTGTCAATAAACCTAAATAAGGAGTGGTGTCGCTCAAGGTATGGCATATGCAAAATGGTGTATACGGCAAGTTCATATGAGTGTGACTTGTTGGCTTGCCGGCATGTGTCAATTATGTTTAATTAAAAGATTAATGAAGTTATTTGAATGTTTTATTAAATTAGTATATGAAAACGATAAGGTGGTTGGTAGCATTTGGAAAATGGCTGCATTATAGCATATGTGTAATAAAACCTATATATGGAGTGGTGTCGCGAAAGGCATGGCATATGAAATATTGTATATAAGGCATATGACTGTAGGGCATAAGTCAATTATGTATAATTGAAAAGAGTAATGAAGTTTATTGAATCTATTAATAAATTAGTACATGAAAACGATAAAGTGGTTGGTAGCATTTGGAAAAAATGTCGGCATTATAGAATATATGTTAAAAAACCTTTAAAAGTAGTGGTGTCGCGCACGGCATGTCATATGAAAAATGTTATAAATGATAATGATAATATGACTGTGGGTATTTGCCTTATCGACATAAGTCTATTATGTTTAACTAAAAAGAATACTGAAGCAATTTGAATGTGTTACTAAATTAAAACATTGAACAAATAAGGTGGTTGGTAGCATTTGGAAAAAATGTCGGCATTAGAGAATATGTGTTAATAAACCTAAATAAGGAGTGGTGTCGCTCAAGGTATGGCATATACAAAATGGTGTATACGGCAAGTTCATATGAGTGTGAGTTGTTGGCTTGCCGGCATGTGTCAATTATGTTTAATTAAAAAGATTAATGAAGTTATTTGAATGTATTATTATTAGTATATGAAAATGATAAGGAAGTTGGTAGCATTTGGAAAAAAAGTCGGCATTATAGAATATGTGTCAAAAAACCTTTATAGGGAGTGGTGTCGCGAAAGGCATGACATATGAAATATTGTATATAAGGCATATGACTGTAGGGCATAAGTCAATTATGTATAATTGAAAAGAGTAATGAAGTTTATTGAATCTATTAATAAATTAGTACATGAAAACGATAAAGTGGTTGGTAGCATTTGGAAAAAATGTCGGCATTATAGAATATATGTAAAAAAAACTTTAAAAGTAGTGGTGTCGCGCAGGGCATGTCATATGAAAAATGTTATGAATGATAATGATAATATGACTGTGGGTATTTTCCTTATCGACATAAGTCTATTATGTTTAACTAAAAAGAATACTGAAGCAATTTGAATGTGTTACTAAATTAAAACATTAAACAAATAAGGTGGTTGGTAGCATTTGGAAAAAATGTCGGCATTAGAGAATATGTGTCAATAAACCTAAATAAGGAGTGGTGTCGCTCAAGGTATGGCATATGCAAAATGGTGTATACGGCAAGTTCATATGAGTGTGAGTTGTTGGCTTGCCGGCATGTGTCAATTATGTTTAATTAAAAAGATTAATGAAGTTATTTGAATGTTTTATTAAATTAGTATATGAAAATGATAAGGTAGTTGGTAGCATTTGGAAAAAAAGTCGGCATTATAGAATATGTGTCAAAAAAACTTTATAGGGAGTGGTGTCGCGAAAGGCATGACATATGAAATATTGTATATAAGGCATATGACTGTCTTGTGTTGACTTGGCGGCATAAGTCAATTATTTTTAATTAAAAAGAATAATGAAGTTTATTGAATCTATTAATAAATTAGTACATGAAAACGATAAAGTGATTGGTAGCATTTGGAAAAAATGTCGGCATTATAGAATATATGTCAATAAACCTAAATAAGGAGTGGTGTCGCTCAAGGTATGGCATATGCAAAATGGTGTATACGGCAAGTTCATATGAGTGTGAGTTGTTGGCTTGCCGGCATATGTCAATTATGTTTAATTAAAAAGGTTAATGAAGTTATTTGAATGTTTTATTAAATTAGTATATGAAAATGATAAGGTAGTTGGTAGCATTTGGAAAAAATGTCGGCATTATAGAATATATGTTAAAAAACCTTTATTGGTAGTGGTGTCGCGCACGGCATGTCATATGAAAAATGTTATGAATGATAATGATAATATGACTGTGGGTATTTGCCTTATCGACATAAGTCTATTATGTTTAACTAAAAGAATACTGAAGCAATTTGAATGTGTTACTAAATTAAAACATTGAACAAATAAGGTGGTTGGTAGCATTTGGAAAAAATGTCGGCATTAGAGAATATGTGTTAATAAACCTAAATAAGGAGTGGTGTCGCTCAAGGTATGGCATATACAAAATGGTGTATACGGCAAGTTCATATGAGTGTGAGTTGTTGGCTTGCCGGCATGTGTCAATTATGTTTAATTAAAAAGATTAATGAAGTTATTTGAATGTATTATTATTAGTATATGAAAATGATAAGGAAGTTGGTAGCATTTGGAAAAAAAAAGTCGGCATTATAGAATATGTGTCAAAAAACCTTTATAGGGAGTGGTGTCGCGAAAGGCATGACATATGAAATATTGTATATAAGGCATATGACTGTAGGGCATAAGTCAATTATGTATAATTGAAAAAGAGTAATGAAGTTTATTGAATCTATTAATAAATTAGTACATGAAAACGATAAAGTGGTTGGTAGCATTTGGAAAAAATGTCGGCATTATAGAATATATGTCAAAAAACCTTTAAAAGTAGTGGTGTCGCGCAGGGCATGTCATATGAAAAATGTTATGAATGATAATGATAATATGACTGTGGGTATTTTCCTTATCGACATAAGTCTATTATGTTTAACTAAAAAGAATACTGAAGCAATTTGAATGTGTTACTAAATTAAAACATTAAACAAATAAGGTGGTTGGTAGCATTTGGAAAAAATGTCGGCATTAGAGAATATGTGTCAATAAACCTAAATAAGGAGTGGTGTCGCTCAAGGTATGGCATATGCAAAATGGTGTATACGGCAAGTTCATATGAGTGTGAGTTGTTGGCTTGCCGGCATGTGTCAATTATGTTTAATTAAAAAGATTAATGAAGTTATTTGAATGTTTTATTAAATTAGTATATGAAAATGATAAGGTAGTTGGTAGCATTTGGAAAAAAAGTCGGCATTATAGAATATGTGTCAAAAAAACTTTATAGGGAGTGGTGTCGCGAAAGGCATGACATATGAAATATTGTATATAAGGCATATGACTGTCTTGTGTTGACTTGGCGACATAAGTCAATTATTTTTAATTAAAAAGAATAATGAAGTTTATTGAATCTATTAATAAATTAGTACATGAAAACGATAAAGTGATTGGTAGCATTTGGAAAAAATGTCGGCATTATAGAATATATGTCAATAAACCTAAATAAGGAGTGGTGTCGCTCAAGGTATGGCATATGCAAAATGGTGTATACGGCAAGTTCATATGAGTGTGAGTTGTTGGCTTGCCGGCATATGTCAATTATGTTTAATTGAAAAGGTTAATGAAGTTATTTGAATGTTTTATTAAATTAGTATATGAAAATGATAAGGTAGTTGGTAGCATTTGGAAAAAAAGTCGGCATTATAGAATATATGTCAAAAAACCTTTAAAAATAGTGGTGTCGCGCAAGGCATGTCATACGAAAAATGTTATGAATGATAATGATAATATGACTGTGGGTATTTGCCTTATCGACATAAGTCTATTATGTTTAACTAACAAGAATACTGAAGCAATTTGAATGTGTTACTAAATTAAAACATTAAACAAATAAGGTGGTTGGTAGCATTTGGAAAACATGTCGGCTATAGAGAATATGTGTCAATAAACCTAAATAAGGAGTGGTGTCGCTCAAGGTATGGCATATGCAAAATGGTGTATACGGCAAGTTCATATGAGTGTAAGTTGTTGGCTTGCCGGCATGTGTCAATTATGTTTAATTAAAAAGATTAATGAAGTTATTTGAATGTTTTATTAAATTAGTATATGAAAATGATAAGGTAGTTGGTAGCATTTGGAAAAAAAAGTCAGTATTATAGAATATGTGTCAAAAAACCTTTATAGGGAGTGGTGTCGCGAAAGGCATGACATATGAAATATTGTATATAAGGCATATGACTGTGGGGTGTTGACTTGGCGGCATAAGTCAATTATTTTTAATTGAAAACAATAATGAAGTTTATTGAATGTATTAATAAAATAGTACATGAAATCAATAAGGTGGTTGGTAGCATTTGGAAAAAATGTAGGCATTATAGAATATATGTCAAAAAACCTTTAAAAGTAGTGGTGTCGCGCACGGCATGTCATATGAAAAATGTTATGAATGATAATGATACTATGACTGTGGGTATTAGCCTTATCGACATAAGTCTATTATGTTTAACTTAAAAGAATACTGATCCTATTTGAATGTATTACTTAATTAAAACATGAAACAAATAAGGTGGTTGGTAGCATTGGGAAAAAATGTCGGCATTAGAGAATATGTGTCAATAAACCTAAATAAGGAGTGGTGTCGCTCAAGGTATGGCATATGCAAAATGGTGTATACGGCAAGTTCATATGAGTGTGAGTTGTTGGCTTGCCGGCATGTGTCAATTATGTTTAATTAAAAGATTAATGAAGTTATTTGAATGTTTTATTAAATTAGTATATGAAAACGATAAGGTGGTTGGTAGCATTTGGAAAATGGCTGCATTATAGCATATGTGTAATAAAACCTATATATGGAGTGGTGTCGCGAAAGGCATGGCATATGAAATATTGTATATAAGGCATATGACTGTAGGGCATAAGTCAATTATGTATAATTGAAAAGAGTAATGAAGTTTATTGAATCTATTAATAAATTAGTACATGAAAACGATAAAGTGGTTGGTAGCATTTGGAAAAAATGTCGGCATTATAGAATATATGTCAAAAAACCTTTAAAAAAGTAGTGGTGTCGCGCACGGCATGTCATATGAAAAATGTTATGAATGATAATGATAATATGACTGTGGGTATTTGCCTTATCGACATAAGTCTATTATGTTTAACTAAAAAGAATACTGAAGCAATTTGAATGTGTTACTAAATTAAAACATTGAACAAATAAGGTGGTTGGTAGCATTTGGAAAAAATGTCGGCATTAGAGAATATGTGTTAATAAACCTAAATAAGGAGTGGTGTCGCTCAAGGTATGGCATATACAAAATGGTGTATACGGCAAGTTCATATGAGTGTGAGTTGTTGGCTTGCCGGCATGTGTCAATTATGTTTAATTAAAAAGATTAATGAAGTTATTTGAATATATTATTAAATTAGTATATGAAAATGATAAGGTAGTTGGTAGCATTTGGAAAAAAAGTCGGCATTATAGAATATGTGTCAAAAAACCTTTATAGGGAGTGGTGTCGCGAAAGGCATGACATATGAAATATTGTATATAAGGCATATGACTGTAGGGCATAAGTCAATTATTTTTAATTAAAAAGAATAATGAAGTTTATTGAATCTATTAATAAATTAGTACATGAAAACGATAAAGTGGTTGGTAGCATTTGGAAAAAATGTCGGCATTATAGAATATATGTCAAAAAACCTTTAAAAGTAGTGGTGTCGCACAGGGCATGTCATATGAAAAATGTTATGAATGATAATGATAATATGACTGTGGGTATTTTCCTTATCGACATAAGTCTATTATGTTTAACTAAAAAGAATACTGAAGCAATTTGAATGTGTTCCTAAATTAAAACATTAAACAAATAAGGTGGTTGGTAGCATTTGGAAAACATGTCGGCATTAGAGAATATGTGTCAATAAACCTAAATAAGGAGTGGTGTCGCTCAAGGTATGGCATATGCAAAATGGTGTATACGGAAAGGTCATATGAGTGTAAGTTGTTGGCTTGCCGGCATGTGTCAATTATGTTTAATTAAAAAGATTAATGAAGTTATTTGAATGTTTTATTAAATTAGTATATGAAAATGATAAGGTAGTTGGTAGCATTTGGAAAAAAAGTCGGTATTATAGAATATGTGTCAAAAACCTTTATAGGGAGTGGTGTCGCGAAAGGCATGACATATGAAATATTGTATATAAGGCATATGACTGTGGGGTGTTGACTTGGCGGCATAAGTCAATTATTTTTAATAATAAGGAGTGGTGTCGCTCAAGGTATGGCATATGCAAAATGGTGTATACGGCAAGTTCATATGAGTGTGAGTTGTTGGCTTGCCGGCATGTGTCAATTATGTTGAATTAAAAAGATTAATGAAGTTATTTGAATGTTTTATTAAATTAGTATATGAAAATGATAAGGTAGTTGGTAGCATTTGGAAAATGGCTGCATTATAGAATATGTGTCAAAAAACCTTTATAGGGAGTGGTGTCGCGAAAGGCATGACATATGAAATATTGTATATAAGGCATATGACTGTCTTGTGTTGACTTGGCGGCATAAGTCAATTATTTTTAATTAAGAAGAATAATGAAGTTTATTGAATCTATTAATAAATTAGTACATGAAAACGATAAAGTGGTTGGTAGCATTTGGAAAAAATGTCGGCATTATAGAATATATGTCAAAAAACCTTTATTGGTAGTGGTGTCACGCACGGCATGTCATATGAAAAATGTTATGAATGATAATGATAATAAGACTGTGGGTATTTTCCTTATCGACATAAGTCTATTATGTTTAACTAAAAAGAATACTGAAGCAATTTGAATGTGTTACTAAATTAAAACATTAAACAAATAAGGTGGTTGGTAGCATTTGGAAAAATGTCGGCATTAGAGAATATGTGTCAATAAACCTTTATAGGGAGTGGTGTCACGCAAGGCATGTCATATGAAAAAGTTTATATACGGCATATGACTATGGGAATTTGCCTTATCGACATAAGTCAATTATGTTTAACTTAAAAGAATACTGATGCTATTTGAATGTATTACTTAATTAAAACATGAAACAAATAAGGTGGTTGGTAGCATTGGGAAAAAATGTCGGCATTAGAGAATATGTGTCAATAAACCTAAATAAGGAGTGGTGTCGCTCAAGGTATGGCATATGCAAAATGGTGTATACGGCAAGTTCATATGAGTGTGAGTTGTTGGCTTGGCGGCATGTGTCATATGCAAAATGGTGTATACGGCAAGTTCATATGAGTGTGAGTTGTTGGCTTGCCGGCATGTGTCAATTATGTTTAATTAAAAAGATTATTGAAGTTGTTTGAATGTTTTATAAAATTAGTATATGAAAACGATAAGGTGGTTGGTAGCATTTGGAAAATGGCTGCATTATAGCATATGTGTAATAAAACCTATATATGGAGTGGTGTCGCGAAAGGCATGGCATATGAAATATTGTATATAAGGCATATGACTGTAGGGCATAAGTCAATTATGTATAATTGAAAAGAGTAATGAAGTTTATTGAATCTATTAATAAATTAGTACATGAAAACGATAAAGTGGTTGGTAGCATTTGGAAAAAATGTCGGCATTATAGAATATATATATATGTCAAAAAACCTTTAAAAGTAGTGGTGTCGCGCACGGCATGTCATATGAAAAATGTTATGAATGATAATGATAATATGACTGTGGGTATTTGCCTTATCGACATAAGTCTATTATGTTTAACTAAAAAGAATACTGAAGCAAGTTGAATGTGTTACTAAATTAAAACATTAAACAAATAAGGTGGTTGGTAGCATTTGGAAAAAATGTCGGCAATAGAGAATATGTGTCAATAAATCTAAATAAGGAGTGGTGTCGCTCAAGGTATGGCATATACAAAATGGTGTATACGGCAAGTTCATATGAGTGTGAGTTGTTGGCTTGCCGGCATGTGTCAATTATGTTTAATTAAAAAGATTAATGAAGTTATTTGAATGTTTTATTAAATTAGTATATGAAAATGATAAGGTAGTTGGTAGCATTTGGAAAAAAAAAGTCGGCATAATAGAATATGTGTCAAAAAACCTTTATAGGGAGTGGTGTCGCGAAAGGCATGACATATGAAATATTGTATATAAGGCATATGACTGTGGGGTGTTGACTTGGCGGCATAAGTCAATTATTTTTAATTAAAAAGAATAATGAAGTTTATTGAATCTATTAATAAATTAGTACATGAAAACGATAAAGTGGTTGGTAGCATTCGGAAAAAATGTCGGCAATTTAGAATATATGTCAAAAAACCTTTATTGGTAGTGGTGTCGCGCAAGGCATGTCAAATGAAAAATGTTATGAATGATAATGATAATATGACTGTGGGTATTTTCCTTATCGACATAAGTCTATTATGTTTAACTAAAAAGAATACTGAAGCAATTTTAATGTGTTACTAAATTAAAACATTAAACAAATAAGGTGGTTGGTAGCATTTGGAAAAAATGTCGGCATTAGAGAATATGTGTCAATAAACCTAAATAAGGAGTGGTGTCGCTCAAGGTATGGCATATGCAAAATGGTGTATACGGCAAGTTCATATGAGTGTGAGTTGTTGGCTTGCCGGCATGTGTCAATTATGTTTAATTAAAAAGATTAATGAAGTTATTTGAATGTTTTATTAAATTAGTATATGAAAATGATAAGGTAGTTGGTAGCATTTGGAAAAAAAAAGTCGGCATAATAGAATATGTGTCAAAAAACCTTTATAGGGAGTGGTGTCACGAAAGGCATGACATATGAAATATTGTATATAAGGCATATGACTGTGGGGTGTTGACTTGGCGGCATAAGTCAATTATTTTTAATTGAAAAGAATAATGAAGTTTATTGAATGTATTAATAAAATAGTACATGAAATCAATAAGGTGGTTGGTAGCATTTGGAAAAAATGTCGGCATTATAGAATATATGTCAAAAAACCTTTAAAAGTAGTGGTGTCGCGCACGGCATGTCATATGAAAAATGTTATGAATGATAATGAGAATATCCACATAAGTCTATTATGTTTAACTAAAAAGAATACTGAAGCAATTTGAATGTGTTACTAAATTAAAACATTAAACAAATAAGGTGGTTGGTAGCATTGGGAAAAATGTCGGCATTAGAAAATATGTGTCAATAAACCTTTATAGTGAGTGGTGTCGCGCAAGGCATGTCATATGAAAAAGTTTATATACGGCATATGACTATGGGAATTTGCCTTATCGACATAAGTCAATTATGTTCAACTTAAAAAGAATACTGATGCTATTTGAATGTATTACTTAATTAAAACATGAAACAAATAAGGTGGTTGGTAGCATTGGGAAAAAATGTCGGCATTAGAGAATATGTGTCAATAAACCTAAATAAGGAGTGGTGTCGCTCAAGGTATGGCATATGCAAAATGGTGTATACGGCAAGTTCATACGAGTGTGAGTTGTTGGCTTGCCGGCATGTGTCAATTATGCTTAATTAAAAAGATTAATGAAGTTATTTGAATCTTTTATTAAATTAGTATATGAAAACGATAAGGTGGTTGGTAGCATTTTGAAAATGGCTGCATTATAGCATATGTGTAATAAAACCTATATATGGAGTGGTGTCGCGAAAGGCATGGCATATGAAATATTGTATATAAGGCATATGACTGTAGGGCATAAGTCAATTATGTATAATTGAAAAGAGTAATGAAGTTTATTGAATCTATTAATAAATTAGTACATGAAAACGATAAAGTGGTTGGTAGCATTTGGAAAAAAAGTCGGCATTATAGAATATATGTCAAAAAACCTTTAAAAGTAGTGGTGTCGCGCACGGCATGTCATATGAAAAATGTTATGAATGATAATGATAATATGACTGTGGGTATTTTCCTTATCGACATAAGTCTATTATGTTTAACTAAAAAGAATACTGAAGCAATTTGAATGTGTTACTAAATTAAAACATTAAACAAATAAGGTGGTTGGTAGCATTTGGAAAAAATGTCGGCATTAGAGAATATGTGTCATTAAACCTATATATGGAGTGGTGTCGCTCATGGTATGGCATATGCAAAATTGTGTATACGGCAAATTCTTATGAGTGTGAGTTGTTGGCTTGCCGGCATGTGTCAATTATGTTTAATTAAAAAGATTAATGAAGTTATTTGAATGTTTTATTAAATTAGTATATGAAAACGATAAGGTGGTTGGTAGCATTTGGAAAATGGCTGCATTATAGCATATGTGTAATAAAACCTATATATGGAGTGGTGTCGCGAAAGGCATGGCATATGAAATATTGTATATAAGGCATATGACTGTAGGGCATAAGTCAATTATGTATAATTGAAAAGAGTAATGAAGTTTATTGAATCTATTAATAAATTAGTACATGAAAACGATAAAGTGGTTGGTAGCATTTGGAAAAAATGTCGGCAATTTAGAATATATGTCAAAAAACCTGTATTGGTAGTAGTGTCGCGCAAGGCATGTCATATGAAAAATGTTATGAATGATAATGATAATATGACTGTGGGTATTTGCCTTATCGACATAAGTCTATTATGTTTAACTAAAAAGAATACTGAAGCAATTTGAATGTGTTACTAAATTAAAACATGAAACAAATAAGGTGGTTGGTAGCATTGGGAAAAAATGTCGGCATTAGAGAATATGTGTCAATAAACCTAAATAAGGAGTGGTGTCGCTCAAGGTATGGCATATGCAAAATGGTATATACGGCAAGTTCATATGAGTGTGAGTTGTTGGCTTGGCGGCATGTGTCATATGCAAAATGGTGTATACGGCAAGTTCATATGAGTGTGAGTTGTTGGCTTGCCGGCATGTGTCAATTATGTTTAATTAAAAAGATTAATGAAGTTATTTGAATGTTTTATTAAATTAGTATATGAAAATGATAAGGTAGTTGGTAGCATTTGGAAAAAAAAAGTCGGCATAATAGAATATGTGTCAAAAAACCTTTATAGGGAGTGGTGTCGCGAAAGGCATGACATATGAAATATTGTATATAAGGCATATGACTGTGGGGTGTTGACTTGGCGGCATAAGTCAATTATTTTTAATTGAAAAGAATAATGAAGTTTATTGAATGTATTAATAAAATAGTACATGAAATCAATAAGGTGGTTGGTAGCATTTGGAAAAAATGTCGGCATTATAGAATATATGTCAAAAAACCTTTAAAAGTAGTGGTGTCGCGCACGGCATGTCATATGAAAAATGTTATGAATGATAATGAGAATATCCACATAAGTCTATTATGTTTAACTAAAAAGAATACTGAAGCAATTTGAATGTGTTACTAAATTAAAACATTAAACAAACAAGGTGGTTGGTAGCATTTGGAAAAAATGTCGGCATTAGATAATATGTGTCAATAAACCTTTATAGGGAGTGGTGTCGCGCAAGGCATGTCATATGAAAAAGTTTATATACGGCATATGACTATGGGAATTTGCCTTATCGACATAAGTCAATTATGTTTAACTAAAAAGAATACTGAAGCAATTTGAATGTTTTACTAAATTTAAACATTAAATAAATAATGTGGTTGGAAGCATTTGGAAAAAATGTCGGCATTAGAGAATATGTGTCATTAAACCTATATATGGAGTGGTGTCGCTCATGGTATAGCATATGCAAAATTGTGTATACGGCAAATTCATATGAGTGTGAGTTGTTGGCTTGGCGGCATGTGTCAATTATGTTTAACTAAAAAGATTAATGAAGTTATTTGAATGTTTTATTAAATTAGTATATGAAAATGATAAGGTAGTTGGTAGCATTTGGAAAAAAAGTCGGCATTATAGAATATGTGTCAAAAAACCTTTATAGGGAGTGGTGTCGCGAAAGGCATGGCATATGAAATATTGTATATAAGGGGTGTTGACTTGGCGGCATAAGTCAATTATTTTTAATTGAAAAGAATAATGAAGTTTATTGAATGTATTAATAAAATAGTACATGAAATCAATAAGGTGGTTGGTAGCATTTGGAAAAAATGTCGGCATTATAGAATATATGTCAAAAAACCTTTAATAGTAGTGGTGTCGCGCACGGCATGTCATATGAAAAATTTTATGAATGATAATGATAATATGACTGTGGGTATTTGCCTTATCGACATAAGTCTATTATGTTTAACTAAAAAGAATACTGATGCTATTTGAATGTATTACTTAATTAAAACATGAAACAAATAAGGTGGTTGGTAGCATTGGGAAAAATGTCGGCATTAGAAAATATGTGTCAATAAACCTTTATAGTGAGTGGTGTCGCGCAAGGCATGTCATATGAAAAAGTTTATATACGGCATATGACTATGGGACTTTGCCTTATCGACATAAGTCAATTATGTTTAACTTAAAAGAATACTGATGCTATTTGAATGTATTACTTAATTAAAACATGAAACAAATAAGGTGGTTGGTAGCATTTGGAAAAAAAAGTCGGCATTATAGAATATGTGTCAAAAAACCTTTATAGGGAGTGGTGTCGCGAAAGGCATGACATATGAAATATTGTATATAAGGCATATGACTGTGGGGTGTTGACTTGGCGGCATAAGTCAATTATTTTTAATTGAAAAGAATAATGAAGTTTATTGAATGTATTAATAAAATAGTACATGAATTCAATAAGGTGGTTGGTAGCATTTGGGAAAAATGTCGGCATTATAGAATATATGTCAAAAAACCTTTAAAAGGTTTGAATGATATGAAAAATGTTATGAATGATAATGAGAATATCGACATAAGTCTATTATGTTTAACTAAAAAGAATACTGAAGCAATTTGAATGTGTTACTAAATTAAAACATGAAACAAATAAGGTGGTTGGTAGCATTGGGAAAAATGTCGGCATTATAAAATATGTGTCAATAAACCTTTATAGTGAGTGGTGTCGCGCAAGGCATGTCATATGAAAAAGTTTATATACGGCATATGACTATGGGAATTTGCCTTATCGACATAAGTCAATTATGTTCAACTTAAAAGAATACTGATGCTATTTGAATGTATTACTTAATTAAAACATGAAACAAATAAGGTGGTTGGTAGCATTGGGAAAAAATGTCGGCATTAGAGAATATGTGTCAATAAACCTAAATAAGGAGTGGTGTCGCTCAAGGTATGGCATATGCAAAATGGTGTATACGGCAAGTTCATACGAGTGTGAGTTGTTGGCTTGCCGGCATGTGTCAATTATGCTTAATTAAAAAGATTAATGAAGTTATTTGAATCTTTTATTAAATTAGTATATGAAAACGATAAGGTGGTTGGTAGCATTTTGAAAATGGCTGCATTATAGCATATGTGTAATAAAACCTATATATGGAGTGGTGTCGCGAAAGGCATGGCATATGAAATATTGTATATAAGGCATATCACTGTAGGGCATAAGTCAATTATGTATAATTGAAAAGAGTAATGAAGTTTATTGAATCTATTAATAAATTAGTACATGAAAACGATAAAGTGGTTGGTAGCATTTGGAAAAAAAGTCGGCATTATAGAATATATGTCAAAAAAACCTTTAAAAGTAGTGGTGTCGCGCACGGCATGTCATATGAAAAATGTTATGAATGATAATGATAATATGACTGTGGGTATTTTCCTTATCGACATAAGTCTATTATGTTTAACTAAAAAGAATACTGAAGCAATTTGAATGTGTTACTAAATTAAAACATTAAACAAATAAGGTGGTTGGTAGCATTTGGAAAAAATGTCGGCATTAGAGAATATGTGTCATTAAACCTATATATGGAGTGGTGTCGCTCATGGTATGGCATATGCAAAATTGTGTATACGGCAAATTCTTATGAGTGTGAGTTGTTGGCTTGCCGGCATGTGTCAATTATGTTTAATTAAAAGATTAATGAAGTTATTTGAATGTTTTATTAAATTAGTATATGAAAACGATAAGGTGGTTGGTAGCATTTGGAAAATGGCTGCATTATAGCATATGTGTAATAAAACCTATATATGGAGTGGTGTCGCGAAAGGCATGGCATATGAAATATTGTATATAAGGCATATGACTGTAGGGCATAAGTCAATTATGTATAATTGAAAAGAGTAATGAAGTTTATTGAATCTATTAATAAATTAGTACATGAAAACGATAAAGTGGTTGGTAGCATTTGGAAAAAATGTCGGCAATTTAGAATATATGTCAAAAAACCTGTATTGGTAGTAGTGTCGCGCAAGGCATGTCATATGAAAAATGTTATGAATGATAATGATAATATGACTGTGGGTATTTGCCTTATCGACATAAGTCTATTATGTTTAACTAAAAAGAATACTGAAGCAATTTGAATGTGTTACTAAATTAAAACATGAAACAAATAAGGTGGTTGGTAGCATTGGGAAAAAATGTCGGCATTAGAGAATATGTGTCAATAAACCTAAATAAGGAGTGGTGTCGCTCAAGGTATGGCATATGCAAAATGGTATATACGGCAAGTTCATGAGGTGAGTTGTTGGCTTGGCGGCATGTGTCATATGCAAAATGGTGTATACGGCAAGTTCATATGAGTGTGAGTTGTTGGCTTGCCGGCATGTGTCAATTATGTTTAATTAAAAAGATTAATGAAGTTATTTGAATGTTTTATTAAATTAGTATATGAAAATGATAAGGTAGTTGGTAGCATTTGGAAAAAAAAAGTCGGCATTATAGAATATGTGTCAAAAAACCATTATAGGGAGTGGTGTCGCGAAAGGCATGACATATGAAATATTGTATATAAGGGGTGTTGACTTGGCGGCATAAGTCAATTATTTTTAATTGAAAAGAATAATGAAGTTTATTGAATGTATTAATAAAATAGTACATGAAATCAATAAGGTGGTTGGTAGCATTTGGAAAAAATGTCGGCATTATAGAATATATGTCAAAAAACCTTTAAAAGTAGTGGTGTCGCGCACGGCATGTCATATGAAAAATGTTATGAATGATAATGATAATATGACTGTGGGTATTTGCCTTATCGACATAAGTCTATTATGTTTAACTAAAAGAATACTGAAGCAATTTGAATGTGTTACTAAATTAAAACATTAAACAAATAAGGTGGTTGGTAGCATTTGGAAAAAATGTCGGCATTAGAGAATATGTGTCAATAAACCTAAATAAGGAGTGGTGTCGCTCAAGGTATGGCATATGTAAAATGGTGTATACGGCAAGTTCATATGAGTGTGAGTTGTTGGTTTGCCGGCATGTGTCAATTATGTTTAATTCAAAAGATTAATGAAGTTATTTGAATGTTTTATTAAATTAGTATATGAAAATGACAAGGTAGTTGGTAGCATTTGGAAAAAAGTCGGCATTATAGAATATGTGTCAAAAAACCTTTATAGGGAGTGGTGTCGCGAGAGGCATGACATATGATATATTGTATATAAGGCATATGACTGTGGGGTGTTGACTTGGCGGCATAAGTCAATTATGTATAATTGAAAAGAGTAATGAAGTTTATTGAATCTATTAATAAATTAGTACATGAAAACGATAAAGTGGTTGGTAGCATTTGGAAAAAATGTCGGCATTATAGAATATATGTCAAAAAACCTTTAAAAGTAGTGGTGTCGCGCACGGCATGTCATATGAAAAATGTTATGAACGATAATGATAATATGACTGTGCGTATTTTCCTTATCGACATAAGTCTATTATGTTTAACTAAAAAGAATACTGAAGCAATTTGAATGTGCTACTAAATTAAAACATTAAACAAATAAGGTGGTTGGTAGCATTTGGAAAAAATGTCGGCATTAGAGAATATGTGTCAATGAACCTTTATAGGGAGTGGTGTCGCGCAAGGCATGTCATATGAAAAAGTTTATATACGGCATATGACTATGGGAATTTGCCTTATCGACATAAGTCAATTATGTTTAACTAAAAAGAATACTGAAGCAATTTGAATGTTTTACTAAATTTAATCATTAAATAAATAATGTGGTTGGTAGCATTTGGAAGAAATGTCGGCATTAGAGAATATGTGTCATTAAACCTATATATGGAGTGGTGTCGCTCATGGTATAGCATATGCAAAATTGTGTATACGGCAAATTCATATGAGTGTGAGTTGTTGGCTTGAGTGCATGTGTCAATTATGTTTAATTAAATAGATTAATGAAGTTATTTGAATGTTTTATTAAATTAGTATATGAAAATGATAAGGGTGTTGGTAGCATTTAAAAAAAAAGTCGGCATTATAGAATATGTGTCAAAAAACTTTATAGGGAGTGGTGTCGCGAAAGGCATGGCATATGAAATATTGTATATAAGGGGTGTTGACTTGGCGGCATAAGTCAATTATTTTTAATTGAAAAGAATAATGAAGTTTTTTGAATGTATTAATAAAATAGTACATGAAATCAATAAGGTGGTTGGTAGCATTTGGAAAAAATGTCGGCATTATAGAATATATGTCAAAAAACCTTTAAAAGTTGTGGTGTCGCGCACGGCATGTCATATGAAAAATGTTATGAATGATAATGATAATATGACTGTGGGTATTTTCCTTATCGACATAAGTCTATTATGTTTAACTAAAAAGAATACTGAAGCAATTTTACTAAATTACTAAATTAAAACATTAAACAAATAAGGTGGTTGGTAGCATTTGGAAAAAATGTCGGCATTAGAGAATATGTGTCAATAAACCTAAATAAGGAGTGGTGTCGCTCAAGGTATGGTATATGCAAAATGGTGTATACGGCAAGTTCATATGAGTGTGAGTTGTTGGCTTGCCGGCATGTGTCAATTATGTTTAATTAAAAAGATTAATGAAGTTATTTGAATGTTTTATTAAATTAGTATATGAAAATGATAAGGTAGTTGGTAGCATTTGGAAAAAAAGTCGGCATTATAGAATATGTGTCAAAAAACCTTTATAGGGAGTGGTGTCGCGAAAGGCATGACATATGAAATATTGTTTATAAGGCATATGACTGTGGGGTGTTGACTTGGCGGCATAAGTCAATTATTTTTAATTGAAAAGAATAATGAAGTTTATTGAATGTATTAATAAAATAGTACATGAAATCAATAAGGTGGTTGGTAGCATTTGGAAAAAATGTAGGCATTATAGAATATATGTCAAAAAACCTTTAAAAGTAGTGGTGTCGCGCACGGCATGTCATATTAGAAATGTTATGAATGATAATGATAATATGACTGTGGGTATTTGCCTTATCGACATAAGTCTATTATGTTTAACTAAAAAGAATACTGAAGCAATTTGAATGTGTTACTAAATTAAAACATGAAACAAATAAGGTGGTTGGTAGCATTGGGAAAAATGTCGGCATTAGAGAATATGTGTCAATAAACCTTTATAGGGAGTGGTGTCACGCAAGGCATGTCATATGAAAAAGTTTATATACGGCATATGACTATGGGAATTTGCCTTATCGACATAAGTCAATTATGTTTAACTTAAAAGAGTACTGATGCTATTTGAATGTATTACTTAATTAAAACATGAAACAAATAAGGTGGTTGGTAGCATTGGGAAAAAATGTCGGCATTAGAGAATTTGTGTCAATAAACCTAAATAAGGAGTGGTGTCGCTCAAGGTATGGCATATGCAAAATGGTGTATACGGCAAGTTCATATGAGTGTGAGTTGTTGGCTTGCCGGCATGTGTCAATTATGTTTAATTAAAAAGATTAATGAAGTTATTTGAATGTTTTATTAAATTAGTATATGAAAACGATAAGGTGGTTGGTAGCATTTGGAAAATGGCTGCATTATAGCATATGTGTAATAAAACCTATATATGGAGTGGTGTCGCGAAAGGCATGGCATATGAAATATTGTATATAAGGCATATGACTGTAGGGCATAAGTCAATTATGTATAATTGAAAAGAGTAATGAAGTTTATTGAATCTATTAATAAATTAGTACATGAAAACGATAAAGTGGTTGGTAGCATTTGGAAAAAATGTCGACATTATAGAATATATGTCAAAAAACCTTTAAAAGTAGTGGTGTCGCGCACGGCATGTCATATGAAAAATGTTATGAATGATAATGATAATATGACTGTGGGTATTTTCCTTATCGACATAAGTCTATTATGTTTAACTAAAAAGAATACTGAAGCAATTTGAATGTGTTACTAAATTAAAACATTAAACAAATAAGGTGGTTGGTAGCATTTGGAAAAAATGTCGGCATTAGAGAATATGTGTCAATAAACTTAAATAAGGAGTGGTGTCGCTCAAGGTATGGCATATGCAAAATGGTGTATACGGCAAGTTCATATGAGTGTGAGTTGTTGGTTTGCCGGCATGTGTCAATTATGTTTAATTCAAAAGATTAATGAAGTTATTTGAATGTTTTATTAAATTAGTATATGAAAATGACAAGGTAGTTGGTAGCATTTGGAAAAAAAGTCGGCATTATAGAATATGTGTCAAAAAACCTTTATAGGGAGTGGTGTCGCGAGAGGCATGACATATGATATATTGTATATAAGGCATATGACTGTGGGGTGTTGACTTGGCGGCATAAGTCAATTATGTATAATTGAAAAGAGTAACGAAGTTTATTGAATCTATTAATAAATTAGTACATGAAAACGATAAAGTGGTTGGTAGCATTTGGAAAAAATGTCGGCATTATAGAATATATGTCAAAAAACCTTTAAAAGTAGTGGTGTCGCGCACGGCATGTCATATGAAAAATGTTATGAACGATAATGATAATATGACTGTGCGTATTTTCCTTATCGACATAAGTCTATTATGTTTAACTAAAAAGAATACTGAAGCAATTTGAATGTGCTACTAAATTAAAACATTAAACAAATAAGGTGGTTGGTAGCATTTGGAAAAAATGTCGGCATTAGAGAATATGTGTCAATGAACCTTTATAGGGAGTGGTGTCGCGCAAGGCATGTCATATGAAAAAGTTTATATACGGCATATGACTATGGGAATTTGCCTTATCGACATAAGTCAATTATGTTTAACTAAAAAGAATACTGAAGCAATTTGAATGTTTTACTAAATTTAATCATTAAATAAATAATGTGGTTGGTAGCATTTGGAAGAAATGTCGGCATTAGAGAATATGTGTCATTAAACCTATATATGGAGTGGTGTCGCTCATGGTATAGCATATGCAAAATTGTGTATACGGCAAATTCATATGAGTGTGAGTTGTTGGCTTGAGTGCATGTGTCAATTATGTTTAATTAAATAGATTAATGAAGTTATTTGAATGTTTTATTAAATTAGTATATGAAAATGATAAGGGTGTTGGTAGCATTTAAAAAAAAAGTCGGCATTATAGAATATGTGTCAAAAAACCTTTATAGGGAGTGGTGTCGCGAAAGGCATGGCATATGAAATATTGTATATAAGGGGTGTTGACTTGGCGGCATAAGTCAATTATTTTTAATTGAAAAGAATAATGAAGTTTTTGAATGTATTAATAAAATAGTACATGAAATCAATAAGGTGGTTGGTAGCATTTGAAAAAAATGTCGGCATTATAGAATATATGTCAAAAAAACCTTTAAAAAGTTGTGGTGTCGCGCACGGCATGTCATATGAAAAATGTTATGAATGATAATGATAATATGACTGTGGGTATTTTCCTTATCGACATAAGTCTATTATGTTTAACTAAAAAGAATACTGAAGCAATTTTACTAAATTACTAAATTAAAACATTAAACAAATAAGGTGGTTGGTAGCATTTGGAAAAAATGTCGGCATTAGAGAATATGTGTCAATAAACCTAAATAAGGAGTGGTGTCGCTCAAGGTATGGTATATGCAAAATGGTGTATACGGCAAGTTCATATGAGTGTGAGTTGTTGGCTTGCCGGCATGTGTCAATTATGTTTAATTAAAAAGATTAATGAAGTTATTTGAATGTTTTATTAAATTAGTATATGAAAATGATAAGGTAGTTGGTAGCATTTGGAAAAAAGTCGGCATTATAGAATATGTGTCAAAAAACCTTTATAGGGAGTGGTGTCGCGAAAGGCATGACATATGAAATATTGTTTATAAGGCATATGACTGTGGGGTGTTGACTTGGCGGCATAAGTCAATTATTTTTAATTGAAAAGAATAATGAAGTTTATTGAATGTATTAATAAAATAGTACATGAAATCAATAAGGTGGTTGGTAGCATTTGGAAAAAATGTAGGCATTATAGAATATATGTCAAAAAACCTTTAAAAGTAGTGGTGTCGCGCACGGCATGTCATATGAAAAATGTTATGAATGATAATGATAATATGACTGTGGGTATTTGCCTTATCGACATAAGTCTATTATGTTTAACTAAAAAGAATACTGAAGCAATTTGAATGTGTTACTAAATTAAAACATGAAACAAATAAGGTGGTTGGTAGCATTGGGAAAAATGTCGGCATTAGAGAATATGTGTCAATAAACCTTTATAGGGAGTGGTGTCACGCAAGGCATGTCATATGAAAAAGTTTATATACGGCATATGACTATGGGAATTTGCCTTATCGACATAAGTCAATTATGTTTAACTTAAAAGAGTACTGATGCTATTTGAATGTATTACTTAATTAAAACATGAAACAAATAAGGTGGTTGGTAGCATTGGGAAAAAATGTCGGCATTAGAGAATTTGTGTCAATAAACCTAAATAAGGAGTGGTGTCGCTCAAGGTATGGCATATGCAAAATGGTGTATACGGCAAGTTCATATGAGTGTGAGTTGTTGGCTTGCCGGCATGTGTCAATTATGTTTAATTAAAAAGATTAATGAAGTTATTTGAATGTTTTATTAAATTAGTATATGAAAACGATAAGGTGGTTGGTAGCATTTGGAAAATGGCTGCATTATAGCATATGTGTAATAAAACCTATATATGGAGTGGTGTCGCGAAAGGCATGGCATATGAAATATTGTATATAAGGCATATGACTGTAGGGCATAAGTCAATTATGTATAATTGAAAAGAGTAATGAAGTTTATTGAATCTATTAATAAATTAGTACATGAAAACGATAAAGTGGTTGGTAGCATTTGGAAAAAATGTCGACATTATAGAATATATGTCAAAAAACCTTTAAAAGTAGTGGTGTCGCGCACGGCATGTCATATGAAAAATGTTATGAATGATAATGATAATATGACTGTGGGTATTTTCCTTATCGACATAAGTCTATTATGTTTAACTAAAAAGAATACTGAAGCAATTTGAATGTGTTACTAAATTAAAACATTAAACAAATAAGGTGGTTGGTAGCATTTGGAAAAAAGTCGGCATTAGAGAATATGTGTCAATAAACTTAAATAAGGAGTGGTGTCGCTCAAGGTATGGCATATGCAAAATGGTGTATACGGCAAGTTCATATGAGTGTTAGTTGTTGGCTTGCCGGCATATGTCAATTATGTTTAATTAAAAGATTAATGAAGTTATTTGAATGTTTTATTAAATTAGTATATGAAAATGATAAGGTGGTTGGTAGCATTTGGAAAAAAAGTCGGCATTATAGAATATGTGTCAAAAAACCTTTACAGGGAGTGGTGTCGCGAAAGGCATGGCATATGAAATATTGTATATAAGGCATATGACTGTCTTGTGTTGACTTGGCGGCATAAGTCAATTATTTTTAATTGAAAAGAATAATGAAGTTTATTGAATCTATTAATAAATTAGTATATGAAAACGATAAAGTGATTGGTAGCATTTGGAAAAAATGTCGGCATTATAGAATATATGTCAAAAAACCTTTAAAAGTAGTGGTGTCGCGCACGGCATGTCATATGAAAAATGTTATGAATGATAATGAGAATATCGACATAAGTCTATTATGTTAAACTAAAAAGAATACTGAAGCAATTTGAATGTGTTACTAAATTAAAACATGAAACAAATAAGGTGGTATGGTAGCATTGGGAAAAAATGTCGGCATTAGAGAATATGTGTCAATAAACCTTTATAGGGAGTGGTATCACGCAAGGCATGTCATATGAAAAAGTTTATATACTGCATATGACTATGGGTATTTACCTTATCGACATAAGTCTATTATGTTTAACTAAAAAGAATACTGAAGCAATTTGAATGTGTTACTAAATTAAAACATTAAACAAATAAGGTGGTTGGTAGCTGTTGGGCTAACAAGCTTTTTTATTAGCACTTAGTAGCGAGAAATTAAGGATGTTATAAAAACTACACCCCTTTCTTATAAGTTCATGCAACGGGTTGATTTATTTATGCTTATAGCAAACGTATTGACAATATGCAAAAATTTACAATTTTTAGCGAAGCGATCGATAAGAGATCCGATATAATGAATATACCAAACAAGAATGGATTGCGGCGTCGCTAGCATTGATGCGCTAGCCGCTTAAGACAAAGTGCAAAAGGTAAAAGAGCGCGATAAAGGAAACTACGATGAGCGCAAAGCGATAAGCGCTAGATAGTTAACAGCAAATGATATTGAGTTATTTTATGACATGCGAGAAGCGCCAAACAAAACAAAATAGTGACATTGCTTGCCTCGCAGGGCAATATATAACTGAAATGTTATGCTAACATAATACAAGTTTAATTTTTAGATGCTGAGCCGAACATACTCCCCCGTTGAACGATTGAGCTTCAACAGGATCGTTAAGGGGAAGCAGACACAGCTTATTAGTTGCTCGCTTTATGATTCCATTAGCTGTCTTGAGAACTGCAGCGCGTGCGATGTCATCAGTTCCTTTGACCAATTCAACCACTCTAGCTAGTGGCCATTTCAAAGGAGGTAAGTTCTCGTCTTTGACAAGAACGAAGTCATTGAGAGCCACACCTGGCTTGGGAGTCCGCCATTTTGAACGCTGTTGCAGAAGATTTAAATATTCTTCTCGCCAGCGAGACCAAAAGACTTGGTGCATGTAGGACACTCGCTGCCAGCTATCTAGACGATTAAAATTGAGCCGTGTCACATCTGGTTCTGTAAACGAGGCTTGTGGGCCACCAACCAAAAAATTAGCTGGGGTAAGAACATCAAGGTCTTCTGGATCTTCTGAAATGGGAAGCAGTGGTCTAGAATTAATGACTGCTTCAACCCAAACAGTTGACCCCACAACCCGATAGAAGTGATGTTTTGCAGTTTTTACCGCCGCCTCCCAAAGGCCACCAAAGTGAGGGGAGCGCGGTGGGATGAAGCGCCAGTCAATTGTGTCCGCCAAACAAAACTGGAGCACAGCCTCTTGATGACAGCTACTGATGAAGAGATTTTTTAGCTCCAACAGCTCGTTTTTGGCGCCGACAAAGTTGGTGGCATTGTCAGACCAAATCTGACGTGGCTTGCCACGAGTGCATATAAAGCGCTTTAGAGCATTGAGAAATGCACACGTAGATAGATCCTTGACCAACTCCAAATGAATGGCTTTCGTGGCGAAGCAAATAAATACGCTGATGTAGCATTTTATAGGAGCTTTGTTTCGAGTGTCAGGCTTGTAGAAGAATGGTCCGCAAAAGTCTACACCAGTTATATCAAACGCTCGAGTTTCAACAAATCGCTCCTTTGGAAGATTAGCCATTACGTGCTCCACCAAGCGGGGCTTGTTCCGGAAACATCAGATGCATTTGTTTACAATGCTGGAAACTGTTTTGCGGCCACCAATCGGCCAATATTGCTGGCGAATTGCTCCCAACAAGGCTCGGGGTAGCATGGAGATTCCGCTCATGAAAGTGAGTGACAATGGCGATGGTGACTGGATGTTGTCTAGGCAGTATAATAGGATGACGGGCCTCATAAGGAAGGGTTGACTTTTCGAGGCGCCCACCAACTCGAAGAATACCAAATTCATCCTGAAAGGGCAATAATGATGAGAGTATACTGGAACGAACGACCACGCCCTTTGATTGCACGTTCTTTATATCATCCCAAAGAGAGCCCTTTTGAACGTTACGTAAAGTATGAAGGATCCAAAACGTATGTCGGAGATCAAAAGTCCGGGGCGCCGAATACGATGGATGAACTTGTACACATAGGCAAACACTCGTTGAATAGCAGAGAAGGAATTCACATATTTGCACCTTAATATGGCATCATCTGTAGGATCTGTGATGAGCAACACTCTTTTGCGTAACTCCAGTATTGGTTTTTCAAGAAGACAAGTCGCAGGCCAGCACCTTTGTGGACCAGTCAAAAATGCAGGACCACATGACCAAAGTTTTGACTGTATAAGCTCGTCAGGAGTGGCCCCTCTGGAGAGAATGTCAGCTGGATTACTGGCTGTTGGAACATAATGCCACTGGAAGCCCGCTGTGAGTTCCTGGATGGTGGCTATTCGATTTGCAACGAATACGTTGAACTTCGACGATTCATCTCGGATCCATGATAGACATATTGATGAATCTGACCAACAATGGAATGTACCGGTAAATAATTTCATTTCAGCTACTTCCTGCATCAATTGGGCTAACAAAAGTGCGCCACAAAGCTCGAGTTTTGGTACCGTAAGAGTTTTAAGTGGAGCCACTCGTGATTTAGAACAGAATAGGCGTGAACTCGAATGATGTCCCTTTGAAACCACATAAATGCAAGCTCCGTACGCGGCAATGCTAGCGTCACAGAAACCGTGAACCTCTACATCGCACGTTGTATTGCAAACCAACCGGGGAAAGGTGGATAATTGGACATTCCTGAAAGTTTGGCAAATTTCCTGCCAGGCAGTATTTAGAGAAGTTGGAAGACTCTCATCCCAATCCAAGTTTTCCTTCCAAAGAAGCTGCATAAAGATTTTGGCATTAACGATGACTGGTCCAATTAATCCTAGTGGATCGTAAAAACGAGCTATGGTGGACAGAACAGATCTCTTGCAAGGTTTAAGTGTCTGATTGGCAGCCGTGAGAGAAAACATTAATTTATCAGTTGAAGGATCCCACGCAAGGCCCAAGGTTTTGGTAATGTCGCTTCCATCGCTAAATTTTAAAAACGAGTCCTTATCCTTGTCAGGAATGCCTTTTAGCACTGCAGAGTGACTCGAGCACCATTTTCTGAGTTCAAAGCAACCTTTAGATAGGATGCCCTTTGTTTGATTTAATACGTCGATCGCCTCTTGGACCGAGCCACCGCCAGATATAAGGTCATCTACATAGAAATCGCGTCGAAGAATTTTCGCACCAATTGGAAATGAATGTTGCTCGTCGACTGCCAATTGCTGCATTGCTCGAACGGCAAGAAAGGAAGCTGGTTTTGTGCCATACGTAACTGTGTCCAACTTGAAGACACTTATTTCAGAATTAGTAGAATTTCGCCACAAGATGCATTGTAGGTAGTTATCTGGGACCGTTACTCTGACACAGCGATACATCTTGCCAATGTCTCCAGAGGGCAACGGGGAACATGCGAAATCGCATCACAATGTTAAACAGTTTCGGTTGTATGACGGGCCCAGCCATCAACACTTCATTCAGCGAACACCCAGTGCTGGTGGTAGCTGAACCATCAAACACGACACGAAGTTTGGTGCTCGTGCTTTGTTCCTTCAGCACACAATGATGAGGGAGAAAATATTTGCATAAACGTAACGACTCTGGAGGGACAAGAGTCATATGTCCGAGCTCCATATACTCTTGAATGAACGCGCAATACTGGGATTTAAGGTTGGGATGACGATCCAACTTTCTCTCAAGCGATATAAATCTGCGAAAAGCCTGTTGATAAGATTCACCCAATTGATCCAGCGTGAGCTTGAGAGGGAGTCGCTCGGAATATGCTCCTGTTGGCAACCTTTGGAAATTCTTAACAAAATGCTCCTCGCAGTCAAGCTCTTCCTTTGTTGCTTTAGCAACAGGCTCTGGAAAACGTTCTACTTCCCAAAATCGTTGAATTAACTCATCGGTTCGGCCATCAGAATCAGTGCGGGCATCAGACGATACACGATTGGCCAAAAGAGAGGTACCGCCTGGCTGGGAACCGCCACCTGCAACTATCCATCCAAAGCGTGTCTTCTGCAGAAGAGGCAATCCCGGTAGCAGTTTTATTTGCCCGACACACATTAGCTCGTAGAAAAGACCAGCTCCGATTAATAAGTCAACTCGCTGCGGCTTGTAAAAGCAAGGATCAGCGAGGCGAATATTTCCAGGCACATTCCAATTAGTTGTATTAAGGGCGATGCTTGGCTGGCGATCTGCTATAGTGGAAGCTACGATGGCTGTGATGATTGCAGAGTACTCTGACGTTTGAGATTGTAGATTGACTGTCACAGTGCATCCATCAGTAGCGAAAGGAGCGTTTCCCAGGCCAGCAACTGCGGCTGAAGACGGACTTTTCTTCAACTGAAGCTGTTGAGCGAATCGGGATGTAATTAAATGTAGCTGTGACCCACCATCCAATACAGCACGACACGGAACTAGAGTTACAGACCGATTTTTAACTAGTACGATAGCAGTGGCTAGGAACACAACATCGCTGCTGAGGTTGTGGGCAACAAGAGAGGTAGAGGCGGGTGCTGAAGAAGCTACAGTAGGAGTGACAGAGTGATGAATCGAATGCAAAACGTCTAAATGCAGAAGTGTGTGGTGTTTGGAGCCACATGTGCGACAAGCTCCGGAATTGCATGTTCGTAAAAGATGTCCCCTTTTAAGGCAGTTGAGGCATAAAGATAATCGTTTTGCTTCCTTGAGACGCATATCTGGAGACAAATTGCCAAATCTTGGGCATTGCCATATATTATGCTCTTCACCATTGTAAAATACGCAAACAGCAGCCATTGAGTTAGTAGCAACGAGTGATGTCCTACTGGAGTTAGTCTGTTTGTTTTTGCCCACCTGAGAGCTCGGCGTATAGGTTGCCATAGCATAATCCACACTCTCTAGGGTTCTGCAGCGTTGCTCCAAAAATGTGGCTATTTGTGCCCATGATGGAATTAAATTTGCAAAGGCGGGACCCTCCAGCTTCTCTTCCCACTTCGCCTGCGTAGCAGGATCCAGTTTTTGCAGTAGCACCTGAACAAGGATGCAACCAGCAATTTGCTCCTTGCTACCCAAACTGGTGAGAGCACGAATATGGGCATTAAACTTATCCGACAATTCACGCAGCATGCCAGCGGAGCCATTCTCTACCTTCTTGAGCCCCAGCAGTTCAACGATGTGTGCCTGAAATACTAACCGACGGTTATCAAATCGTTTTTGTAATAAATTTAATGCTATGGAATAATTAGCCTCTGATATTTCCAATGACCGAATGGTATCCAGCGCAGAGTCCTTCAAGCAGAGCCGCAAATGCTGCATTTTTTCAATGTTTGTGAGTTCGGGATGATTTTCGATTAAAGTTGTGAACATTGAAAAGAAATCTGACCACTCTGTATAACCTCCAGAAAACGTTGGCAATTTGATTGGCGGTAAGGTCGGTAACGCTCTGGATCTAGTCATTGACGCAGCAGCAATAGGCTCATTTACAAATGTGGAGCTGGACGGCAATGCTCTACTGCGCTTAGCAATTTCAAACCGCACCGAAGTCTCCAAAGTTACTGAAAGCTCATCAAAAGCCTCGCGTAACTCACTGCCGATTTCGTCAAAGTCTAGTTCTTCCAATTTGTTTTGAGCGTCTTCAAATGCAGATTCCATTTTTTCAATCCGCTTGAGCAGCACCGACAATGCAATTTCATCATTATTGGCAAGGGGCGTTTGGTTGAGGCTAGATTGAAGCGCCTGCAACCGCTCATGTGGTGGCGTCCTCCACCTTGCGCTTTAAAAATGACACCCTGTTTGTAGGCTGGGCCAACGATTCAGCACTAGAACTTTCCATGGCAACCGAAGCAAACGAAAAAAGTCAAAGAAAAAGTCGTTGACCGTTGACTTATTGTTACCACTGTACTCTTAAGCGCGCGCAACAGTTTGTCGAATAAAAACACAAGTAAAATGCAGATAGCGAGAGCCAACGCGTCTGTATGTAGGTGTATAAATGCTTATGTACACAGACTCCTCTTTACTGCAATTTACCGCATGACACTTGCTCGTACATATGTATGTATATAAGAGCGGTTTTTAATTGCTGCCGAAACTAGTAACAACTAGCTCAATTTTAATTTAAATAATTTTATGCAACACTATAATGTTAAATAAAAAGATCACGTCGGGGTCACCAAAATGTTGGGCTAACAAGCTTTTTTATTAGCACTTAGTAGCGAGAAATTAAGGATGTTATAAAAACTACACCCTTTCTTATAAGTTCATGCAACGGGTTGATTTATTTATGCTTATAGCAAACGTATTGACAATATGCAAAAATGTACAATTTTTAGCGAAGCGATCGATAAGAGATCCGATATAACGAATATACGAAACAAGAATGGATTGCGGCGTCGCTAGCATTGATGCGCTAGCCGCTTAAGACAAAGTGCAAAAGGTAAAAGAGCGCGATAAAGGAAACTACGATGAGCGCAAAGCGATAAGCGCTAGATAGTTAACAGCAATGATATTGAGTTATTTTATGACATGCGAGAAGCGCCAAACAAAACAAAATAGTGACATTGCTTGCCTCGCAGGGCAATATATAACTGAAATGTTATGCTAACATAATACAAGTTTAATTTTTAGATGCTGAGCCGAACAGTAGCATTTGGAAAAAAATGTCGGCATTAGAGAATATGTGTCAATAAACCTAAATAAGGAGTGGTGTCGCTCAAGGTATGGCATATGCAAAATGGTGTATACGGCAAGTTCATATGAGTGTGAGTTGTTGGCTTGGCGGCATGTGTCAATTATGTTTAATTAAAAAGATTAATGATGTTATTTGAATGTTTTATTAAATTAGTATATGAAAACGATAAGGTGGTTGGTAGCATTTGGAAAATGGCTGCATTATAGCATATGTGTAATAAAACCTATATATGGAGTGGTGTCGCGAAAGGCATGGCATATGAAATATTGTATATAAGGCATATGACTATAGGGCATAAGTCAATTATGTATAATTGAAAAGAGTAATGAAGTTTATTGAATCTATTAATAAATTAGTACATGAAAACGATAAAGTGGTTGGTAGCATTTGGAAAAAATGTCGGCATTATAGAATATATGTCAAAAAACCTTTAAAAGTAGTGGTGTCGCGCACGGCATGTCATATGAAAAATGTTATGAATGATAATGATAATATGACTGTGGGTATTTGCCTTATCGACATAAGTCTATTATGTTTAACTAAAAGAATACTGAAGCAATTTGAATGTGTTACTAAATTAAAACATTAAACAAATAAGGTGGTTGGTAGCATTTGGAAAAAATGTCGGCATTAGAGAATATGTGTCAATAAACCTAAATAAGGAGTGGTGTCGCTCAAGGTATGGCATATACAAAATGGTGCATACGGCATTAATGAAGTTATTTAATAAAGAATGTTTTATTAAATTAGTATATGAAAATGATAAGGTAGTTGGTAGCATTTGGAAAAAAAGTCGGCATTATAGAATATGTGTCAAAAAACCTTTATAGGGAGTGGTGTTGAAAGGCATGACATATGAAATATTGTATATAAGGCATATGACTGTGAGGGCATAAGTCAATTATTTTTAATTAAAAAGAATAATGAAGTTTATTTAATCTATTAATAAATTAGTACATGAAAACGATAAGAGTGGTTGGTAGCATTTGGAAAAATGTCGGCATTATAGAATATATGTCAAAAAACCTTTATTGGTAGTGGTGTCGCGAAAGGCATGACATATGAAATATTGTATATAAGGCATATGACTGTGGGGTGTTGACTTGGCGGCATAAGTCAATTATTTTTAATTGAAAAGAATAATGAAGTTTATTGAATGTATTAATAAAATAGTACATGAAATCAATAAGGTGGTTGGTAGCATTTGGAAAAAATGTCGGCATTATAGAATATATGTCAAAAAACCTTTAAAAGTAGTGGTGTCGCCACGGCATGTCATATGAAAAATGTTATGAATGATAATGAGAATATCGACATACGTCTATTATGTTTAACTAAAAAGAATACTGAAGCAATTTGAATGTGTTACTAAATTAAAACATGAAACAAATAAGGTGGTTGGTAGCATTGGGAAAAATGTCGGCATTAGAGAATATGTGTCAATAAACCTTTATAGGGAGTGGTGTCGCGCAAGGCATGTCATATGAAAAAGTTTATATACGGCATATGACTATGGGAATTTGCCTTATCGACATAAGTCAATTATGTTTTACTTAAAAGAATACTGATGCTATTTGAATGTATTACTTAATTAAAACTTGAAACAAATAAGGTGGTTGGTAGCATTAGGAAAAATGTCGGCATTAGAGAATATGTGTCAATAAACCTAAATAAGGAGTGGTGTCGCTCAAGGTATGGCATATGCAAAATGGTGTATACGGCAAGTTCATATGAGTGTGAGTTGTTGGCTTGGCGGCATGTGTCAATTATGTTTAATTAAAAAGATTAATGATGTTATTTGAATGTTTTATTAAATTAGTATATGAAAACGATAAGGTGGTTGGTAGCATTTGGAAAATGGCTGCATTATAGCATATGTGTAATAAAACCTATATATGGAGTGGTGTCGCGAATGGCATGGCATATGAAATATTGTATATAAGGCATATGACTGTAGGGCATAAGTCAATTATGTATAATTGAAAAGAGTAATGAAGTTTATTGAATCTATTAATAAATTAGTACATGAAAACGATAAAGTGGTTGGTAGCATTTGGAAAAAATGTCGGCATTATAGAATATATGTCAAAAAACCTTTATTGGTAGTGGTGTCGCGAAAGGCATGACATATGAAATATTGTATATAAGGCATATGACTGTGGGGTGTTGACTTGGCGGCATAAGTCAATTATTTTTAATTGAAAAGAATAATGAAGTTTATTGAATGTATTAATAAAATAGTACATGAAATCAATAAGGTGGTTGGTAGCATTTGGAAAAAATGTCGGCATTATAGAATATATGTCAAAAAACCTTTAAAAGTAGTGGTGTCGCGCACGGCATGTCATATGAAAAATGTTATGAATGATAATGAGAATATCGACATACGTCTATTATGTTTAACTAAAAGAATACTGAAGCAATTTGAATGTGTTACTAAATTAAAACATGAAACAAATAAGGTGGTTGGTTGCATTGGGAAAAATGTCGGCATTAGAGAATATGTGTCAATAAACCTTTATAGGGAGTGGTGTCGCGCAAGGCATGTCATATGAAAAAGTTTATATACGGCATATGACTATGGGAATTTGCCTTATCGACATAAGTCAATTATGTTTTACTTAAAAGAATACTGATGCTATTTGAATGTATTACTTAATTAAAACTTGAAACAAATAAGGTGGTTGGTAGCATTAGGAAAAAATGTCGGCATTAGAGAATATGTGTCAATAAACCTAAATAAGGAGTGGTGTCGCTCAAGGTATGGCATATGCAAAATGGTGTATACGGCAAGTTCATATGAGTGTGAGTTGTTGGCTTGGCGGCATGTGTCAATTATGTTTAATTAAAAGATTAATGATGTTATTTGAATGTTTTATTAAATTAGTATATGAAAACGATAAGGTGGTTGGTAGCATTTGGAAAATGGCTGCATTATAGCATATGTGTAATAAAACCTATATATGGAGTGGTGTCGCGAAAGGCATGGCATATGAAATATTGTATATAAGGCATATGACTGTAGGGCATAAGTCAATTATGTATAATTGAAAAGAGTAATGAAGTTTATTGAATCTATTAATAAATTAGTACATGAAAACGATAAAGTGGTTGGTAGCATTTGGAAAAAATGTCGGCATTATAGAATATATGTCAAAAAACCTTTAAAAGTAGTGGTGTCGCGCACGGCATGTCATATGAAAAATGTTATGAATGATAATGATAATATGACTGTGGGTATTTGCCTTATCGACATAAGTCTATTATGTTTAACTAAAAAGAATACTGAAGCAATTTGAATGTGTTACTAAATTAAAACATTAAACAAATAAGGTGGTTGGTAGCATTTGGAAAAAATGTCGGCATTAGAGAATATGTGTCAATAAACCTAAATAAGGAGTGGTGTCGCTCAAGGTATGGCATATACAAAATGGTGTATACGGCAAGTTCATATGAGTGTGAGTTGTTGGCTTGCCGGCATGTGTCAATTATGTTTAATTAAAAAGATTAATGAAGTTCTTTGAATGTTTTATTAAATTAGTATATGAAAATGATAAGGTAGTTGGTAGCATTTGGAAAAAAAGTCGGCATTATAGAATATGTGTCAAAAAACCTTTATAGGGAGTGGTGTCGCGAAAGGCATGACATATGAAATATTGTATATAAGGCATATGACTGTAGGGCATAAGTCAATTATTTTTAATTAAAAAGAATAATAAAGTTTATTTAATCTATTAATAAATTAGTACATGAAAACGATAAAGTGGTTGGTAGCATTTGGAAAAAAATGTCGGCATTATAGAATATATGTCAAAAAACCTTTATTGGTAGTGGTGTCGCGAAAGGCATGACATATGAAATATTGTATATAAGGCATATGACTGTGGGGTGTTGACTTGGCGGCATAAGTCAATTATTTTTAATTGAAAAGAATAATGAAGTTTATTGAATGTATTAATAAAATAGTACATGAAATCAATAAGGTGGTTGGTAGCATTTGGAAAAAATGTCGGCATTATAGAATATATGACAAAAAACCTTTAAAAGTAGTGGTGTCGCGCACGGCATGTCATATGAAAAATGTTATGAATGATAATGAGAATATCGACATAAGTCTATTATGTTTAACTAAAAAGAATACTGAAGCAATTTGAATGTGTTACTAAATTAAAACATGAAACAAATAAGGTGGTTGGTAGCATTGGGAAAAATGTCGGCATTAGAGAATATGTGTCAATAAACCTTTATAGGGAGTGGTGTCGCGCAAGGCATGTCATATGAAAAAGTTTATATACGGCATATGACTATGGGAATTTGCCTTATCGACATAAGTCAATTATGTTTAACTTAAAAGAATACTGATGCTATTTGAATGTATTACTTAATTAAAACATGAAACAAATAAGGTGGTTGGTAGCATTGGGAAAAAATGTCGGCATTAGAGAATATGTGTCAATAAACCTAAATAAGGAGTGGTGTCGCTCAAGGTATGGCATATGCAAAATGGTATATACGGCAAGTTCATATGAGTGTGAGTTGTTGGCTTGCCGGCATGTGTCAATTATGTTTAATTAAAAAGATTAATGAAGTTATTTGAATGTTTTATTAAATTAGTATATGAAAACGATAAGGTGGTTGGTAGCATTTGGAAAATGGCTGCATTATAGCATATGTGTAATAAAAGCTATATATAAAGTGGCGTCGCGAAAGGCATGGCATATGAAATATTGTATATAAGGCATAAGACTGTAGGGCATAAGTCAATTATGTATAATTGAAAAGAGTAATGAAGTTTATTGAATCTATTAATAAATTAGTACATGAAAACGATAAAGTGGTTGGTAGCATTTGGAAAAAATGTCGGCATTATAGAATATATGTCAAAAAACCTTTAAAAGTAGTGGTGTCGCGCACGGCATGTCATATGAAAAATGTAATGAATGATAATGATAAAATGACTGTGGGTATTTGCCTTATCGACATAAGTCTATTATGTTTAACTAAAAAGAATACTGAAGCAATTTGAATGTGTTACTAAATTAAAACATGAAACAAATAAGGTGGTTGGTAGCATTGGGAAAAAATGTCGGCATTAGAGAATATGTGTCAATAAACCTAAATAAGGAGTGGTGTCGCTCAAGGTATGGCATATGCAAAATGGTGTATACGGCAAGTTCATATGAGTGTGAGTTGTTGGCTTGGCGGCATGTGTCAATTATGTTTAATTAAAAAGATTAATGAAGTTATTTGAATGTTTTATTAAATTAGTATATGAAAACGATAAGGTGTTTGGTAGCATTTGGAAAATGGCTGCATTATAGCATATGTGTAATAAAACCTATATATGGAGTGGTGTCGCGAAAGGCATGGCATATGAAATATTCTATATAAGGCATATGACTGTAGGGCATAAGTCAATTATGTATAATTGAAAAAGGTAATGAAGTTTATTGAATCTATTAATAAATTAGTACATGAAAACGATAAAGTGGTTGGTAGCATTTGGAAAAAATGTCGGCATTATAGAATATATGTCAAAAAACCTTTAAAAGTAGTGGTGTCGCGCACGGCATGTCATATGAAAAATGTTATGAATGATAATGATAATATGACTGTGGGTATTTTCCTTATCGACATAAGTCTATTATGTTTAACTAAAAAGAATACTGAAGCAATTTGCATGTGTTACTAAATTAAAACATTAAGCAAATAAGGTTTTTGGTAGCATTTGGAAAAAATGTCGGCCTTAGAGAATATGTGTCAATACACCTTTATAGGGAGTGGTGTCGCGCAAGGCATGTCATATGAAAAAGTTTATATACGGCATATGACAATGGGAATTTGCCTTATCGACATAAGTCAATTATGTTTAACTAAAAAGAATACTAAAGCAATTTGAATGTTTTACTAAATTTAAACATTAAATGTGGTTGGTAGCATTTGGAAAAAATGTCGGCATTAGAGAATATGTGTCATTAAACCTATATATGGAGTGGTGTCGCTCATGGTATAGCATATGCAAAATTGTGTATACGGCAAATTCATATGAGTGTGAGTTGTTGGCTTGCCGGCATGTGTCAACTATGTTTAATTAAAAAGATTTATGAAGTTATTTGAATGTTTTATTAAATTAGTATATGAAAACGATAAGGTGGTTGGTAGCATTTGGAAAATGGCTGCATTATAGCATATGTGTAATAAAACCTATATATGGAGTGGTGTCGCGAAAGGCATGGCATATGAAATATTGTATATAAGGCATATAACTGTAGGGCATAAGTCAATTATGTATAATTGAAAAGAGTAATGAAGTTTATTGAATCTATTATTAAATTAGTACATGAAAACGATTAAGTGGATGGTAGCATTTGGAAAAAATGTCGCCATTATAGAATATTTGTCAAAAAACCTTTAAAAGTAGTGGTGTCGCGCACGGCATGTCATATGAAAAATGTTATGAATGATAATGATAATATGACTGTGGGTATTTTCCTTATCGACATAAGTCTATTATGTTTAACTAAAAAGAATACTGAAGCAATTTGAATGTGTTACTAAATTAAAACATTAAACAAATAAGGTGGTTGGTAGCATTTGGAAAAAATGTCGGCATTAGAGAATATGTGTCAATAAACCTAAATAAGGAGTGGTGTCGCTCAAGGTATGCCATATGCAAAATGGTGTATACGGCAAGTTCATATGAGTGTGAGTTGTTGGCTTGCCGGCATGTGTCAATTATGTTTAATTAAAAAGATTAATGAAGTTATTTGAATGTTTTATTAAATTAGTATATGAAAATGATAAGGTAGTTGGTAGCATTTGGAAAAAAAGTCGGCATTATAGAATATGTGTCAAAAAACCTTTATAGGGAGTGGTGTCGCGAAAGGCATGAAATATGAAATATTGTATATAAGGCATATGACTGTAGGGCATAAGTCAATTATAATACCCTTGCAGATGGTATTATAATTTGGTCGTGAAATGTGTAACGCATAGAAGGAGACATCTCCGACCCCATAAAGTATATATATTCTTGATCAGCATCAACAGCCGAGTCGATATAGCCATGTCCGTCTGTCTGTTTCTATGCGAACTAGTCCCTCAGCTTTAAAGCTATCTTAATGAAACTTTGCAGAAGTCCCTATATCTGTTGCACGAGGCACATATGTCAAAACCAGCTGGATCGGACCACTATATCATATAGCCGCCATAGGAACGATCGGTCGAAAATTAAGTTTTTGTATGAAAAAACATTTTGTTTGTCAAGATATCTTGACCAAACTCGGCATTTATTAGTTTTACTAAGCTCCTCATATATATGCAAAATCCTATTAAGATCGGACCACTATATCATATAGCTGCCATAGGAACGATCGATCGAAAATTAAGTTTTTGTATGAAAAAAAATTTTGTTTTTCAAGATATCTTAACCAAACTCGGCATTTATTGGTTTTATTATGCTCCTCATATATATGCAAAATCCTATTAAGATCGGACCACTATATCATATTATTAAGTTTTTGTATGGAGAATTTTTTGTTTTTCATGATTTTGCGATTAAACACGGCATTTAAAGATTTCACTATGCTCCCTTCATTTTTGCTAAATCTTAATTACATCGGTTTTTGATTAAAAGCCTTTTCTTTTTGTTTATCAATATACCTTGACCAAACTCGGCCTTAACCATTTTCTCGGCATTAAAAGGTTGGGTCTGCAAGGGTATTAGATCTTCGGCATGCCGAAGATAGCCCTTCTTTCTCGTTTTTAATTAAAAAGAATAATAAAGTTTATTGAATCTATTAATAAATTAGTACATGAAAACGATAAAGTGGTTGGTAGTATTTGGGAAAAATGTCGGCATTATAGAATATATGTCAAAAAACCTTTATTGGTAGTGGTGTCGCGAAAGGCATGACATATGAAATATTTTATATAAGGCATATGACTGTGGGGTGTTGACTTGGCGGCATAAGTCAATTATTTTTAATTGAAAAGAATAATGAAGTTTATTGAATGTATTAATAAAATAGTACATGAAATCAATAAGGTGGTTGGTAGCATTTGGAAAAAATGTCGGCATTATAGAATATATGTCAAAAAACCTTTAAAAGTAGTGGTGTCGCGCACGGCATGTCATATGAAAAATGTTATGAATGATAATGATAACATGACTGTGGGTATTTTCCTTATCGACATAAGTCTATTATGTTTAACTAAAAAGAATACTGAAGCAATTTGCATGTGTTACTAAATTAAAACATTAAACAAATAAGGTGGTTGGTAGCATTTGGAAAAAATTTCGGCATTAGAGAATATGTGTCAATAAACATTTATAAGGAGTGGTGTCGCGCATGGTATGCCATATGCAAAATGGTGTATACGGCAAGTTCATATGAGTGTGAGTTGTTGGCTTGCCGGCATGTGTCAATTATGTTTAATTAAAAAGATTAATGAAGTTATTTGAATGTTTTATTAAATTAGTAAATGAAAACGATAAGTTGGTTGGTAGCATTTGGAAAATGGCTGCATTATAGCATATGTGTAATAAAACCTATATATGGAGTGGTGTCGCGAAAGGCATGGCATATGAAATATTGTATATAAGGCATATGACTGTAGGGCATAAGTCAATTATGTATAATTGAAAAGAGTAATGAAGTTTATTGAATCTATTAATAAATTAGTACATGAATACGATAAAGTGGTTGGTAGCATTTGGAAAAAAAGTCGGCATTATAGAATATATGTCAAAAAACCTTTAAAAGTAGTGGTGTCGCGCACGGCATGTCGTATGAAAAATGTTATGAATGATAATGATAACATGACTGTGGGTATTTTCCTTATCGACATAAGTCTATTATGTTTAACTAAAAAGAATACTGAAGCAATTTGCATGTGTTACTAAATTAAAACATTAAACAAATAATGTGGTTGGTAGCATTTGCAAAAAATGTCGGCATTAGAGAATATGTGTCAATAAACCTTTATAGGGAGTGGTGTCGCTCATGGTATAGCATATGCAAAATTGTGTATACGGCAAATTCATATGAGTGTGAGTTGTTGGCTTGCCGGCATGTGTCAATTATGTTTAATTAAAAAGATTAATGAAGTTATTTGAATGTTTTATTAAATTAGTATATGAAAACGATAAGGTGGTTGGTAGCATTTGGAAAATGGCTGCATTATAGCATATGTGTAATAAAACCTATATATGGAGTGGTGTCGCGAAAGGCATGGCATATGAAATATTGTATATAAGGCATATGACTGTAGGGCATAAGTCAATTATGTATAATTGAAAAGAGTAATGAAGTTTATTGAGTCTATTAATAAATTAGTACATGAAAACGATAAAGTGGTTGGTAGCATTTGGAAAAAATGTCGGCATTATAGAATATATGTCAAAAAACCTTTAAAAGTAGTGGTGTCGCGCACGGCATGTCATATGAAAAATGTTATGAATGATAATGATAATATGACTGTGGGTATTTTCCTTATCGACATAAGTCTATTATGTTTAACCAAAAAGAATACTGAAGCAATTTGAATGTGTTACTAAATTAAAACATTAAACAAATAAGGTGGTTGGTAGCATCTGGAAAAAATGTCGGCATTAGAGAATATGTGTCAATAAACTTAAATAAGGAGTGGTGTCGCTCAAGGTATGGCATATGCAAAATGGTGTATACGGCAAGTTCATATGAGTGTGAGTTGTTGGCTTGCCGGCATGTGTCAATTATGTTTAATTAAAAAGATTAATGAAGTTATTTGAATGTTTTATTAAATTAGTATATGAAAATGATAAGGTAGTTGGTAGCATTTGGAAAAAAAGTCGGCATTATAGAATATGTGTCAAAAAACCTTTACAGGGAGTGGTGTCGCGAAAGGCATGACATATGAAATATTGTATATAAGGCATATGACTGTAGGGCATAAGTCAATTATGTATAATTGAAAAGAGTAATGAAGTTTATTGAATCTATTAATAAATTAGTACATGAAAACGATTAAGTGGTTGGTAGCATTTGGAAAAAATGTCGGCATTATAGAATATATGTCAAAAAACCTTTAAAAGTAGTGGTGTCGCGCACGGCATGTCATATGAAAAATGTTATGAATGATAATGATAACATGACTGTGGGTATTTTCCTTATCGACATAAGTCTATTATGTTTAACTAAAAAGAATACTGAAGCAAGTTCATATGAGTGTGAGTTGTTGGCTTGCCGGCATGTGTCAATTATGTTTAATTAAAAAGATTAATGAAGTTATTTGAATGTTTTATTAAATTAGTATATGAAAACGATAAGTTGGTTGGTAGCATTTGGAAAATGGCTGCATTATAGCATATGTGTAATAAAACCTATATATGGAGTGGTGTCGCGAAAGGCATGGCATATGAAATATTGTATATAAGGCATATGACTGTAGGGCATAAGTCAATTATGTATAATTGAAAAGAGTTATGAAGTTTATTGAATCTATTAATAAATTAGTACATGAAAACGATAAAGTGGTTGGTAGCATTTGGAAAAAAAGTCGGCATTATAGAATATATGTCAAAAAACCTTTAAAAGTAGTGGTGTCGCGCACGGCATGTCATATGAAAAATGTTATGAATGATAATGATAACATGACTGTGGGTATTTTCCTTATCGACATAAGTCTATTATGTTTAACTAAAAAGAATACTGAAGCAATTTGCATGTGTTACTAAATTAAAACATTAAACAAATAAGGTGGTTGGTAGCATTTGGAAAAAATGTCGGCATTAGAGAATATGTGTCAATAAACCTTTATAGGGAGTGGTGTCGCGCAAGGCATGTCATATGAAAAAGTTTATATACGGCATATGACTATGGGAATTTGCCTTATCGACATAAGTCAATTATGTTTAACTAAAAGAATACTGAAGCAATTTGAATGTTTTACTAAATTTAAACATTAAATAAATAATGTGGTTGGTAGCATTTGGAAAAAATGTCGGCATTAGAGAATATGTGTCAATAAACCTATATATGGGGTGGTGTCGCTCATGGTATAGCATATGCAAAATTGTGTATACGGCAAATTCATATGAGTGTGAGTTGTTGGCTTGCCGGCATGTGTCAATTATGTTTAATTAAAAAGATTAATGAAGTTATTTGAATGTTTTATTAAATTAGTATATGAAAACGATAAGGTGGTTGGTAGCATTTGGAAAATGGCTGCATTATAGCATATGTGTAATAAAACCTATATATGGAGTGGTGTCGCGAAAGGCATGGCATATGAAATATTGTATATAAGGCATATGACTGTAGGGCATAAGTCAATTATGTATAATTGAAAAGAGTAATGAAGTTTATTGAGTCTATTAATAAATTAGTACATGAAAACGATAAAGTGGTTGGTAGCATTTGGAAAAAATGTCGGCATTATAGAATATATGTCAAAAAACCTTTAAAAGTAGTGGTGTCGCGCACGGCATGTCATATGAAAAATGTTATGAATGATAATGATAATATGACTGTGGGTATTTTCCTTATCGACATAAGTCTATTATGTTTAACTAAAAAGAATACTGAAGCAATTTGAATGTGTTACTAAATTAAAACATTAAACAAATAAGGTGGTTGGTAGCATTTGGAAAAAATGTCGGCATTAGAGAATATGTGTCAATAAACTTAAATAAGGAGTGGTGTCGCTCAAGGTATGGCATATGCAAAATGGTGTATACGGCAAGTTCATATGAGTGTGAGTTGTTGGCTTGCCGGCATGTGTCAATTATGTTTAATTAAAAAGATTAATGAAGTTATTTGAATGTTTTATTAAATTAGTATATGAAAATGATAAGGCAGTTGGTAGCATTTGGAAAAAAAGTCGGCATTATAGAATATGTGTCAAAAAACCTTTACAGGGAGTGGTGTCGCGAAAGGCATGACATATGAAATATTGTATATAAGGCATATGACTGTCTTGTGTTGACTTGGCGGCATAAGTCAATTATTTTTAATTAAAAAGAATAATGAAGTTTATTGAATCTATTAATAAATTAGTACATGAAAACGATAAAGTGATTGGTAGCATTTGGAAAAAATGTCGGCATTATAGAATATATGTCAATAAACCTAAATAAGGAGTGGTGTCGCTCAAGGTATGGCATATGCAAAATGGTGTATACGGCAAGTTCATATGAGTGTGAGTTGTTGGCTTGCCGGCATGTGTCAATTATGTTTAATTAAAAAGATTAATGAAGTTATTTGAATGTTTTATTAAATTAGTATATGAAAATGATAAGGTAGTTGGTAGCATTTGGAAAAAATGTCGGCATTATAGAATATATGTCAAAAAACCTTTATTGGTAGTGGTGTCGCGCAAGGCATGTCATACGTAAAATGTTATGAATGATAATGATAATATGACTGTGGGTATTTGCCTTATCGACATAAGTCTATTATGTTTAACTAAAAAGAATACTGAAGCAATTTGAATGTGTTACTAAATTAAAACATTAAACAAATAAGGTGGTTGGTAGCATTTGGAAAAAATGTCGGCATTAGAGAATATGTGTCAATAAACCTAAATAAGGAGTGGTGTCGCTCAAGGTATGGCATATGCAAAATGGTGTATACGGCAAGTTCATATGAGTGTAAGTTGTTGGCTTGCCGGCATGTGTCAATTATGTTTAATTGTATATAAGGCATATGACTGTGGGGTGTTGACTTGGCGGCATAAGTCAATTATTTTTAATTGAAAAGAATAATGAAGTTTATTGA
Source organism: Drosophila littoralis (assembly GCA_018903485.1). Lineage (NCBI taxonomy): Eukaryota > Metazoa > Arthropoda > Insecta > Diptera > Drosophilidae > Drosophila > Drosophila littoralis. The sequence continues at coordinate 326,307 of JAEIGF010000368.1, read as the reverse complement.
ATGTATTAATAAAATAGTACATGAAATCAATAAGGTGATTGGTAGCATTTGGATAAAATGTCGGCATTATAGAATATATGTCAAAAAACCTTTAAAAGTAGTGGTGTCGCGCACGGCATGTCATATGAAAAATGTTATGAATGATAATGATAATATGACTGTGGGTATTTGCCTTATCGACATAAGTCTATTATGTTTAACTAAAAGAATACTGAAGCAATTTGAATGTGTTACTAAATTAAAACATGAAACAAATAAGGTGGTTGGTATCATTGGGAAAAATGTCGGCATTAGAGAATATGTGTCAATAAACCTTTATAGGGAGTGGTGTCGCGCAAGGAATGTCATATGAAAAAGTTTATATACGGCATATGACTATGGGAATTTGCCTTATCGACATAAGTCAAATCTGTTTAACTTAAAAGAATACTGATGCTATTTGAATGTATTACTTAATTAAAACATGAAACAAATAAGGTGGTTGGTAGCGTTGGGAAAAAATGTCGGCATTAGAGAATATGTGTCAATAAACCTAAATAAGGAGTGGTGTCGCTCAAGGTATGGCATGGCTTGCCGGCATGTGTCAATTATGTTTAATTAAAAAGATTAATGAAGTTATTTGAATGTTTTATTAAATTAGTATATGAAAACGATAAGGTGGTTGGTAGCATTTGGAAAATGGCTGCATTATAGCATATGTGTAATAAAACCTATATATAAAGTGGTGTCGCGAAAGGCATGGCATATGAAATATTGTATATAAGGCATATGACTGTAGGGCATAAGTCAATTATGTATAATTGAAAAGAGTAATGAAGTTTATTGAATCTATTAATAAATTAGTACATGAAAACGATAAAGTGGTTGGTAGCATTTGGAAAAAATGTCGGCATTATAGAATATATGTCAAAAAACCTTTAAAAGTAGTGGTGTCGCGCACGGCATGTCATATGAAAAATGTTATGAATGATAATGATAATATGACTGTGGGTATTTTCCTTATCGACATAAGTCTATTATGTTTAACTTAAAAGAATACTGAAGCAATTTGAATGTGTTACTAAATTAAAACATTAAACAAATAAGGTGGTTGGTAGCATTTGGAAAAAATGTCGGCATTAGAGAATATGTGTCAATAAACCTAAATAAGAAGTGGTGTCGCTCAAGGTATGGCATATGCAAAATGGTGTATACGGCAAGTTCATATGAGTGTGACTTGTTGCCTTGCCGGCATGTGTCAATTATGTTTAATTAAAAAGATTAATGAAGTTATTTGAATGTTTTATTAAATTAGTATATGAAAACGATAAGGTGGTTGGTAGCATTTGGAAAATGGCTGCATTATAGCATATGTGTAATAAAACCTATATATGGAGTGGTGTCGCGAAAGGCATGGCATATGAAATATTGTATATAAGGCATATGACTGTAGGGCATAAGTCAATTATGTATACTTGAAAAGAGTAATGAAGTTTATTGAATCTATTAATAAATTAGTACATGAAAACGATAAAGTGGTTGGTAGCATTTGGAAAAAATGTCGGCATTATAGAATATATGTCAAAAAACCTTTAAAAGTAGTGGTGTCGCGCACGGCATGTCATATGAAAAATGTTATGAATGATAATGATAATATGACTGTGGGTATTTGCCTTATCGACATAAGTCTATTATGTTTAACTAAAAAGAATACTGAAGCAATTTGAATGTGTTACTAAATTAAAACATTGAACAAATAAGGTGGTTGGTAGCATTTGGAAAAAATGTCGGCATTAGAGAATATGTGTTAATAAACCTAAATAAGGAGTGGTGTCGCTCAAGGTATGGCATATACAAAATGGTGTATACGGCAAGTTCATATGAGTGTGAGTTGTTGGCTTGCCGGCATGTGTCAATTATGTTTAATTAAAAAGATTAATGAAGTTATTTGAATGTATTATTAAATTAGTATATGAAAATGATAAGGTAGTGGTAGCATTTGGAAAAATAGTCGGCATTATTGAATATGTGTCAAAAAACCTTTATAGGGAGTGGTGTCGCGAAAGGCATGACATATGAAATATTGTATATAAGGCATATGACTGTAGGGCATAAGTCAATTATTTTTAATTGAAAAGAGTAATGAAGTTTATTGAATCTATTAATATATTAGTACATGAAAACGATAAAGTGGTTGGTAGCATTTGGAAAAAATGTCGGCATTATAGAATATATGTCAAAAAACCTTTAAAAGTAGTGGTGTCGCGCACGGCATGTCATATGAAAAATGTTATGAATGATAATGATAATATGACTGTGGGTATTTTCCTTATCGACATAAGTCTATTATGTTTAACTTAAAGAATACTGAAGCAATTTTACTAAATTACTAAATTAAAACATGAAACAAATAAGGTGGTTGGTAGCATTGGGAAAAATGTCGGCATTAGAGAATATATGTCAATAAACCTTTATAGGGAGTGGTGTCGCGCAAGGCATGTCATATAAAAAAGTTTATATACGGCATATGACTATGGGAATTTGCCTTATCGACATAAGTCAATTATGTTTAACTTAAAAGAATACTGATGCTATTTGAATGTATTACTTAATTAAAAAAAATGTCGGCATTAGAGAATATGTGTCAATAAACCTAAATAAGGAGTGGTGTCGCTCAAAGTATGGCATATGCAAAATGGTGTATACGGCAAGTTCATATGAGTGTAAGTTGTTGGCTTGCCGGCATGTGTCAATTATGTTTAATTAAAAAGATTAATGAAGTTATTTGAATGTTTTATTAAATTAGTATATGAAAACGATAAGGTGGTTGGTAGCATTTGGAAAATGGCTGCATTATAGCATATGTGTAATAAAACCTATATATGGAGTGGTGTCGCGAAAGGCATGGCATATGAAATATTGTATATAAGGCATATGACTGTAGGGCATAAGTCAATTATGTATAATTGAAAAGAGTAATGAAGTTTATTGAATCAATTAATAAATTAGTACATGAAAACGATAAAGTGGTTGGTAGCATTTGGAAAAAATGTTGGCATTATAGAATATATGTCAAAAAACCTTTAAAAGTAGTGGTGTCGCGCACGGCATGTCATATGAAAAATGTTATGAATGATAATGATAATATGACTGTGGGTATTTTCCTTATCGACATAAGTCTATTATGTTTAACTAAAAAGAATACTGAAGCAATTTGAATGTGTTACTAAATTAAAACATTGAACAAATAAGGTGGTTGGTAGCATTTGGAAAAAATGTCGGCATTAGAGAATATGTGTTAATAAACCTAAATAAGGAGTGGTGTCGCTCAAGGTATGGCATATACAAAATGGTGTATACGGCAAGTTCATATGAGTGTGAGTTGTTGGCTTGCCGGCATGTGTCAATTATGTTTAATTAAAAAGATTAATGAAGTTATTTGAATGTATTATTAAATTAGTATATGAAAATGATAAGGTAGTGGTAGCATTTGGAAAAAAGTCGGCATTATAGAATATGTGTCAAAAAACCTTTATAGGGAGTGGTGTCGCGAAAGGCATGACATATGAAATATTGTATATAAGGCATATGACTGTAGGGCATAAGTCAATTATTTTTAATTGAAAAGAGTAATGAAGTTTATTGAATCTATTAATATATTAGTACATGAAAACGATAAAGTGGTTGGTAGCATTTGGAAAAAATGTCGGCATTATAGAATATATGTCAAAAAACCTTTAAAAGTAGTGGTGTCGCGCACGGCATGTCATATGAAAAATGTTATGAATGATAATGATAATATGACTGTGGGTATTTTCCTTATCGACATAAGTCTATTATGTTTAACTTAAAAGAATACTGAAGCAATTTTACTAAATTACTAAATTAAAACATGAAACAAATAAGGTGGTTGGTAGCATTGGGAAAAATGTCGGCATTAGAGAATATATGTCAATAAACCTTTATAGGGAGTGGTGTCGCGCAAGGCATGTCATATAAAAAAGTTTATATACGGCATATGACTATGGGAATTTGCCTTATCGACATAAGTCAATTATGTTTAACTTAAAAGAATACTGATGCTATTTGAATGTATTACTTAATTAAAACATGAAACAAATAAGGTGGTTGGTAGCATTGGGAAAAAATGTCGGCATTAGAGAATATGTGTCAATAAACCTAAATAAGGAGTGGTGTCGCTCAAAGTATGGCATATGCAAAATGGTGTATACGGCAAGTTCATATGAGTGTGAGTTGTTGGCTTGCCGGCATGTGTCAATTATGTTTAATTAAAAAGATTAATGAAGTTATTTGAATGTTTTATTAAATTAGTATATGAAAACGATAAGGTGGTTGGTAGCATTTGGAAAATGGCTGCATTATAGCATATGTGTAATAAAACCTATATATAAAGTGGTGTCGCGAAAGGCATGGCATATGAAATATTGTATATAAGGCATATGACTGTAGGGCATAAGTCAATTATGTATAATTGAAAAGAGTAATGAAGTTTATTGAATCTATTAATAAATTAGTACATGAAAACGATAAAGTGGTTGGTAGCATTTGGAAAAAATGTCGGCATTATAGAATATATGTCAAAAAACCTTTAAAAGTAGTGGTGTCGCGCACGGCATGTCATATGAAAAATGTTATGAATGATAATGATAATATGACTGTGGGTATTTTCCTTATCGACATAAGTCTATTATGTTTAACTAAAAAAGAATACTGAAGCAATTTGAATGTGTTACTAAATTAAAACATTAAACAAATAAGGTGGTTGGTAGCATTTGGAAAAAATGTCGGCATTAGAGAATATGTGTCAATAAACCTAAATAAGAAGTGGTGTCGCTCAAGGTATGGCATATGCAAAATGGTGTATACGGCAAGTTCATATGAGTGTGACTTGTTGCCTTGCCGGCATGTGTCAATTATGTTTAATTAAAAAGATTAATGAAGTTATTTGAATGTTTTATTAAATTAGTATATGAAAACGATAAGGTGGTTGGTAGCATTTGGAAAATGGCTGCATTATAGCATATGTGTAATAAAACCTATATATGGAGTGGTGTCGCGAAAGGCATGGCATATGAAATATTGTATATAAGGCATATGACTGTAGGGCATAAGTCAATTATGTATAATTGAAAAGAGTAATGAAGTTTATTGAATCTATTAATAAATTAGTACATGAAAACGATAAAGTGGTTGGTAGCATTTGGAAAAAATGTCGGCATTATAGAATATATGTCAAAAAACCTTTAAAAGTAGTGGTGTCGCGCACGGCATGTCATATGAAAAATGTTATGAATGATAATGATAATATGACTGTGGGTATTTGCCTTATCGACATAAGTCTATTATGTTTAACTAAAAAGAATACTGAAGCAATTTGAATGTGTTACTAAATTAAAACATTGAACAAATAAGGTGGTTGGTAGCATTTGGAAAAAATGTCGGCATTAGAGAATATGTGTTAATAAACCTAAATAAGGAGTGGTGTCGCTCAAGGTATGGCATATACAAAATGGTGTATACGGCAAGTTCATATGAGTGTGAGTTGTTGGCTTGCCGGCATGTGTCAATTATGTTTAATTAAAAAGATTAATGAAGTTATTTGAATGTATTATTAAATTAGTATATGAAAATGATAAGGTAGTGGTAGCATTTGGAATAAAAGTCGGCATTATAGAATATGTGTCAAAAAACCTTTATAGGGAGTGGTGTCGCGAAAGGCATGACATATGAAATATTGTATATAAGGCATATGACTGTAGGGCATAAGTCAATTATTTTTAATTGAAAAAGAGTAATGAAGTTTATTGAATCTATTAATATATTAGTACATGAAAACGATAAAGTGGTTGGTAGCATTTGGAAAAAATGTCGGCATTATAGAATATATGTCAAAAAACCTTTAAAAGTAGTGGTGTCGCGCACGGCATGTCATATGAAAAATGTTATGAATGATAATGATAATATGACTGTGGGTATTTTCCTTATCGACATAAGTCTATTATGTTTAACTTAAAAGAATACTGAAGCAATTTTACTAAATTACTAAATTAAAACATGAAACAAATAAGGTGGTTGGTAGCATTGGGAAAAATGTCGGCATTAGAGAATATATGTCAATAAACCTTTATAGGGAGTGGTGTCGCGCAAGGCATGTCATATAAAAAAGTTTATATACGGCATATGACTATGGGAATTTGCCTTATCGACATAAGTCAATTATGTTTAACTTAAAAGAATACTGATGCTATTTGAATGTATTACTTAATTAAAACATGAAACAAATAAGGTGGTTGGTAGCATTGGGAAAAAATGTCGGCATTAGAGAATATGTGTCAATAAACCTAAATAAGGAGTGGTGTCGCTCAAAGTATGGCATATGCAAAATGGTGTATACGGCAAGTTCATATGAGTGTGAGTTGTTGGCTTGCCGGCATGTGTCAATTATGTTTAATTACAAAGATTAATGAAGTTATTTGAATGTTTTATTAAATTAGTATATGAAAACGATAAGGTGGTTGGTAGCATTTGGAAAATGGCTGCATTATAGCATATGTGTAATAAAACCTATATATGGAGTGGTGTCGCGAAAGGCATGGCATATGAAATATTGTATATAAGGCATATGACTGTAGGGCATAAGTCAATTATGTATAATTGAAAAGAGTAATGAAGTTTATTGAATCAATTAATAAATTAGTACATGAAAACGATAAAGTGGTTGGTAGCATTTGGAAAAAATGTCGGCATTATAGAATATATGTCAAAAAACCTTTAAAAGTAGTGGTGTCGCGCACGGCATGTCATATGAAAAATGTTATGAATGATAATGATAATATGACTGTGGGTATTTTCCTTATCGACATAAGTCTATTATGTTTAACTAAAAAGAATACTGAAGCAATTTGAATGTGTTACTAAATTAAAACATGAAACAAATAAGGTGGTTGGTAGCATTTGGAAAAAATGTCGGCATTAGAGAATATGTGTTAATAAACCTAAATAAGGAGTGGTGTCGCTCAAGGTATGACATATACAAAATGGTGTATACGGCAAGTTCATATGAGTGTGAGTTGTTGGCTTGCCGGCATGTGTCAATTATGTTTAATTAAAAAGATTAATGAAGTTATTTGAATGTATTATTAAATTAGTATATGAAAATGATAAGGTAGTGGTAGCATTTGGAAAAAAAGTCGGCTTTATAGAATATGTGTCAAAAAACCTTTATAGGGAGTGGTGTCGCGAAAGGCATGACATATGAAATATTGTATATAAGGCATATGACTGTAGGGCATAAGTCAATTATTTTTAATTAAAAAGAATAATGAAGTTTATTGAATCTATTAATAAATTAGTACATGAAAACGATAAAGTGGTTGGTAGCATTTGGAAAAAATGTCGGCATTATAGAATATATGTCAAAAAACCTTTAAAAGTAGTGGTGTCGCGCACGGCATGTCATATGAAAAATGTTATGAATGATAATGATAATATGACTGTGGGTATTTTCCTTATCGACATAAGTCTATTATGTTTAACTAAAAAGAATACTGAAGCAATTTTACTAAATTACTAAATTAAAACATGAAACAAATAAGGTGGTTGGTAGCATTGGGAAAAATGTCGGCATTAGAGAATATATGTCAATAAACCTTTATAGGGAGTGGTGTCGCGCAAGGCATGTCATATAAAAAAGTTTATATACGGCATATGACTATGGGAATTTGCCTTATCGATATAAGTCAATTATGTTTAACTTTAAAGAATACTGATGCTATTTGAATGTATTACTTAATTAAAACATGAAACAAATAAGGTGGTTGGTAGCATTGGGAAAAAATGTCGGCATTAGAGAATATGTGTCAATAAACCTAAATAAGGAGTGGTGTCGCTCAAAGTATGGCATATGCAAAATGGTGTATACGGCAAGTTCATATGAGTGTGAGTTGTTGGCTTGCCGGCATGTGTCAATTATGTTTAATTAAAAAGATTAATGAAGTTATTTGAATGTTTTATTAAATTAGTATATGAAAACGATAAGGTGGTTGGTAGCATTTGGAAAATGGCTGCATTATGGCATATGTGTAATAAAACCTATATATGGAGTGGTGTCGCGAAAGGCATGGCATATGAAATATTGTATATAAGGCATATGACTGTAGGGCATAAGTCAATTATGTATAATTGAAAAGAGTAATGAAGTTTATTGAATCTATTAATAAATTAGTACATGAAAACGATAAAGTGGTTGGTAGCATTTTGAAAAAATGTCGGCATTATAGAATATATGTCAAAAAACCTTTAAAAGTAGTGGTGTCGCGCACGGCATGTCATATGAAAAATGTTATGAATGATAATGATAATATGACTGTGGGTATTTTCCTTATCGACATAAGTCTATTATGTTTAACTAAAAAGAATACTGAAGCAATTTGAATGTGTTACTAAATTAAAACATTAAACAAATAAGGTGGTTGGTAGCATTTGGAAAAAATGTCGGCATTAGAGAATATGTGTCAATAAACCTAAATAAGGAGTGGTGTCGCTCAAGGTATGGCATATGCAAAATGGTGTATACGGCAAGTTCATATGAGTGTGAGTTGTTGGCTTGTTGGTGTCGCGCACGGCATGTCATATGAAAAATGAAATGAATGATAATGATAATATGACTGTGGGTATTTGCCTTATCGACATAAGTCTATTATGTTTAACAAAAAATAATACTGAAGCAATTTGAATGTGTTACTAAATTAAAACATGAAACAAATAAGGTGGTTGGTAGCATTGGGAAAAATGTCGGCATTAGAGAATATGTGTCAATAAACCTTTATAGGGAGTGGTGTCGCGAAAGGCATGACATATGAAATATTGTATATAAGGCATATGACTGTGGGGTGTTGACTTGGCGGCATAAGTCAATTATTTTTAATTAAAAAGAATAATGAAGTTTATTGAATCTATTAATAAATTAGTACATGAAAACGATAAAGTGGTTGGTAGCATTTTGAAAAAATGTCGGCATTAGAGAATATGTGTCAATAAACCTAAATAAGGAGTGGTGTCGCGCAAGGCATGTCATACGAAAAATGTTGTGAATGATAATGATAATATGACTGTGGGTATTTGCCTTATCGACATAAGTCTATTATGTTTAACTAAAAAGAATACTGAAGCAATTTGAATGTGTTACTAAATTAAAACATTAAACAAATAAGGTGATTGGTAGCATTTGAAAAAAATGTCGGCATTAGAGAATATGTGTCAATAAACCTAAATAAGGAGTGGTGTCGCTCAAGCTATGGCATATGCAAAATGGTGTATACGGCAAGTTCATATGAGTGTGAGTTGTTGGCTTGCCGGCATGTGTCAATTATGTTTAATTAAAAAGATTAATGAAGTTATTTGAATGTTTTATTAAATTAGTATATGAAAACGATAAGGTGGTTGGTAGCATTTGGAAAATGGCTGCATTATGGCATATGTGTAATAAAACCTATATATGGAGTGGTGTCGCGAAAGGCATGGCATATGAAATATTGTATATAAGGCATATGACTGTAGGGCATAAGTCAATTATGTATAATTGAAAAGAGTAATGAAGTTTATTGAATCTATTAATAAATTAGTACATGAAAACGATAAAGTGGTTGGTAGCATTTTGAAAAAATGTCGGCATTATAGAATATATGTCAAAAAACCTTTAAAAGTAGTGGTGTCGCGCACGGCATGTCATATGAAAAATGTTATGAATGATAATGATAATATGACTGTGGGTATTTTCCTTATCGACATAAGTCTATTATGTTTAACTAAAAAGAATACTGAAGCAATTTGAATGTGTTACTAAATTAAAACATTAAACAAATAAGGTGGTTGGTAGCATTTGGAAAAAATGTCGGCATTAGAGAATATGTGTCAATAAACCTAAATAAGGAGTGGTGTCGCTCAAGGTATGGCATATGCAAAATGGTGTATACGGCAAGTTCATATGAGTGTGAGTTGTTGGCTTGTTGGTGTCGCGCACGGCATGTCATATGAAAAATGAAATGAATGATAATGATAATATGACTGTGGGTATTTGCCTTATCGACATAAGTCTATTATGTTTAACAAAAAAATAATACTGAAGCAATTTGAATGTGTTACTAAATTAAAACATGAAACAAATAAGGTGGTTGGTAGCATTGGGAAAAATGTCGGCATTAGAGAATATGTGTCAATAAACCTTTATAGGGAGTGGTGTCATGAAAGGCATGACATATGAAATATTGTATATAAGGCATATGACTGTGGGGTGTTGACTTGGCGGCATAAGTCAATTATTTTTAATTAAAAAGAATAATGAAGTTTATTGAATCTATTAATAAATTAGTACATGAAAACGATAAAGTGGTTGGTAGCATTTTGAAAAAATGTCGGCATTAGAGAATATGTGTCAATAAACCTAAATAAGGAGTGGTGTCGCGCAAGGCATGTCATACGAAAAATGTTGTGAATGATAATGATAATATGACTGTGGGTATTTGCCTTATCGACATAAGTCTATTATGTTTAACTAAAAAGAATACTGAAGCAATTTGAATGTGTTACTAAATTAAAACATTAAACAAATAAGGTGATTGGTAGCATTTGAAAAAAATGTCGGCATTAGAGAATATGTGTCAATAAACCTAAATAAGGAGTGGTGTCGCTCAAGCTATGGCATATGCAAAATGGTGTATACGGCAAGTTCATATGAGTGTGAGTTGTTGGCTTGCCGGCATGTGTCAATTATGTTTAATTAAAAAGATTAATGAAATTATTTGAATGTTTTATTAAATTAGTATATGAAAATGATAAGGTAGTTGGTAGCATTTGGAAAAAAGTCGGCATTATAGAATATGTGTCAAAAAACCTTTATAGGGAGTGGTGTCGCGAAAGGCATGACATATGAAATATTGTATATAAGGCATATGACTGTGGGGTGTTGACTTGGCGGCATAAGTCAATTATTTTTAATTGAAAAGAATAATGAAGTTTATTGAATGTATTAATAAAATAGTACATGAAATCAATAAGGTGGTTGGTAGCATTTGGAAAAAATGTCGGCATTATAGAATATATGTCAAAAAACCTTTAAAAGTAGTGGTGTCGCGCACGGCATGCCATATGAAAAATGTTATGAATGATAATGATAATATGACTGTGGGTATTAGCCTTATCGACATAAGTCTATTATGTTTAACTAAAAAGAATACTGAAGCAATTTAAATGTGTTACTAAATTAAAACATTAAACAAATAACGTGGTTGGTAGCATTTGGAAAAAATGTCGGCATTAGAGAATATGTGTCAATAAACCTAAATAAGGAGTGGTGTCGCTCAAGGTATGGCATATGCAAAATGGTGTATACGGCAAGTTCATATGAGTGTGAGTTGTTGGCTTGCCGGCATGTGTCAATTATGTTTAATTAAAAAGATTAATGAAGTTATTTGAATGTTTTATTAAATTAGTATATGAAAATGATAAGGTAGTTGGTAGCATTTGGAAAAAAAAAGTCGGCATTATAGAATATGTGTCAAAAAACCTTTATAGGGAGTGGTGTCGCGAAAGGCATGGCATATGAAATATTGTATATAAGGCATATGACTGTCTTGTGTTGACTTGGCGGCATAAGTCAATTATTTTTAATTGAAAAGAATAATGAAGTTTATTGAATGTATTAATAAAATAGTACATGAAATCAATAAGGTGGTTGGTAGCATTTGGAAGAAATGGCGGCATTATAGAATATATGTCAAAAAACCTTTAAAAGTAGTGGTGTCGCGCACGGCATGTCATATGAAAAATGTTATGAATGATAATGATAATATGACTGTGGGTATTTGCCTTATCGACATAAGTCTATTATGTTTAACTAAAAGAATACTGAAGCAATTTGAATGTGTTACTAAATTAAAACATGAAACAAATAAGGTGGTTGGTAGCATTGGGAAAATGTCGGCATTAGAGAATATGTGTCAATAAACCTTTATAGGGAGTGGTGTCGCTCAAGGTATGGCATATGCAAAATGGTGTACCGGCAAGTTCTTATGAGTGTGAGTTGTTGGCTTGGCGGCATGTGTCAATTATGTTTAATTAAAAAGATTAATGAAGTTATTTGAATGTTTTATTAAATTAGTATATGAAAACGATAAGGTGGTTGGTAGCATTTGGAAAATGGCTGCATTATAGCATATGTGTAATAAAACCTATATAGGAGTGGTGTCACGAAAGGCATGGCATATGAAATATTGTATATAAGGCATATGACTGTAGGGCATAAGTCAATTATGTTTAATTAAAAGATTAATGAAGTTATTTCAATGTTTTATTAAATTAGTATATGAAAATGATAAGGTAGTTGGTAGCATTTGGAAAAAAAGTCCGCATTATAGAATATGTGTCAAAAAACCTTTATAGGGAGTGGTGTCACGAAAGGCATGACATAAGAAATATTGTATATAAGGCATATGACTGTCTTGTGTTGACTTGGCGGCATAAGTCAATTATTTTTAATTAAAAGAATAATGAAGTTTATTGAATCTATTAATAAATTAGTACATGAAAACAATAAAGTGGTTGGTAGCATTTGGAAAAAATGTCGGCATTATAGAATATATGTCAAAAAACCATTATTGGTAGTGGTGTCGCGCAAGGCATGTCATACGAAAATGTTGTGAATGATAATGATAATATGACTGTGGGTATTTGCCTTATCGACATAAGTCAATTATGTTTAACTAAAAGAATACTGAAGCAATTTGAATGTGTTACTAAATTAAAACATTAAACAAATAAGGTGGTTGGTAGCATTTGAAAAAATGTCGGCATTAGAGAATATGTGTCAATAAACCTAAATAAGGAGTGGTGTCGCTCAAGCTATGGCATATGCAAAATGGTGTATACGGCAAGTTCATATGAGTGTGAGTTGTTGGCTTGCCGGCATGTGTCAATTATGTTTAATTAAAAAGATTAATGAAGTTATTTGAATGTTTTATTAAATTAGTATATGAAAACGATAAGGTGGTTGGTAGCATTTGGAAAATGGCTGCATTATAGCATATGTGTAATAAAACCTATATATGGAGTGGTGTCGCGAAAGGCATGGCATATGAAATATTGTATATAAGGCATATGACTGTAGGGCATAAGTCAATTATGTATAATTGAAAAGAGTAATGAAGTTTATTGAATCTATTAATAAATTAGTACATGAAAACGATAAAGTGGTTGGTAGCATTTGGAAAAAATGTCGGCATTATAGAATATATGTCAAAAACCTTTCAAAGTAGTGGTGTCGCGCACGGCATGTCATATGAAAAATGTTATGAATGATAATGATAATATGACTGTGGGTATTTGCCTTGTCGACATAAGTCTATTATGTTTAACTAAAAAGAATACTGAAGCAATTTGAATGTGTTACTAAATTAAAACATTGAACAAATAAGGTGGTTGGTAGCATTTGGAAAAAATGTCGGCATTAGAGAATATGTGTTAATAAACCTAAATAAGGAGTGGTGTCGCTCAAGGTATGGCATATACAAAATGGTGTATACGGCAAGTTCATATGAGTGTGAGTTGTTGGCTTGCCGGCATGTGTCAATTATGTTTAATTAAAAGATTAATGAAGTTATTTGAATGTATTATTAAATTAGTATATGAAAATGATAAGGTAGTTGGTAGCATTTGGAAAAAAGTCGGCATTATAGAATATGTGTCAAAAAACCTTTATAGGGAGTGGTGTCGCGAAAGGCATGACATATGAAATATTGTATATAAGGCATATGACTGTGGGGTGTTGACTTGGCGGCATAAGTCAATTATTTTTAATTAAAAAGAATAGTGAAGTTTATTGAATCTATTAATAAATTAGTACATGAAAACGATAAAGTGATTGGTAGCATTTGGAAAAAATGTCGGCATTATAGAATATATGTCAATAAACCTAAATAAGGAGTGGTGTCGCTCAAGGTATGGCATATGCAAAATGGTGTATACGGCAAGTTCATATGAGTGTGAGTTGTTGGCTTGCCGGCATATGTCAATTATGTTTAATTAAAAAGGTTAATGAAGTTATTTGAATGTTTTATTAAATTAGTATATGAAAATGATAAGGTAGTTGGTAGCATTTGGAAAAAATGTCGGCATTATAGAATATATGTCAAAAAACCTTTAAAAGTAGTGGTGTCGCGCAAGGCCTGTCATACGAAAAATGTTATGAATGATAACGATAATATGACTGTGGGTATTTGCCTTATCGACATAAGTCTATTATGTTTAACTAAAAAGAATACTGAAGCAATTTGAATGTGTTACTAAATTAAAACATTAAACAAATAACGTGGTTGGTAGCATTTGGAAAACATGTCGGCATTAGAGAATATGTGTCAATAAACCTAAATAAGGAGTGGTGTCGCTCAAGGTATGGCATATGCAAAATGGTGTATACGGCAAGTTCATATGAGTGTAAGTTGTTGGCTTGCCGGCATGTGTCAATTATGTTTAATTAAAAAGATTAATGAAGTTATTTGAATGTTTTATTAAATTAGTATATGAAAATGATAAGGTAGTTGGTAGCATTTGGAAAAAAAAAGTCGGTATTATAGAATATGTGTCAAAAAACCTTTATAGGGAGTGGTGTCGCGAAAGGCATGACATGTCGCGAAAGGCATGACATATGAAATATTGTATATAAAAGGCATATGACTGTCTTGTGTTGACTTGGCGGCATATGTCAATTATTTTTAATTAAAAGGAATAATGAAGTTTATTGAATCTATTAATAAATTAGTACATGAAAACGATAAAGTGGTTGGTAGCATTTGGAAAAAATGTCGGCATTATAGAATATATGTCAAAAAACCTTTAAAAGTAGTGGTGTCGCGCACGGCATGTCATATGAAAAATGTTATGAATGATAATGATAATATGACTGTGAGTATTTTCCTTATCGACATAAGTCTATTATGTTTAACTAAAAAGAATACTGAAGCAATTTGAATGTGTTACTAAATTAAAACATGAAACAAATAAGGTGATTGGTAGCACTGGGAAAAATGTCGGCATTAGAGAATATGTGTCAATAAACCTTTATAGGGAGTGGTGTCACGCAAGGCATGTCATATGAAAAAGTTTATATACGGCATATGACTATGGGAATTTGCCTTATCGACATAAGTCAATTATGTTTAACTTAAAATATGAGTGTGAGTTGTTGGCTTGGCGGCATGTGTCAATTATGTTTAATTAAAAAGATTATTGAAGTTATTTGAATGTTTTATTAAATTGGTAGTATATGAAAACGATAAGGTGGTTGGTAGCATTTGGAAAATGGCTGCATTATAGTAATGTGTAATAAAACCTATATATGGAGTGGTGTCGCGAAAGGCATGGCATATGAAATATTGTATATAAGGCATATGACTGTAGGGCATAAGTCAATTATGTATAATTGAAAAGAGTAATGAAGTTTATTGAATCTATTAATAAATTAGTACATGAAAACAATAAAGTGGTTGGTAGCATTTGGAAAAAATGTCGGCATTATAGAATATATGTCAAAAAACCTTTAAAAGTAGTGGTGTCGCGCTCGGCATGTCATATGAAAAATGTTATGAATGATAATGATAATATGACTGTGGGTATTTTCCTTATCGACATAAGTCTATTATGTTTAACTAAAAAGAATACTGAAGCAATTTGAATGTGTTACTAAATTAAAACATTAAACAAATAAGGTGGTTGGTAGCATTTGAAAAAAATGTCGGCATTAGAGAATATGTGTCAATAAACCTAAATAAGGAGTGGTGTCGCTCAAGGTATGGCATATGCAAAATGGTGTATACGGCAAGTTCATATGAGTGTGAGTTGTTGGCTTGGCGGCATGTGTCAATTTTGTTTAATTAAAAAGATTAATGAAGTTATTTGAATGTTTTATTAAATTAGTATATGAAATTGATAAGGTGGTTGGTAGCATTTGGAAAATGGCTGCATTATAGCATATGTGTAATAAAACCTATATATGGAGTGGTGTCGCGAAAGGCATGGCATATGAAATATTGTATATAAGGCATATGACTGTAGGGCATAAGTCAATTATGTATAATTGAAAAGAGTAATGAAGTTTATTGAATCTATTAATAAATTAGTACATGAAAACGATAAAGTGGTTGGTAGCATTTGGAAAAAATGTCGGCATTATAGAATATATGTCAAAAAACCTTTATTGGTAGTGGTGTCGCGCAAGGCATGTCATATGAAAAATGTTATGAATGATAATGATAATATGACTGTGGGTATTTGCCTTATCGACATAAGTCTATTATGTTTAACTAAAAAGAATACTGAAGCAATTTGAATGTGTTACTAAATTAAAACATTAAACAAATAAGGTGGTTGGTAGCATTGGGAAAAATGTAGGCATTAGAGAATATGTGTCAATAAACCTTTATAGGGAGTGGTGTCGCGCAAGGCATGTCATATGAAAAATGTTATGAATGATAATGATAATATGACTGTGGGTATTTGCCTTATCGACATAAGTCTATTATGTTTAACTAAAAAGAATACTGAAGCAATTTGAATGTGTTACTAAATTAAAACATTAAACAAATAAGGTGGTTGGTAGCATTTGGAAAAAATGTCGGCATTATAGAGAATATGTGTCAATAAACCTAAATAAGGAGTGGTGTCGCTCAAGGTATGGCATATACAAAAATGGTGTATACGGCAAGTTCATATGAGTGTGAGTTGTTGGCTTGCCGGCATGTGTCAATTATGTTTAATTAAAAAGATTAATGAAGTTATTTGAATGTTTTATTAAATTAGTATATGAACATGATAAGGTAGTTGGTAGAATTTGAAAAAAAAGTCGGCATTATAGAATATGTGTCAAAAAAACTTTATAGGGAGTGGTGTCGCGAAAGGCATGACATATGAAATATTGTATATAAGGCATATGACTGTGGGGTGTTGACTTGGCGGCATAAGTCAATTATTTTTAATTAAAAAGAATAATGAAGTTTATTGAATCTATTAATAAATTAGTACATGAAAACGATAAAGTGGTTGGTAGCATTTGGAAAAAATGTCGGCAATTTAGAATATATGTCAAAAAACCTTTATTGGTAGTGGTGTCGCGCAAGGCATGTCATATGAAAAATGTTATGAATGATAATGATAATATGACTGTGGGTATTTTCCTTATCGACATAAGTCTATTATGTTTAACTAAAAAGAATACTGAAGCAATTTGAATGTGTTACTAAATTAAAACATTAAACAAATAAGGTGGTTGGTAGCATTTGGAAAAAATGTCGGCATTAGAGAATATGTGTCAATAAACCTAAATAAGGAGTGGTGTCGCTCAAGGTATGGCATATGCAAAATGATGTATACGGCAAGTTCATATGAGTGTGAGTTGTTGGCTTGCCGGCATGTGTCAATTATGTTTAATTAAAAAGATTAATGAAGTTATTTGAATGTTTTATTAAATTAGTATATGAAAATGATAAGGTAGTTGGTAGCATTTGAAAAAAAAAAGTCGGCATTATAAAATATGTGTCAATAAACCTTTATAGGGAGTGGTGTCGCGCAAGGCATGTCATATGAAAAAGTTTATATACGGCATATGACTATGGGAATTTGCCTTATCGACATAAGTCAATTATGTTTAACTTAAAAGAATACTGATGCTATTTGAATGTATTACTTAATTAAAACATGAAACAAATAAGGTGGTTGGTAGCATTGGGAAAAAATGTCGGCATTAGAGAATATGTGTCAATAAACCTAAATAAGGAGTGGTGTCGCTCAAGGTATGGCATATGCAAAATGGTGTATACGGCAAGTTCATATGAGTGTGAGTTGTTGGCTTGCCGGCATGTGTCAATTATGTTTAATTAAAAAGATTAATGAAGTTATTTGAATGTTTTATGTGAAAACGATAAGGTGGTTGGTAGCATTTGGAAAATGGCTGCATTATAGCATATGTGTAATAAAACCTATATATGGAGTGGTGTCGCGAAAGGCATGGCATATGAAATATTGTATATAAGGCATATGACTGTAGGGCATAAGTCAATTATGTATAATTGAAAAGAGTAATGAAGTTTATTGAATCTATTAATAAATTAGTACATAAAAACGATAAAGTGGTTGGTAGCATTTGGAAAAAATTTCGGCATTAGAGAATATGTGTCAATAAACCTTTATAGGGAGTGGTGCCGCGCAAGGCATGTCATATGAAAAAGTTTATATACGGCATATGACTATGGGAATTTGTCTTATCGACATAAGTCAATTATGTTTAACTAAAAAGAATACTGAAGCAATTTGAATGTGTTACTAAATTAAAACATTAAACAAATAAGGAGGTTGGTAGCATTTGGAAAAAATGTCGGCATTAGAGAATATGTGTCAATAAACCTTTATAGGGAGTGGTGTCGCGCAAGGCATGTCATATGAAAAAGTTTATATACGGCATATGACTATGGGAATTTGCCTTATCGACATAAGTCAATTATGTTTAACTAAAAAGAATACTGAAGCAATTTGAATGTGTTACTAAATTAAAACATTAAACAAATAAGGTGGTTGGTAGCATTTGGAAAAAATGTCGGCATTATAGAGAATATGTGTCAATAAACCTAAATAAGGAGTGGTGTCGCTCAAGGTATGGCATATACAAAATGGTGTATACGGCAAGTTCATATGAGTGTGAGTTGTTGGCTTGCCGGCATGTGTCAATTATGTGTAATTAAAAAGATTAATGAAGTTATTTGAATGTTTTATTAAATTAGTATATGAACATGATAAGGTAGTTGGTAGAATTTGAAAAAAAAAGTCGGCATTATAGAATATGTGTCAAAAAAACTTTATAGGGAGTGGTGTCGCGAAAGGCATGACATATGAAATATTGTATATAAGGCATATGACTGTGGGGTGTTGACTTGGCGGCATAAGTCAATTATTTTTAATTAAAAAGAATAATGAAGTTTATTGAATCTATTAATAAATTAGTACATGAAAACGATAAAGTGGTTGGTAGCATTTGGAAAAAATGTCGGCAATTTAGAATATATGTCAAAAAACCTTTATTGGTAGTAGTGTCGCGCAAGGCATGTCATATGAAAAATGTTATGAATGATAATGATAATATGACTGTGGGTATTTTCCTTATCGACATAAGTCTATTATGTTTAACTAAAAAGAATACTGAAGCAATTTGCATGTGTTACTAAATTAAAACATTAAACAAATAAGGTGGTTGGTAGCATTTGGAAAAAATGTCGGCATTAGAGAATATGTGTCATTAAACCTAAATAAGGAGTGGTGTCGCTCAAGGTATGGCATATGCAAAATGGTGTATACGGCAAGTTCATATGAGTGTGAGTTGTTGGCTTGCCGGCATGTGTCAATTATGTTTAATTAAAAAGATTAATGAAGTTATTTGAATGTTTTATTAAATTAGTATGTGAAAACGATAAGGTGGTTGGTAGCATTTGGAAAATGGCTGCATTATAGCATATGTGTAATAAAACCTATATATGGAGTGGTGTCGCGAAAGGCATGGCATATGAAATATTGTATATAAGGCATATGACTGTAGGGCATAAGTCAATTATGTATAATTGAAAAGAGTAATGAAGTTTATTGAATCTATTAATAAATTAGTACATAAAAACGATAAAGTGGTTGGTAGCATTTGGAAAAAATTTCGGCATTAGAGAATATGTGTCAATAAACCTTTATAGGGAGTGGTGCCGCGCAAGGCATGTCATATGAAAAAGTTTATATACGGCATATGACTATGGGAATTTGTCTTATCGACATAAGTCAATTATGTTTAACTAAAAAGAATACTGAAGCAATTTGAATGTGTTACTAAATTAAAACATTAAGCAAATAAGGTGGTTGGTAGCATTTGGAAAAAATGTCGGCATTATAGAATATATGTCAAAAAACCTTTAAAAGTAGTGGTGTCGCGCACGGCATGTCATATGAAAAATGTTATGAATGATAATGATAATATGACTGTGGGTATTTTCCTTATCGACATAAGTCTATTATGTTTAACTAAAAAGAATACTGAAGCAATTTGAATGTGTTACTAAATTAAAACATTAAACAAATAAGGTGGTTGGTAGCATTTGGAAAAAATGTCGGCATTAGAGAATATGTGTCAATAAACCTTTATAGGGAGTGGTGTCGCGCAAGGCATGTCATATGAAAAAGTTTATATACGGCATATGACTATGGGAATTTGCCTTATCGACATAAGTCAATTATGTTTAACTAAAAAGAATACTGAAGCAATTTGAATGTTTTACTAAATTTAAACATTAAATAAATAATGTGGTTGGTAGCATTTGGAAAAAATGTCGGCATTATAGAATATATGTCAAAAAACCTTTAAAAGTAGTGGTGTCGCGCACGGCATGTCATATGAAAAATGTTATGAATGATAATGATAATATGACTGTGGGTATTTTCCTTATCGACATAAGTCTATTATGTTTAACTAAAAAGAATACTGAAGCAATTTGAATGTGTTACTAAATTAAAACATTAAACAAATAAGGTGGTTGGTAGCATTTGGAAAAAATGTCGGCATTAGAGAATATGTGTCAATAAACCTTTATAGGGAGTGGTGTCGCGCAAGGCATGTCATATGAAAAAGTTTATATACGGCATATGACTATGGGAATTTGCCTTATCGACATAAGTCAATTATGTTTAACTAAAAAGAATACTGAAGCAATTTGAATGTGTTACTAAATTAAAACATTAAACAAATAAGGTGGTTGGTAGCATTTGGAAAAAATGTCGGCATTATAGAGAATATGTGTCAATAAACCTAAATAAGGAGTGGTGTCGCTCAAGGTATGGCATATACAAAATGGTGTATACGGCAAGTTCATATGAGTGTGAGTTGTTGGCTTGCCGGCATGTGTCAATTATGTTTAATTAAAAAGATTAATGAAGTTATTTGAATGTTTTATTAAATTAGTATATGAACATGATAAGGTAGTTGGTAGAATTTGAAAAAAAGTCGGCATTATAGAATATGTGTCAAAAAAAACTTTATAGGGAGTGGTGTCGCGAAAGGCATGACATATGAAATATTGTATATAAGGCATATGACTGTGGGGTGTTGACTTGGCGGCATAAGTCAATTATTTTTAATTAAAAAGAATAATGAAGTTTATTGAATCTATTAACAAATTAGAACATGAAAACGATAAAGTGGTTGGTAGCATTTGGAAAAAATGTCGGCAATTTAGAATATATGTCAAAAAACCTTTATTGGTAGTGGTGTCGCGCAAGGCATGTCATATGAAAAATGTTATGAATGATAATGATAATATGACTGTGGGTATTTTCCTTATCGACATAAGTCTATTATGTTTAACTAAAAAGAATACTGAAGCAATTTGAATGTGTTACTAAATTAAAACATTAAACAAATAAGGTGGTTGGTAGCATTTGGAAAAAAATGTCGGCATTAGAGAATATGTGTCAATAAACCTAAATAAGGAGTGGTGTCGCTCAAGGTATGGCATATGCAAAATGATGTATACGGCAAGTTCATATGAGTGTGAGTTGTTGGCTTGCCGGCATGTGTCAATTATGTTTAATTAAAAAGATTAATGAAGTTATTTGAATGTTTTATTAAATTAGTATATGAAAATGATAAGGTAGTTGGTAGCATTTGGAAAAAAAAGTCGGCATTATAGAATATGTGTCAAAAAACCTTTATAGGGAGTGGTGTCCCGAAAGGCATGACATATGAAATATTGTATATAAGGCATATGACTGTGGGGTGTTGACTTGGCGGCATAAGTCAATTATTTTTAATTGAAAAGAATAATGAAGTTTATTGAATGTATTAATAAAATAGTACATGAAATCAATAAGGTGGTTGGTAGCATTTGGAAAAAATGTCGGCATTATAGAATATATGTCAAAAAACCTTTAAAAGTAGTGGTGTCGCGCACGGCATGTCATATGAAAAATGTTATGAATGATAATGAGAATATCGACATAAGTCTATTATGTTTAACTAAAAAGAATACTGAAGCAATTTGAATGTGTTACTAAATTAAAACATGAAACAAATAAGGTGGTTGGTAGCATTGGGAAAAATTTCGGCATTAGAGAATATGTGTCAATAAACCTTTATAGGGAGTGGTGTCGCGCAGGGCATGTCATATGAAAAAGTTTATATACGGCATATGACTATGGGAATTTGCCTTATCGACATAAGTCAATTATGTTTAACTTAAAAGAATACTGATGCTATTTGAATGTATTACTTAATTAAAACATGAAACAAATAAGGTGGTTGGTAGCATTGGGAAAAAATGTCGGCATTAGAGAATATGTGTCAATAAACCTAAATAAGGAGTGGTGTCGCTCAAGGTATGGCATATGCAAAATGGTGTATACGGCAAGTTCATATGAGTGTGAGTTGTTGGCTTGCCGGCATGTGTCAATTATGTTTAATTAAAAAGATTAATGAAGTTATTTGAATGTTTTATTAAATTAGTATGTGAAAACGATAAGGTGGTTGGTAGCATTTGGAAAATGGCTGCATTATAGCATATGTGTAATAAAACCTATATATGGAGTGGTGTCGCGAAAGGCATGGCATATGAAATATTGTATATAAGGCATATGACTGTAGGGCATAAGTCAATTATGTATAATTGAAAAGAGTAATGAAGTTTATTGAATCTATTAATAAATTAGTACATAAAAACGATAAAGTGGTTGGTAGCATTTGGAAAAATTTCGGCATTAGAGAATATGTGTCAATAAACCTTTATAGGGAGTGGTGCCGCGCAAGGCATGTCATATGAAAAAGTTTATATACGGCATATGACAATGGGAATTTGTCTTATCGACATAAGTCAATTATGTTTAACTAAAAAGAATACTGAAGCAATTTGAATGTGTTACTATATTAAAACATTAAACAAATAAGGTGGTTGGTAGCATTTGGAAAAAATGTCGGCATTAGAGAATATGTGTCAATAAACCTTTATAGGGAGTGGTGTCGCGCAAGGCATGTCATATGAAAAAGTTTATATACGGCATATGACTATGGGAATTTGCCTTATCGACATAAGTCAATTATGTTTAACTAAAAAGAATACTGAAGCAATTTGAATGTTTTACTAAATTTAAACATTAAATAAATAATGTGGTTGGTAGCATTTGGAAAAAATGTCGGCATTATAGAATATATGTCAAAAAACCTTTAAAAGTAGTGGTGTCGCGCACGGCATGTCATATGAAAAATGTTATGAATGATAATGATAATATGACTGTGGGTATTTTCCTTATCGACATAAGTCTATTATGTTTAACTAAAAAGAATACTGAAGCAATTTGAATGTGTTACTAAATTAAAACTATAAACAAATAAGGTGGTTGGTAGCATTTGGAAAAAATGTCGGCATTAGAGAATATGTGTCAATAAACCTTTATAGGGAGTGGTGTCGCGCAAGGCATGTCATATGAAAAAGTTTATATACGGCATATGACTATGGGAATTTGCCTTATCGACATAAGTCAATTATGTTTAACTAAAAAGAATACTGAAGCAATTTGAATGTTTTACTAAATTTAAACATTAAATAAATAATGTGGTTGGTAGCATTTGGAAAAAATGTCGGCATTAGAGAATATGTGTCATTAAACCTATATATGGAGTGGTGTCGCTCATGGTATAGCATATGCAAAATTGTGTATACGGCAAATTCATATGAGTGTGAGTTGTTGGCTTGCCGGCATGTGTCAATTATGTTTAACTAAAAAGATTAATGAAGTTATTTGAATGTTTTATTAAGTTAGTATATGAAAATGATAAGGTAGTTGGTAGCATTTGGAAAAAAGTCGGCATTATAGAATATGTGTCAAAAAACCTTTATAGGGAGTGGTGTCGCGAAAGGCATGGCATATGAAATATTGTATATAAGGGGTGTTGACTTGGCGGCATAAGTCAATTATTTTTAATTGAAAAGAATAATGAAGTTTATTGAATGTATTAATAAAATAGTACATGAAATCAATAAGGTGGTTGGTAGCATTTGGAAAAAATGTCGGCATTATAGAATATATGTCAAAAAACCTTTAATAGTAACCTTTAATAGCATGTCATATGAAAAATTTTATGAATGATAATGATAATATGACTGTGGGTATTTGCCTTATCGACATAAGTCTATTATGTTTAACTAAAAGAATACTGAAGCAATTTGAATGTGTTACTAAATTAAAACATTAAACAAATAAGGTGGTTGGTAGCATTTGGAAAAAATGTCGGCATTAGAGAATATGTGTCAATAAACCTAAATAAGGAGTGGTGTCGCTCAAGGTATGGCATATGCAAAATGGTGTATACGGCAAGTTCATATGAGTGTGAGTTGTTGGTTTGCCGGCATGTGTCAATTATGTTTAATTCAAAAGATTAATGAAGTTATTTATATGTTTTATTAAATTAGAATATGAAAATGACAAGGTAGTTGGTAGCAGTTGGAAAAAAAGTCGGCATTATAGAATATGTGTCAAAAAACCTTTATAGGGAGTGGTGTCGCGAGAGGCATGACATATGAAATATTGTATATAAGGCATATGACTGTCTTGTGTTGACTTGGCGGCATAAGTCAATTATGTATAATTGAAAAGAGTAATGAAGTTTATTGAATCTATTAATAAATTAGTACATGAAAACGATAAAGTGGTTGGTAGCATTTGGAAAAACGTCGGCATTATAGAATATATGTCAAAAAACCTTTAAAAGTAGTGGTGTCGCGCACGGCATGTCATATGAAAAATGTTATGAATGATAATGATAATATGACTGTGGGTATTTGCCTTATCGACATAAGTCTATTATGTTTAACTAAAAAGAATACTGAAGCAATTTGAATGTGTTACTAAATTAAAACATGAAACAAATAAGGTGGTTGGTAGCATTGGGAAAAATGTCGGCATTAGAGAATATGTGTCAATAAACCTTTATAGGGGAGTGGTGTCGCGCAAGGCATGTCATATGAAAAAGTTTTTATACGGCATATGACTATGGGAATTTGCCTTATCGACATAAGTCAATTATGTTTAACTTAAAAGAATACAGATGCTATTTGAATGTATTACTTAATTAAAACATGAAACAAATAAGGTGGTTGGTAGCATTGGGAAAAAATGTCGGCATTAGAGAATATGTGTCAATAAACCTAAATAAGGAGTGGTGTCGCTCAAGGTATGGCATATGCAAAATGGTGTATACGGCAAGTTCATATGAGTGTGAGTTGTTGGCTTGCCGGCATGTGTCAATTATGTTTAATTAAAAATATTAATGAAGTTATTTGAATGTTTTATTAAATTAGTATATGAAAACGATAAGGTGGTTGGTAGCATTTGGAAAATGGCTGCATTATAGCATATGTATATATATGGAGTGGTGTCGCGAAAGGCATGGCATATGAAATATTGTATATAAGGCATATAACTGTAGGGCATAAGTCAATTATGTATAATTGAAAAGAGTAATGAAGTTTATTGAATCTATTAATAAATTAGTACATGAAAACGATAAAGTGGTTGGTAGCATTTGGAAAAAATGTCGGCATTATAGAATATATGTCAAAAAACCTTTAAAAGTAGTGGTGTCGCGCACGGCATGTCAAATGAAAAATGTTATGAATGATAATGATAATATGACTGTGGGTATTTGCCTTATCGACATAAGTCAATTATGTTTAACTAAAAAGAATAATGAAGCAATTTGAATGTGTTACTAAATTAAAACATTAAACAAATAAGGTGGTTGGTAGCATTTGGAAAAAATGTCGGCATTAGAGAATATGTGTCAATAAACCTAAATAAGGAGTGGTGTCGCTCAAGGTATGGCATATACAAAATGGTGTATACGGCAAGTTCATGTGAGTGTGAGTTGTTGGCTTGCCGGCATGTGTCAATTATGTTTAATTAAAAAGATTAATGAAGTTATTTGAATGTTTTATTAAATTAGTATATGAACATTATAAGGTAGTTGGAAGCATTTGGAAAAAAAGTCGGCATTATAGAATATGTGTCAAAAAACCTTTATAGGGAGTGGTGTCGCGAGAGGCATGACATATGAAGTATTGTATATAAGGCCTATGACTGTAGGGCATAAGTCAATTATGTATAATTGAAAAGAGTAATGAAGTTTGTTGAATCTATTAATAAATTAGTACATGAAAACGATAAAGTGGTTGGTAGCATTTGGAAAAAATGTCGGCATTATAGAATATATGTCAAAAAACCTTTAAAAGTAGTGGTGTCGCGCACGGCATGTCATATGAAAAATGTTATGAATGATAATGATAATATGACTGTGGGTATTTGCCTTATCGACATAAGTCTATTATGTTTAACTAAAAAGAATACTGAAGCAATTTGAATGTGTTACTAAATTAAAAAATTAAACAAATAAGGTGGTTGGTAGCATTGGAAAAAATGTCGGCATTAGAGAATATGTGTCAATAAACCTAAATAAGCAGTGGTGTCGCTCAAGGTATGGCATATGCAAAATGGTGTATACGGCAAGTTCATATGAGTGTGAGTTGTTGGCTTGCCGGCATGTGTAAATTATGTTTAATTAAACATGAAACAAATAAGGTGGTTGGTAGCATTGGGAAAAATGTCGGCATTAGAGAATATGTGTCAATAAACCTTTATAGGGAGTGGTGTCGCGCAAGGCATGTCATATGAAAAAGTTTTTATACGGCATATGACTATGGGAATTTGCCTTATCGACATAAGTCAATTATGTTTAACTTAAAAGAATACTGATGCTATTTGAATGTATTACTTAATTAAAACATGAAACAAATAAGGTGGTTGGTAGCATTGGGAAAAAATGTCGGCATTAGAGAATATGTGTCAATAAACCTAAATAAGGAGTGGTGTCGCTCAAGGTATGGCATATGCAAAATGGTGTATACGGCAAGTTCATATGAGTGTGAGTTGTTGGCTTGCCGGCATGTGTCAATTATGTTTAATTAAAAAGATTAATGAAGTTATTTGAATGTTTTATTAAATTAGTATATGAAAACGATAAGGTGGTTGGTAGCATTTGGAAAATGGCTGCATTATAGCATATGTGTAATAAAACCTATATATGGAGTGGTGTCGTGAAAGGCATGGCATATGAAATATTGTATATAAGGCATATAACTGTAGGGCATAAGTCAATTATGTATAATTGAAAAGAGTAATGAAGTTTATTGAATCTATTAATAAATTAGTACATGAAAACGATAAAGTGGTTGGTAGCATTTGGAAAAAATGTCGGCATTATAGAATATATGTCAAAAAACCTTTAAAAGTAGTGGTGTCGCGCACGGCATGTCAAATGAAAAATGTTATGAATGATAATGATAATATGACTGTGGGTATTTGCCTTATCGACATAAGTCTATTATGTTTAACTAAAAAGAATACTGAAGCAATTTGAATGTGTTACTAAATTAAAACATTAAACAAATAAGGTGGTTGGTAGCATTTGGAAAAAATGTCGGCATTAGAGAATATGTGTCAATAAACCTAAATAAGCAGTGGTGTCGCTCAAGGTATGGCAAATGCAAAATGGTGTATACGGCAAGTTCATATGAGTGTGAGTTGTTGGCTTGCCGGCATGTGTAAATTATGTTTAATTAAAAAGATTAATGAAGTTATTTGAATGTTTTATTAAATTAGTATATGAAAATGATAAGGTAGTTGGTAGCATTTGGAAAAAAAGTCGGCATTATAGAATATGTGTCAAAAAACCTTTATAGGGAGTGGTGTCGCGAAAGGCATGACATATGAAATATTGTATATAAGGCATATGACTGTAGGGCATAAGTCAATTATTTTTAATTAAAAAGAATAATGAAGTTTATTGAATCTATTTATAAATTAGTACATAAAAACGATAAAGTGGTTGGTAGCATTTGGAAAAAATGTCGGCATTATAGAATATATGTCAAAAAACCTTTATTGGTAGTGGTGTCGCGAAAGGCATGACATATGAAATATTGTATATAAGGATTATGACTGTGGAATGTTGACTTGGCGGCATAAGTCAATTATTTTTAATTGAAAAGAATAATGAAGTTTATTGAATGTATTAATAAAATAGTACATGAAATCAATAAGATGGTTGGTAGCATTTGGAAAAAATGTCGGCATTATAGAATATATGTCAAAAACCTTTAAAAGTAGTGGTGTCGCGCACGGCATGTCATATGAAAAAATGTTATGAATGATAATGAGAATATCGACATAAGTCTATTATGTTTAACTAAAAAAGAATACTGAAGCAATTTGAATGTGTTACTAAATTAAAACCTGAAATAAATAAGGTGGTTGGTAGCATTGGGAAAAATGTCGGCATTAGAGAATATGTGTCAATAAACCTTTATAGGGAGTGGTGTCGCGGAAGGCATGTCATATGAAAAAGTTTATATTCGGCATATGACTATGGGAATTTGCCTTATCGACATAAGTCAATTATGTTTAACTTAAAAGAATACTGATGCTATTTGAATGTATTACTTAATTAAAACATGAAACAAATAAGGTGGTTGGTAGCATTGGGAAAAAATGTCGGCATTAGAGAATATGTGTCAATAAACCTAAATAAGGAGTGGTGTCGCTCAAGGTATGGCATATGCAAAATGGTGTATACGGCAAGTTCATATGAGTGTGAGTTGTTGGCTTGCCGGCTTGTGTCAATTATGTTTAATTAAAAAGATTAATGAAGTTATTTGAATGTTTTATTAAATTAGTATATGAAAACGATAAGGTGGTTGGTAGCATTTGGAAAATGGCTGCATTATAGCATATGTGTAATAAAACCTATATATGGAGTGGTGTCGCGAAAGGCATGGCATATGAAATATTGTATATAAGGCATATGACTGTAGGGCATAAGTCAATTATGTATAATTGAAAAGAGTAGTGAAGTTTATTGAATCTATTAATAAATTAGTACATGAAAACGATAAAGTGGTTGGTAGCATTTGGAAAAAAAGTTGGCATTATAGAATATATGTCAAAAAACCTTTAAAAGTAGTGGTGTCGCGCACGGCATGTCATATGAAAAATGTTATGAATGATAATGATAATATGACTGTGGGTATTTTCCTTATCGACATAAGTCTATTATGTTTAACTAAAATGAATACTGAAGCAATTTGAATGTGTTACTAAATTAAAACATGAAACAAATAAGGTGGTTGGTAGCATTGGGAAAAATGTCGGCATTAGAGAATATGTGTCAATAAACCTTTATAGGGAGTGGTGTCGCGCAAGGCATGTCATATGAAAAAGTTTATATACGGCATATGACTATGGGAATTTGCCTTATCGACATAAGTCAATTATGTTTTACTTAAAAGAATACTGATGCTATTTGAATGTTTTACTTAATTAAAACATGAAACAAATAAGGTGGTTGGTAGCATTGGGAAAAATGTCGGCATTAGAGAATATGAAGTTTATTGAATGTATTAATAAAATAGTACATGAAATCAATAAGGTGGTTGGTAGCATTTGGAAAAAATGTCGGCATTATAGAATACTGAAGCAATTTGAATGTGTTACTAAATTAAAACATGAAACAAATAAGGTGGTTGGTAACATTGGGAAAAATGTCGGCATTAGAGAATATGTGTCAATAAACCTTTATAGGGAGTGGTGTCGCGCAAGGCATGTCATATGAAAAAGTTTATATACGGCATATGACTATGGGAATTTGCCTTATCGACATAAGTCAATTATGTTTAACTTAAAAGAATACTGATGCTATTTGAATGTATTACTTAATTAAAACATGAAACAAATAAGGTGGTTGGTAGCATTGGGAAAAAATGTCGGCATTAGAGAATATGTGTCAATAAACCTAAATAAGGAGTGGTGTCGCTCAAGGTATGGCATATGCAAAATGGTGTACGAGTTTTTAAAAAGAGTAATTAAAAAGATTAATGAAGTTATTTGAATGTTTTATTAAATTAGTATATGAAAACGATAAGGTGGTTGGTAGCATTTGGAAAATGGCTGCATTATAGCATATGTGTAATAAAACCTATATATGGAGTGGTGTCGCGAAAGGCATGGCATATGAAATATTGTATATAAGGCATATGACTGTAGGGCATAAGTCAATTATGTATAATTGAAAAAAATAATGAAGTTTATTGAATCTATTAATAAATTAGTACATGAAAACGATAAAGTGGTTGGTAGCATTTGGAAAAAATGTCGGCATTATAGAATATATGTCAAAAAACCTTTAAAAGTAGTGGTGTCGCGCACGGCATGTCATATGAAAAATGTTATGAATGATAATGATAATATGACTGTGGGTATTTTCCTTATCGACATAAGTCTATTATGTTTAACTAAAAAGAATACTGAAGCAATTTGAATGTGTTACTAAATTAAAACATTAAACAAATAAGGTGGTTGGTAGCATTTGGAAAAAATGTCGGCATTAGAGAATATGTGTCAATAAACCTACATAAGGAGTGGTGTCACGCAAGGCATGTCATATGAAAAAGTTTATATACGGCATATGACTATGGGAATTTACCTTATCGACATAAGTCAATTATGTTTAACTTAAAAGAATGCTGATGCTATTTGAATGTATTAGTTAATTAAAACATGAAACAAATAAGGTGGTTGGTAGCATTGGGAAAAAATGTCGGCATTAGAGATTATGTGTCAATAAACCTAAATAAGGAGTGGTGTCGCTCAAGGTATGGCATATGCAAAATGGTGTATACGGCAAGTTCATATGAGTGTGAGTTGTTGGCTTGGCGGCATGTGTCAATTATGTTTAATTAAAAAGATTAATGAAGTTATTTGAATGTTTTATTAAATTAGTATATGAAAACGATAAGGTGGTTGGTAGCATTTGGAAAATGGCTGCATTATAGCATATGTGTAATAAAACCTATATATGGAGTGGTGTCGCGAAAGGCATGGCATATGAAATATTCTATATAAGGCATATGACTGTAGGGCATAAGTCAATTATGTATAATTGAAAAGAGTAATGAAGTTTATTGAATCTATTAATAAATTAGTACATGAAAACGATAAAGTGGTTGGTAGCATTTGAAAAAAATGTCGGCATTATAGAATATATGTCAAAAAACCTTTAAAAGTAGTGGTGTCGCGCACGGCATGTCATATGAAAAATGTTATGAATGATAATGATAATATGACTGTGGGTATTTTCCTTATCGACATAAGTCTATTATGTTTAACTAAAAAGAATACTGAAGCAATTTGCATGTGTTACTAAATTAAAACATTAAACAAATAAGGTGGTTGGTAGCATTTGGAAAAAATGTCGGCATTAGAGAATATGTGTCAATAAACCTTTATAGGGAGTGGTGTCGCGCAAGGTATGCCATATGCAAAATGGTGTATACGGCAAGTTCATATGAGTGTGAGTTGTTGGCTTGCCGGCATGTGTCAATTATGTTTAATTAAAAAGATTAATGAAGTTATTTGAATGTTTTATTAAATTAGTATATGAAAATGATAAGGTAGTTGGTAGCATTTGGAAAAAAAGTCGGCATTATAGAATATGTGTCAAAAAACCATTATAGGGAGTGGTGTCGCGAAAGGCATGACATATGAAATATTGTATATAAGGCATATGACTGTAGGGCATAAGTCAATTATTATACCCTTGCAGAGGGTATTATAATTTTGTCGTGAAATGTGTAACGCATAGAAGGAGACATCTCCGACCCCATAAAGTATATATTCTTGATCAGCATCAACAGCCGAGTCGATATAGCCATGTCCGTCTGTCCATCTGTCCGTCTGTCTGTTTCTATGCGAACTAGTCCCTCAGTTTTAAAGCTATCTTAATGAAACTTTGCAGAAGTCCCTATATCTGTTGCACGCAGCACATATGTCAAAACCAGCTGGATCGGACCACTATATCATATAGCTGCCATAGGAACGATCGGTCGAAAATTAAGTTTTTGTATGAAAAAACCTTTGTTTGTCAAGATATCTTGACCAAACTCGGCATTTATTAGTTTTACTAAGCTCCTCATATATATGCAAAATCCTATTAAGATCGGACCACTATATCATATAGCCGCCATAGGAACGATCGGTCGAAAATTAAGTTTTTGTATGAAAAACATTTTGTTTGTCAAGATATCTTGACCAAACTCGGCATTTATTAGTTTTACTAAGCTCCTCATATATATGCAAAATCCTATTAAGATCGGACCACTGTATCATATAGCTGCCATAGGAACGATCGGTCGAAAATTAAGTTTTTGTATTAAAAAACCTTTTGTTTATCAAGATATCTTGACCAAACTCGACATTTATTAGTTTTACTATGCTCCTCATATATATGCAAAATTCTATTAAGATCGGACCACTATATCATATAGCCGCCATAGGAACGATCGGTCGAAAATTAAGTTTTTGTATGAAAAAACATTTTGTTTGTCAAGATATCTTGACCAAACTCGGCATTTATTAGTTTTACTAAGCTCCTCATATATGTAAAATCCTATTAAGATCGGACCACTATATCATATAGCTGCCATAGGAACGATCGATCGAAAATTAAGTTTTTGTATGAAAAAACATTTTGTTTTTCAAGATATCTTAACCAAACTCGGCATTTATTAGTTTTATTATGCTCCTCATATATATGCAAAAATCCTATTAAGATCGGACCACTATATCATATTATTAAGTTTTTGTATGGAGAATTTTTTGTTTTTCATGATTTTGCGATTAAACACGGCATTTAAAGATTTCACTATGCTCCCTTCATTTTTGCTAAATCTTATTTACATCGGTTTTGATTAAAAGCCTTTTTTTTTGTTTATCAATATACCTTGACCAAACTCGGCCTTAACCATTTTCTCGGCATTAAAAGGTTGGGTCTGCAAGGGTATTAGATCTTCGGCATGCCGAAGATAGCCCTTCTTTCTCGTTTTTAATTAAAAAGAATAATAAAGTTTATTGAATCTATTAATAAATTAGTACATGAAAACGATAAAGTGGTTGGTAGCATTTGGAAAAAATGTCGGCATTATAGAATATATGTTAAAAAACCTTTATTGGTAGTGGTGTCGCGAAAGGCATGACATATGAAATATTGTATATAAGGCATATGACTGTCTGGTGTTGACTTGGCGGCATAAGTCAATTATTTTTAATTGAAAAGAATAATGAAGTTTATTGAATGTATTAATAAAATAGTACATGAAATCAATAAGGTGGTTGGTAGCATTTGGAAAAAATGTCGGCATTATAGAATATATGTCAAAAAACCTTTAAAAGTAGTGGTGTCGCGCACGGCATGTCATATGAAAAATGTTATGAATGATAATGAGAATATCGACATAAGTCTATTATGTTTAACTAAAAAAGAATACTGAAGCAATTTGAATGTGTTACTAAATTAAAACGTGAAACAAATAAGGTGGTTGGTAGCATTGGGAAAAAATGTCGGCATTAGAGAATATGTGTCAATAAACCTTTATAGGGAGTGGTGTCGCGCAAGGCATGTCATATGAAAAAGTTTAAATACGGCATATGACCATGGGAATTTGCCTTATCGACATAAGTCAATTATGTTTAACTTAAAAGAATACTGATGCTATTTGAATGTATTACTTAAGTAAAACATGAAACAAATAAGGTGGTGGGTAGCATTGGGAAAAAATGTCGGCATTAGAGGATATGTGTCAATAAACCTAAATAAGGAGTGGTGTCGCTCAAGGTATGGCATATGCAAAATGGTGAATACGGCAAGTTCATATGAGTGTGAGTTGTTGGCTTGCCGGCATGTGTCAATTATGTTTAATTAAAAAGATTAATGAAGTTATTTGAATGTTTTATTAAATTAGTATATGAAAACGATAAGTTGGTTGGTAGCATTTGGAAAATGGCTGCATTATAGCATATGTGTAATAAAACCTATATATGGAGTGGTGTCGCGAAAGGCATGGCATATGAAATATTGTATATAAGGCATATGACTGTAGGGCATAAGTCAATTATGTATAATTGAA
Organism: Drosophila littoralis; assembly: GCA_018903485.1. Classification (NCBI taxonomy): domain Eukaryota; kingdom Metazoa; phylum Arthropoda; class Insecta; order Diptera; family Drosophilidae; genus Drosophila; species Drosophila littoralis. The sequence continues at coordinate 292,177 of JAEIGF010000368.1, read as the reverse complement.
AAGAGTAATGAAGTTTATTGAATCTATTAATAAATTAGTACATGAAAACGATAAAGTGGTTGGTAGCATTTGGAAAAAAGTCGGCATTATAGAATATATGTCAAAAAACCTTTAAAAGTAGTGGTGTCGCGCACGGCATGTCATATGAAAAATTTTATGAATGATAATGATAACATGACTGTGGGTATTTTCCTTATCGACATAAGTCTATTATGTTTAACTAAAAAGAATACTGAAGCAATTTGCATGTGTTACTAAATTAAAACATTAAACAAATAAGGTGGTTGGTAGCATTTGGAAAAAATGTCGGCATTAGAGAATATGTGTCATTAAACCTATATATGGAGTGGTGTCGCTCATGGTATAGCATATGCAAAATTGTGTATACGGCAAATTCATATGAGTGTGAGTTGTTGGCTTGCCGGCATGTGTCAATTATGTTTAATTAAAAAGATTAATGAAGTTATTTGAATGTTTTATTAAATTAGTATATGAAAACGATAAGGTGGTTGGTAGCATTTGGAAAATGGCTGCATTATAGCATATGTGTAATAAAACCTATATATGGAGTGGTGTCGCGAAAGGCATGGCATATGAAATATTGTATATAAGGCATATGACTGTAGGGCATAAGTCAATTATGTATAATTGAAAAGAGTAATGAAGTTTATTGAGTCTATTAATAAAGTAGTACATGAAAACGATAAAGTGGTTGGTAGCATTTGGAAAAAATGTCGGCATTATAGAATATATGTCAAAAAACCTTTAAAAGTAGTGGTGTCGCGCACGGCATGTCATATGAAAAATTTTATGAATGATAATGATAATATGACTGTGGGTATTTGCCTTATCGACATAAGTCTATTATGTTTAACTGAAAAGAATACTGAAGCAATTTGAATGTGTTACTAAATTAAAACATTAAACAAATAAGGTGGTTGGTAGCATTTGGAAAAAATGTCGGCGTTAGAGAATATGTGTCAATAAACCTAAATAAGGAGTGGTGTCGCTCAAGGTAAGGCATATGCAAAATGGTGTATACGGCAAGTTCATATGAGTGTGAGTTGTTGGCTTGCCGGCATGTGTCAATTATGTTTAATTAAAAAGATTAATGAAGTTATTTGAATGTTTTATTAAATTAGTATATGAAAATGAAAAGGTAGTTGGTAGCATTTGGAAAAAATGTCGGCATTATAGAATATGTGTCAAAAAACCTTTACAGGGAGTGGTGTCGCGAAAGGCATGACATATGAAATATTGTATATAAGGCATATGACTGTCTTGTGTTGACTTGGCGGCATAAGTCAATTATTTTTAATTAAAAAGAATAATGAAGTTTATTGAATCTATTAATAATTTAGTACATGAAAACGATAAAGTGATTGGTAGCATTTGGAAAAAATGTCGGCATTATAGAATATATGTCAATAAACCTAAATAAGGAGTGGTGTCGCTCAAGGTATGGCATATGCAAAATGGTGTATACGGCAAGTTCATATGAGTGTGAGTTGTTGGCTTGCCGGCATGTGTCAATTATGTTTAATTAAAAAGATTAATGAAGTTATTTGAATGTTTTATTAAATTAGTATATGAAAATGAAAAGGTAGTTGGTAGCATTTGGAAAAAATGTCGGCATTATAGAACATATGTCAAAAAACCTTTATTGGTAGTGGTGTCGCGCAAGGCATGTCATACGTAAAATGATAATATGACTGTGGGTATTTGCCTTATCGACATAAGTCTATTATGTTTAACTAAAAAGAATACTGAAGCAATTTGAATGTGTTACTAAATTAAAACATTAAACAAATAAGGTGGTTGGTAGCATTTGGAAAAAATGTCGGCATTAGAGAATATGTGTCAATAAACCTAAATAAGGAGTGGTGTCGCTCAAGGTATGGCATATGCAAAAATGGTGTATACGGCAAGTTCATATGAGTGTAAGTTGTTGGCTTGCCGGCATGTGTCAATTATGTTTAATTAAAAGATTAATGAAGTTATTTGAATGTTTTATTAAATTAGTATATGAAAATGATAAGGTAGTTGGTAGCATTTGGAAAAAAAAGTCGGCATTATAGAATATGTGTCAAAAAACCTTTATAGGGAGTGGTGTCGCGAAAGGCATGACATGAAATATTGTATATAAGGCATATGACTGTGGGGTGTTGACTTGGCGGCATAAGTCAATTATTTTTAATTGAAAAGAATAATGAAGTTTATTGAATGTATTAATAAAATAGTACATGAAATCAATAAGGTGATTGGTAGCATTTGGAAAAAATGTCGGCATTATAGAATATATGTCAAAAAACCTTTATTGGTAGTGGTGTCGCGCAAGGCATGTCATACGTAAAATGTTATGAATGATAATGATAATATGACTGTGGGTATTTGCCTTATCGACATAAGTCTATTATGTTTAACTAAAAAGAATACTGAAGCAATTTGAATGTGTTACTAAATTAAAACATTAAACAAATAAGGTGGTTGGTAGCATTTGGAAAAAATGTCGGCATTAGAGAATATGTGTCAATAAACCTAAATAAGGAGTGGTGTCGCTCAAGGTATGGCATATGCAAAATGGTGTATACGGCAAGTTCATATGAGTGTAAGTTGTTGGCTTGCCGGCATGTGTCAATTATGTTTAATTAAAAAGATTAATGAAGTTATTTGAATGTTTTATTAAATTAGTATATGAAAATGATAAGGTAGTTGGTAGCATTTGGAAAAAAAGTCGGCATTATAGAATATGTGTCAAAAAACCTTTATAGGGAGTGGTGTCGCGAAAGGCATGACATATGAAATATTGTATATAAGGCATATGACTGTGGGGTGTTGACTTGGCGGCATAAGTCAATTATTTTTAATTGAAAAAGAATAATGAAGTTTATTGAATGTATTAATAAAATAGTACATGAAATCAATAAGGTGATTGGTAGCATTTGGAAAAAATGTCGGCATTATAGAATATATGTCAAAAAACCTTTAAAAGTAGTGGTGTCGCGCACGGCATGTCATATGAAAAATGTTATGAATGATAATGATAATATGACTGTGGGTATTTGCCTTATCGACATAAGTCTATTATGTTTAACTAAAAAGAATACTGAAGCAATTTGAATGTGTTACTAAATTAAAACATGAAACAAATAAGGTGGTTGGTATCATTGGGAAAAATGTCGGCATTAGAGAATATGTGTCAATAAACTTTTACAGGGAGTGGTGTCGCGCACGGCATGTCATATGAAAAATGTTATGAATGATAATGATAATATGACTGTGGGTATTTGCCTTATCGACATAAGTCAAATCTGTTTAACTTAAAGAATACTGATGCTATTTGAATGTATTACTTAATTAAAACATGAAACAAATAAGGTGGTTAGTAGCGTTGGGAAAAAATGTCGGCATTAGAGAATATGTGTCAATAAATCTAAATAAGGAGTGGTGTCGCTCAAGGTATGGCATATGCAAAATAGTGTATACGGCAAGTTCATATGAGTGTGAGTTGTTGGCTTGCCGGCATGTGTCAATTATGTTTAATTAAAAAGATTAATGAAGTTATTTGAATGTTTTATTAATTTAATATATGAAAACGATAAGGTGGTTGGTAGCATTTGGAAAATGGCTGCATTATAGCATATGTGTAATAAAACCTATATATGGAGTGGTGTCGCGAAAGGCATGGCATATGAAATATTGTATATAAGGCATATGACTGTAGGGCATAAGTCAATTATGTATAATTGAAAAGAGTAATGAAGTTTATTGAATCTATTAATAAATTAGTACATGAAAACGATAAAGTGGTTGGTAGCATTTGGAAAAAATGTCGGCATTATAGAATATATGTCAAAAAACCTTTAAAAGTAGTGGTGTCGCGCACGGCATGTCATATGAAAAATGTTATGAATGATAATGATAATATGACTGTGGGTATTTTCCTTATCGACATAAGTCTATTATGTTTAACTAAAAAGAATACTGAAGCAATTTGAATGTGTTACTAAATTAAAACATTAAACAAATAAGGTGGTTGGTAGCATTTGGAAAAAATGTCGGCATTAGAGAATATGTGTCAATAAACCTAAATAAGGAGTGGTGTCGCTCAAGGTATGGCATATGCAAAATGGTGTATACGGCAAGTTCATATGAGTGTGACTTGTTGGCTTGCCGGCATGTGTCAATTATGTTTAATTAAAAGATTAATGAAGTTATTTGAATGTTTTATTAAATTAGTATATGAAAACGATAAGGTGGTTGGTAGCATTTGGAAAATGGCTGCATTATAGCATATGTGTAATAAAACCTATATATGGAGTGGTGTCGCGAAAGGCATGGCATATGAAATATTGTATATAAGGCATATGACTGTAGGGCATAAGTCAATTATGTATAATTGAAAAGAGTAATGAAGTTTATTGAATCTATTAATAAATTAGTACATGAAAACAATAAAGTGGTTGGTAGCATTTGGAAAAAATGTCGGCATTATAGAATATATGTCAAAAAACCTTTAAAAGTAGTGGTGTCGCGCACGGCATGTCATATGAAAAATGTTATGAATGATAATGATAATATGACTGTGGGTATTTGCCTTATCGACATAAGTCTATTATGTTTAACTAAAAAGAATACTGAAGCAATTTGAATGTGTTACTAAATTAAAACATTGAACAAATCAGGTGGTTGGGAGCATTTGGAAAAAATGTCGGCATTAGAGAATATGTGTTAATAAACCTTAATAAGGAGTGGTGTCGCTCAAGGTACGGCATATACAAAATGGTGTATACGGCAAGTTCATATGAGTGTGAGTTGTTGGCTTGCCGGCATGTGTCAATTATGTTTAATTAAAAAGATTAATGAAGTTATTTGAATGTATTATTTAATTAGTATGTGAATATGATAAGGTAGTGGTAGCATTTGGAAAATGGCTGCATTATAGAATATGTGTCAAAAAACCTTTACAGGGAGTGGTGTCGCGAAAGGCATGACATATGAAATATTGTATATAAGGCATATGACTGTCTTGTGTTGACTTGGCGGCATAAGTCAATTATTTTTAATTAAAAAGAATAATGAAGTTTATTGAATCTATTAATAAATTAGTACATGAAATCAATAAGGTGGTTGGTAGCATTTGGAAAAAATGTCGGCATTATAGAATATATGTCAAAAAACCTTTAAAAGTAGTGGTGTCGCGCACGGCATGTCATATGAAAAATGTTATGAATGATAATGAGAATATCGACATAAGTCTATTATGTTTAACTAAAAAGAATACTGAAGCAATTTGAATGTGTTACTAAATTAAAACGTGAAACAAATAAGGTGGTTGGTAGCATTGGGAAAAAATGTCGGCATTAGAGAATATGTGTCAATAAACCTTTATAGGGAGTGGTGTCGCGCAAGGCATGTCATATGAAAAAGTTTATATACGGCATATGACCATGGGAATTTGCCTTATCGACATAAGTCAATTATGTTTAACTTAAAAGAATACTGATGCTATTTGAATGTATTACTTAATTAAAACATGAAACAAATAAGGTGGTTGGTAGCATTGGGAAAAAATGTAAGCATTAGAGAATATGTGTCAATAAACCTAAATAAGGAGTGGTGTCGCTCAAGGTATGGCACATGCAAAATGGTGTGTACGGCAAGTTCATATGAGTGTGAGTTGTTGGCTTGCCGGCATGTGTCAATTATGTTTAATTAAAAAGATTAATGAAGTTATTTGAATGTTTTATTAAATTAGTATATGAAAACGATAAGGTGGTTGGTAGCATTTGGAAAATGGCTGCATTATAGCATATGTGTCAAAAAACCTTTATAGGGCATATGACTGTGGGGTGTTGACTTGGCGGCATAAGTCAATTATTTTTAATTGAAAAGAATAATGAAGTTTATTGAATCTATTAATAAATTAGCACATGAAAACGATAAAGTGGTTGGTAGCATTTGGAAAAAATGTCGGCATTATTGAATATATGTCAAAAAACCTTTATTGGTAGTGGTGTCGCGCACGGCATGTCATATGAAAAATGTTATGTATGATAATGATAATATGACTGTGGGTATTTGCCTTATCGACATAAGTCTATTATGCTTAACTAAAAAGAATACTGAAGCAATTTGAATGTGTTACTAAATTAAAACATTAAACAAATAAGGTGGTTGGTAGCATTTGGAAAAAATGTCGGCATTAGAGAATATGTGTCAAAAAACCTTTATTGGTAGTGGTGTCGCGAAAGGCATGACATATGAAATATTGTATATAAGGCATATGACTGTAGGGCATAAGTCAATTATTTTTAATTAAAAGAATAATGAAGTTTATTGAATCTATTAATAAATTAGTACATGAAAACGATAAAGTGGTTGGTAGCATTTGGAAAAAATGTCGGCATTATAGAATATATGTCAAAAAACATTTATTGGTAGTGGTGTCGCGAAAGGCATGACATATGAAATATTGTATATAAGGCATATGACTGTGGGGTGTTGACTTGGCGGCATAAGTCAATTATTTTTTAATTGAAAAGAATAATGAAGTTTATTGAATGTATTAATAAAATAGTACATGAAATCAATAAGATGGTTGGTAGCATTTGGAAAATATGTCAAAAAACCTTTAAAAGTAGTGGTGTCGCGCACGGCATGTCATATGGAAAATGTTATGAATGATAATGAGAATATCGACATAAGTCTATTATGTTTAACTAAAAAGAATACTGAAGCAATTGGAATGTGTTACTAATTTAAAACCTGAAACAAATAAGGTGGTTGGTAGCATTGGGAAAAATGTCGGCATTAGAGAATATGTGTCAATAAACCTTTATAGGGAGTGGTGTCGCGCAAGGCATGTCATATGAAAAAGTTTATATACGGCATATGACTATGGGAATTTGCCTTATCGACATAAGTCAATTATGTTTAACTTAAAAGAATACTGATGCTATTTGAATGTATTACTTAATTAAAACATGAAACAAAGAAGGTGGTTGGTAGCATTGGGAAAAAATGTCGGCATTAGAGAATATGTGTCAATAAACCTAAATAAGGAGTGGTGTCGCTCAAGGTATGGATAATGAAGTTTATTGAATCTATTAATAAATTAGTACATGAAAACGATAAAGTGGTTGGTAGCATTTGGAAAAAATGTCGGCATTATAGAATATATGTCAAAAAACATTTATTGGTAGTGGTGTCGCGAAAGGCATGACATATGAAATATTGTATATAAGGCATATGACTGTGGGGTGTTGACTTGGCGGCATAAGTCAATTATTTTTAATTAAAAAGAATAATGAAGTTTATTGAATCTATTAATAAATTAGTACATGAAAACGATAAAGTGGTTGGTAGCATTTGGAAAAAATGTCGGCATTATAGAATATATGTCAAAAAACCTTTAAAAGTAGTGGTGTCGCGCACGGCATGTCAAATGAAAAATGTTATGAATGATAATGATAATATGACTGTGGGTATTTTCCTTATCGACATAAGTCTATTATGTTTAACTAAAAAGAATACTGAAGCAATTTGAATGTGTTACTAAATTAAAACATGAAACAAATAAGGTGGTTGGTAGCATTGGGAAAAAATGTCGGCATTAGAGAATATGTGTCAATAAACCTTTATAGGGAGTGGTGTCGCTCAAGGTATGGCCTATGCAAAATGGTGTATACGGCAAGTTCATATGAGTGTGAGTTGTTGGCTTGCCGGCATGTGTCAATTATGTTTAATTAAAAAAGATTAATGAAGTTATTTGAATGTATTATTAAATTAGTATATGAAAATGATAAGGTAGTTGGTAGCATTTGGAAAAAAAGTCGGCATTATAGAATATGTGTCAAAAAACCTTTATAGGGAGTGGTGTCGCGAAAGGCATGACATATGAAATATTGTATATAAGGCATATGACTGTAGGGCATAAGTCAATTATTATACCCTTGCAGAGGGTATTATAATTTTGTCGTGAAATGTGTAACGCATAGAAGGAGACATCTCCGACCCCATAAAGTATATATATTCTTGATCAGCATCAACAGCCGAGTCGATATAGCCATGTCCGTCTGTCCATCTGTCCGTCTGTCTGTTTCTATGCGAACTAGTCCCTCAGTTTTAAAGCTATCTTAATGAAACTTTGCAGAAGTCCCTATATCTGTTGCACGCAGCACATATGTCAAAACCAGTTGGATCGGACCACTATATCATATAGCTGCCATAGGAACGATCGGTCGAAAATTAAGTTTTTGTATGAAAAAACCTTTTGTTTATCAAGATATCTTGACCAAACTCGACATTTATTAGTTTTACTATGCTCCTCATATATATGCAAAATTCTATTAAGATCGGACCACTATATCATATAGCCGCCATAGGAACGATCGGTCGAAAATTAAGTTTTTGGATGAAAAAACATTTTGTTTGTCAAGATATCTTGACCAAACTCGGCATTTATTAGTTTTACTAAGCTCCTCATATATATGTAAAATCCTATTAAGATCGGACCACTATATCATATAGCTGCCATAGGAACGATCGATCGAAAATTAAGTTTTTGTATGAAAAAACATATTGTTTTTCAAGATATCTTAACCAAACTCGGCATTTATTAGTTTTATTATGCTCCTCATATATAGCAAAATCCTATTAAGATCGGACCACTATATCATATTATTAAGTTTTTGTATGGAGAATTTTTTGTTTTTCATGATTTTGCGATTAAACACGGCATTTAAAGATTTCACTATGCTCCCTTCATTTTTGCTAAATCTTATTTACATCGGTTTTTGATTAAAAGCCTTTTTTTGTTTATCAATATACCTTGACCAAACTCGGCCTTAACCATTTTCTCGGCATTAAAAGGTTGGGTCTGCAAGGGTATTAGATCTTCGGCATGCCGAAGATAGCCCTTCTTTCTCGTTTTTAATTAAAAAGAATAATAAAGTTTATTGAATCTATTAATAAATTAGTACATGAAAACGATAAAGTGGTTGGTAGCATTTGGAAAAAATGTCGGCATTATAGAATATATGTCAAAAAACCTTTAAAAGTAGTGGTGTCGCGCACGGCATGTCATATGAAAAATGTTATGAATGATAATGAGAATATCGACATAAGTCTATTATGTTTAACTAAAAAGAATACTGAAGCAATTTGAATGTGTTACTAAATTAAAACGTGAAACAAATAAGGTGGTTGGTAGCATTGGGAAAAATGTCGGCATTAGAGAATATGTGTCAATAAACCTTTATAGGGAGTGGTGTCGCGCAAGGCATGTCATATGAAAAAGTTTATATACGGCATATGACCATGGGAATTTGCCTTATCGACATAAGTCAATTATGTTTAACTTAAAAGAATACTGATGCTATTTGAATGTATTACTTAATTAAAACATGAAACAAATAAGGTGGTTGGTAGCATTGGGAAAAAATGTCGGCATTAGAGAATATGTGTCAATAAACCTAAATAAGGAGTGGTGTCGCTCAAGGTATGGCATATGCAAAATGGTGAATACGGCAAGTTCATATGAGTGTGAGTTGTTGGCTTGCCGGCATTTGTCAATTATGTTTACTTAAAAAGATTTATGAAGTTATTTGAATGTTTTATTAAATTAGTATATGAAAACGATAAGTTGGTTGGTAGCATTTGGAAAATGGCTGCATTATAGCATATGTGTAATAAAACCTATATATGGAGTGGTGTCGCGAAAGGCATGGCATATGAAATATTGTATATAAGGCATATGACTGTAGGGCATAAGTCAATTATGTATAATTGAAAAGAGTAATGAAGTTTATTGAATCTATTAATAAATTAGTACATGAAAACGATAAAGTGGTTGGTAGCATTTGGAAAAAATGTCGGCATTATAGAATATATGTAAAAAACCTTTAAAAGTAGTGGTGTCGCGCACGGCATGTCATATGAAAAATGTTATGAATGATAATGATAATATGACTGTGGGTATTTTCCTTATCGACATAAGTCTATTATGTTTAACTAAAAAGAATACTGAAGCAATTTGAATGTGTTACTAAATTAAAACATTAAACAAATAAGGTGGTTGGTAGCATTGGAAAAAATGTCGGCATTAGAGAATATGTGTCAATAAACCTAAATAAGGAGTGGTGTCGCTCAAGGTATGGCATATGCAAAATGGTGTATACGGCAAGTTCATATGAGTGTAAGTTGTTGGCTTGCCGGCATGTGTCAATTATGCTTAATTAAAAAGATTAATGAAGTTATTTGAATGTTTTTATAAATTAGTATATGAAAATGATAAGGTAGTTGGTAGCATTTGAAAAAAAAAGTCGGTATTATAGAATATGTGTCAAAAAACCTTTATAGGGAGTGGTGTCGCGAAAGGCATGACATATGAAATATTGTATATAAGGCATATGACTGTGGGGTGTTGACTTGGCGGCATAAGTCAATTATTTTTAATAATAAGGAGTGGTGTCGCTCAAGGTATGGCATATGCAAAATGGTGTATACGGCAAGTTCATATGAGTGTGAGTTGTTGGCTTGCCGGCATGTGTCAATTATGTTTAATTAAAAAGATTAATGAAGTTATTTGAAAGTTTTATTAAATTAGTATATGAAAATGATAAGGTAGTTGGTAGCATTTGAGAAAAAAAAAGTTGGCATTATAGAATATGTGTCAAAAAGGAGTGGTGTCGCTCAAGGTATGGCATATGCAAAATGGTGTATACGGCAAGTTCATATGAGTATGAGTTGTTGGCTTGCCGGCATGTGTCAATTATGTTTAATTAAAAAGATTATTGAAGTTATTTGAATGTTTTATTAAATTAGTATATGAAAACGATAAGGTGGTTGGTAGCATTTGGAAAATGGCTGCATTATAGCACATGTGTAATAAAACCTATATATGGAGTGGTGTCGCGAAAGGCATGGCATATGAAATATTGTATATAAGGCATATGACTGTAGGGCATAAGTCAATTATGTATAATTAAAAAGAGTAATGAAGTTTATTGAATCTATTAATAAATTAGTACATGAAAACAATAAAGTGGTTGGTAGCATTTGGAAAAAATGTCGGCATTATAGAATATATGTCAAAAAACTTTTAAAAGTAGTGGTGTCGCGCACGGCATGTCATATGAAAAATGTTATGAATGATAATGATAATATGACTGTGGGTATTTTCCTTATCGACATAAGTCTATTATGTTTAACTAAAAAGAATACTGAAGCAATTTGAATGTGTTACTAAATTAAAACATTAAACAAATAAGGTGGTTGGTAGCATTTGGAAAAAATGTAAGCATTAGAGAATATGTGTCAATAAACCTAAATAAGGAGTGGTGTCGCTCAAGGTATGGCATATGCAAAATGGTGTATACGGCAAGTTCATATGAGTATGAGTTGTTGGCTTGCCGGCATGTGTCAATTATGTTTAATTAAAAAGATTATTGAAGTTATTTGAATGTTTTATTAAATTAGTATATGAAAACGATAAGGTGGTTGGTAGCATTTGGAAAATGGCTGCATTATAGCACATGTGTAATAAAACCTATATATGGAGTGGTGTCGCGAAAGGCATGGCATATGAAATATTGTATATAAGGCATATGACTGTAGGGCATAAGTCAATTATGTATAATTAAAAAGAGTAATGAAGTTTATTGAATCTATTAATAAATTAGTACATGAAAACAATAAAGTGGTTGGTAGCATTTGGAAAAAATGTCGGCATTATAGAATATATGTCAAAAAACTTTTAAAAGTAGTGGTGTCGCGCACGGCATGTCATATGAAAAATGTTATGAATGATAATGATAATATGACTGTGGGTATTTTCCTTATCGACATAAGTCTATTATGTTTAACTAAAAGAATACTGAAGCAATTTGAATGTGTTACTAAATTAAAACATTAAACAAATAAGGTGGTTGGTAGCATTTGGAAAAAATGTAAGCATTAGAGAATATGTGTCAATAAACCTAAATAAGGAGTGGTGTCGCTCAAGGTATGGCATATGCAAAATGGTGTATACGGCAAGTTCATATGAGTGTGAGTTGTTGGCTTGGCGGCATGTGTCAATTATGTTTAATTAAAAAGATTAATGAAGTTATTTGAATGTTTTATTAAATTAGTATATGAAATTGATAAGGTGGTTGGTAGCATTTGGAAAATGGCTGCATTATAGCATATGTGTAATAAAACCTATATATGGAGTGGTGTCGCGAAAGGCATGGCATATGAAATATTGTATATAAGGCATATGACTGTAGGGCATAAGTCAATTATGTATAATTGAAAAGAGTAATGAAGTTTATTGAATCTATTAATAAATTAGTACATGAAAACGATAAAGTGGTTGGTAGCATTTGGAAAAATGTCAGCATTATAGAATATATGTCAAAAACCTTTAAAAGTAGTGGTGTCGCGCACGGCATGTCATATGAAAAATGTTATGAATGATAATGATAATATGACTGTGGGTATTTTCCTTATCGACATAAGTCTATTATGTTTAACTAAAAAGAATACTGAAGCAATTTGAATGTGTTACTAAATTAAAACATTAAACAAATAAGGTGGTTGGTAGCATTTGGAAAAAATGTCGGCATTAGAGAATATGTGTCAATAAACCTAAATAAGGAGTGGTGTCGCTCAAACTAGTATATGAACATGATAAGGTAGTTGGTAGCATTTGGAAAAAAAAGTCGGCATTATAGAATATGTGTCAAAAAAACTTTATAGGGAGTGGTGTCGCGAAAGGCATGACATATGAAATATTTTATATAAGGCATATGACTGTGGGGTGTTGACTTGGCGGCATAAGTCAATTATTTTTAATTAAAAAGAATAATGAAGTTTATTGAATCTATTAATAAATTAGTACATGAAAACGATAAAGTGGTTGGTAGCATTTGGAAAAAATGTCGGCATTATAGAATATATGTCAAAAAACCTTTAAAAGTAGTGGTGTCGCGCACGGCATGTCATATGAAAAATGTTATGAATGATAATGAGAATATCGACATAAGTCTATTATGTTTAACTAAAAAGAATACTGAAGCAATTTGAATGTGTTACTAAATTAAAACGTGAAACAAATAAGGTGGTTGGTAGCATTGGGAAAAATGTCGGCATTAGAGAATATGTGTCAATAAACCTTTATAGGGAGTGGTGTCGCGCAAGGCATGTCATATGAAAAAGTTTATATACGGCATATGACCATGGGAATTTGCCTTATCGACATAAGTCAATTATGTTTAACTTAAAAGAATACTGATGCTATTTGAATGTATTACTTAATTAAAACATGAAACAAATAAGGTGGTTGGTAGCATTGGGAAAAAATGTCGGCATTAGAGAATATGTGTCAATAAACCTAAATAAGGAGTGGTGTCGCTCAAGGTATGGCATATGCAAAATGGTGAATACGGCAAGTTCATATGAGTGTGAGTTGTTGGCTTGCCGGCATTTGTCAATTATGTTTAATTAAAAAGATTAATGAAGTTATTTTAATGTTTTATTAAATTAGTATATGAAAACGATAAGTTGGTTGGTAGCATTTGGAAAATGGCTGCATTATAGCATATGTGTAATAAAACCTATATATGGAGTGGTGTCGCGAAAGGCATGGCATATGAAATATTGTATATAAGGCATATGACTGTAGGGCATAAGTCAATTATGTATAATTAAAAAGAGTAATGAAGTTTATTGAATCTATTAATAAATTAGTACATGAAAACAATAAAGTGGTTGGTAGCATTTGGAAAAAATGTCGGCATTATAGAATATATGTCAAAAAACTTTTAAAAGTAGTGGTGTCGCGCACGGCATGTCATATGAAAAATGTTATGAATGATAATGATAATATGACTGTGGGTATTTTCCTTATCGACATAAGTCTATTATGTTTAACTAAAAAGAATACTGAAGCAATTTGAATGTGTTACTAAATTAAAACATTAAACAAATAAGGTGGTTGGTAGCATTTGGAAAAAATGTAAGCATTAGAGAATATGTGTCAATAAACCTAAATAAGGAGTGGTGTCGCTCAAGGTATGGCATATGCAAAATGGTGTATACGGCAAGTTCATATGAGTATGAGTTGTTGGCTTGCCGGCATGTGTCAATTATGTTTAATTAAAAAGATTATTGAAGTTATTTGAATGTTTTATTAAATTAGTATATGAAAACGATAAGGTGGTTGGTAGCATTTGGAAAATGGCTGCATTATAGCACATGTGTAATAAAACCTATATATGGAGTGGTGTCGCGAAAGGCATGGCATATGAAATATTGTATATAAGGCATATGACTGTAGGGCATAAGTCAATTATGTATAATTGAAAAGAGTAATGAAGTTTATTGAATCTATTAATAAATTAGTACATGAAAACGATAAAGTGGTTGGTAGCATTTGGAAAAAATGTCAGCATTATAGAATATATGTCAAAAAACCTTTAAAAGTAGTGGTGTCGCGCACGGCATGTCATATGAAAAATGTTATGAATGATAATGATAATATGACTGTGGGTATTTTCCTTATCGACATAAGTCTATTATGTTTAACTAAAAAGAATACTGAAGCAATTTGAATGTGTTACTAAATTAAAACATTAAACAAATAAGGTGGTTGGTAGCATTTGGAAAAAATGTAAGCATTAGAGAATATGTGTCAATAAACCTAAATAAGGAGTGGTGTCGCTCAAGGTATGGCATATGCAAAATGGTGTATACGGCAAGTTCATATGAGTGTGAGTTGTTGGCTTGGCGGCATGTGTCAATTATGTTTAATTAAAAGATTAATGAAGTTATTTGAATGTTTTATTAAATTAGTATATGAAATTGATAAGGTGGTTGGTAGCATTTGGAAAATGGCTGCATTATAGCATATGTGTAATAAAACCTATATATGGAGTGGTGTCGCGAAAGGCATGGCATATGAAATATTGTATATAAGGCATATGACTGTAGGGCATAAGTCAATTATGTATAATTGAAAAGAGTAATGAAGTTTATTGAATCTATTAATAAATTAGTACATGAAAACGATAAAGTGGTTGGTAGCATTTGGAAAAAATGTCGGCATTATAGAATATATGTCAAAAAACCTTTAAAAGTAGTGGTGTCGCGCACGGCATGTCATATGAAAAATGTTATGAATGATAATGAGAATATCGACATAAGTCTATTATGTTTAACTAAAAAGAATACTGAAGCAATTTGAATGTGTTACTAAATTAAAACGTGAAACAAATAAGGTGGTTGGTAGCATTGGGAAAAATGTCGGCATTAGACAATATGTGTCAATAAACCTTTATAGGGAGTGGTGTCGCGCAAGGCATGTCATATGAAAAAGTTTATATACGGCATATGACCATGGGAATTTGCCTTATCGACATAAGTCAATTATGTTTAACTTAAAAGAATACTGATGCTATTTGAATGTATTACTTAATTAAAACATGAAACAAATAAGGTGGTTGGTAGCATTGGGAAAAAATGTCGGCATTAGAGAATATGTGTCAATAAACCTAAATAAGGAGTGGTGTCGCTCAAGGTATGGCATATGCAAAATGGTGAATACGGCAAGTTCATATGAGTGTGAGTTGTTGGCTTGCCGGCATTTGTCAATTATGTTTAATTAAAAAGATTAATGAAGTTATTTTAATGTTTTATTAAATTAGTATATGAAAACGATAAGTTGGTTGGTAGCATTTGGAAAATGGCTGCATTATAGCATATGTGTAATAAAACCTATATATGGAGTGGTGTCGCGAAAGGCATGGCATATGAAATATTGTATATAAGGCATATGACTGTAGGGCATAAGTCAATTATGTATAATTGAAAAGAGTAATGAAGTTTATTGAATCTATTAATAAATTAGTACATGAAAACAATAAAGTGGTTGGTAGCATTTGGAAAAAATGTCGGCATTATAGAATATATGTAAAAAACCTTTAAAAGTAGTGGTGTCGCGCACGGCATGTCATATGAAAAATGTTATGAATGATAATGATAATATGACTGTGGGTATTTTCCTTATCGACATAAGTCTATTATGTGTAACTAAAAAGAATACTGAAGCAATTTGAATGTGTTACTAAATTAAAACATTAAACAAATAAGGTGGTTGGTAGCATTGGAAAAAATGTCGGCATTAGAGAATATGTGTCAATAAACCTAAATAAGGAGTGGTGTCGCTCAAGGTATGGCATATGCAAAATGGTGTATACGGCAAGTTCATATGAGTGTAAGTTGTTGGCTTGCCGGCATGTGTCAATTATGTTTAATTAAAAAGATTAATGAAGTTATTTGAATGTTTTTATAAATAAGTATATGAAAATGATAAGGTAGTTGGTAGCATTTGAAAAAAAAAGTCGGTATTATAGAATATGTGTCAAAAAACCTTTATAGGGAGTGGTGTCGCGAAAGGCATGACATATGAAATATTGTATATAAGGCATATGACTGTGGGGTGTTGACTTGGCGGCATAAGTCAATTATTTTTAATAATAAGGAGTGGTGTCGCTCAAGGTATGGCATATGCAAAATGGTGTATACGGCAAGTTCATATGAGTGTGAGTTGTTGGCTTGCCGGCATGTGTCAATTATGTTTAATTAAAAAGATTAATGAAGTTATTTGAATGTTTTATTAAATTAGTATATGAAAATGATAAGGTAGTTGGTAGCATTTGAGAAAAAAAAGTTGGCATTATAGAATATGTGTCAAAAAAACCTTTATAGGGAGTGGTGTCGCGAAAGGCATGACATATGAAATATTGTATATAAGGCATATGACTGTAGGGCATAAGTCAATTATTTTTAATAAAAAAGAATAATGAAGTTTAATGAATCTATTAATAAATTAGTACATGAAAACGATAAAGTGGTTGGTAGCATTTGGAAAAAATGTCGGCATTATAGAATATATGTAAAAAACCTTTAAAAGTAGTGGTGTCGCGCACGGCATGTCATATGAAAAAATGTTATGAATGATAATGATAATATGACTGTGGGTATTTGCCTTATCGACATAAGTCTATTATGTTTAACTAAAAAGAATACTGAAGCAATTTGAATGTGTTACTAAATTAAAACATGAAACAAATAAGGTGGTTGGTAGCATTTGGAAAAAATGTCGGCATTAGAGAATATGTGTCAATAAACCTAAATAAGGAGTGGTGTCGATCAAGGTATGGCATATGCAAAATGGTGTATACGGCAAGTTCATATGAGTGTGAGTTGTTGGCTTGCCGGCATGTGTCAATTATGTTTAATTAAAAAGATTAATGAAGTTATTTGAATGTTTTATTAAATTAGTATATGAAAATGATAAGGTAGTTGGTAGCATTTGAGAAAAAAAAAGTCGGCATTATAGAATATGTGTCAAAAAACCTTTATAGGGAGTGGTGTCGCGAAAGGCATGACATATGAAATATTGTATATAAGGCATATGACTGTGGGGTGTTGACTTGGCGGCATAAGTCAATTATTTTTAATTAAAAAGAATAGTGAAGTTTATTGAATCTATTAATAAATTAGTACATGAAAACGATAAAGTGGTTGGTAGCATTTGGAAAAAATGTCGGCAATTTAGAATATATGTCAAAAAACCTTTATTGGTAGTGGTGTCGCGAAAGGCATGTCATATGAAAAATGTTATGAATGATAATGATAATATGACTGTGGGTATTTGCCTTATCGACATAAGTCTATTATGTTTAACTAAAAAGAATACTGAAGCAATTTGAATGTGTTACTAAATTAAAACATTAAACAAATAAGGTGGTTGGTAGCACTGGGAAAAATGTCGGCATTAGAGAATATGTGTCAATAAATCTTTATAGGGAGTGGTGTCACGCAAGGCATGTCATATGAAAAAGTTTATATACGGCATATGACTATGGGAATTTGCCTTATCGACATAAGTCAATTATGTTTAACTTAAAAAGAATACTGATGCTATTTGAATGTATTACTTAATTAAAACATGAAACAAATAAGGTGGTTGGTAGCATTGGGAAAAAATGTCGGCATTAGAGAATATGTGTCAATAAACCTAAATAAGGAGTGGTGTCGCTCAAGGTATGGCATATGCAAAATGGTGTATACGGCAAGTTCATATGAGTGTGAGTTGTTGGCTTGGCGGCATGTGTCATATGCAAAATGGTGTATACGGCAAGTTCATATGAGTATGAGTTGTTGGCTTGCCGGCATGTGTCAATTATGTTTAATTAAAAAGATTATTGAAGTTATTTGAATGTTTTATTAAATTAGTATATGAAAACGATAAGGTGGTTGGTAGCATTTGGAAAATGGCTGCATTATAGCACATGTGTAATAAAATCTATATATGGAGTGGTGTCGCGAAAGGCATGGCATATGAAATATTGTATATAAGGCATATGACTGTAGGGCATAAGTCAATTATGTATAATTAAAAGAGTAATGAAGTTTATTGAATCTATTAATAAATTAGTACATGAAAACAATAAAGTGGTTGGTAGCATTTGGAAAAAATGTCGGCATTATAGAATATATGTCAAAAAACTTTTAAAAGTAGTGGTGTCGCGCACGGCATGTCATATGAAAAATGTTATGAATGATAATGATAATATGACTGTGGGTATTTTCCTTATCGACATAAGTCTATTATGTTTAACTAAAAAAGAATACTGAAGCAATTTGAATGTGTTACTAAATTAAAACATTAAACAAATAAGGTGGTTGGTAGCATTTGGAAAAAATGTAAGCATTAGAGAATATGTGTCAATAAACCTAAATAAGGAGTGGTGTCGCTCAAGGTATGGCATATGCAAAATGGTGTATACGGCAAGTTCATATGAGTGTGAGTTGTTGGCTTGGCGGCATGTGTCAATTATGTTTAATTAAAAAGATTAATGAAGTTATTTGAATGTTTTATTAAATTAGTATATGAAATTGATAAGGTGGTTGGTAGCATTTGGAAAATGGCTGCATTATAGCATATGTGTAATAAAACCTATATATGGAGTGGTGTCGCGAAAGGCATGGCATTTGAAATATTGTATATAAGGCATATGACTGTAGGGCATAAGTCAATTATGTATAATTGAAAAGAGTAATGAAGTTTATTGAATCTATTAATAAATTAGTACATGAAAACGATAAAGTGGTTGGTAGCATTTGGAAAAAATGTCAGCATTATAGAATATATGTCAAAAAACCTTTAAAAGTAGTGGTGTCGCGCACGGCATGTCATATGAAAAATGTTATGAATGATAATGATAATATGACTGTGGGTATTTTCCTTATCGACATAAGTCTATTATGTTTAACTAAAAAGAATACTGAAGCAATTTGAATGTGTTACTAAATTAAAACATTAAACAAATAAGGTGGTTGGTAGCATTTGGAAAAAATGTCGGCATTAGAGAATATGTGTCAATAAACCTAAATAAGAAGTGGTGTCGCTCAAACTAGTATATGAACATGATAAGGTAGTTGGTAGCATTTGGAAAAAAAAGTCGGCATTATAGAATATGTGTCAAAAAAACTTTATAGGGAGTGGTGTCGCGAAAGGCATGACATATGAAATATTTTATATAAGGCATATGACTGTGGGGTGTTCACTTGGCGGCATAAGTCAATTATTTTTAATAATAAGGAGTGGTGTCGCTCAAGGTATGGCATATGCAAAATGGTGTATACGGCAAGTTCATATGAGTGTGAGTTGTTGGCTTGCCGGCATGTGTCAATTATGTTTAATTAAAAAGATTAATGAAGTTATTTGAATGTTTTATTAAATTAGTATATGAAAATGATAAGGTAGTTGGTAGCATTTGAGAAAAAAAAAGTTGGCATTATAGAATATGTGTCAAAAAAACCTTTATAGGGAGTGGTGTCGCGAAAGGCATGACATATGAAATATTGTATATAAGGCATATGACTGTAGGGCATAAGTCAATTATTTTTAATAAAAAAGAATAATGAAGTTTAATGAATCTATTAATAAATTAGTACATGAAAACGATAAAGTGGTTGGTAGCATTTGGAAAAAATGTCGGCAATTTAGAATATATGTCAAAAAACCTTTATTGGTAGTGGTGTCGCGAAAGGCATGTCATATGAAAAATGTTATGAATGATAATGATAATATGACTGTGGGTATTTGCCTTATCGACATAAGTCTATTATGTTTAACTAAAAAGAATACTGAAGCAATTTGAATGTGTTACTAAATTAAAACATTAAACAAATAAGGTGGTTGGTAGCACTGGGAAAAATGTCGGCATTAGAGAATATGTGTCAATAAATCTTTATAGGGAGTGGTGTCACGCAAGGCATGTCATATGAAAAAGTTTATATACGGCATATGACTATGGGAATTTGCCTTATCGACATAAGTCAATTATGTTTAACTTAAAAGAATACTGATGCTATTTGAATGTATTACTTAATTAAAACATGAAACAAATAAGGTGGTTGGTAGCATTGGGAAAAAATGTCGGCATTAGAGAATATGTGTCAATAAACCTAAATAAGGAGTGGTGTCGCTCAAGGTATGGCATATGCAAAATGGTGTATACGGCAAGTTCATATGAGTGTGAGTTGTTGGCTTGGCGGCATGTGTAATATGCAAAATGGTGTATACGGCAAGTTCATATGAGTATGAGTTGTTGGCTTGCCGGCATGTGTCAATTATGTTTAATTAAAAAGATTATTGAAGTTATTTGAATGTTTTATTAAATTAGTATATGAAAACGATAAGGTGGTTGGTAGCATTTGGAAAATGGCTGCATTATAGCACATGTGTAATAAAACCTATATATGGAGTGGTGTCGCGAAAGGCATGGCATATGAAATATTGTATATAAGGCATATGACTGTAGGGCATAAGTCAATTATGTATAATTAAAAAGAGTAATGAAGTTTATTGAATCTATTAATAAATTAGTACATGAAAACAATAAAGTGGTTGGTAGCATTTGGAAAAAATGTCGGCATTATAGAATATATGTCAAAAAACTTTTAAAAGTAGTGGTGTCGCGCACGGCATGTCATATGAAAAATGTTATGAATGATAATGATAATATGACTGTGGGTATTTTCCTTATCGACATAAGTCTATTATGTTTAACTAAAAGAATACTGAAGCAATTTGAATGTGTTACTAAATTAAAACATTAAACAAATAAGGTGGTTGGTAGCATTTGGAAAAAATGTAAGCATTAGAGAATATGTGTCAATAAACCTAAATAAGGAGTGGTGTCGCTCAAGGTATGGCATATGCAAAATGGTGTATACGGCAAGTTCATATGAGTGTGAGTTGTTGGCTTGGCGGCATGTGTCAATTATGTTTAATTAAAAAGATTAATGAAGTTATTTGAATGTTTTATTAAATTAGTATATGAAATTGATAAGGTGGTTGGTAGCATTTGGAAAATGGCTGCATTATAGCATATGTGTAATAAAACCTATATATGGAGTGGTGTCGCGAAAGGCATGGCATATGAAATATTGTATATAAGGCATATGACTGTAGGGCATAAGTCAATTATTTTTAATTAAAAAGAATAATGAAGTTTATTGAATCTATTAATAAATTAGTACATGAAAACGATAAAGTGGTTGGTAGCATTTGGAAAAAATGTCGGCATTATAGAATATATGTCAAAAAACCTTTAAAAGTAGTGGTGTCGCGCACGGCATGTCATATGAAAAATGTTATGAATGATAATGATAATATGACTGTGGGTATTTTCCTTATCGACATAAGTCTATTATGTTTAACTAAAAAGAATACTGAAGCAATTTGAATGTGTTACTAAATTAAAACATTCAACAAATAAGGTGGTTGGTAGCATTTGGAAAAAATGTCGGCATTAGAGAATATGTGTCAATAAACCTAAATAAGGAGTGGTGTCGCTCAAGGTATGGCATATACAAAATGGTGTATACGGCAAGTTAATATGAGTGTGAGTTGTTGGCTTGCCGGCATGTGTCAATTATGTTTAATTAAAAAGATTAATGAAGTTATTTGAATGTTTTATTAAACTAGTATATGAACATGATAAGGTAGTTGGTAGCATTTGGAAAAAAAGTCGGCATTATAGAATATGTGTCAAAAAAAACTTTATAGGGAGTGGTGTCGCGAAAGGCATGACATATGAAATATTGTATATAAGGCATATGACTGTGGGGTGTTGACTTGGCGGCATAAGTCAATTATTTTTAATTAAAAAGAATAATGAAGTTTATTGAATCTATTAATAAATTAGTACATGAAAACGATAAAGTGGTTGGTAGCATTTGGAAAAAATGTCGGCAATTTAGAATATATGTCAAAAAACCTTTATTGGTAGTGGTGTCGCGCAAGGCATGTCATATGAAAAATGTTATGAATGATAATGATAATATGACTGTGGGTATTTTCCTTATCGACATAAGTCTATTATGTTTAACTAAAAAGAATACTGAAGCAATTTGAATGTGTTACTAAATTAAAACATTAAACAAATAAGGTGGTTGGTAGCATTTGGAAAAAATGTCGGCATTAGAGAATATGTGTCAATAAACCTAAATAAGGCATTAGTGGTGTCGCTCAAGGTATGGTATATGCAAAATGGTGTATACGGCAAGTTCATATGAGTGTGAGTTGTTGGCTTGCCGGCATGTGTCAATTATGTTTAATTAAAAAGGTTAATGAAGTTATTTGAATGTTTTATTATATTAGTATATGAAAATGATAAGGTAGTTGGTAGCATTTGAGAAAAAAAAAGTCGGCATTATAGAATATGTGTCAAAAAACCTTTATAGGGAGTGGTGTCGCGAAAGGCATGACATATGAAATATTGTATATAAGGCATATGACTGTGGGGTGTTGACTTGGCGGCATAAGTCAATTATTTTTAATTGAAAAGAATAATGAAGTTTATTGAATGTATTAATAAAATAGTACATGAAATCAATAAAGTGGTTGGTAGCATTTGGAAAAAATGTCGGCATTATAGAATATATGTCAAAAAACTTTTAAAAGTAGTGGTGTCGCGCACGGCATGTCATATGAAAAATGTTATGAATGATAATGATAATATGACTGTGGGTATTTTCCTTATCGACATGTCTATTATGTTTAACTAAAAAGAATACTGAAGCAATTTGAATGTGTTACTAAATTAAAACATTAAACAAATAAGGTGGTTGGTAGCATTTGGAAAATGGCTGCATTATAGCATATGTGTAATAAAACCTATATATGGAGTGAGTCACGAAAGGCATGGCATATGAAATATTGTATATAAGGCATATGACTGTAGGGCATAAGTCAATTATGTATAATTGAAAAGAGTAATGAAGTTTATTGAATCTATTAATAAATTAGTACATAAAAAAGTCAATTATGTTTAACTAAAAAGAATACTGAAGCAATTTGAATGTTTTACTAAATTTAAACATTAAATAAATAATGGGGTTGGTAGCATTTGGAAAAAATGTCGGCATTATAGAATATATGTCAAAAAACCTTTAAAAGTAGTGGTGTCGCGCACGGCATGTCATATGAAAAATGTTATGAATGATAATGATAATATGACTGTGGGTATTTTCCTTATCGACATGTCTATTATGTTTAACTAAAAAGAATACTGAAGCAATTTGAATGTGTTACTAAATTAAAACATTAAACAAATAAGGTGGTTGGTAGCATTTGGAAAAAATGTCGGCATTAAAGAATATGTGTCAATAATCCTTTATAGGGAGTGGTGTCGCGCAAGGCATGTCATATGAAAAAGTTTATATACGGCATATGACTATGGGAATTTGCCTTATCGACATAAGTCAATTATGTTTAACTAAAAAGAATACTGAAGCAATTTGAATGTTTTACTAAATTTAAACATTAAATAAATAATGTGGTTGGTAGCATTTGGAAAAAATGTCGGCATTAGAGAATATGTGTCAATAAACCTAAATAAGGAGTGGTGTCGCTCAAGGTATGGCATATACAAAATGGTGTATACGGCAAGTTAATATGAGTGTGAGTTGTTGGCTTGCCGGCATGTGTCAATTATGTTTAATTAAAAAGATTAATGAAGTTATTTGAATGTTTTATTAAACTAGTATATGAACATGATAAGGTAGTTGGTAGCATTTGGAAAAAAAGTCGGCATTATAGAATATGTGTCAAAAAAACTTTATAGGGAGTGGTGTCGCGAAAGGCATGACATATGAAATATTGTATATAAGGCATATGACTGTGGGGTGTTGACTTGGCGGCATAAGTCAATTATTTTTAATTGAAAAGAATAATGAAGTTTATTGAATGTATTAATAAAATAGTACATGAAATCAATAAAGTGGTTGGTAGCATTTGGAAAAAATGTCGGCATTATAGAATATATGTCAAAAAACTTTTAAAAGTAGTGGTGTCGCGCACGGCATGTCATATGAAAAATGTTATGAATGATAATGATAATATGACTGTGGGTATTTTCCTTATCGACATAAGTCTATTATGTTTAACTAAAAAGAATACTGAAGCAATTTGAATGTGTTACTAAATTAAAACATTAAACAAATAAGGTGGTTGGTAGCATTTGGAAAATGGCTGCATTATAGCATATGTGTAATAAAACCTATATATGGAGTGAGTCGCGAAAGGCATGGCATATGAAATATTGTATATAAGGCATATGACTGTAGGGCATAAGTCAATTATGTATAATTGAAAAGAGTAATGAAGTTTATTGAATCTATTAATAAATTAGTACATAAAAAAAGTCAATTATGTTTAACTAAAAAGAATACTGAAGCAATTTGAATGTTTTACTAAATTTAAACATTAAATAAATAATGGGGTTGGTAGCATTTGGAAAAATGTCGGCATTATAGAATATATGTCAAAAAACCTTTAAAAGTAGTGGTGTCGCGCACGGCATGTCATATGAAAAATGTTATGAATGATAATGATAATATGACTGTGGGTATTTTCCTTATCGACATGTCTATTATGTTTAACTAAAAAGAATACTGAAGCAATTTGAATGTGTTACTAAATTAAAACATTAAACAAATAAGGTGGTTGGTAGCATTTGGAAAAAATGTCGGTATTAAAGAATATGTGTCAATAATCCTTTATAGGGAGTGGTGTCGCGCAAGGCATGTCATATGAAAAAGTTTATATACGGCATATGACTATGGGAATTTGCCTTATCGACATAAGTCAATTATGTTTAACTAAAAGAATACTGAAGCAATTTGAATGTTTTACTAAATTTAAACATTAAATAAATAATGTGGTTGGTAGCATTTGGAAAAAATGTCGGCATTAGAGAATATGTGTCATTAAACCTATATATGGAGTGGTGTCGCTCATGGTATAGCATATGCAAAATTGTGTATACGGCAAATTCATATGAGTGTGAGTTGTTGGCTTGCCGGCATGTGTCAATTATGTTTAACTAAAAAGATAAATGAAGTTATTTGAATGTTTTATTAAATTAGTATATGAAAATGATAAGGTAGTTGGAAGCATTTGGAAAAAAAGTCGGCATTATAGAATATGTGTCAAAAAACCTTTATAGGGAGTGGTGTCGCGAAAGGCATGGCATATGAAATATTGTATATAAGGGGTGTTGACTTGGCGGCATAAGTCAATTATTTTTAATTGAAAAGAATAATGAAGTTTATTGAATGTATTAATAAAATAGTACATGAAATCAATAAGGTGGTTGGTAGCATTTGGAAAAAATGTCGGCATTATAGAATATATGTCAAAAAACCTTTAAAAGTAGTGGTGTCGCGCACGGCATGTCATATGAAAAATGTTATGAATGATAATGATAATATGACTGTGGGTATTTGCTTATCGACATAAGTCTATTATGTTTAACTAAAAAGAATACTGACGCAATTTGAATGTGTTACTAAATTAAAACATTAAACAAATAAGGTGGTTGGTAGCATTTGGAAAAAATGTCGGCATTAGAGAATATGTGTCAATAAACCTTTATAGGGAGTGGTGCCGCGCAAGGCATGTCATATGAAAAAGTTTATATACGGCATATGACTATGGGAATTTGTCTTATCGACATAAGTCAATTATGTTTAACTAAAAAGAATACTGAAGCAATTTGAATGTTTTACTAAATTTAAACATTAAATAAATAATGTGGTTGGTAGCATTTGGAAAAAATGTCGGCATTATAGAATATATGTCAAAAAACCTTTAAAAGTAGTGGTGTCGCGCACGGCATGTCATATGAAAAATGTTATGACTGATAATGATAATATGACTGTGGGTATTTTCCTTTATCGACATAAGTCTATTATGTTTAACTAAAAGAATACTGAAGCAATTTGAATGTGTTACTAAATTAAAACATTAAACAAATAAGGTGGTTGGTAGCATTTGGAAAAAATGTCGGCATTAGAGAATATGTGTCAATAAACCTAAATAAGGAGTGGTGTCGCTCAAGGTATGGCATATGCAAAATGGTGTATACGGCAAGTTCATATGAGTGTGAGTTGTTGGTTTGCCGGCATGTGTCAATTATGTTTAATTCAAAAGATTAATGAAGTTATTTAAATGTTTTATTAAATTAGTATATGAAAATGACAAGGTAGTTGGTAGCAGTTGGAAAAAAAGTCGGCATTATAGAATATGTGTCAAAAAACCTTTATAGGGAGTGGTGTCGCGAGAGGCATGACATATGAAATATTGTATATAAGGCATATGACTGTCTTGTGTGGACTTGGCGGCATAAGTCAATTATGTATAATTGAAAAGAGTAATGAAGTTTATTGAATCTATTAATAAATTAGTACATGAAAACGATAAAGTGGTTGGTAGCATTTGGAAAAATCGTCGGCATTATAGAATATATGTCAAAAAACCTTTAAAAGTAGTGGTGTCGCGCACGGCATGTCATATGAAAAATGTTATGAATGATAATGATAATATGACTGTGGGTATTTGCCTTATCGACATAAGTCTATTATGTTTAACTAAAAAGAATACTGAAGCAATTTGAATGTGTTACTAAATTAAAACATGAAACAAATAAGGTGGTTGGTAGCATTGGGAAAAATGTCGGCATTAGAGAATATGTGTCAATAAACCTTTATGGGGAGTGGTGTCGCGCAAGGCATGTCATATGAAAAAAGTTTATATACGGCATATGACTATGGGAATTTGCCTTATCGACATAAGTCAATTATGTTTAACTTAAAAGAATACTGGTGCTATTTGAATGTATTACTTAATTAAAACATGAAACAAATAAGGTGGTTGGTAGCATTGGGAAAAAATGTCGGCATTAGAGAATATGTGTCAATAAACCTAAATAAGGAGTGGTGTCGCTCAAGGTATGGGATATGCAAAATGGTGTATACGGCAAGTTCATATGAGTGTGAGTTGTTGGCTTGCCGGCATGTGTCAATTATGTTTAATTAAAAATATTAATGAAGTTATTTGAATGTTTTATTAAATTAGTATATGAAAACGATAAGGTGGTTGGTAGCATTTGGAAAATGGCTGCATTATAGCATATGTGTAATAAAACCTATATATGGAGTGGTGTCGCGAAAGGCATGGCATATGAAATATTGTATATAAGGGGTGTTGACTTGGCGGCATAAGTCAATTATTTTTAATTGAAAAGAATAATGAAGTTTATTGAATGTATTAATAAAATAGTACATGAAATCAATAAGGTGGTTGGTAGCATTTGGAAAAAAATGTCGGCATTATAGAATATATGTCAAAAAACCTTTAAAAGTAGTGGTGTCGCGCACGGCATGTCATATGAAAAATGTTATGAATGATAATGATAATATGACTGTGGGTATTTTCCTTATCGACATAAGTCTATTATGTTTAACTAAAAAGAATACTGAAGCAATTTGAATGTGTTACTAAATTAAAACATTAAACAAATAAGGTGGTTGGTATCATTTGGAAAAAATGTCGGCATTAGAGAATATGTGTCAATAAACCTAAATAAGGAGTGGTGTCGCTCAAGGTATGGCATATGCAAAATGGTGTATACGGCAAGTTCATATGAGTGTGAGTTGTTGGTTTGCCGGCATGTGTCAATTATGTTTAATTCAAAAGATTAATGAAGTTATTTAAATGTTTTATTAAATTAGTATATGAAAATGACAAGGTAGTTGGAAGCAGTTGGAAAAAAAAGTCGGCATTATAGAATATGTGTCAAAAAACCTTTATAGGGAGTGGTGTCGCGAGAGGCATGACATATGAAATATTGTATATAAGGCATATGACTGTCTTGTGTTGACTTGGCGGCATAAGTCAATTATGTGTAATTAAAAGAGTAATGAAGTTTATTGAATCTATTAATAAATTAGTACATGAAAACGATAATGTGGTTGGTAGCATTTGGAAAAAACGTCGGCATTATAGAATATATGTCAAAAAACCTTTAGAAGTAGTGGTGTCGCGCACGGCATGTCATATGAAAAATGTTATGAATGATAATGATAATATGACTGTGGGTATTTGCCTTATCGACATAAGTCTATTATGTTTAACTAAAAAGAATACTGAAGCAATTTGAATGTGTTACTAAATTAAAACATGAAACAAATAAGGTAGTTGGTAGCATTGGGAAAAATGTCGGCATTAGAGAATATGTGTCAATAAACCTTTATAGGGAGTGGTGTCGCGCAAGGCATGTCATATGAAAAAGTTTATATACGGCATATGACTATGGGAATTTGCCTTATCGACATAAGTCAATTATGTTTAACTTAAAAGAATACTGATGCTATTTGAATGTATTACTTAATAAAAACATGAAACAAATAAGGTGGTTGGTAGCATTGGGAAAAAATGTCGGCATTAGAGAATATGTGTCAATAAACCTAAATAAGGAGTGGTGTCGCTCAAGGTATGGCATATGCAAAATGGTGTATACGGCAAGTTCATATGAGTGTGAGTTGTTGGCTTGCCGGCATGTGTCAATTATGTTTAATTAAAAATATTAATGAAGTTATTTGAATGTTTTATTAAATTAGTATATGAAAACGATAAGGTGGTTGGTAGCATTTGGAAAATGGCTGCATTATAGCATATGTGTAATAAAACCTATATATGGAGTGGTGTCGCGAAAGGCATGGCATATGAAATATTGTATATAAGGGGTGTTGACTTGGCGGCATAAGTCAATTATTTTTAATTGAAAAGAATAATGAAGTTTATTGAATGTATTAATAAAATAGTACATGAAATCAATAAGGTGGTTGGTAGCATTTGGAAAAAATGTCGGCATTATAGAATATATGTCAAAAAACCTTTAAAAGTAGTGGTGTCGCGCACGGCATGTCATATGAAAAATGTTATGAATGATAATGATAATATGACTGTGGGTATTTTCCTTATCGACATAAGTCTATTATGTTTAACTAAAAAGAATACTGAAGCAATTTGAATGTGTTACTAAATTAAAACATTAAACAAATAAGGTGGTTGGTATCATTTGGAAAAAATGTCGGCATTAGAGAATATGTGTCAATAAACCTTTATAGGGAGTGGTGTCGCGGAAGGCATGTCATATGAAAAAGTTTATATACGGCATATGACTATGGGAATTTGCCTTATCGACATAAGTCAATTATGTTTAACTAAAAAGAATACTGAAGCAATTTGAATGTTTTACTAAATTTAAACATTAAATAAATAATGTGGTTGGTAGCATTTGGAAAAAATGTCGGCATTAGAGAATATGTGTCATTAAACCTTTATAGGGAGTGGTGTCGCGAAAGGCATGACATATGAAATATTGTATATAAGGCATATGACTGTCTTGTGTTGACTTGGCGGCATAAGTCAATTATTTTTAATTAAAAAGAATAATGAAGTTTATTGAATCTATTAATAAAATAGTACATGAAATCAATAAGGTGGTTGGTAGCATTTGGAAAAAATGTCGGCATTATAGAATATATGTCAAAAAACCTTTAAAAGTAATGGTGTCGCGCACGGCATGTCATATGAAAAATGTTATGAATGATAATGATAATATGACTGTGGGTATTTTCCTTATCGACATAAGTCTATTATGTTTAACTAAAAAGAATACTGAAGCAATTTGAATGTGTTACTAAATTAAAACATTAAACAAATAAGGTGGTTGGTAGCATTTGGAAAAAATGTCGGCATTAGAGAATATGTGTCAATAAACCTAAATAAGGAGTGGTGTCGCTCAAGGTATGGCATATGCAAAATGGTGTATACGGCAAGTTCATATGAGTGTGAGTTGTTGGCTTGCCGGCATGTGTCAATTATGTTTAATTAAAAGATTAATGAAGTTATTTGAATGTTTTATTAAATTAGTATATGAAAATGATAAGGTAGTTGGTAGCATTTGGAAAAAAAGTCGGCATTATAGAATATGTGTCAAAAAACCTTTATAGGGAGTGGTGTCGCGAAAGGCATGACATATGAAATATTGTATATAAGGCATATGACTGTAGGGCATAAGTCAATTATGTTTAAATAAAAAGAATAATGAAGTTTATTGAATCTATTAATAAATTAGTACATGAAAACGATAAGGTAGTTGGTAGCATTTGGAAAAAAAGTCGGCATTATAGAATATGTGTCAAAAAACCTTTATAGGGAGTCGTGTCGCGAAAGGCATGACATATGAAATATTGTATATAAGGCATATGACTGTCTTGTGTTGACTTGGCGGCATAAGTCAATTATTTTTAATTGAAAAGAATAATGAAGTTTATTGAATGTATTAATAAAATAGTACATGAAATCAATAAGGTGGTTGGTAGCATTTGGAAAAAATGTCGGCATTATAGAATATATGTCAAAAAACCTTTAAAAGTAATGGTGTCGCGCACGGCATGTCATATGAAAAATGTTATGAATGATAATGATAATATGACTGTGGGTATTTTCCTTATCGACATAAGTCTATTATGTTTAACTAAAAAGAATACTGAAGCAATTTGAATGTGTTACTAAATTAAAACATTAAACAAATAAGGTGGTTGGTAGCATTTGGAAAAAATGTCGGCATTAGAGAATATGTGTCAATAAACCCTAAATAAGGAGTGGTGTCGCTCAAGGTATGGCATATGCAAAATGGTGTATACGGCAAGTTCATATGAGTGTGAGTTGTTGGCTTGCCGGCATGTGTCAATTATGTTTAATTAAAAGATTAATGAAGTTATTTGAATGTTTTATTAAATTAGTATATGAAAATGATAAGGTAGTTGGTAGCATTTGGAAAAAAAGTCGCCATTATAGAATATGTGTCAAAAAACCTTTATAGGGAGTGGTGTCGCGAAAGGCATGACATATGAAATATTGTATATAAGGCATATGACTGTGGGGTGTTGACTTGGCGGCATAAGTCAATTATTTTTAATTGAAAAGAATAATGAAGTTTATTGAATGTATTAATAAAATAGTACATGAAATCAATAAGGTGGTTGTTAGCATTTGGAAAAAATGTAGGCATTATAGAATATATGTCAAAAAACCTTTTAAAGTAGTGGTGTCGCGCACGGCATGTCATATGAAAAATGTTATGAATGATAATGATAATATGACTGTGGGTATTTGCCTTATCGACATAAGTCAATTATGTTTAACTTAAAAGAATACTGATGCTATTTGAATGTATTACTTAATTAAAACATGAAACAAATAAGGTGGTTGGTAGCATTGGGAAAAAATGTCGGCATTAGAGAATATGTGTCAATAAACCTAAATAAGGAGTGGTGTCGCACAAGGTATGGCATATGCAAAATGGTGTATACGGCAAGTTCATATGAGTGTGAGTTGTTGGCTTGCCGGCATGTGTCAATTATGTTTAATTAAAAAGATTAATGAAGTTATTTGAATGTTTTATTAAATTAGTATATGAAAATGATAAGGTAGTTGGTAGCATTTGGAAAAAAAGTCGCCATTATAGAATATGTGTCAAAAAACCTTTATAGGGAGTGGTGTCGCGAAAGGCATGACATATGAAATATTGTATATAAGGCATATGACTGTGGGGTGTTGACTTGGCGGCATAAGTCAATTATTTTTAATTGAAAAGAATAATGAAGTTTATTGAATGTATTAATAAAATAGTACATGAAATCAATAAGGTGGTTGTTAGCATTTGGAAAAAATGTAGGCATTATAGAATATATGTCAAAAAACCTTTTAAAGTAGTGGTGTCGCGCACGGCATGTCATATGAAAAATGTTATGAATGATAATGATAATATGACTGTGGGTATTTGCCTTATCGACATAAGTCAATTATGTTTAACTTAAAAGAATACTGATGCTATTTGAATGTATTACTTAATTAAAACATGAAACAAATAAGGTGGTTGGTAGCATTGGGAAAAAATGTCGGCATTAGAGAATATGTGTCAATAAACCTAAATAAGGAGTGGTGTCGCTCAAGGTATGGCATATGCAAAATGGTGTATACGGCAAGTTCATATGAGTGTGAGTTGTTGGCTTGCCGGCATGAGTCAATTATGTTTAATTAAAAAGATTAATGAAGTTATTTGAATGTTTTATTAAATTAGTATATGAAAATGATAAGGTAGTTGGTAGCATTTGGAAAAAAAGTCGGCATTATAGAATATGTGTCAAAAAACCTTTATAGGGAGTGGTGTCGCGAAAGGCATGGCATATGAAATATTGTATATAAGGGGTGTTGACTTGGCGGCATAAGTCAATTATTTTTAATTGAAAAGAATAATGAAGTTTATTGAATGTATTAATAAAATAGTACATGAAATCAATAAGGTGGTTGTTAGCATTTGGAAAAAATGTAGGCATTATAGAATATATGTCAAAAAACCTTTTAAAGTAGTGGTGTCGCGCACGGCATGTCATATGAAAAATGTTATGAATGATAATGATAATATGACTGTGGGTATTTGCCTTATCGACATAAGTCAATTATGTTTAACTTAAAAGAATACTGATGCTATTTGAATGTATTACTTAATTAAAACATATAACAAATAAGGTGGTTGGTAGCATTGGGAAAAAATGTCGGCATTAGAGAATATGTGTCAATAAACCTAAATAAGGAGTGGTGTCGCTCAAGGTATGGCATATGCAAAATGGTGTATACGGCAAGTTCATATGAGTGTGAGTTGTTGGCTTGCCGGCATGTGTCAATTATGTTAAAATGAAAAGATTAATGAAGTTATTTGAATGTTTTATTAAATTAGTATATGAAAATGATAAGGTAGTTGGTAGCATTTGGAAAAAAAGTCGGCATTATAGAATATGTGTCAAAAAACCTTTATAGGGAGTGGTGTCGCGAAAGGCATGACATATGAAATATTGTATATAAGGGGTGTTGACTTGGCGGCATAAGTCAATTATTTTTAAATAAAAAGAATAATGAAGTTTATTGAATCTATTAATAAATTAGTACATGAAAACGATAAGGTAGTTGGTAGCATTTGGAAAAAAAGTCGGCATTATAGAATATGTGTCAAAAAACCTTTATAGGGAGTCGTGTCGCGAAAGGCATGACATATGAAATATTGTATATAAGGCATATGACTGTCTTGTGTTGACTTGGCGGCATAAGTCAATTATTTTTAATTGAAAAGAATAATGAAGTTTATTGAATGTATTAATAAAATAGTACATGAAATCAATAAGGTGGTTGGTAGCATTTGGAAAAAATGTCGGCATTATAGAATATATGTCAAAAACCCTTTAAAAGTAGTGGTGTCGCGCACGGCATGTCATATGAAAAATGTTATGAATGATAATGAGAATATCGACATAAGTCTATTATGTTTAACTAAAAAGAATACTAAAGCAATTTGAATGTGTTACTAAATTAAAACATGAAACAAATAAGGTGGTTGGTAGCATTGGGAAAAATGTCGGCATTAGAGAATATGTGTCAATAAACTTTTATAGGGAGTGGTGTCGCGCAAGGCATGTCATATGAAAAAGTTTATATACGGCATATGACTATGGGAATTTGCCTTATCGACATAAGTCAATTATGTTTAACTTAAAAGAATACTGATGCTATTTGAATGTATTACTTAATTAAAACATAAAACAAATAAGGTGGTTGGTAGCATTGGGAAAAAATGTCGGCATTAGAGAATATGTGTCAATAAACCTAAATAAGGAGTGGTGTCGCTCAAGGTATGGCATATGCAAAATGGTGTATACGGCAAGTTCATATGAGTGTGAGTTGTTGGCTTGCCGGCATGTGTCAATTATGTTTAATTAAAAATATTAATGAAGTTATTTGAATGTTTTATTAAATTAGTATATGAAAACGATAAGGTGGTTGGTAGCATTTGGAAAATGGCTGCATTATAGCATATGTGTAATAAAACCTATATATGGAGTGGTGTCGCGAAAGCCATGGCATATGAAATATTGTATATAAGGCATATAACTGTAGGGCATAAGTCAATTATGTATAATTGAAAAGAGTAATGAAGTTTATTGAATCTATTAATAAATTAGTACATGAAAACGATAAAGTGGTTGGTAGCATTTGGAAAAAAAGTCGGCATTATAGAATATATGTCAAAAAACCTTTAAAAAGTAGTGGTGTCGCGCACGGCATGTCATATGAAAAATGTTATGAATGATAATGATAATATGACTGTGGGTATTTTCCTTATCGACATAAGTCTATTATGTTTAACTAAAAAGAATACTGAAGCAATTTGAATGTGTTACTAAATTAAAACATTAAACAAATAAGGTGGTTGGTTTCATTTGGAAAAAATGTCGGCATTAGAGAATATGTGTCATTAAACCTATATATGGAGTGGTGTCGCTCATGGTATAGCAAATGCAAAATTGTGTATACGGCAAATTCATATGAGTGTGAGTTGTTGGCTTGCCGGCATGTGTCAATTATGTTTAATTAAAAAGATTAATGAAGTTATTTGAATGTTTTATTAAATTAGTATATGAAAATGATAAGGTAGTTGGTAGCATTTAAAAAAAAAGTCGGCATTATAGAATATGTGTCAAAAAAACATTATAGGGAGTGGTGTCGCGAAAGGCATGGCATATGAAATATTGTATATAAGGGGTGTTGACTTGGCGGAATAAGTCAATTATTTTTAATTGAAAAGAATAATGAAGTTTATTGAATGTATTAATAAAATAGTACATGAAATCAATAAGGTGGTTGGTAGCATTTGGAAAAATGTCGGCATTATAGAATATATGTCAAAAAACCTTCAAAAGTAGTGGTGTCGCGCACGGCATGTCATATGACAAATGTTATGAATGATAATGATAATATGACTGTGGGTATTTTCCTTATCGACATAAGTCTATTATGTTTAACTAAAAAGAATACTAAAGCAATTTGAATGTGTTACTAAATTAAAACATTAAACAAATAAGGTGGTTGGTAGCATTTGGAAAAAATGTCGGCATTAGAGAATATGTGTCAATAAACCTAAATAAGGAGTGGTGTCGCTTAAGGTATGGCATATGCAAAATGGTGTATACGGCAAGTTCATATGAGTGTGAGTTGTTGGCTTACCGGCATGTGTCAATTATGTTTAATTAAAAAGATTAATGAAGTTATTTGAATGTTTTATTAAATTAGTATATAAAAATGATAAGGTAGTTGGTAGCATTTGGAAAAAAAGTCGGCATTATAGAATATGTGTCAAAAAACCTTTATAGGGAGTGGTGTCGCGAAAGGCATGACATATGAAATATTGTATATAAGGCATATGACTGTGGGGTGTTGACTTAGCGGCATAAGTCAATTATTTTTAATTGAAAAGAATAATGAAGTTTATTGAATGTATTAATAAAATAGTACATGAAATCAATAAGGTGGTTGTTAGCATTTGGAAAAAATGTAGGCATTATAGAATATATGTCAAAAAACCTTTTAAAGTAGTGGTGTCGCGCACGGCATGTCATATGAAAAATGTTATGAATGATAATGATAATATGACTGTGGGTATTTTCCTTATCGACATAAGTCTACTATGTTTGACTAAAAAGAATACTGATGCTATTTGAATGTATTACTTAATTAAAACATGAAACAAATAAGGTGGTTGGTAGCATTGGGAAAAAATGTCGGCATTAGAGAATATGTGTCAATAAACCTAAATAAGGAGTGGTGTCGCTCAAGGTATGGCATATGCAAAATGGTGTATACGGCAAGTTCATATGAGTGTGAGTTGTTGGCTTGCCGGCATGTGTCAATTAGGTTTAATTAAAAAGATTAATGAAGTTATTTGAATGTTTTATTAAATTAGTATATGAAAACAATAAGGTGGTTGGTAGCATTTGGAAAATGGCTGCATTATAGCATATGTGTAATAAAACCTATATATGGAGTGGTGTCGCGAAAGGCATGGCATATGAAATATTGTATATAAGGCATATGACTATGGGAATTTGTCTTATCGACATAAGTCAATTATGTTTAACTAAAAAGAATACTGAAGCAATTTGAATGTTTTACTAAATTTAAACATTAAATAAATAATGTGGTTGGTAGCATTTGGAAAAAATGTCGGCATTATAGAATATATGTCAAAAAACCTTTAAAAGTAGTGGTGTCGCGCACGGCATGTCATATGAAAAATGTTATGAATGATAATGATAATATGACTGTGGGTATTTTCCTTATCGACATAAGTCTATTATGTTTAACTAAAAAGAATACTGAAGCAATTTGAATGTGTTACTAAATTAAAACATTAAACAAATAAGGTGGTTGGTAGCATTTGGAAAAAATGTCGGCATTAGAGAATATGTGTCAATAAACCTTTATAGGGAGTGGTGTCGCGCAAGGCATGTCATATGAAAAAGTTTATATACGGCATATGACTATGGGAATTTGTCTATCGACATAAGTCAATTATGTTTAACTTAAAAGAATACTGATGCTATTCGCATGTATTACTTAATTAAAACATGAAACAAATAAGGTGGTTGGTAGCATTGGGAAAAAATGTCGGCATTAGAGAATATGTGTCAATAAACCTAAATAAGGAGTGGTGTCGCTCAAGGTATGGCATATGCAAAATGGTGTATACGGCAAGTTCATATGAGTGTGAGTTGTTGGCTTGCCGGCATGTGTCAATTATGTTTAATTAAAAAGATTAATGAAGTTATTTGAATGTTTTATTAAATTAGTATATGAAAATGATAAGGTAGTTGGTAGCATTTGGAAAAAAAGTCGGCATTATAGAATATGTGTCAAAAAACCTTTATAGGGAGTGGTGTCGCGAAAGGCATGGCATATGAAATATTGTATATAAGGGGTGTTGACTTGGCGGCATAAGTCAATTATTTTTAATTGAAAAGAATAATGAAGTTTATTGAATGTATTAATAAAATAGTACATGAAATCAATAAGGTGGTTGGTAGCATTTGGAAAAAATGTCGGCATTTTAGAATATATGTCAAAAAACCTTTAATAGTAGTGGTGTCGCGCACGGCATGTCATATGAAAAATTTTATGAATGATAATGATAATATGACTGTGGGTATTTGCCTTATCGACATAAGTCTATTATGTTTAACTAAAAAGAATACTGAAGCAATTTGAATGTGTTACTAAATTAAAACATGAAACAAATAAGGTGGTTGGTAGCATTGGGAAAAATGTCGGCATTAGAGAATATGTGTCAATAAACCTTTATAGGGAGTGGTGTCGCGCAAGGCATGTCATATGAAAAAGTTTATATACGGCATATGACTATGGGAATTTGCCTTATCGACATAAGTCAATTATGTTTAACTTAAAAGAATACTGATGCTATTTGAATGTATTACTTAATTAAAACATGAAACAAATAAGGTGGTTGGTAGCATTGGGAAAAAATGTCGGCATTAGAGAATATGTGTCAATAAACCTAAATAAGGAGTGGTGTCGCTCAAGGTATGGCATATGCAAAATGGTGTATACGGCAAGTTCATATGAGTGTGAGTTGTTGGCTTGCCGGCATGTGTCAATTATGTTTAATTAAAAATATTAATGAAGTTATTTGAATGTTTTATTAAATTAGTATATGAAAACGATAAGGTGGTTGGTAGCATTTGGAAAATGGCTGCATTATAGCATATGTGTAATAAAACCTATATATGGAGTGGTGTCGCGAAAGGCATGGCATATGAAATATTGTATATAAGGCATATAACTGTAGGGCATAAGTCAATTATGTATAATTGAAAAGAGTAATGAAGTTTATTGAATCTATTAATAAATTAGTACATGAAAACGATAAAGTGGTTGGTAGCATTTGAAAAAAAAGTCGGCATTATAGAATATATGTCAAAAAACCTTTAAAAGTAGTGGTGTCGCGCACGGCATGTCATATGAAAAATGTTATGAATGATAATGATAATATGACTGTGGGTATTTTCCTTATCGACATAAGTCTATTATGTTTAACTAAAAAGAATACTGAAGCAATTTGAATGTGTTACTAAATTAAAACATTAAACAAATAAGGTGGTTGGTATCATTTGGAAAAAATGTCGGCATTAGAGAATATGTGTCAATAAACCTTTATAGGGAGTGGTGTCGCGGAAGGCATGTTATATGAAAAAGTTTATATACGGCATATGACTATGGGAATTTGCCTTATCGACATAAGTCAATTATGTTTAACTAAGAGGAATACTGAAGCAATTTGAATGTTTTACTAAATTTAAACATTAAATAAATAATGTGGTTGGTAGCATTTGGAAAAAATGTCGGCATTAGAGAATATGTGTCATTAAACCTATATATGGAGTGGTGTCGCTCATGGTATAGCATATGCAAAATTGTGTATACGGCAAATTCATATGAGTGTGAGTTGTTGGCTTGCCGGCATGTGTCAATTATGTTTAATTAAAAAGATTAATGAAGTTATTTGAATATTTTATTAAATTAGTATATGAAAATGGTAAGGTAGTTGGTAGCATTTAAAAAAAAAGTCGGCATTATAGAATATGTGTCAATAAAACTTTATAAGGAGTGGTGTCGCGAAAGGCATGGCATATGAAATATTGTATATAAGGGGTGTTGACTTGACGGCATAAGTCAATTATTTTTAATTGAAAAGAATAATGAAGTTTATTGAATGTATTAATAAAATAGTACATGAAATCAATAAGGTGGTTGGTAGCATTTGGAAAAAATGTCGGCATTATAGAATATATGTCAAAAAACCTTTAAAAGTAGTGGTGTCGCGCAAGGCATGTCATATGAAAAATGTTATGAATGATAATGATAATATGACTGTGGGTATTTTCCTTATCGACATAAGTCTATTATGTTTAACTAAAAAGAATACTGAAGCAATTTGAATGTGTTACTAAATTAAAACATTAAACAAATAAGGTGGTTGGTAGCATTTGGAAAAAATGTCGGCATTAGAGAATATGTGTCAATAAACCTAAATAAGGAGTGGTGTCGCTCAAGGTATGGCATATGCAAAATGGTGTATACGGCAAGTTCATATGAGTGTGAGTTGTTGGCTTGCCGGCATGTGTCAATTATGTTTAATTAAAAGATTAATGAAGTTATTTGAATGTTTTATTAAATTAGTATATGAAAATGATAAGGTAGTTGGTAGCATTTGGAAAAAAAGTCGGCATTATAGAATATGTGTCAAAAAACCTTTATAGGGAGTGGTGTCGCGAAAGGCATGACATATGAAATATTGTATATAAGGCATATGACTGTAGGGCATAAGTCAATTATTTTTAATTAAAAAGAATAATGAAGTTTATTGAATCTATTAATAAATTAGTACATGAAAACGATAAGGTCGTTGGTAGCATTTGGAAAAAAAGTCGGCATTACAGAATATGTGTCAAATAACCTTTATAGGGAGTGGTGTCGCGAAAGGCATGACATATGAAATATTGTATATAAGGCATATGACTGTCTTGTGTTGACTTGGCGGCATAAGTCAATTATTTTTAATTGAAAAGAATAATGAAGTTTATTGAATGTATTAATAAAATAGTACATAAAATCAATAAGGTGGTTGGTAGCATTTGGAAAAAATGTCGGCATTATAGAATATATGTCAAAAACCCTTTAACAGTAGTGGTGTCGCGCACGGCATGTCATATGAAAAATGTTATGAATGATAATGAGAATATCGACATAAGTCTATTATGTTTAACTAAAAGAATACTGAAGCAATTTGAATGTGTTACTAAATTAAAACATGAAACAAATAAGGTGGTTGGTAGCATTGGGAAAAATGTCGGCATTAGAGAATATGTGTCAATAAACCTTTATAGGGGAGTGGTGTCGCGCAAGGCATGTCATATGAAAAAGTTTATATACGGCATATGACTATGGGAATTTGCCTTATCGACATAAGTCAATTATGTTTAACTTAAAAGAATACTGATGCTATTTGAATGTATTACTTAATTAAAACATGAAACAAATAAGGTGGTTGGTAGCATTGGGAAAAAATGTCGAAATTAGAGAATATGTGTCAATAAACCTAAATAAGGAGTGGTGTCGCTCAAGGCATGGCATATGCAAAATGGTGTATACGGCAAGTTCATATGAGTGTGAGTTGTTGGCTTGCCGGCATGTGTCAATTATGTTTAATTAAAAAGATTAATGAAGTTATTTGAATGTTTTATTAAATTAGTATATGAAAACGATAAGGTGGTTGGTAGCATTTGGAAAATGGCTGCATTATAGCATATGTGTAATAAAACCTATATATGGAGTGGTGTCGCGAAAGGCATGGCATATGAAATATTGTATATAAGGCATATGACTGTAGGGCATAAGTCAATTATGTATAATTGAAAAGAGTAGTGAAGTTTATTGAATCTATTAATAAATTAGTACATGAAAACGATAAAGTGGTTGGTAGCATTTGGAAAAAAAGTCGGCATTATAGAATATATGTCAAAAAACCTTTAAAAGTAGTGGTGTCCGCACGGCATGTCATATGAAAAAATGTTATGAATGATAATGATAATATCGACATAAGTCTATTATGTTTAACTAAAAAGAATACTGAAGCAATTTGAATGTGTTACTAAATTAAAACATTAAACAAATAAGGTGGTTGGTAGCATTTGGAAAAAATGTGGGCATTAGAGAATATGTGTCAATAAACCTAAATAAGGAGTGGTGTCGCGGAAGGCATGTCATATGAAAAAGTTTATATACGGCATATGACTATGGGAATTTGACTTATCGACATAAGTCAATTATGTTTAACTTAAAAGAATACTGATGCTATTTGAATGTATTACTTAATTAAAACATGAAACAAATAAGGTGGTTGGTAGCATTGGGAAAAATGTCGGCATTAGAGAATATGAAGTTTATTGAATGTATTAATAAAATAGTACATGAAATCAATAAGGTGGTTGGTAGCATTTGGAAAAAATGTCGGCATTATAGAATATATGTCAAAAAACCTTTAAAAGTAGTGGTGTCGCGCACGGCATGTCATATGAAAAATGTTATGAATGATAATGAGAATATCGACATAAGTCTATTATGTTTAACTAAAAAGAATACTGAAGCAATTTGAATGTGTTACTAAATTAAAATATGAAACAAATAAGGTGGTTGGTAGCATTGGGAAAAATGTCGGCATTAGATAATATGTGTCAATAAACCTTTATAGGGAGCGGTGTCGCGCAAGGCATGTCATATGAAAAAGTTTATATACGGCATATGACTATGGGAATTTGCCTTATCGACATAAGTCAATTATGCTTAACTTAAAAGAATACCTATGCTATTTGAATGTATTACTTAATTAAAACATGAAACAAATAAGGTGGTTGGTAGCATTGGGAAAAAATGTCGGCATTAGAGAATATGTGTCAATAAACCTAAATAAGGAGTGGTGTCGCTCAAGGTATGGCATATGCAAAATGGTGTATACGGCAAGTTCATATGAGTGTGAGTTGTTGGCTTGCCGGCATGTGTCAATTATGTTTAATTAAAAAGATTAATGAAGTTATTTGAATGTTTTATTAAATTAGTATATGAAAACGATAAGGTGGTTGGTAGCATTTGGAAAATGGCTGCATTATAGCATATGTGTAATAAAACCTATATATGGAGTGGTGTCGCGAAAGGCATGGCATATGAAATATTGTATATAAGGCATATGACTGTAGGGCATAAGTCAATTATGTATAATTGAAAAGAGTAGTGAAAACGATAAAGTGGTTGGTAGCATTTGGAAAAAAAGTCGGCATTATAGAATATATGTCAAAAAACCTTTAAAAGTAGTGGTGTCGCGCACGGCATGTCATATGAAAAATGTTATGAATGATAATGATAATATGACGGTGGGTATTTTCCTTATCGACATAAGTCTATTATGTTTAACTAAAAAAGAATACTGAAGCAATTTGAATGTGTTACTAAATTAAAACATTAAACAAATAAGGTGGTTGGTAGCATTTGGAAAAAATGTCGGCGTTAGAGAATATGTGTCAATAAACCTTTATAGGGAGTGGTGTCGCGGAGGAAGGCATGTCATATGAAAAAGTTTATATACGGCATATGACTATGGGAATTTGCCTTATCGACATAAGTCAATTATGTTTAACTTAAAAGAATACTGATGCTATTTGAATGTATTACTTAATTAAAACATGAAACAAATAAGGTGGTTGGTAGCATTGGGAAAAATGTCGGCATTAGAGAATATGAAGTTTATTGAATGTATTAATAAAATAGTACATGAAATCAATAAGGTGGTTGGTAGCATTTGGAAAAAATGTCGGCATTATAGAATATATGTCAAAAAACCTTTAAAAGTAGTGGTGTCGCGCACGGCATGTCATATGAAAAATGTTATGAATGATAATGAGAATATCGACATAAGTCTATTATGTTTAACTAAAAAGAATACTGAAGCAATTTGAATGTGTTACTACATTAAAACATGAAACAAATAAGGTGGTTGGTAGCATTGGGAAAAAATGTCGGCATTAGAGAATATGTGTCAATAAACCTAAATAAGGAGTGGTGTCGCTCAAGGTATGGCATATGCAAAATGGTGTATACGGCAAGTTCATATTAGTGTGAGTTGTTGGCTTGCCGGCATGTGTCAATTATGTTTAATTAAAAAGATTAATGAAGTTATTTGAATGTTTTAATAAATTAGTATATGAAAACGATAAGGTGGTTGGTAGCATTTGGAAAATGGCTGCATTATAGCATATGTGTAATAAAACCTATATATGGAGTGGTGTCGCGAAAGGCATGGCATATGAAATATTGTATATAAGGCATATGACTGTAGGGCATAAGTCAATTATGTATAATTGAAAAGTGTAGTGAAAACGATAAAGTGGTTGGTAGCATTTGGAAAAAAAGTCGGCATTATAGAATATATGTCAAAAAACCTTTAAAAGTAGTGGTGTCGCGCACGGCATGTCATATGAAAAA
This sequence comes from Drosophila littoralis, assembly GCA_018903485.1. Classification (NCBI taxonomy): domain Eukaryota; kingdom Metazoa; phylum Arthropoda; class Insecta; order Diptera; family Drosophilidae; genus Drosophila; species Drosophila littoralis. The sequence goes on along the minus strand of JAEIGF010000368.1, from coordinate 248,763 downwards.
TGTTATGAATGATAATGATAATATGACGGTGGGTATTTTCCTTATCGACATAAGTCTATTATGTTTAACTAAAAAGAATACTGAAGCAATTTGAATGTGTTACTAAATTAAAACATTAAACAAATAAGGTGGTTGGTAGCATTTGGAAAAAATGTCGGCGTTAGAGAATATGTGTCAATAAACCTTTATAGGGAGTGGTGTCGCGGAAGGCATGTCATATGAAAAAGTTTATATACGGCATATGACTATGGGAATTTGCCTTATCGACATAAGTCAATTATGTTTAACTTAAAAGAATACTGATGCTATTTGAATGTATTACTTAATTAAAACATGAAACAAATAAGGTGGTTGGTAGCATTGGGAAAAATGTCGGCATTAGAGAATATGAAGTTTATTGAATGTATTAATAAAAATAGTACATGAAATCAATAAGGTGGTTGGTAGCATTTGGAAAAAATGTCGGCATTATAGAATATATGTCAAAAAACCATTAAAAGTAGTGGTGTCGCGCACGGCATGTCATATGAAAAATGTTATGAATGATAATGAGAATATCGACATAAGTCTATTATGTTTAACTAAAAAAGAATACTGAAGCAATTTGAATGTGTTACTACATTAAAACATGAAACAAATAAGGTGGTTGGTAGCATTGGGAAAAATGTTGGCATTAGAGAATATGTGTCAATAAACCTAAATAAGGAGTGGTGTCGCTCAAGGTATGGCATATGCAAAATGGTGTATACGGCAAGTTCATATTAGTGTGAGTTGTTGGCTTGCCGGCATGTGTCAATTATGTTTAATTAAAAATATTAATGAAGTTATTTGAATGTTTTATTAAATTAGTATATGAAAACGATAAGGTGGTTGGTAGCATTTGGAAAAAAAGTCGGCATTATAGAATATATGTCAAAAAACCTTTAAAAGTAGTGGTGTCGCGCACGGCATGTCATATGAAAAATGTTATGAATGATAATGATAATATGAGTGTGGGTATTTTCCTTATCGACATAAGTCTATTATGTTTAACTAAAAAGAATACTGAAGGAATTTGAATGTGTTACTAAATTAAAACATTAAACAAATAAGGTGGTTGGTAGCATTTGGAAAAAATGTCGGCATTATAGAATATATGTCAAAAAACCTTTAAAAGTAGTGGTGTCGCGCACGGCATGTCATATGAAAAATGTTATGAATGATAATGATAATATGAGTGTGGGTATTTTCCTTATCGACATAAGTCTATTATGTTTAACTAAAAAGAATACTGAAGGAATTTGAATGTGTTACTAAATTAAAACATTAAACAAATAAGGTGGTTGGTAGCATTTGGAAAAAATGTCGGCATTAGAGAATATGTGTCAATAAACCTTTATAGGGAGTGGTGTCGCGGAAGGCATGTCATATGAAAAAGTTTATATACGGCATATGACTATGGGAATTTGCCTTATCGACATAAGTCAATTATGTTTAACTTAAAAGAATACTGATGCTATTTGAATGTATTACTTAATTAAAACATGAAACAAATAAGGTGGTTGGTAGCATTGGGAAAAATGTCGGCATTAGAGAATATGAAGTTTATTGAATGTATTAATAAAATAGTACATGAAATCAATAAGGTGGTTGGTAGCATTTGGAAAAAATGTCGGCATTATAGAATATATGTCAAAAAACTTTTAAAAGTAGTGGTGTCGCGCACGGCATGTCATATGAAAAATGTTATGAATGATAATGAGAATATCGACATCAGTCTATTATGTTTAACTAAAAAGAATACTGAAGCAATTTGAATGTGTTACTAAATTAAAACATGAAACAAATAAGGTGGTTGGTAGCATTGGGAAAAATGTCGGCATTAGAGAATATGTGTCAATAAACCTTTATAGGGAGTGGTGTCGCGCAAGGCATGTCATATGAAAAAGTTTATATACGGCATATGACTATGGGAATTTGCCTTATCGACATAAGTCAATTATGTTTAACTTAAAAGAATACTGATGCTATTTGAATGTATTACTTAATTAAAACATGAAACAAATAAGGTGGTTGGTAGCATTGGGAAAAAATTTCGGCATTAGAGAATAAGTGTCAATAAACCTAAATAAGGAGTGGTGTCGCTCAAGGTATGGCATATGCAAAATGGTGTATACGGCAAGTTCATATGAGTGTGAGTTGTTGGCTTGCCGGCATGTGTCAATTATGTTTAATTAAAAAGATTAATGAAGTTATTTGAATGTTTTATTAAATTAGTATATGAAAACGATAAGGTGGTTGGTAGCATTTGGAAAATGGCTGCATTATAGCATATGTGTAATAAAACCTATATATGGAGTGGTGTCGCGAAAGGCATGGCATATGAAATATTGTATATAAGGCATATGACCGTAGGGCATAAGTCAATTATGTATAATTGAAAAGAGTAGTGAAGTTTATTGAATCTATTAATAAATTAGTACATGAAAACGATAAAGTGGTTGGTAGCATTTGGAAAAAAAGTCGGCATTATAGAATATATGTAAAAAACCTTTAAAAGTAGTGGTGTCGCGCACGGCATGTCATATGAAAAATGTTATGAATGATAATGAGAATATCGACATCAGTCTATTATGTTTAACTTAAAAGAATACTGATGCTATTTGAATGTATTACTTAATTAAAACATGAAACAAATAAGGTGGTTGGTAGCATTGGGAAAAAATTTCGGCATTAGAGAATAAGTGTCAATAAACCTAAATAAGGAGTGGTGTCGCTCAAGGTATGGCATATGCAAAATGGTGTATACGGCAAGTTCATATGAGTGTGAGTTGTTGGCTTGCCGGCATGTGTCAATTATGTTTAATTAAAAAGATTAATGAAGTTATTTGAATGTTTTATTAAATTAGTATATGAAAATGATAAGGTAGTTGGTAGCATTTGGAAAAAAGTCGGCATTATAGAATATGTGTCAAAAAACCTTTATAGGGAGTGGTGTCGCGAAAGGCATGGCATATGAAATATTGTATATAAGGGGTGTTGACTTGGCGGCATAAGTCAATTATTTTTAATTGAAAAGAATACTGAAGCAATTTGAATGTGTTACTAAATTAAAACATTAAACAAATAAGGTGGTTGGTAGCATTGGGAAAAAATGTCGGCATTAGAGAATATGTGTCAATAAACCTTTAAAAGTAGTGGTGTCGCGCACGGCATGTCATATGAAAAATGTTATGAATGATAATGATAATATGACTGTGGGTATTTGCCTTATCGACATAAGTCTATTATGTTTAACTAAAAAGAATACTGAAGCAATTTGAATGTGTTACTAAATTAAAACATTAAACAAATAAGGTGGTTGGTATCATTTGGAAAAAATGTCGGCATTAGAGAATATGTGTCAATAAACCTTTATAGGGAGTGGTGTCGCGGAAGGCATGTCATATGAAAAAGTTTATATACGGCATATGACTATGGGAATTTGCCTTATCGACATAAGTCAATTATGTTTAACTAAAAGAATACTGAAGCAATTTGAATGTTTTACTAAATTTAAACATTAAATAAATAATGTGGTTGGTAGCATTTGGAAAAAATGTCGGCATTAGAGAATATGTGTCATTAAACCTATATATGGAGTGGTGTCGCTCATGGTATAGCATATGCAAAATTGAGTATACGGCAAATTCATATGAGTGTGAGTTGTTGGCTTGCCGGCATGTCTCAATTATGTTTAATTAAAAGATTACTGAAGTTTATTGAATGTATTAATAAAATAGTACATGAAATCAATAAGGTGGTTGGTAGCATTTGGAAAAAATGTCGGCATTATAGAATATATGTCAAAAAACCTTTAAAAGTAGTGGTGTCGCGCACGGCATGTCATATGAAAAATGTTATGAATGATAATGATAATATGACTGTGGGTATTTGCCTTATCGACATAAGTCTATTATGTTTAACTAAAAAGAATACTGAAGCAATTTGAATGTGTTACTAAATTAAAACATTAAACAAATAAGGTGGTTGGTAGCATTGGGAAAAAATGTCGGCATTAGAGAATATGTGTCAATAAACCTAAATAAGGAGTGGTGTCGCTCAAGGTATGGCATATGCAAAATGGTGTATACGGCAAGTTCATATGAGTGTGAGTTGTTGGCTTGCCGGCATGTGTCAATTATGTTTAATTAAAAAGATTAATGAAGTTATTTGAATGTTTTATTAAATTAGTATATGAAAACGATAACGTGGTTGGTAGCATTTGGAAAATGGCTGCATTATAGCATATGTGTAATAAAACCTATATATGGAGTGGTGTCGCGAAAGGCATGGCATATGAAATATTGTATATAAGGCATATGATTGTAGGGCATAAGTCAATTATGTATAATTGAAAAGAGTAGTGAAGTTTATTGAATCTATTAATAAATTAGTACATGAAAACGATAAAGTGGTTGGTAGCATTTGGAAAAAAAGTCGACATTATAGAATATATGTCAAAAAACCTTTAAAAGTAGTGGTGTCGCGCACGGCATGTCATATGAAAAATGTTATGAATGATAATGAGAATATCGACATAAGTCTATTATGTTTAACTAAAAAGAATACTGAAGCAATTTGAATGTGTTACTAAATTAAAACATGAAACAAATAAGGTGGTTGGTAGCATTGGGAAAAATGTCGGCATTAGAGAATATGTGTCAATAAACCTTTATAGGGAGTGGTGTCGCGCAAGGCATGTCATATGAAAAAGTTTATATACGGCATATGACTATGGGAATTTGCCTTATCGACATAAGTCAATTATGTTTAAATTAAAACATTGAACAAATAAGGTGGTTGGTAGCATTTGGAAAAAATGTCGGCATTATAGAATATGTGTCAATAAACCTAAATAAGGAGTGGTGTCGCTCAACGTATGGCATATGCAATATGGTGTATACGGCAAGTTCATATGAGTGTGAGTTGTTGGCTTGCCGGCATGTGTCAATTATGTCTAATTAAAAAGATTAATGAAGTTATTTGAATGTTTTATTAAATTAGTATATGAAAATGATAAGGTAGTTGGTAGCATTTGGAAAAAAACGTCGACATTATAGAATATGTGTCAAAAAACCTTTATAGGGAGTGGTGTCGCGAAAGGCATGACATATAAAATATTGTATATAAGGCATATGACTGTGGGGTGTTAACTTGGCGGCATAAGTCAATTATTTTTAATTGAAAAGAATAATGAAGTTTATTGAATCTATTAATAAATTAGCACATGAAAACGATAAAGTGGTTGGTAGCATTTGGAAAAAATGTCGGCATTATAGAATATATGTCAAAAAACCTTTATTGGTAGTGGTGTCGCGCAAGGCATGTCATATGAAAAATGTTATGAATGATAATGATAATATGACTGTGGGTATTTGCCTTATCGACATAAGTCTATTATGTTTAACTAAAAAGAATACTGAAGCAGGGGCGGTAATTTCTGGTTGGTCTAGACGGAACAGAGAATTAAAGACGCCCTAGCAGAAAAGGAGAATCTATATCGCCAATAATCAACTTATGTAGAAGGACAACACCAAGAATTGTCCTACGGTTGGTTAATGACGGAAGGTTAAAAAGAAGCAGCCTGCTGGAGTAGGATGGCAAACGAAGATTAGGGTCCCAATTTAAACCTCGTAAGGCAAAAAGCAGAAATTGCTTCTGAACAGATTCAATACGATCCTGGCTATTGTTATACTGCGGAGACCAGATGCAAGAGCAGTATTCAAGGATAGGGCGAACAAGAGAGATGTACAGAAGTTTCGTTATAAAAGGATCGTTTAACTCTTTAGACCATCGTTTAATGAATCCAAGTACACCTTTTGCCTCATTAACGATGGTATCTATGTGAAGATTGAAACAGAGTTAAGAATCAAAAAGAACGCCTAGATCCTTAACTGTTAGTATACGTTGCAAAGGGGTATTGTCGATTGTATAACAAGATAAGGTGTAGTACGATAAAATGTCATAAACATACACTTTGAACAATTCAGATGCAATTGATTGGCCGAACACCAAAGTTGCATAGCGTTCAAATCGTCTTGTAGACGAGAATGATGTAGGGGATTAATGTATGATAGAATAAGTTTCACATCATCCGCATACATGAGTACACGGGCATGTGATATAACAGAGGGGAGATCATTTATAAAAAGAGTAGAGAGTAAAGGTCCAAGATGACTACCTTGAGGAACACCAGAAGTAACGTGAACCTGTTTAGAGGTAGTCTGCCTCAGCATTACTCTTTGGGTCCTACCTTTTAAATAAGAATTTATCCAAAGCAAAAGAGACGGAGGGAATATGAAAACGATAAGGTGGTTGGTAGCATTAGGAAAATGGCTGCATTATAGCATATGTGTAATAAAACCTATATATGGAGTGGTGTCGCGAAAGGCATGGCATATGAAATATTGTATATAAGGCATATGACTGTAGGGCATAAGTCAATTATTTATAATTGAAAAGAGTAATGAAGTTTATTGAATCTATTAATAAATTAGTACATGAAAACGATAAAGTGGTTGGTAGCATTTGGAAAAAATGTCGGCATTATAGAATATATGTCAAAAAACCTTTAAAAGTAGTGGTGTCGCGCACGGCATGTCATATGAAAAATGTTATGAATGATAATGATAATATGACTGTGGGTATTTGCCTTATCGACATAAGTCTATTATGTTTAACTAAAAAGAATACTGAAGCAATTTGAATGTGTTACTAAATTAAAACATTAAACAAATAAGGTGGTTGGTAGCATTTGGAAAAATGTCGGCATTAGAGAATATGTGTCAATAAACCTAAATATGGCATATGCAAAATGGTGTATACGGCAAGTTCATATGAGTGTGAGTTGTTGGCTTGCCGGCATGTGTCAATTATGTCTAATTAAAAAGATTAATGAAGTTATTTGAATGTTTTATTAAATTAGTATATGAAAATGATAAGGTAGTTGGTAGCATTTGGAAAAAAAGTCGGCATTATAGAATATGTGTCAAAAAACCTTTATAGGGAGTGGTGTCGCGAAAGGCATGACATATGAAATATTGTATATAAGGCATATGACTGTCTTGTGTTGACTTGGCGGCATAAGTCAATTATTCTTAATTGAAAAGAATAATGAAGTTTATTGAATCTATTAATAAATTAGCATATGAAAACGATAAAGTGGTTGGTAGCATTTGGAAAAAATGTCGGCGTTATAGAATATATGTCAAAAAACCTTTATTGGTAGTGGTGTTGCGCAAGGCATGTCATATGAAAAATGTTATGAATGATAATGATAATATGACTGTGGGTATTTGCCTTATCGACATTAGTCTATTATGTTTAACTTAAACGAATACTGAAGCAATTTGAATGTGTTACTAAATTAAAACGTTAAACAAATAAGGTGGTTGGTAGCATTTGGAAAAAATGTCGGCATTAGAGAATATGTGTCATTAAACCTATATATGGAGTGGTGTCGCTCATGGTATAGCATATGCAAAATTGAGTATACGGCAAATTCATATGAGTGTGAGTTGTTGGCTTGCCGGCATGTCTCAATTATGTTTAATTAAAAAGATTACTGAAGTTTATTGAATGTATTAATAAAATAGTACATGAAATCAATAAGGTGGTTGGTAGCATTTGGAAAAATGTCGGCATTATAGAATATATGTCAAAAAACCTTTAAAGTAGTGGTGTCGCGCACGGCATGTCATATGAAAAATGTTATGAATGATAATGATAATATGACTGTGGGTATTTGCCTTATCGACATAAGTCTATTATGTTTAACTAAAAAGAATACTGAAGCAATTTGAATGTGTTACTAAATTAAAACATTAAACAAATAAGGTGGTTGGTAGCATTGGGAAAAAAATGTCGGCATTAGAGAATATGTGTCAATAAACCTAAATAAGGAGTGGTGTCGCTCAAGGTATGGCATATGCAAAAATGGTGTATACGGCAAGTTCATATGAGTGTGAGTTGTTGGCTTGCCGGCATGTGTCAATTATGTTTAATTAAAAAGATTAATGAAGTTATTTGAATGTTTTATTAAATTAGTATATGAAAACGATAAGGTGGTTGGTAGCATTTGGAAAATGGCTGCATTATAGCATATGTGTAATAAAACCTATATATGGAGTGGTGTCGCGAAAGGCATGGCATATGAAATATTGTATATAAGGCATATGATTGTAGGGCATAAGTCAATTATGTATAATTGAAAAGAGTAGTGAAGTTTATTGAATCTATTAATAAATTAGTACATGAAAACGATAAAGTGGTTGGTAGCATTTGGAAAAAAAGTCGACATTATAGAATATATGTCAAAAACCTTTAAAAGTAGTGGTGTCGCGCACGGCATGTCATATGAAAAATGTTATGAATGTTAATGATAATATGACTGTGGGTATTTTCCTTATCGACATAAGTCTATTATGTTTAACTAAAAAAAAAATACTGAAGCAATTTGAATGTGTTACTAAATTAAAACATGGAAACAAATAAGGTGGTTGGTAGCATTGGGAAAAATGTCGGCATTAGAGAATATGTGTCAATAAACCTTTATAGGGAGTGGTGTCGCGGAAGGCATGTCATATGAAAAAGTTTATATACGGCATATGACTATGGGAATTTGCCTTATCGACATAAGTCAATTATGTTTAACTTAAAAGAATACTGATGCTATTTGAATGTATTACTTAATTAAAACATGAAACAAATAAGGTGGTTGGTAGCATTGGGAAAAATGTCGGCATTAGAGAATATGAAGTTTATTGAATGTATTAATAAAATAGTACATGAAATCAATAAGGTGGTTGGTAGCATTTGGAAAAAATGTCCGCATTATAGAATATATGTCAAAAAACCTTTAAAAGTAGTGGTGTCGCGCACGGCATGTCATATGAAAAATGTTATGAATGATAATGAGAATATAGACATAAGTCTATTATGTTTAACTAAAAAGAATACTGAAGCAATTTGAATGTGTTACTAAATTAAAACATGAAACAAATAAGGTGGTTGGTAGCATTGGGAAAAATGTCGGCATTAGAGAATATGTGTCAATAAACCTTTATAGGGAGTGGTGTCGCGCAAGGCATGTCATATGAAAAAGTTTATATACGGCATATGACTATGGGAATTTGCCTTATCGACATAAGTCAATTATGTTTAAATTAAAACATTGAACAAATAAGGTGGTTGGTAGCATTTGGAAAAAATGTCGGCATTATAGAATATGTGTCAATAAACCTAAATAAGGAGTGGTGTCGCTCAACGTATGGCATATGCAATATGGTGTATACGGCAAGTTCATATGAGTGTGAGTTGTTGGCTTGCCGGCATGTGTCAATTATGTCTAATTAAAAAGATTAATGAAGTTATTTGAATGTTTTATTAAATTAGTATATGAAAATGATAAGGTAGTTGGTAGCATTTGGAAAAAAACGTCGGCATTATAGAATATGTGTCAAAAAACCTTTATAGGGAGTGGTGTCGCGAAAGGCATGACATATAAAATATTGTATATAAGGCATATGACTGTGGGGTGTTAACTTGGCGGCATAAGTCAATTATTTTTAATTGAAAAGAATAATGAAGTTTATTGAATCTATTAATAAATTAGCACATGAAAACGATAAAGTGGTTGGTAGCATTTGGAAAAAATGTCGGCATTATAGAATATATGTCAAAAAACCTTTATTGGTAGTGGTGTCGCGCAAGGCATGTCATATGAAAAATGTTATGAATGATAATGATAATATGACTGTGGGTATTTGCCTTATCGACATAAGTCTATTATGTTTAACTAAAAAGAATACTGAAGCAGGGGCGGTAATTTCTGGTTGGTCTAGACGGAACAGAGAATTAAAGACGCCCTAGCAGAAAAGGAGAATCTATATCGCCAATAATCAACTTATGTAGAAGGACAACACCAAGAATTGTCCTACGGTTGGTTAATGACGGAAGGTTAAAAAAGAAGCAGCCTGCTGGAGTAGGATGGCAAACGAAGATTAGGGTCCCAATTTAAACCTCGTAAGGCAAAAAGCAGAAATTGCTTCTGAACAGATTCAATACGATCCTGGCTATTGTTATACTGCGGAGACCAGATGCAAGAGCAGTATTCAAGGATAGGGCGAACAAGAGAGATGTACAGAAGTTTCGTTATAAAAGGATCGTTTAACTCTTTAGACCATCGTTTAATGAATCCAAGTACACCTTTTGCCTCATTAACGATGGTATCTATGTGAAGATTGAAACAGAGTTAAGAATCAAAAAAGAACGCCTAGATCCTTAACTGTTAGTATACGTTGCAAAGGGGTATTGTCGATTGTATAACAAGATAAGGTGTAGTACGATAAAATGTCATAAACATACACTTTGAACAATTCAGATGCAATTGATTGGCCGAACACCAAAGTTGCATAGCGTTCAAATCGTCTTGTAGACGAGAATGATGTAGGGGATTAATGTATGATAGAATAAGTTTCACATCATCCGCATACATGAGTACACGGGCATGTGATATAACAGAGGGGAGATCATTTATAAAAAGAGTAGAGAGTAAAGGTCCAAGATGACTACCTTGAGGAACACCAGAAGTAACGTGAACCTGTTTAGAGGTAGTCTGCCTCAGCATTACTCTTTGGGTCCTACCTTTTAAATAAGAATTTATCCAAAGCAAAAGAGACGGAGGGAATATGAAAACGATAAGGTGGTTGGTAGCATTAGGAAAATGGCTGCATTATAGCATATGTGTAATAAAACCTATATATGGAGTGGTGTCGCGAAAGGCATGGCATATGAAATATTGTATATAAGGCATATGACTGTAGGGCATAAGTCAATTATTTATAATTGAAAAGAGTAATGAAGTTTATTGAATCTATTAATAAATTAGTACATGAAAACGATAAAGTGGTTGGTAGCATTTGGAAAAATGTCCGCATTATAGAATATATGTCAAAAAACCTTTAAAAGTAGTGGTGTCGCGCACGGCATGTCATATGAAAAATGTTATGAATGATAATGATAATATGACTGTGGGTATTTGCCTTATCGACATAAGTCTATTATGTTTAACTAAAAAGAATACTGAAGCAATTTGAATGTGTTACTAAATTAAAACATTAAACAAATAAGGTGGTTGGTAGCATTTGGAAAAAATGTCGGCATTAGAGAATATGTGTCAATAAACCTAAATATGGCATATGCAAAATGGTGTATACGGCAAGTTCATATGAGTGTGAGTTGTTGGCTTGCCGGCATGTGTCAATTATGTCTAATTAAAAGATTAATGAAGTTATTTGAATGTTTTATTAAATTAGTATATGAAAATGATAAGGTAGTTGGTAGCATTTGGAAAAAAAGTCGGCATTATAGAATATGTGTCAAAAACCTTTATAGGGAGTGGTGTCGCGAAAGGCATGACATATGAAATATTGTATATAAGGCATATGACTGTCTTGTGTTGACTTGGCGGCATAAGTCAATTATTTTTAATTGAAAAGAATAATGAAGTTTATTGAATCTATTAATAAATTAGCATATGAAAACGATAAAGTGGTTGGTAGCATTTGGAAAAAATGTCGGCGTTATAGAATATATGTCAAAAAACCTTTATTGGTAGTGGTGTTGCGCAAGGCATGTCATATGAAAAATGTTATGAATGATAATGATAATATGACTGTGGGTATTTGCCTTATCGACATTAGTCTATTATGTTTAACTTAAAAGAATACTGAAGCAATTTGAATGTGTTACTAAATTAAAACGTTAAACAAATAAGGTGGTTGGTAGCATTTGGAAAAAATGTCGGCATTAGAGAATATGTGTCAATAAACCTAAATAAGGAGTGGTGTCGCTCAAGGTATGGCATATGCAAAATGGTGTATACGGCAAGTTCATATGAGTGTGAGTTGTTGGCTTGCCGGCATGTGTCAATTATGTTTAATTAAAAGATTAATGAAGTTATTTGAATGTTTTATTAAATTAGCATATGAAAACGATAAGGTGGTTGGTAGCATTTGGAAAATGGCTGCATTATAGCATATGTGTAATAAAACCTATATATGGAGTGGTGTCGCGAAAGGCATGGCATATGAAATATTGTATATAAGGCATATGACTGTAGGGGCATAAGTCAATTATTTATAATTGAAAAGAGTAATGAAGTTTATTGAATCTATTAATAAATTAGTACATGAAAACGATAAAGTGGTTGGTAGCATTTGGAAAAATGTCGGCATTATAGAATATATGTCAAAAAATCTTTAAAAGTAGTGGTGTCGCACACGGCATGTCATATGAAAAATGTTATGAATGATAATGATAATATGACTGTGGGTATTTGCCTTATCGACATAAGTCTATTATGTTTAACTAAAAAGAATACTGAAGCAATTTGAATGTGTTACTAAATTAAAACATTAAACAAATAAGGTGGTTGGTAGCATTTGGAAAAAATGTCGGCATTAGAGAATATGTGTCAATAAACCTAAATATGGCATATGCAAAATGGTGTATACGGCAAGTTCATATGAGTGTGAGTTGTTGGCTTGCCGGCATGTGTCAATTATGTCTAATTAAAAAAGATTAATGAAGTTATTTGAATGTTTTATTAAATTAGTATATGAAAATGATAAGGTAGTTGGTAGCATTTGGAAAAAAAGTCGGCATTATAGAATATGTGTCAAAAAACCTTTATAGGGAGTGGTGTCGCGAAAGGCATGACATATGAAATATTGTATATAAGGCATATGACTGTCTTGTGTTGACTTGGCGGCATAAGTCAATTATTCTTAATTGAAAAGAATAATGAAGTTTATTGAATCTATTAATAAATTAGCATATGAAAACGATAAAGTGGTTGGTAGCATTTGGAAAAAATGTCGGCGTTATAGAATATATGTCAAAAAACCTTTATTGGTAGTGGTGTTGCGCAAGGCATGTCATATGAAAAATGTTATGAATGATAATGATAATATGACTGTGGGTATTTGCCTTATCGACATTAGTCTATTATGTTTAACTTAAACGAATACTGAAGCAATTTGAATGTGTTACTAAATTAAAACGTTAAACAAATAAGGTGGTTGGTAGCATTTGGAAAAAATGTCGGCATTAGAGAATATGTGTCAATAAACCTTTATAGGGAGTGGTGTCGCGGAAGGCATGTCATATGAAAAAGTTTATATACGGCATATGACTATGGGAATTTGCCTTATCGACATAAGTCAATTATGTTTAACTAAAAAGAATACTGAAGCAATTTGAATGTTTTACTAAATTTAAACATTAAATAAATAATGTGGTTGGTAGCATTTGGAAAAAATGTCGGCATTAGAGAATATGTGTCATTAAACCTATATATGGAGTGGTGTCGCTCATGGTATAGCATATGCAAAATTGAGTATACGGCAAATTCATATGAGTGTGAGTTGTTGGCTTGCCGGCATGTCTCAATTATGTTTAATTAAAAAGATTACTGAAGTTTATTGAATGTATTAATAAAATAGTACATGAAATCAATAAGGTGGTTGGTAGCATTTGGAAAAAATGTCGGCATTATAGAATATATGTCAAAAAACCTTTAAAAGTAGTGGTGTCGCGCACGGCATGTCATATGAAAAATGTTATGAATGATAATGATAATATGACTGTGGGTATTTGCCTTATCGACATAAGTCTATTATGTTTAACTAAAAGAATACTGAAGCAATTTGAATGTGTTACTAAATTAAAACATTAAACAAATAAGGTGGTTGGTAGCATTGGGAAAAAATGTCGGCATTAGAGAATATGTGTCAATAAACCTAAATAAGGAGTGGTGTCGCTCAAGGTATGGCATATGCAAAATGGTGTATACGGCAAGTTCATATGAGTGTGAGTTGTTGGCTTGCCGGCATGTGTCAATTATGTTTAATTAAAAAGATTAATGAAGTTATTTGAATGTTTTATTAAATTAGTATATGAAAACGATAAGGTGGTTGGTAGCATTTGGAAAATGGCTGCATTATAGCATATGTGTAATAAAACCTATATATGGAGTGGTGTCGCGAAAGGCATGGCATATGAAATATTGTATATAAGGCATATGATTGTAGGGCATAAGTCAATTATGTATAATTGAAAAGAGTAGTGAAGTTTATTGAATCTATTAATAAATTAGTACATGAAAACGATAAAGTGGTTGGTAGCATTTGGAAAAAAAGTCGACATTATAGAATATATGTCAAAAAACCTTTAAAAGTAGTGGTGTCGCGCACGGCATGTCATATGAAAAATGTTATGAATGTTAATGATAATATGACTGTGGGTATTTTCCTTATCGACATAAGTCTATTATGTTTAACTAAAAAAAATACTGAAGCAATTTGAATGTGTTACTAAATTAAAACATGAAACAAATAAGGTGGTTGGTAGCATTGGGAAAAATGTCGGCATTAGAGAATATGTGTCAATAAACCTTTATAGGGAGTGGTGTCGCGGAAGGCATGTCATATGAAAAAGTTTATATACGGCATATGACTATGGGAATTTGCCTTATCGACATAAGTCAATTATGTTTAACTTAAAAGAATACTGATGCTATTTGAATGTATTACTTAATTAAAACATGAAACAAATAAGGTGGTTGGTAGCATTGGGAAAAATGTCGGCATTAGAGAATATGAAGTTTATTGAATGTATTAATAAAATAGTACATGAAATCAATAAGGTGGTTGGTAGCATTTGGAAAAAATGTCCGCATTATAGAATATATGTCAAAAAACCTTTAAAAGTAGTGGTGTCGCGCACGGCATGTCATATGAAAAATGTTATGAATGATAATGAGAATATAGACATAAGTCTATTATGTTTAACTAAAAAGAATACTGAAGCAATTTGAATGTGTTACTAAATTAAAACATGAAACAAATAAGGTGGTTGGTAGCATTGGGAAAAATGTCGGCATTAGAGAATATGTGTCAATAAACCTTTATAGGGAGTGGTGTCGCGCAAGGCATGTCATATGAAAAAGTTTATATACGGCATATGACTATGGGAATTTGCCTTATCGACATAAGTCAATTATGTTTAAATTAAAACATTGAACAAATAAGGTGGTTGGTAGCATTTGGAAAAAAATGTCGGCATTATAGAATATGTGTCAATAAACCTAAATAAGGAGTGGTGTCGCTCAACGTATGGCATATGCAATATGGTGTATACGGCAAGTTCATATGAGTGTGAGTTGTTGGCTTGCCGGCATGTGTCAATTATGTCTAATTAAAAAGATTAATGAAGTTATTTGAATGTTTTATTAAATTAGTATATGAAAATGATAAGGTAGTTGGTAGCATTTGGAAAAAAACGTCGGCATTATAGAATATGTGTCAAAAAACCTTTATAGGGAGTGGTGTCGCGAAAGGCATGACATATAAAATATTGTATATAAGGCATATGACTGTGGGGTGTTAACTTGGCGGCATAAGTCAATTATTTTTAATTGAAAAGAATAATGAAGTTTATTGAATCTATTAATAAATTAGCACATGAAAACGATAAAGTGGTTGGTAGCATTTGGAAAAAATGTCGGCATTATAGAATATATGTCAAAAAACCTTTATTGGTAGTGGTGTCGCGCAAGGCATGTCATATGAAAAATGTTATGAATGATAATGATAATATGACTGTGGGTATTTGCCTTATCGACATAAGTATATTATGTTTAACTAAAAAGAATACTGAAGCAGGGGCGGTAATTTCTGGTTGGTCTAGACGGAACAGAGAATTAAAGACGCCCTAGCAGAAAAGGAGAATCTATATCGCCAATAATCAACTTATGTAGAAGGACAACACCAAGAATTGTCCTACGGTTGGTTAATGACGGAAGGTTAAAAAAGAAGCAGCCTGCTGGAGTAGGATGGCAAACGAAGATTAGGGTCCCAATTTAAACCTCGTAAGGCAAAAAGCAGAAATTGCTTCTGAACAGATTCAATACGATCCTGGCTATTGTTATACTGCGGAGACCAGATGCAAGAGCAGTATTCAAGGATAGGGCGAACAAGAGAGATGTACAGAAGTTTCGTTATAAAAGGATCGTTTAACTCTTTAGACCATCGTTTAATGAATCCAAGTACACCTTTTGCCTCATTAACGATGGTATCTATGTGAAGATTGAAACAGAGTTAAGAATCAAAAAGAACGCCTAGATCCTTAACTGTTAGTATACGTTGCAAAGGGGTATTGTCGATTGTATAACAAGATAAGGTGTAGTACGATAAAATGTCATAAACATACACTTTGAACAATTCAGATGCAATTGATTGGCCGAACACCAAAGTTGCATAGCGTTCAAATCGTCTTGTAGACGAGAATGATGTAGGGGATTAATGTATGATAGAATAAGTTTCACATCATCCGCATACATGAGTACACGGGCATGTGATATAACAGAGGGGAGATCATTTATAAAAAGAGTAGAGAGTAAAGGTCCAAGATGACTACCTTGAGGAACACCAGAAGTAACGTGAACCTGTTTAGAGGTAGTCTGCCTCAGCATTACTCTTTGGGTCCTACCTTTTAAATAAGAATTTATCCAAAGCAAAAGAGACGGAGGGAATATGAAAACGATAAGGTGGTTGGTAGCATTAGGAAAATGGCTGCATTATAGCATATGTGTAATAAAACCTATATATGGAGTGGTGTCGCGAAAGGCATGGCATATGAAATATTGTATATAAGGCATATGACTGTAGGGCATAAGTCAATTATTTATAATTGAAAAGAGTAATGAAGTTTATTGAATCTATTAATAAATTAGTACATGAAAACGATAAAGTGGTTGGTAGCATTTGGAAAAAATGTCGGCATTATAGAATATATGTCAAAAAACCTTTAAAAGTAGTGGTGTCGCGCACGGCATGTCATATGAAAAATGTTATGAATGATAATGATAATATGACTGTGGGTATTTGCCTTATCGACATAAGTCTATTATGTTTAACTAAAAAGAATACTGAAGCAATTTGAATGTGTTACTAAATTAAAACATTAAACAAATAAGGTGGTTGGTAGCATTTGGAAAAAATGTCGGCATTAGAGAATATGTGTCAATAAACCTAAATATGGCATATGCAAAATGGTGTATACGGCAAGTTCATATGAGTGTGAGTTGTTGGCTTGCCGGCATGTGTCAATTATGTCTAATTAAAAAGATTAATGAAGTTATTTGAATGTTTTATTAAATTAGTATATGAAAATGATAAGGTAGTTGGTAGCATTTGGAAAAAAAGTCGGCATTATAGAATATGTGTCAAAAAACCTTTATAGGGAGTGGTGTCGCGAAAGGCATGACATATGAAATATTGTATATAAGGCATATGACTGTCTTGTGTTGACTTGGCGGCATAAGTCAATTATTTTTAATTGAAAAGAATAATGAAGTTTATTGAATCTATTAATAAATTAGCATATGAAAACGATAAAGTGGTTGGTAGCATTTGGAAAAAATGTCGGCGTTATAGAATATATGTCAAAAAACCTTTATTGGTAGTGGTGTTGCGCAAGGCATGTCATATGAAAAATGTTATGAATGATAATGATAATATGACTGTGGGTATTTGCCTTATCGACATTAGTCTATTATGTTTAACTTAAAAGAATACTGAAGCAATTTGAATGTGTTACTAAATTAAAACGTTAAACAAATAAGGTGGTTGGTAGCATTTGGAAAAAATGTCGGCATTAGAGAATATGTGTCAATAAACCTAAATAAGGAGTGGTGTCGCTCAAGGTATGGCATATGCAAAATGGTGTATACGGCAAGTTCATATGAGTGTGAGTTGTTGGCTTGCCGGCATGTGTCAATTATGTTTAATTAAAAAGATTAATGAAGTTATTTGAATGTTTTATTAAATTAGCATATGAAAACGATAAGGTGGTTGGTAGCATTTGGAAAATGGCTGCATTATAGCATATGTGTAATAAAACCTATATATGGAGTGGTGTCGCGAAAGGCATGGCATATGAAATATTGTATATAAGGCATATGACTGTAGGGCATAAGTCAATTATTTATAATTGAAAAGAGTAATGAAGTTTATTGAATCTATTAATAAATTAGTACATGAAAACGATAAAGTGGTTGGTAGCATTTGGAAAAAATGTCGGCATTATAGAATATATGTCAAAAAATCTTTAAAAGTAGTGGTGTCGCACACGGCATGTCATATGAAAAATGTTATGAATGATAATGATAATATGACTGTGGGTATTTGCCTTATCGACATAAGTCTATTATGTTTGACTAAAAAGAATACTGAAGCAATTTGAATGTTTTAGTAAATTTAAACATTAAACAAATAATGGGGTAGGTAGCATTTGGAAAAAATGTCGGCATCAGAGAATATGTGTCATTAAACCTATATATGGAGTGGTGTCGCTCATGGTATGGCATATGCAAAATTGTGTATACGGCAAATTCCTATGAGTGTGAGTTGTTGGCTTGCCGGCATGTGTCAATTATGTTTAATTAAAAAGATTAATGAAGTTATTTGAATGTTTTATTAAATTAGTATATGAAAATGATAAGGTAGTTGGTAGCATTTGGAAAAAAAGTCGGCATTATAGAATATGTGTGAAAAAACCTTTATAGGGAGTGGTGTCGCGAAAGGCATGACATATGAAATATTGTATATAAGGCATATGACTGTCTTGTGTTGACTTGCCGGCATGTGTCAATTATTTTTAATTAAAAAGAATAATGAAGTTTATTGAATCTATTAATAAATTAGTACATGAAAACGATAAAGTGGTTGGTAGCATTTGGAAAAAATGTCGGCATTATAGAATATATGTAAAAAAAAATTAAATGTAGTGGTGTCGCGCACGGCATGTCATATGAAAAATGTTATGAATGATAATGATAATATGACTGTGGGTATTTGCCTTATCGACATAAGTCGATAATGTTTAACTAAACAGAATAATGAAGCAATTTGAATGTGTTACTAAATTAAAACATGAAACAAATAAGGTGGTTGGTTGCATTGGGAAAAATGTCGGCATTAGAGAATATGTGTCAATAAACCTTTATAGGGAGTGGTGTCGCGCAAGGCATGTCATATGAAAAAGTTTATATACGGCATATGACTATGGGAATTTGCCTTATCGACATAAGTCAATTATGTGTAACTTAAAAGAGTACTGAAGCAATTTGAATGTGTTACTAAAATAAAACATGAAACAAATAAGGTGGTTAGTAGCATTGGGAAAAATGTCGGCATTAGAGAATATGTGTGAAAAAACCTTTATAGGGAGTGGTGTCGCGAAAGGCATGACATATGAAATATTGTATATAAGGCATATGACTGTCTTGTGTTGACTTGGCGGCATAGGTCAATTATTTTCAATTAAAAAGAATAATGAAGTTTATTGAATCTATTAATAAATTAGTACATGAAAACGATAAAGTGGTTGGTAGCATTTGGAAAAAATGTCGGCATTATAGAATATATGTCAAAAAAACCTTTAAAAGTAGTGGTGTCGCGCACGGCATGTCATATGAAAAATGTTATGAATGATAATGATAATATGACTGTGGGTATTTGCCTTATCGACATAAGTCTATTATGTTTAACTAAAAAGAATACTGAAGCAATTTGAATGTGTTACTAAATTAAAACATTAAAAAAATAAGGTGGTTGGTAGCATTTGGAAAAAATGTCGGCATTAGAGAATATGTGTCAATAAACCTAAATAAGGAGTGGTGTCGCTCAAGGTATGGCATGTGCAAAATGGTGTATACGGCAAGTTCATATGAGTGTGAGTTGTTGGCTTGCCGGCATGTGTCAATTATGATTAATTAAAAAGATTAATGAAGTTATTTGAATGTTTTATTAAATTAGTATATGAAAATGATAAGGTAGTTGGTAGCATTTGGAAAAAAAGTCGGCATTATAGAATATATGTCAAAAAACCTTTAAAAGTAGTGGTGTCGCGCACGGAATGTCATATGAAAAATGTTATGAATGATAATGATAATATGACTGTGGGTATTTGCCTTATCGACATAAGTCTATAATGTTTAACTAAAAAGAATACTGAAGCAATTTGAATGTGTTACTAAATTAAAACATGAAACATATAAGGTGGTTGGTAGCATTGGGAAAAATGTCGGCATTAGAGAATATGTGTCAATAAACCTTTATAGGGAGTGGTGTCGCGAAAGGCATGACATATGAAATATTGTATATAAGGCATATGACTGTCTTGTGTTGACTTGCCGGCATGTGTCAATTATTTTTAATTAAAAAGAATAATGAAGTTTATTGAATCTATTAATAAATTAGTACATGAAAACGATAAAGTGGTTGGTAGCATTTGGAAAAAATGTCGGCATTATAGAATATATGTAAAAAAAAATTAAATGTAGTGGTGTCGCGCACGGCATGTCATATGAAAAATGTTATGAATGATAATGATAATATGACTGTGGGTATTTGCCTTATCGACATAAGTCGATAATGTTTAACTAAACAGAATACTGAAGCAATTTGAATGTGTTACTAAATTAAAACATGAAACAAATAAGGTGGTTGGTTGCATTGGGAAAAATGTCGGCATTAGAGAATATGTGTCAATAAACCTTTATAGGGAGTGGTGTCGCGCAAGGCATGTCATATGAAAAAAGTTTATATACGGCATATGACTATGGGAATTTGCCTTATCGGCATAAGTCAATTATGTGTAACTTAAAAGAGTACTGAAGCAATTTGAATGTGTTACTAAAATAAAACATGAAACAAATAAGGTGGTTAGTAGCATTGGGAAAAATGTCGGCATTAGAGAATATGTGTGAAAAAACCTTTATAGGGAGTGGTGTCGCGAAAGGCATGACATATGAAATATTGTATATAAGGCATATGACTGTCTTGTGTTGACTTGGCGGCATAGGTCAATTATTTTCAATTAAAAAGAATAATGAAGTTTATTGAATCTATTAATAAATTAGTACATGAAAACGATAAAGTGGTTGGTAGCATTTGGAAAAAATGTCGGCATTATAGAATATATGTCAAAAACCTTTAAAAGTAGTGGTGTCGCGCACGGCATGTCATATGAAAAATGTTATGAATGATAATGATAATATGACTGTGGGTATTTGCCTTATCGACATAAGTCTATTATGTTTAACTAAAAGAATACTGAAGCAATTTGAATGTGTTACTAAATTAAAACATTAAAAAAATAAGGTGGTTGGTAGCATTTGGAAAAAATGTCGGCATTAGAGAATATGTGTCAATAAACCTAAATAAGGAGTGGTGTCGCTCAAGGTATGGCATGTGCAAAATGGTGTATACGGCAAGTTCATATGAGTGTGAGTTGTTGGCTTGCCGGCATGTGTCAATTATGATTAATTAAAAAGATTAATGAAGTTATTTGAATGTTTTATTAAATTAGTATATGAAAATGATAAGGTAGTTGGTAGCATTTGGAAAAAAAGTCGGCATTATAGAATATATGTCAAAAAACCTTTAAAAGTAGTGGTGTCGCGCACGGAATGTCATATGAAAAATGTTATGAATGATAATGATAATATGACTGTGGGTATTTGCCTTATCGACATAAGTCTATTATGTTTAACTAAAAAGAATACTGAAGCAATTTGAATGTGTTACTAAATTAAAACATGAAACATATAAGGTGGTTGGTAGCATTGGGAAAAATGTCGGCATTAGAGAATATGTGTCAATAAACCTTTATAGGGAGTGGTGTCGCGCAAGGCATGTCATATGAAATATTGTATATAAGGCATATGACTGTCTTGTGTTGACTTGGCGGCATAAGTCAATTATTTTTAATTAATAAATTAGTACATGAAAACGATAAAGTGGTTGGTAGCATTTGGAAAAAATGTCGGCATTATAGAATATATGTCAAAAAACCTTTAAAAGTAGTGGTGTCGCGCAAGGCATGTCATACGAAAAATGTTATGAATGATAATGATAATATGACTGTGGGTATTTGCCTTATCGACATAAGTCTTTTATGTTTAACTAAAAAGAATACTGAAGCAATTTGAATGTGTTACTAAATTAAAACATGAAACAAATAAGGTGGTTGGTTGCATTGGGCAAAATGTCGACATTAGAGAATATGTGTCAATAAACCTTTATAGGGAGTGGTGTCGCGCAAGGCATGTCATATGAAAAAGTTTATATACGGCATATGACTATGGGAATTTGCCTTATCGACATAAGTCAATTATGTTTAACTTAAAAGAATACTGATGCTATTTGATTACTTAATTAAAACATGAAACAAATAAGGTGGTTGGTAGCATTGCGAAAAAATGTCGGCATTGGAGAATATGTGTCAATAAACCTAAATAAGGAGTGGTGTCGCTCAAGGTATGTCATATGCAAAATGGTGTATACGGCAAGTTCATATGAGTGTGAGTTGTTGGCTAGCCGGCATGTGTCAATTATGTTTAATTAAAAAGATTAATGAAGTTATTTGAATGTTTTATTAAATTAGTATATGAAAATGATAAGGTAGTTTGTAGCATTTGGAAAAAAGTCGGCATTATAGAATATGTGTCAAAAAACCTTTATAGGGAGTGGTGTCGCGAAAGGCATGACATATGAAATATTGTATATAAGGCATATGACTGTGGGGTGTTGACTTGGCGGCATAAGTCAATTATTTTTAATTAAAAAGAATAATGAAGTTTATTGAATCTAATTATAAATTAGTACATGAAAACGATAAAGTGGTTGGTAGCATTTGGAAAAAATGTCGGCATTATAGAATATATGTCAAAAAACCTTTAAAAGTAGTGGTGTCGCGCAAGGCATGTCATACGAAAAATGTTATGAATGATAATGATAATATGACTGTGGGTATTTGCCTTATCGACATAAGTCTTTTATGTTTAACTAAAAAGAATACTGAAGCAATTTGAATGTGTTACTAAATTAAAACATTAAACAAATAAGGTGGTTGGTAGCATTTGGAAAAAATGTCGGCATTAGAGAATATGTGCCAATAAACCTAAATAAGGAGTGGTGTCGCTCAAGGTATGGCATATGCAAAATGGTGTATACGGCAAGTTCATATGAGTGTGAGTTGTTGGCTTGCCGGCATGTGTCAATTATGTTTAATTAAAAAGATTAATGAAGTTATTTGAATGTTTTATTAAATTAGTATATGAAAATGATAAGGTAGTTGGTAGCATTTGGAAAAAAAGTCGGCATTATAGAATATGTGTCAAAAAACCTTTATAGGGAGTGGTGTCGCGCACGGCATGTCATATGAAAAATGTTATGAATGATAATGATAATATGACTGTGGGTATTTTCCTTATCGACATAAGTCTATTATGTTTAACTAAAAAGAATACTGAAGCAATTTGAATGTGTTACTAAATTAAAACATGAAACAAATAAGGTGGTTGGTAGCATTGGGAAAAATGTCGGCATTAGAGAATATGAAGTTTATTGAATGTATTAATAAAATAGTACATGAAATCAATAAGGTGGTTGGTAGCATTTGGAAAAAATGTCGGCATTATAGAATATATGTCAAAAAACCTTTAAAAGTAGTGGTGTCGCGCACGGCATGTCATATGAAAAATGTTATGAATGATAATGAGAATATCGACATAAGTCTATTATGTTTAACTAAAAAGAATACTGAAGCAATTTGAATGTGTTACTAAATTAAAACATGAAACAAATATGGTGGTTGGTAGCATTGGGAAAATTGTCGGCATTAGAGAATATGTGTCAATAAACCTTTATAGGGAGTGGTGTCGCGCAAGGCATGTCATATGAAAAAGTTTATATACGGCATATGACTATGGGAATTTGCCTTATCGACATAAGTCAATTATGTTTAAATTAAAACATTGAACAAATAAGGTGGTTGGTAGCATTTGGAAAAAATGTCGGCATTATAGAATATGTGTCAATAAACCTAAATAAGGAGTGGTGTCGCTCAAGGTATGGCATATGCAATATGGTGTATACGGCAAGTTCATATGAGTGTGAGTTGTTGGCTTGCCGGCATGTGTCAATTATGTCTAATTAAAAAGATTAATGAAGTTATTTGAATGTTTTATTAAATTAGTATATGAAAATGATAAGGTAGTTGGTAGCATTTGGAAAAAAACGTCGGCATTATAGAATATGTGTCAAAAAACCTTTATAGGGAGTGGTGTCGCGGAAGGCATGTCATATGAAAAAGTTTATATACGGCATATGGCTATGGGAATTTGCCTTATCGACATAAGTCAATTATGTTTAACTTAAAAGAATACTGATGCTATTTGAATGTATTACTTAATTAAAACATGAAACAAATAAGGTGGTTGGTAGCATTGGGAAAAATGTCGGCATTAGAGAATATGAAGTTTATTGAATGTATTAATAAAATAGTACATGAAATCAATAAGGTGGTTGGTAGCATTTGGAAAAAATGTCCGCATTATAGAATATATGTCAAAAAACCTTTAAAAGTAGTGGTGTCGCGCACGGCATGTCATATGAAAAATGTTATGAATGATAATGAGAATATCGACATAAGTCTATTATGTTTAACTAAAAAGAATACTGAAGCAATTTGAATGTGTTACTAAATTAAAACATGAAACAAATAAGGTGGTTGGTAGCATTGGGAAAAATGTCGGCATTAGAGAATATGTGTCAATAAACCTTTATAGGGAGTGGTGTCGCGCAAGGCATGTCATATGAAAAAGTTTATATACGGCATATGACTATGGGAATTTGCCTTATCGACATAAGTCAATTATTTTTAAATTGAAACATTGAACAAACAAGGTGGTTGGTAGCATTTGGAAAAAATGTCGGCATTATAGAATATGTGTCAATAAACCTAAATAAGGAGTGGTGTCGCTCAAGGTATGGCATATGCAATATGGTGTATACGGCAAGTTCATATGAGTGTGAGTTGTTGGCTTGCCGGCATGTGTCAATTATGTCTAATTAAAAAGATTAATGAAGTTATTTGAATGTTTTATTAAATTAGTATATGAAAATGATAAGGTAGTTGGTAGCATTTGGAAAAAAACGTCGGCATTATAGAATATGTGTCAAAAAACCTTTATAGGGAGTGGTGTCGCGAAAGGCATGACATATGAAATATTGTATATAAGGCATATGACTGTGGGGTGTTAACTTGGCGGCATAAGTCAATTATTTTTAATTGAAAAGAATAATGAAGTTTATTGAATTTATTAATAAATTAGCACATGAAAACGATAAAGTGGTTGGTAGCATTTGGAAAAAATGTCGGCATTATAGAATATATGTCAAAAAACCTTTATTGGTAGTGGTATCGCGCAAGGCATGTCATATGAAAAATGTTATGAATGATAATGATAATATGACTGTGGGTATTTGCCTTATCGACATAAGTCTATTATGTTTAACTAAAAAGAATACTGAAGCAGGGGCGGTAATTTCTGGTTGGTCTAGACGGAACAGAGAATTAAAGACGCCCTAGCAGAAAAAGAAGAATCTATATCGCCAATAATCAACTTATGTAGAAGGACAACACCAAGAATTGTCCTACGGTTGGTTAATGACGGAAGGTTAAAAAAGAAGCAGCCTGCTGGAGTAGGATGGCAAACGAAGATTAGGGTCCCAATTTAAACCTCGTAAGGCAAAAAGCAGAAATTGCTTCTGAACAGATTCAATACGATCCTGGCTATTGTTATACTGCGGAGACCAGATGCAAGAGCAGTATTCAAGGATAGGGCGAACAAGAGAGATGTACAGAAGTTTCGTTATAAAAGGATCGTTAAACTCTTTAGACCATCGTTTAATGAATCCAAGTACACCTTTTGCCTCATTAACGATGGTATCTATGTGAAGATTGAAACAGAGTTAAGAATCAAAAAGAACGCCTAGATCCTTAACTGTTAGTATACGTTGCAAAGGGGTATTGTCGATTGTATAACAAGATAAGGTGTAGTACGATAAAATGTCATAAACATACACTTTGAACAATTCAGATGCAATTGATTGGCCGAACACCAAAGTTGCATAGCGTTCAAATCGTCTTGTAGACGAGAATGATGTAGGGGATTAGTGTATGATAGAATAAGTTTCACATCATCCGCATACATGAGTACACGGGCATGTGATATAACAGAGGGGAGATCATTTATAAAAAGAGTAAAGAGTAAAGGTCCAAAATGACTACCTTGAGGAACACCAGAAGTAACGTGAACCTGTTTAGAGGTAGTCTGCCTCAGCATTACTCTTTGGGTCCTACCTTTTAAATAAGAATTTAGCCAAAGCAAAAGAGACGGAGGGAATATGAAAACGATAAGGTGGTTGGTAGCATTTGGAAAATGGCTGCATTATAGCATATGTGTAATAAAACCTATATATGGAGTGGTGTCGCGAAAGGCATGGCATATGAAATATTGTATATAAGGCATATGACTGTAGGGCATAAGTCAATTATTTATAATTGAAAAGAGTAATGAAGTTTATTGAATCTATTAATAAATAAGTACGTGAAAACGATAAAATGGTTGGAAGCATTTGGAAAAAATTTCGGCATTATAGAATATATGTCAAAAAACCTTTAAAAGTATTGGTGTCGCGCACGGCATGTCATATGAAAAATTTTATAAATGATAATGATAATATGACTGTGGGTATTTGCCTTATCGACATAAGTCTATTATGTTTGACTAAAAAGAATACTGAAGCAATTTGAATGTTTTAGTAAATTTAAACATTAAACAAATAAGGTGGTTGGTAGCATTTGGAAAAAATGTCGGCATTAGAGAATATGTGTCATTAAACCTATATATGGAGTGGTGTCGCTCATGGTATGGCATATGCAAAATTGTGTATACGGCAAATTCCTATGAGTGTGAGTTGTTGGCTTGCCGGCATGTGTCAATTATGTTTAATTAAAAAGATTAATGAAGTTATTTGAATGTTTTATTAAATTAGTACATGAAAACGATAAGGTGGTTGGTAGCATTAGGAAAATGGCTGCATTATAGCATATGTGTAATAAAACCTATATATGGAGTGGTGGTGCGAAAGGCATGGCATATGAAAAGAGTAATGAAGTTTATTGAATCTATTAATAAATTAGTACATGAAAACGATAAAGTGGTTGGTAGCATTTGGAAAAAATGTCGGCATTATAGAATATATGTCAAAAAACCTTTAAAAGTAGTGGTGTCGCGAACGGCATGTCATATGAAAAATGTTATGAATGATAATGATAATATGACTGTGGGTATTTCCCTTATCGACATAAGTCTATTATGTTTAACTAAAAAGAATACTGAAGCAATTTGAATGTGTTACTAAATTAAAACATTAAACAAATAAGGTGGTTGGTAGCATTTGGAAAAAATGTCGGCATTAGAGAATATGTGTCAATAAACCTAAATATGGCATATGCAATATGGTGTATACGGCAAGTTCATATGAGTGTGAGTTGTTGGTTTGCCGGCATGTGTCAATTATGTCTAATTAAAAAGATTAATGAAGTTATTTGAATGTTTTATTAAATTAGTATATGAAAATGATAAGGTAGTTGGTAGCATTTGGAAAAAAGTCGGCATTATAGAATATGTGTCAAAAAACCTTTATAGGGAGTGGTGTCGCGAAAGGCATGACATATGAAATATTGTATATAAGGCATATGACTGTCTTGTGTTGACTTGGCGGCATAAGCAATTATTTTTAATTGAAAAGAGTAATGAAGTTTATTGAATCTATTAATAAATTAGTACATGAAAACGATAAAGTGGTTGGTAGCATTTGGAAAAAATGTTGGCATTATAGAATATATGTCAAAAAACCTTTAAAAGTAGTGGTGTCGCACACGGCATGTCATATGAAAAATGTTATGAATGATAATGATAATATGACTGTGGGTATTTGCCTTATCGACATAAGTCTATTATGTTTGACTAAAAAGAATACTGAAGCAATTTGAATGTTTTAGTAAATTTAAACATTAAACAAATAATGGGGTTGGTAGCATTTGGAAAAAATGTCGGCATCAGAGAATATGTGTCATTAAACCTATATATGGAGTGGTGTCGCTCATGGTATGGCATATGCAAAATTGTGTATACGGCAAATTCCTATGAGTGTGAGTTGTTGGCTTGCCGGCATGTGTCAATTATGTTTAATTAAAAAGATTAATGAAGTTATTTGAATGTTTTATTAAATTAGTACATGAAAACGATAAGGTGGTTGGTAGCATTAGGAAAATGGCTGCATTATAGCATATGTGTAATAAAACCTATATATGGAGTGGTGTCGCGAAAGGCATGGCATATGAAATATTGTATATAAGGCATATGACTGTAGGGCATAAGTCAATTATTTATAATTGAAAAGAGTAATGAAGTTTATTGAATCTATTAATAAATTAGTACATGAAAACTATAAAGTGGTTGGTAGCATTTGGAAAAAATGTCGGCATTATAGAATATATGTCAAAAAACCTTTATTGGTAGTGGTGTCGCGCAAGGCATGATATATGAAATATTGTATATAAGGCATATGACTGTCTTGTGTTGACTTGGCGGCATAAGTCAATTATTTTTAATTGAAAAGAATAATGAAGTTATTTGAATGTTTTATTAAATTAGTATATGAAAATGATAAGGTAGTTGGTAGCATTTGGAATAAAAGTCGGCATTATAGAATATGTGTCAAAAAACCTTTATAGGGAGTGGTGTCGCGAAAGGCATGATATATGAAATATTGTATATAAGGCATATGACTGCCTTGTGTTGACTTGGCGGCATAAGTCAATTATTTTTAATTGAAAAAGAATAATGAAGTTTATTGAATCTATTAATAAATGAGCACATGAAAACGATAAAGTGGTTGGTAGCATTTGGAAAAAATGTCGGCATTATAGAATATATGTCAAAAAACCTTTATTGGTAGTGGTGTCGCGCAAGGCATGTCATATGAAAAATGTTATGAATGATAATGATAATATGACTGTGGGTATTTGCCTTATCGACATTAGTCTATTATGTTTAACTTAAAAGAATACTGAAGCAATTTGAATGTGTTACTAAATTAAAACGTTAAACAAATAAGGTGGTTGGTAGCATTTGGAAAAAATGTCGGCATTATAGAATATGTGTCAATAAACCTAAATAAGGAGTGGTGTCGCTCAAGGTATGGCATATGCAAAATGGTGTATACGGCAAGTTCATATGAGTGTGAGTTGTTGGCTTGCCGGCATGTGTCAATTATGTCTAATTAAAAAGATTAATGAAGTTATTTGAATGTTTTATTAAATTAGTATATGAAAAATGATAAGGTAGTTGGTAGCATTTGGAAAAAAAGTCGGCATTATAGAATATGTGTCAAAAAACCTTTATAGGGAGTGGTGTCGCGAAAGGCATGACACATGAAATATTGTATATAAGGCATATGACTGTCTTGTGTTGACTTGGCGGCATAAGTCAATTATTTTTAATTGAAAAGAATAATGAAGTTTATTGAATCTATTATTAAATGAGCACATGAAAACGATAAAGTGGTTAGTAGCATTTGGAAAAAATGTCGGCATTATAGAATATATGTCAAAAAACCTTTATTGATAGTGGTGTCGCGCAAGGCATGTCATATGAAAAATGTTATGAATGATAATGATAATATGACTGTGGGTATTTGCCTTATCGACATAAGTCTATTATGTTTAACTTAAAAGAATACTGAAGCAATTTGAATGTGTTACTAAATTAAAACATTAAACAAATAAGGTGGTTGGTAGCATTTGGAAAAAATGTCGGCATTAGAGAATATGTGTCAATAAACCTAAATAAGGAGTGGTGTCGCTCAAGGTATGGCATATGCAAAATGGTGTATACGGCAAGTTCATATGAGTGTGAGTTGTTGGCTTGCCGGCATGTGTCAATTATGTTTAATTAAAAGATTAATGAAGTTATTTGAATGTTTTATTAAATTAGCATATGAAAACGATAAGGTGGTTGGTAGCATTAGGAAAATGGCTGCATTATAGCATATGTGTAATAAAACCTATATATGGAGTGGTGTCGCGAAAGGCATGGCATATGAAATATTGTATATAAGGCATATGACTGTAGGGCATAAGTCAATTATTTATAATTGAAAAGAGTAATGAAGTTTATTGAATCTATTAATAAATTAGTACATGAAAACGATAAAGTGGTTGGTAGCATTTGGAAAAAATGTTGGCATTATAGAATATATGTCAAAAAACCTTTAAAAGTAGTGGTGTCGCACACGGCATGTCATATGAAAAATGTTATGAATGATAATGATAATATGACTGTGGGTATTTGCCTTATCGACATAAGTCTATTATGTTTGACTAAAAGAATACTGAAGCAATTTGAATGTTTTAGTAAATTTAAACATTAAACAAATAATGGGGTTGGTAGCATTTGGAAAAAATGTCGGCATCAGAGAATATGTGTCATTAAACCTATATATGGAGTGGTGTCGCTCATGGTATGGCATATGCAAAATTGTGTATACGGCAAATTCCTATGAGTGTGAGTTGTTGGCTTGCCGGCATGTGTCAATTATGTTTAATTAAAAAGATTAATGAAGTTATTTGAATGTTTTATTAAATTAGTATATGAAAACGATAAGGTGGTTGGTAGCATTTGGAAAATGGCTGCATTATAGCATATGTGTAATAAAACCTATATATGGAGTGGTGTCGCGAAAGGCATGGCATATGAAATATTGTATATAAGGCATATGACTGTAGGGCATAAGTCAATTATTTATAATTGAAAAGAGTAATGAAGTTTATTGAATCTATTAATAAATTAGTACATGAAAACGATAAAGTGGTTGGTAGCCTTTGGAAAAAATGTCACCATTATGGAATATGTGTCAAAAAACCTTTATAGGGAGTGGTGTCGCGCAAGGCATGTCATATGAAAAAATTTTATATATGGTAAATTCATATGACTGTGGAGTGTTGCCTTGCCGGCATAAGTCAATTATGTTAAAATAAAAAGAATAATGAAGTTATATAAATGTATCATTAAATTGGTACATGAAAATGTTAAGGTGAATGGTAGCCTTTGGAAAAAATGTCACCATTATGGAATATGTGTCAAAAAACCTTTATAGGGAGTGGTGTCGCGCAAGGCATGTCATATGAAAAATGTTATGAATGATAATAATAATATGACTGTGGGTATTTGCCTTATCGACATTAGTCTATTATGTTTAACTTAAAAGAATACTGAAGCAATTTGAATGTGTTACTAAATTAAAACGTTAAACAAATAAGGTGGTTGGTAGCATTTGGAAAAAATGTCGGCATTATAGAATATGTGTCTATAAACCTAAATAAGGAGTGGTGTCGCTCAAGGTATGGCATATGCAAAATGGTGTATACGGCAAGTTCATATGAGTGTGAGTTGTTGGCTTGCCGGCATGTGTCAATTATGTCTAATTAAAAAGATTAATGAAGTTATTTGAATGTTTTATTAAATTAGTACATGAAAACGATAAGGTGGTTGGTAGCATTTGGAAAATGGCTGCATTATAGCATATGTGTAATAAAACCTATATATGGAGTGGTGTCGCGAAAGGCATGGCATATGAAATATTGTATATAAGGCATATGACTGTAGGGCATAAGTCAATTATTTATAATTGAAAAGAGTAATGAAGTTTATTGAATCTATTAATAAATTAGTACATGAAAACGATAAAGTGGTTGGTAGCATTTGGAAAAAATGTTGGCATTATAGAATATATGTCAAAAAACCTTTAAAAGTAGTGGTGTCGCACACGGCATGTCATATGAAAAATGTTATGAATGATAATGATAATATGACTGTGGGTATTTGCCTTATCGACATAAGTCTATTATGTTTGACTAAAAGAATACTGAAGCAATTTGAATGTTTTAGTAAATTTAAACATTAAACAAATAATGGGGTTGGTAGCATTTGGAAAAAATGTCGGCATCAGAGAATATGTGTCATTAAACCTATATATGGAGTGGTGTCGCTCATGGTATGGCATATGCAAAATTGTGTATACGGCAAATTCCTATGAGTGTGAGTTGTTGGCTTGCCGGCATGTCAATTATGTTTAATTAAAAAGATTAATGAAGTTATTTGAATGTTTTATTAAATTAGTACATGAAAACGATAAGGTGGTTGGTAGCATTAGGAAAATGGCTGCATTATAGCATATGTGTAATAAAACCTATATATGGAGTGGTGTCGCGAAAGGCATGGCATATGAAATATTGTATATAAGGCATATGACTGTAGGGCATAAGTCAATTATTTATAATTGAAAAGAGTAATGAAGTTTATTGAATCTATTAATAAATTAGTACATGAAAACGATAAAGTGGTTGGTAGCATTTGGAAAAAATGTCGGCATTATAGAATATATGTCAAAAAACCTTTATTGGTAGTGGTGTCGCGCAAGGCATGATATATGAAATATTGTATATAAGGCATATGACTGTCTTGTGTTGACTTGGCGGCATAAGTCAATTATTTTTAATTGAAAAGAATAATGAAGTTATTTGAATGTTTTATTAAATTAGTATATGAAAATGATAAGGTAGTTGGTAGCATTTGGAATAAAAGTCGGCATTATAGAATATGTGTCAAAAAACCTTTATAGGGAGTGGTGTCGCGAAAGGCATGATATATGAAATATTGTATATAAGGCATATGACTGCCTTGTGTTGACTTGGCGGCATAAGTCAATTATTTTTAATTGAAAAGAATAATGAAGTTTATTGAATCTATTAATAAATGAGCACATGAAAACGATAAAGTGGTTGGTAGCATTTGGAAAAAATGTCGGCATTATAGAATATATGTCAAAAAACCTTTATTGGTAGTGGTGTCGCGCAAGGCATGTCATATGAAAAATGTTATGAATGATAATGATAATATGACTGTGGGTATTTGCCTTATCGACATTAGTCTATTATGTTTAACTTAAAAGAATACTGAAGCAATTTGAATGTGTTACTAAATTAAAACGTTAAACAAATAAGGTGGTTGGTAGCATTTGGAAAAAATGTCGGCATTATAGAATATGTGTCAATAAACCTAAATAAGGAGTGGTGTCGCTCAAGGTATGGCATATGCAAAAATGGTGTATACGGCAAGTTCATATGAGTGTGAGTTGTTGGCTTGCCGGCATGTGTCAATTATGTTTAATTAAAAAGATTAATGAAGTTATTTGAATGTTTTATTAAATTAGTATATGAAAATGATAAGGTAGTTGGTAGCATTTGGAAAAAAAGTCGGCATTATAGAATATGTGTCAAAAAACCTTTATAGGAGTGGTGTCGCGAAAGGCATGACATATGAAATATTGTATATAAGGCATATGACTGTGGGGTGTTGACTTGGCGGCATAAGTCAATTATTTTTAATTGAAAAGAATAATGAAGTTTATTGAATCTATTATTAAATGAGCACATGAAAACGATAAAGTGGTTAGTAGCATTTGGAAAAAATGTCGGCATTATAGAATATATGTCAAAAAACCTTTATTGGTAGTGCTGTCGCGCAAGGCATGTCATATGAAAAATGTTATGAATGATAATGATAATATGACTGTGGGTATTTGCCTTATCGACATAAGTCTATTATGTTTAACTAAAAAGAATAATGAAGCAATTTGAATGTGTTACTAAATTAAAACATTAAACAAATAAGGTGGTTGGTAGCATTTGGAAAAAATGTCGGCATTAGAGAATATGTGTCAATAAACCTAAATAAGGAGTGGTGTCGCTCAAGGTATGGCATATGCAAAATGGTGTATACGGCAAGTTCATATGAGTGTGAGTTGTTGGCTTGCCGGCATGTGTCAATTATGTTTAATTAAAAGATTAATGAAGTTATTTGAATGTTTTATTAAATTAGCATATGAAAACGATAAGGTGGTTGGTAGCATTTGGAAAATGGCTGCATTATAGCATATGTGTAATAAAACCTATATATGGAGTGGTGTCGCGAAAGGCATGGCATATGAAATATTGTATATAAGGCATATGACTGTAGGGCATAAGTCAATTATTTATAATTGAAAAGAGTAATGAAGTTTATTGAATCTATTAATAATTAGTACATGAAAACGATAAAGTGGTTGGTAGCATTTGGAAAAAATGTCGGCATTATAGAATATATGTCAAAAAACCTTTAAAAGTAGTGGTGTCGCGCACGGCATGTTATATGAAAAATGTTATGAATGATAATGATAATATGACTGTGGGTATTTGCCTTATCGACATAAGTCTATTATGTTTAACTAAAAAGAATATTGAAGCAATTTGAATGTGTTACTAAATTAAAACATTAAACAAATAAGGTGGTTGGTAGCATTTGGAAAAAATGTCGGCATTAGAGAATATGTGTCAATAAACCTAAATATGGCATATGCAAAATGGTGTATACGGCAAGTTCATATGAGTGTGAGTTGTTGGCTTGCCGGCATGTGTCAATTATGTCTAATTAAAAAGATTAATGAAGTTATTTGAATGTTTTATTAAATTAGTATATGAAAATGATAAGGTAGTTGGTAGCATTTGGAATAAAAGTCGGCATTATAGAATATGTGTCAAAAAACCTTTATAGGGAGTGGTGTCGCGAAAGGCATGATATATGAAATATTGTATATAAGGCATATGACTGTCTTGTGTTGACTTGGCGGCATAAGTCAATTATTTTTAATTGAAAAGAATAATGAAGTTTATTGAATCTATTAATAAATGAGCACATGAAAACGATAAAGTGGTTGGTAGCATTTGGAAAAAATGTCGGCATTATAGAATATATGTCAAAAAACCTTTATTGGTAGTGGTGTCGCGCAAGGCATGTCATATGAAAAATGTTATGAATGATAATAATAATATGACTGTGGGTATTTGCCTTATCGACATTAGTCTATTATGTTTAACTTAAAAGAATACTGAAGCAATTTGAATGTGTTACTAAATTAAAACGTTAAACAAATAAGGTGGTTGGTAGCATTTGGAAAAAATGTCGGCATTATAGAATATGTGTCTATAAACCTAAATAAGGAGTGGTGTCGCTCAAGGTATGGCATATGCAAAATGGTGTATACGGCAAGTTCATATGAGTGTGAGTTGTTGGCTTGCCGGCATGTGTCAATTATGTCTAATTAAAAAGATTAATGAAGTTATTTGAATGTTTTATTAAATTAGTACATGAAAACGATAAGGTGGTTGGTAGCATTTGGAAAATGGCTGCATTATAGCATATGTGTAATAAAACCTATATATGGAGTGGTGTCGCGAAAGGCATGGCATATGAAATATTGTATATAAGGCATATGACTGTAGGGCATAAGTCAATTATTTATAATTTAAAAGAGTAATGAAGTTTATTGAATCTATTAATAAATTAGTACATGAAAACGATAAAGTGGTTGGTAGCATTTGGAAAAAATGTTGGCATTATAGAATATATGTCAAAAAACCTTTAAAAGTAGTGGTGTCGCACACGGCATGTCATATGAAAAATGTTATGAATGATAATGATAATATGACTGTGGGTATTTGCCTTATCGACATAAGTCTATTATGTTTGACTAAAAAGAATACTGAAGCAATTTGAATGTTTTAGTAAATTTAAACATTAAACAAATAATGGGGTTGGTAGCATTTGGAAAAAATGTCGGCATCAGAGAATATGTGTCATTAAACCTATATATGGAGTGGTGTCGCTCATGGTATGGCATATGCAAAATTGTGTATACGGCAAATTCCTATGAGTGTGAGTTGTTGGCTTGCAGGCATGTGTCAATTATGTTTAATTAAAAAGATTAATGAAGTTATTTGAATGTTTTATTAAATTAGTACATGAAAACGATAAGGTGGTTGGTAGCATTAGGAAAATGGCTGCATTATAGCATATGTGTAATAAAACCTATATATGGAGTGGTGTCACGAAAGGCATGGCATATGAAATATTGTATATAAGGCATATGACTGTAGGGCATAAGTCAATTATTTATAATTGAAAAGAGTAATGAAGTTTATTGAATCTATTAATAAATTAGTACATGAAAACGATAAAGTGGTTGGTAGCATTTGGAAAAAATGTCGGCATTATAGAATATATGTCAAAAAACCTTTAAAAGTAGTGGTGTCGCGCACGGCATGTTATATGAAAAATGTTATGAATGATAATGATAATATGACTGTGGGTATTTGCCTTATCGACATAAGTCTATTATGTTTAACTAAAAAGAATACTGAAGCAATTTGAATGTGTTACTAAATTAAAACATTAAACAAATAAGGTGGTTGGTAGCATTTGGAAAAAATGTCGGCATTAGAGAATATGTGTCAATAAACCTAAATATGGCATATGCAAAATGGTGTATACGGCAAGTTCATATGAGTGTGAGTTGTTGGCTTGCCGGCATGTGTCAATTATGTCTAATTAAAAAGATTAATGAAGTTATTTGAATGTTTTATTAAATTAGTATATGAAAATGATAAGGTAGTTGGTAGCATTTGGAATAAAAGTCGGCATTATAGAATATGTGTCAAAAAACCTTTATAGGGAGTGGTGTCGCGAAAGGCATGATATATGAAATATTGTATATAAGGCATATGACTGTCTTGTGTTGACTTGGCGGCATAAGTCAATTATTTTTAATTGAAAAGAATAATGAAGTTTATTGAATCTATTAATAAATGAGCACATGAAAACGATAAAGTGGTTGGTAGCATTTGGAAAAAATGTCGGCATTATAGAATATATGTCAAAAAACCTTTATTGGTAGTGGTGTCGCGCAAGGCATGTCATATGAAAAATGTTATGAATGATAATGATAATATGACTGTGGGTATTTGCCTTATCGACATAAGTCTATTATGTTTAACTAAAAAGAATACTGAAGCAAATGAATGTGTTACTAAATTAAAACGTTAAACAAATAAGGTGGTTGGTAGCATTTGGAAAAAATGTCGGCATTATAGAATATGTGTCAATAAACCTAAATAAGGAGTGGTGTCGCTCAAGGTATGGCATATGCAAAATGGTGTATACGGCAAGTTCATATGAGTGTGAGTTGTTGGCTTGCCGGCATGTGTCAATTATGTCTAATTAAAAAGATTAATGAAGTTATTTGAATGTTTTATTAAATTAGTATATGAAAATGATAAGGTAGTTGGTAGCATTTGGAAAAAAAGTCGGCATTATAGAATATGTGTCAAAAAACCTTTATAGGGAGTGGTGTCACGAAAGGCATGACACATGAAATATTGTATATAAGGCATATGACTGTCTTGTGTTGACTTGGCGGCATAAGTCAATAATTTTCAATTGAAAAGAATAATGAAGTTTATTGAATCTATTAATAAATGAGCACATGAAAACGATAAAGTGGTTAGTTGCATTTGGAAAAAATGTCGGCATTATAGAATATATGTCAAAAAACATTTATTGGTAGTGGTGTCGCGCAAGGCATGTCATATGAAAAATGTTATGAATGATAATGATAATATGACTGTGGGTATTTGCCTTATCGACATAAGTCTATTATGTTTAACTAAAAAGAATACTGAAGCAAATGAATGTGTTACTAAATTAAAACGTTAAACAAATAAGGTGGTTGGTAGCATTTGGAAAAAATGTCGGCATTATAGAATATGTGTCAATAAACCTAAATAAGGAGTGGTGTCGCTCAAGGTATGGCATATGCAAAATGGTGTATACGGCAAGTTCATATGAGTGTGAGTTGTTGGCTTGCCGGCATGTGTCAATTATGTTTAATTAAAAGATTAATGAAGTTATTTGAATGTTTTATTAAATTAGTATATAAAAATGATAAGGTAGTTGGTAGCATTTGGAAAAAAAGTCGGCATTATAGAATATGTGTCAAAAAACCTTTATAGGGAGTGGTGTCGCGAAAGGCATGACATATGAAATATTGTATATAAGGCATATGACTGTGGGGTGTTGACTTGGCGGCATAAGTCAATTATTTTTAATTGAAAAGAATAATGAAGTTTATTGAATCTATTATTAATTGAGCACATGAAAACGATAAAGTGGTTAGTAGCATTTGGAAAAAATGTCGGCATTATAGAATATATGTCAAAAAACCTTTATTGGTAGTGGTGTCGCGCAAGGCATGTCATATGAAAAATGTTATGAATGATAATGATAATATGACTGTGGGTATTTGCCTTATCGACATAAGTCTATTATGTTTAACTAAAAAGAATACTGAAGCAATTTGAATGTGTTACTAAATTAAAACATTAAACAAATAAGGTGGTTGGTAGCATTTGGAAAAAATGTCGGCATTAGAGAATATGTGTCAATAAACCTAAATAAGGAGTGGTGTCGCTCAAGGTATGGCATATGCAAAATGGTGTATACGGCAAGTTCATATGAGTGTGAGTTGTTGGCTTGCCGGCATGTGTCAATTATGTTTAATTAAAAAGATTAATGAAGTTATTTGAATGTTTTATTAAATTGGCATATGAAAACGATAAGGTGGTTGGTAGCATTTGGAAAATGGCTGCATTATAGCATATGTGTAATAAAACCTATATATGGAGTGGTGTCACGAAAGGCATGGCATATGAAATATTGTATATAAGGCATATGACTGTAGGGCATAAGTCAATTATTTATAATTGAAAAGAGTAATAAAGTTTATTGAATCTATTAATAAATTAGGACATGAAAACGATAAAATGGTTGGTAGCATTTGGAAAAAATGTCGGCATTATAGAATATATGTCAAAAAACCTTTAAAAGTAGTGGTTCGCGCACGGCATGTCATATGAAAAATGTTATGAATGATAATGATAATATGACTGTGGGTATTTTCCTTATCGACATAAGTCTATTATGTTTAACTAAAAATAATACTGAAGCAATTTGAATGTGTTACTAAATTAAAACATTAAACAAATAAGGTGGTTGGTAGCATTTAAAAAAATGGCATTAGAGAATATGTGTCAATAAACCTAAATATGGCATATGCAAAATGGTGTATACGGCAAGTTCATATGAGTGTGAGTTGTTGGCTTGCCGGCATGTGTCAATTATGTTTAATTAAAAAGATTAATGAAGTTATTTGAACGTTTTATTAAATTAGTATATGAAAATGATAAGGTAGTTGGTAGCATTTGGAAAAAAGTCGGCATTATAGAATATGTGTCAAAAATCCTTTATAGGGAGTGGTATCGTGAAAGGCATGACATATGAAATATTGTATATAAGGCATATGACTGTCTTGTGTTGACTTGGCGGCATAAGTCAATTATTTTTAATTAAAAAGAATAATGAAGTTTATTGAATAATAATTAATAAATTAGTACATGAAAACGATAAAGTGCTTGGAAGCATTTGGAAAACATGTCGGCGTGTCGCGCAAGGCATGTCATACGAAAAATGTTATGAATGATAATGATAATATGACTGTGGGTATTTGCCTTATCGACATAAGTCTATTGTGTTTGACTAAAAAGAATACTGAATCAATTTGAATGTTTTAGTAAATTTAAACATTAAACAAATAATGTGGTTGGTAGCATTTGGAAAAAATGTCGGCATTAGAGAATATGTGTCATTAAACCTATATATGGAGTGGTGTCCCTCATGGTATGGCATATGCAAAATTGTGTATACGGCAAATTCCTATGAGTGAAAGTTGTTGGCTTGTAATAAAACCTTTATATGGAGTGGTGTCGCGAAAGGCATGGCATATGTTACTAAATTAAAACATTAAACAAATAAGGTGGTTGGTAGCATTGGGAAAAATGTCGGCATTAGAGAATATGTGTCAATAATCCTTTATAGGGAGTGGTGTCGCGCAAGGCATGTCATATGAAAAAGTTTATATACGGCATATGACTATGGGAATTTGCCTTATCGACATAAGTCAGTTATGTTTAACTTAAAAACATACTGATGCCATTTGAATGTATTACTTAATTAAAACATGAAACAAATAAGGTGGTTGGTAGCATTAGAGAATATGTGTCAATAAACCTAAATAAGGAGTGGTGTCGCTCAAGGTATGGCATATGCAAAATGGTGTATACAGCAAGTTCATATGAGTGTGAGTTGTTGGCTTGCCGGCATGTGTCAATTATGTTTAATGAAAAAGATTAATGAAGTTATTTGAATGTTTTATTAAATTAGTATATGAAAATGATAAGGTAGTTGGTAGCATTTGGAAAAAAGTCGGCATTAAAGAATATGTCAAAAATAAGAGTGGGTAAAGGCATGACATATGAAATATTGTATAAAAGGCATATGACGGGGTGTTGACTTGGCGGCATAAGTCAATTATTTTTAATTGAAAAGAATAATGAAGTTTATTGAATGTATTAATAAAATAGTACATGAAATCAAGAAGGTGGTTGGTAGCATTTGGAAAAAATGTCGGCATTATAGAATATATGTCAAAAAACCTTTAAAAGTAGTGGTGTCGCGCACGGCATGTCATATGAAAAATGTTATGAATGATAATGAGAATATCGACATAAGTCTATTATGTTTAACTAAAAGAATAGAAGCAATTTGAATGTGTTACTAAATAAAACAGAAACAAATAAGGTGGTTGGTAGCATTGGGAAAAATGTCGGCATTAGAAAATATGTGTCAATAAACCTTTAAAGGGAGTGGTGTGCGCAAGGCATGTCATAGAAAAAAGTTTATATCGGCATATGACTATGGGAATTTGCCTTATCGACATAAGTCTATTATGTTTAACTTAAAAGAATACTGATGCTATTTGAATGTATTACTTAATTAAAACATGAAACAAATAAGGTGGTTGGTAGCATTGGGAAAAATGTCGGCATTAGAAAATATGTGTCAATAAACCTTTATAGGGAGTGGTGTCACGCAAGGCATGTCATATGAAAAAGTTTATATACGGCATATGACTATGGGAATTTGCCTTATCGACATAAGTCAATTATGTTTAACTTAAAAGAATACTGATGCTATTTGAATGTATTACTTAATTAAAACATGAAACAAATAAGGTGGTTGGTAGCATTGGGAAAAAATGTCGGCATTAGAGAATATGTGTCAATAAACCTAAATAAGGAGTGGTGTCGCTCAAGGTATGGCATATGCATAATGGTGTATACGGCAAATTCATATGAGTGTGAGTTTTTGGCTTGCCGGCATGTGTCAATTATGTTTAATTAAAAAGATTAATGAAGTTATTTGAATGTTTTATTAAATTAGTATATGAAAACGATAAGGTGGTTGGTAGCATTTGGAAAATGGCTGCATTATAGCACATGGCAATAAAAAGGAAAGGCGGCATATGAAATATTGTATATAAGGCATATGACTGTAGGGCATAAGTCAATTATGTATAATTGAAAAGAGTAATGAAGTTTATTGAATCTATTAATAAATTAGTACATGAAAACGATAAAGTGGTTGGTAGCATTTGGAAAAAAAGTCGGCATTATAGAATATATGTCAAAAAACCTTTAAAAGTAGTGGTTCGCGCACGGCATGTCATATGAAAAATGTTATGAATGATAATGATAATATGACTGTGGGTATTTTCCTTATCGACATAAGTCTATTATGTTTAACTAAAAAGAATACTGAAGCAATTTGAATGTGTTACTAAATTAAAACATTAAACAAATAAGGTGGTTGGTAGCATTTGGAAAAAATGTCGGCATTAGAGAATATGTGTCAATAAACCTTTATAGGGAGTGGTGTCGCGCAAGGCATGTCATATGAAAAAGTTTATATACGGCATATGACTATGGGAATTTGCCTTATCGACATAAGTCAATTATGTTTAACTAAAAAGAATACTGAAGCAATTTGAATGTTTTACTAAATTTAAACATTAAATAAATAATGAGGTTGGTAGCATTTGGAAAAAATGTCGGCATTAGAGAATATGTGTCATTAAACCTATATATGGAGTGGTGTCGCTCATGGTATGGCATATGCAAAATTGTGTATACGGCAAATTCATATGAGTGTGAGTTGTTGGCTTGCCGGCATGTGTCAATTATGTTTAATTAAAAAGATTAATGAAGTTATTTGAATGTTTTATTAAATTAGTATATGAAAATGATAAGGTAGTTGGTAGCATTTGGAAAAAAAGTCGGCATTATAGAATATGTGTCAAAAAACCTTTATAGGGAGTGGTGTCGCGAAAGGCATGGCATATGAAATATTGTATATAAGGGGTGTT
Source organism: Drosophila littoralis (assembly GCA_018903485.1). Lineage (NCBI taxonomy): Eukaryota > Metazoa > Arthropoda > Insecta > Diptera > Drosophilidae > Drosophila > Drosophila littoralis. The sequence continues at coordinate 206,509 of JAEIGF010000368.1, read as the reverse complement.
GACTTGGCGGCATAAGTCAATTATTTTTAATTGAAAAGAATAATGAAGTTTATTGAATGTATTAATAAAATAGTACATGAAATCAATAAGGTGGTTGGTAGCATTTGGAAAAAATGTCGGCATTATAGAATATATGTCAAAAAACCTTTAAAAGTATTGGTGTCGCGCACGGCATGTCATATGAAAAATTTTATGAATGATAATGATAATATGACTGTGGGTATTTGCCTTATCGACATAAGTCTATTATGTTTAACTAAAAAGAATACTGAAGCAATTTGAATGTGTTACTAAATTAAAACATTAAACAAATAAGGTGGCTGGTAGCATTTGGAAAAAATGTCGGCATTAGAGAATATGTGTCAATAAACCTTTATAGGGAGTGGTGTCGCGCAAGGCATGTCATATGAAAAAGTTTATATACGGCATATGACTATGGGAATTTGCCTTATCGACATAAGTCAATTATGTTTAACTAAAAAGAATACTGAAGCAATTTGAATGTTTTACTAAATTTAAACATTAAATAAATAATGTGGTTGGTAGCATTTGGAAAAAATGTCGGCATTAGAGAATATGTGTCATTAAACCTAAATAAGGAGTGGTGTCGCTCAAGGTATGGCATATGCAAAATGGTGTATACGGCAAATTCATATGAGTGTGAGTTGTTGGCTTGCCGGCATGTGTCAATTATGTTTAATTAAAAAGATTAATGAAGTTATTTGAATGTTTTATTAAATTAGTATATGAAAATGATAAGGTAGTTGGTAGCATTTGGAAAAAAAGTCGGCATTATAGAATATGTGTCAAAAAACCTTTATAGGGAGTGGTGTCGCGAAAGGCATGGCATATGAAATATTGTATATAAGGGGTGTTGACTTGGCGGCATAAGTCAATTATTTTTAATTGAAAAGAATAATGAAGTTTATTGAATGTATTAATAAAATAGTACATGAAATCAATAAGGTGGTTGGTAGCATTTGGAAAAAATGTCGGCATTATAGAATATATGTCAAAAAACCTTTAAAAGTAGTGGTGTCGCGCACGGCATGTCATATGAAAAGTTTTATGAATGATAATGATAATATGACTGTGGGTATTTGCCTTATCGACATAAGTCTATTATGTTTAACTAAAAAGAATACTGAAGCAATTTGAATGTGTTACTAAATTAAAACATTAAACAAATAAGGTGGTTGGTAGCATTTGGAAAAAATGTCGGCATTAGAGAATATGTGTCAATAAACCCTAAATAAGGAGTGGTGTCGCTCAAGGTATGGCATATGCAAAATGGTGTATACGGCAAGTTCATGAGTGTGAGTTGTTGGTTTGCCGGCATGTGTCAATTATGTTTAATTCAAAAGATTAATGAAGTTATTTGAATGTTTTATTAAATTAGTATATGAAAATGACAAGGTAGTTGGTAGCATTTGGAAAAAAGTCGGCACTATAGAATATGTGTCAATAAACCTTTATAGGGAGTGGTGTCGCGCAAGGCATGTCATATGAAAAAGTTTATATACGGCATATGACAATGGGAATTTGCCTTATCGACATAAGTCAATTATGTTTAACTTAAAAGAATACTGATGCTATTTGAATGTATTACTTAATTAAAACATGAAACAAATAAGGTGGTTGGTAGCATTGGGAAAAAATGTCGCCATTAGAGAATATGTGTCAATAAACCTAAAGAAGGAGTGGTGTCGCTCAAGGTATGGCATATGCAAAATGGTGTATACGGCAAGTTCATATGAGTGTGAGTTGTTGGCTTGCCGGCATGTGTCAATTATGTTTAATTAAAAAGATTAATGAAGTTATTTGAATGTTTTATTAAATTAGTATATGAAAACGATAAGGCGGTTGGTAGCATTTGGAAAATGGCTGCATTATAGCATGGCATATGAAATATTGTATATAAGGGGTGTTGACTTGGCGGCATAAGTCAATTATTTTTAATTGAAAAGAATAATGAAGTTTATTGAATGTATTAATAAAATAGTACATGAAATCAATAAGGTGGTTGGTAGCATTTGGAAAAAATGTCGGGATTATAGAATATATGTCAAAAAACCTTTATAAGTAGTGGTGTCGCGCACGGCATGTCATATGAAAAATTTTATGAATGATAATGATAATATGACTGTGGGTATTTGCCTTATCGACATAAGTCTATTATGTTTAACTAAAAAGAATACTGAAGCAATTTGAATGTGTTACTAAATTAAAACATGAAACAAATAAGGTGGTTGGTAGCATTGGGAAAAATGTCGGCATTAGAAAATATGTGTCAATAAACCTTTAAAGGGAGTGGTGTCGCGCAAGGCATGTCATATGAAAAAGTTTATATACGGCATATGACTATGGGAATTTGCCTTATCGACATAAGTCAATTATGTTTAACTTAAAAGAATACTGATGCTATTTGAATGTATTACTTAATTAAAACATGAAACAAATAAGGTGGTTGGTAGCATTTGGAAAAAATGTCGGCATTAGAGAATATGTGTCAATAAACCTAAATAAGGAGTGGTGTCGCTCAAGGTATGGCATATGCAAAATGGTGTATACGGCAAATTCATATGAGTGTGAGTTGTTGGCTTGCCGGCATGTGTCAATTATGTTTAATTAAAAAGATTAATGAAGTTATTTGAATGTTTTATTAAATTAGTATATGAAAACGATAAGGCGGTTGGTAGCATTTGGAAAATGGCTGCATTATAGCATGGCATATGAAATATTGTATATAAGGCATATGACTGTAGGGCATAAGTCAATTATGTATAATTGAAAAGAGTAATGAAGTTTATTGAATCTATTAATAAATTAGTACATGAAAACGATAAAGTGGTTGGTAGCATTTGGAAAAAAAGTCGGCATTATAGAATATATGTCAAAAAACCTTTAAAAGTAGTGGTTCGCGCACGGCATGTCATATGAAAAATGTTATGAATGATAATGATAATATGACTGTGGGTATTTTCCTTATCGACATAAGTCTATTATGTTTAACTAAAAAGAATACTGAAGCAATTTGAATGTGTTACTAAATTAAAACATTAAACAAATAAGGTGGTTGGTAGCATTTGGAAAAAATGTCGGCATTAGAGAATATGTGTCAATAAACCTTTATAGGGAGTGGTGTCGCGCAAGGCATGTCATATGAAAAAGTTTATATACGGCATATGACTATGGGAATTTGCCTTATCGACATAAGTCAATTATGTTTAACTAAAAAGAATACTGAAGCAATTTGAATGTTTTACTAAATTTAAACATTAAATAAATAATGTGGTTGGTAGCATTTGGAAAAAATGTCGGCATTAGAGAATATGTGTCATTAAACCTATATATGGAGTGGTGTCGCTCATGGTATGGCATATGCAAAATTGTGTATACGGCAAATTCATATGAGTGTGAGTTGTTGGCTTGCCGGCATGTGTCAATTATGTTTAATTAAAAAGATTAATGAAGTTATTTGAATGTTTTATTAAATTAGTATATGAAAATGATAAGGTAGTTGGTAGCATTTGGAAAAAAAGTCGGCATTATAGAATATGTGTCAAAAAACCTTTATAGGGAGTGGTGTCGCGAAAGGCATGGCATATGAAATATTGTATATAAGGGGTGTTGACTTGGCGGCATAAGTCAATTATTTTTAATTGAAAAGAATAATGAAGTTTATTGAATGTATTAATAAAATAGTACATGAAATCAATAAGGTGGTTGGTAGCATTTGGAAAAAATGTCGGCATTATAGAATATATGTCAAAAAACCTTTAAAAGTATTGGTGTCGCGCACGGCATGTCATATGAAAAGTTTTATGAATGATAATGATAATATGACTGTGGGTATTTGCCTTATCGACATAAGTCTATTATGTTTAACTAAAAAGAATACTGAAGCAATTTGAATGTGTTACTAAATTAAAACATTAAACAAATAAGGTGGCTGGTAGCATTTGGAAAAAATGTCGGCATTAGAGAATATGTGTCAATAAACCTTTATAGGGAGTGGTGTCGCGCAAGGCATGTCATATGAAAAAGTTTATATACGGCATATGACTATGGGAATTTGCCTTATCGACATAAGTCAATTATGTTTAACTAAAAAGAATACTGAAGCAATTTGAATGTTTTACTAAATTTAAACATTAAATAAATAATGTGGTTGGTAGCATTTGGAAAAAATGTCGGCATTAGAGAATATGTGTCATTAAACCTATATATGGAGTGGTGTCGCTCATGGTATGGCATATGCAAAATTGTGTATACGGCAAATTCATATGAGTGTGAGTTGTTGGCTTGCCGGCATGTGTCAATTATGTTTAATTAAAAAGATTAATGAAGTTATTTGAATGTTTTATTAAATTAGTATATGAAAATGATAAGGTAGTTGGTAGCATTTGGAAAAAAAGTCGGCATTATAGAATATGTGTCAAAAAACCTTTATAGGGAGTGGTGTCGCGAAAGGCATGGCATATGAAATATTGTATATAAGGGGTGTTGACTTGGCGGCATAAGTCAATTATTTTTAATTGAAAAGAATAATGAAGTTTATTGAATGTATTAATAAAATAGTACATGAAATCAATAAGGTGGTTGGTAGCATTTGGAAAAAATGTCGGCATTATAGAATATATGTCAAAAAACCTTTAAAAGTAGTGGTGTCGCGCACGGCATGTCATATGAAAAGTTTTATGAATGATAATGATAATATGACTGTGGGTATTTGCCTTATCGACATAAGTCTATTATGTTTAACTAAAAAGAATACTGAAGCAATTTGAATGTGTTACTAAATTAAAACATTAAACAAATAAGGTGGTTGGTAGCATTTGGAAAAAATGTCGGCATTAGAGAATATGTGTCAATAAACCTAAATAAGGAGTGGTGTCGCTCAAGGTATGGCATATGCAAAATGGTGTATACGGCAAGTTTAATGAGTGTGAGTTGTTGGTTTGCCGGCATGTGTCAATTATGTTTAATTCAAAAGATTAATGAAGTTATTTGAATGTTTTATTAAATTAGTATATGAAAATGACAAGGTAGTTGGTAGCATTTGGAAAAAAAGTCGGCACTATAGAATATGTGTCAATAAACCTTTATAGGGAGTGGTGTCGCGCAAGGCATGTCATATGAAAAAGTTTATATACGGCATATGACAATGGGAATTTGCCTTATCGACATAAGTCAATTATGTTTAACTTAAAAGAATACTGATGCTATTTGAATGTATTACTTAATTAAAACATGAAACAAATAAGGTGGTTGGTAGCATTGGGAAAAAATGTCGCCATTAGAGAATATGTGTCAATAAACCTAAAGAAGGAGTGGTGTCGCTCAAGGTATGGCATATGCAAAATGGTGTATACGGCAAGTTCATATGAGTGTGAGTTGTTGGCTTGCCGGCATGTGTCAATTATGTTTAATTAAAAAGATTAATGAAGTTATTTGAATGTTTTATTAAATTAGTATATGAAAACGATAAGGTGGTTGGTAGCATTTGGAAAATGGCTGCATTATAGCATATGTGTAATAAAACCTATATATGGAGTGGTGTCGCGAAAGGCATGGCATATGAAATATTGTATATAAGGCATATGACTGTAGGGCATAAGTCAATTATGTATAATTGAAAAGAGTAATGAAGTTTATTGAATCTATTAATAAATTAGTACATGAAAACGATAAAGTGGTTGGTAGCATTTGGAAAAAATGTCGGCAATTTAGAATATATGTCAAAAAACCTGTATTGGTAGTAGTGTCGCGCAAGGCATGTCATATGAAAAATGTTATGAATGATAATGATAATATGACTGTGGGTATTTTCCTTATCGACATAAGTCTATTATGTTTAACTAAAAAGAATACTGAAGCAATTTGAATGTGTTACTAAATTAAAACATTAAACAAATAAGGTGGTTGGTAGCATTTGGAAAAAATGTCGGCATTAGAGAATATGTGTCAATAAACCTAAATAAGGAGTGCTGTCGCTCAAGGTATGGCATATGCAAAATGGTGTATACGGCAAGTTCATATGAGTGTGAGTTGTTGGCTTGCCGGCATGTGTCAATTATGTTTAATTAAAAAGATTAATGAAGTTATTTGAATGTTTTATTAAATTAGTACATGAAAATGATAAGGTAGTTGGTAGCATTTGGAAAAAAAGTCGGCATTATAGAATATGTGTCAAAAAACCTTTATAGGGAGTGGTGTCGCGAAAGGCATGACATATGAAATATTGTATATAAGGCATATGACTGTGGGGTGTTGACTTGGCGGCATAAGTCAATTATTTTTAATTGAAAAGAATAATGAAGTTTATTGAATGTATTAATAAAATAGTACATGAAATCAATAAGGTGGTTGGTAGCATTTGGAAAAATGTCGGCATTATAGAATATATGTCAAAAAACCTTTAAAAGTAGTGGTGTCGCGCACGGCATGTCATATGAAAAATGTTATGAATGATAATGAGAATATCGACATAAGTCTATTATGTTTAACTAAAAAGAATACTGAAGCAATTTGAATGTGTTACTAAATTAAAACATGAAACAAATAAGGTGGTTGGTAGCATTGGGAAAAATGTCGGCATTAGAAAATATGTGTCAATAAACCTTTATAGGGAGTGGTGTCGCGCAAGGCATGTCATATGAAAAAGTTTATATACGGCATATGACTATGGGAATTTGCCTTATCGACATAAGTCAATTATGTTTAACTTAAAAGAATACTGATGCTATTTGAATGTATTACTTAATTAAAACATGAAACAAATAAGGTGGTTGGTAGCATTGGGAAAAAATGTCGGCATTAGAGAATATGTGTCAATAAACCTAAATAAGGAGTGGTGTCGCTCAAGGTATGGCATATGCAAAATGGTGTATACGGCAAATTCATATGAGTGTGAGTTGTTGGCTTGCCGGCATGTGTCAATTATGTTTAATTAAAAAGATTAATGAAGTTATTTGAATGTTTTATTAAATTAGTATATGAAAACGATAAGGTGGTTGGTAGCATTTAGAAAATGGCTGCATTATAGCATATGTGTAATAAAACCTATATATGGAGTGGTGTCGCGAAAGGCAATGATAATATGACTGTGGGTGTTTTCCTTATCGACATAAGTCTATTATGTTTAACTAAACAGAATACTGAAGCAATTTGAATGTGTTACTAAATTAAAGCATTAAACAGATAAGGTGGTTGGTAGCATTTGGAAAATGGCTGCATTATAGCATATGTGTAATAAAACCTATATATGGAGTGGTGTCGCGAAAGGCATGGCATATGAAATATTGTATATAAGGCATATGACTGTAGGGCATAAGTCAATTATGTATAATTGAAAAGAGTAATGAAGTTTATTGAATCTATTAATAAATTAGTACATGAAAACGATAAAGTGGTTGGTAGCATTTGGAAAAAATGTCGGCATTATAGAATATATGTCAAAAAACCTTTAAAAGTAGTGGTGTCGCGCACGGCATGTCATATGAAAAATGTTATGAACGATAATGATAATATGACTGTGGGTATTTTCCTTATCGACATAAGTCTATTATGTTTAACTACAATGAATACTGAAGCAATTTGAATGTGCTACTAAATTAAAACAATAAACAAATAAGGTGGTTGGTAGCATTTGGAAAAAAAGTCGGCATTAGAGAATATGTGTCAATGAACCTTTATAGGGAGTGGTGTCGCGCAAGGCATGTCATATGAAAAAGTTTATATACGGCATATGACTATGGGAATTTGCCTTATCGACATAAGTCAATTATGTTTAACTAAAAAGAATACTGAAGCAATTTGAATGTTTTACTAAATTTAATCATTAAATAAATAATGTGGTTGGTAGCATTTGGAAAAAATGTCGGCATTAGAGAAATGTGTCATTAAACCTATATATGGAGTGGTGTCGCTCAAGGTATAGCATATGCAAAATTGTGTATACGGCAAATTCATATGAGTGTGAGTTGTTGGCTTGCCGGCATGTGTCAATTATGTTTAATTAAAAAGATTAATGAAGTTATTTGAATGTTTTATTAAATTAGTATATGAAAATGATAAGGTAGTTGGTAGCATTTGGAAAAAAAGTCGGCATTATAGAATATGTGTCAAAAAACTTTATAGGGAGTGGTGTCGCGAAAGGCATGGCATATGAAATATTGTATATAAGGGGTGTTGACTTGGCGGCATAAGTCAATTATTTTTAATTGAAAAGAATAATGAAGTTTTTTGAATGTATTAATAAAATAGTACATGAAATCAATAAGGTGGTTGGTAGCATTTGGAAAAAATGTCGGCATTATAGAATATATGTCAAAAAACCTTTAAAAGTAGTGGTGTCGCGCACGGCATGTCATATGAAAAATGTTATGAATGATAATGATAATATGACTGTGGGTATTTTCCTTATCGACATAAGTCTACTATGTTTGACTAAAAAGAATACTGAAGCAATTTGAATGTGTTACTAAATTAAAACATTAAACAAATAAGGTGGTTGGTAGCATTTGGAAAAAATGTCGGCATTAGAGAATATGTGTCAATAAACCTAAATAAGGAGTGGTGTCGCTCAAGGTATGGCATATGCAAAATGGTGTATACGGCAAGTTCATATGAGTGTGAGTTGTTGGCTTGCCGGCATGTGTCAATTAGGTTTAATTAAAAAGATTAATGAAGTTATTTGAATGTTTTATTAAATTAGTATATGAAAATGATAAGGTAGTTGGTAGCATTTGGAAAAAAAGTCGGCATTATAGAATATGTGTCAAAAAACCTTTATAGGGAGTGGTGTCGCGAAAGGCATGACATATGAAATATTGGTTATAAGGCATATGACTGTGGGGTGTTGACTTGGCGGCATAAGTCAATTATTTTTAATTGAAAAGAATAATGAAGTTTATTGAATGTATTAATAAAATAGTACATGAAATCAATAAGGTGGTTGGTAGCATTTGGAAAAAATGTAGGCATTATAGAATATATGTCAAAAAACCTTTAAAAGTAGTGGTGTCGCGCACGGCATGTCATATTAAAAATGTTATGAATGATAATGATAATATGACTGTGGGTATTTGCCTTATCGACATAAGTCTATTATGTTTAACTAAAAAGAATACTGAAGCAATTTGAATGTGTTACTAAATTAAAACATGAAACAAATAAGGTGGTTGGTAGCATTGGGAAAAATGTCGGCATTAGAGAATATGTGTCAATAAACCTTTATAGGGAGTGGTGTCACGCAAGGCATGTCATATGAAAAAGTTTATATACGGCATATGACTATGGGAATTTGCCTTATCGACATAAGTCAATTATGTTTAACTAAAAAGAATACTGAAGCAATTTGAATGTTTTACTAAATTTAATCATTAAATAAATAATGTGGTTGGTAGCATTTGGAAAAAATGTCGGCATTAGAGAATATGTGTCATTAAACCTATATATGGAGTGGTGTCGCTCATGGTATAGCATATGCAAAATTGTGTATACGGCAAATTCATATGAGTGTGAGTTGTTGGCTTGCCGGCATGTGTCAATTATGTTTAATTAAATAGATTAATGAAGTTATTTGAATGTTTTATTAAATTAGTATATGAAAATGATAAGGTAGTTGGTAGCATTTAAAAAAAAAGTCGGCATTATAGAATATGTGTCAAAAAACCTTTATAGGGAGTGGTGTCGCGAAAGGCATGGCATATGAAATATTGTATATAAGGGGTGTTGACTTGGCGGCATAAGTCAATTATTTTTAATTGAAAAGAATAATGAAGTTTTTTGAATGTATTAATAAAATAGTACATGAAATCAATAAGGTGGTTGGTAGCATTTGGAAAAAAATGTAGGCATTATAGAATATATGTCAAAAAACCTTTAAAAGTAGTGGTGTCGCGCACGGCATGTCATATGAAAAATGTTATGAATGATAATGATAATATGACTGTGGGTATTTGCCTTATCGACATAAGTCTATTATGTTTAACTAAAAAGAATACTGAAGCAATTTGAATGTGTTACTAAATTAAAACATGAAACAAATAAGGTGGTTGGTAGCATTGGGAAAAATGTCGGCATTAGAGAATATGTGTCAATAAACCTTTATAGGGAGTGGTGTCACGCAAGGCATGTCATATGAAAAAGTTTATATACGGCATATGACTATGGGAATTTGCCTTATCGACATAAGTCAATTATGTTTAACTTAAAAGAGTACTGATGCTATTTGAATGAATTACTTAATTAAAACATGAAACAAATAAGGTGGTTGGTAGCATTGGGAAAAAATGTCGGCATTAGAGAATATGTGTCAATAAACCTTAATAAGGAGTGGTGTCGCTCAAGGTATGGCATATGCAAAATGGTGTATACGGCAAGTTCATATGAGTGTGAGTTGTTGGCTTGGCGGCATGTGTCAATTATGTTTAATTAAAAAGATTAATGAAGTTATTTGAATGTTTTATTAAATTAGTATATGAAAACGATAAGGTGGTTGGTAGCATTTGGAAAATGGCTGCATTATAGCATATGTGTAATAAAACCTATATATGGAGTGGTGTCGCGAAAGGCATGGCATATGAAATATTGTATATAAGGCATATGACTGTAGGGCATAAGTCAATTATGTATAATTGAAAAGAGTAATGAAGTTTATTGAATCTATTAATAAATTAGTACATGAAAACGATAAAGTGGTTGGTAGCATTTGGAGAAAATGTCGGCATTATAGAATATATGTCAAAAAACCTTTAAAAGTAGTGGTGTCGCGCACGGCTTGTCATATGAAAAATGTTATGAATGATAATGATAATATGACTGTGGGTATTTTCCTTATCGACATAAGTCTATTATGCTTAACTAAAAAGAATACTGAAGCAATTTGAATGTGTTACTAAATTAAAACATTAAACAAATAAGGTGGTTGGTAGCTGTTGGGCTAACAAGCTTTTTTATTAGCACTTAGTAGCGAGAAATTAAGGATGTTATAAAAACTACACCCTTTCTTATAAGTTCATGCAACGGGTTGATTTATTTATGCTTATAGCAAACGTATTGACAATATGCAAAAATGTACAATTTTTAGCGAAGCGATCGATAAGAGATCCGATATAATGAATATACGAAACAAGAATGGATTGCGGCGTCGCTAGCATTGATGCGCTAGCCGCTTAAGACAAAGTGCAAAAGGTAAAAGAGCGCGATAAAGGAAACTACGATGAGCGCAAAGCGATAAGCGCTAGATAGTTAACAGCAAATGATATTGAGTTATTTTATGACATGCGAGAAGCGCCAAACAAAACAAAATAGTGACATTGCTTGCCTTGCAGGGCAATATATAACTGAAATGTTATGCTAACATAATACAAGTTTAATTTTTAGATGCTGAGCCGAACATACTCCCCCCGTTGAACGATTGAGCTTCAACAGGATCGTTAAGGGGAAGCAGACACAGCTTATTAGTTGCTCGCTTTATGATTCCATTAGCTGTCTTGAGAACTGCAGCGCGTGCGATGTCATCAGTTCCTTTGACCAATTCAACCACTCTAGCTAGTGGCCATTTCAAAGGAGGTAAGTTCTCGTCTTTGACAAGAACGATGTCATTGAGAGCCACACCTGGCTTGGGAGTCCGCCATTTTGAACGCTGTTGCAGAAGATTTAAATATTCTTCTCGCCAGCGAGACCAAAAGACTTGGTGCATGTAGGACACTCGCTGCCAGCTATCTAGACGATTAAAATTGAGCCGTGTCACATCTGGTTCTGTAAACGAGGCTTGTGGGCCACCAACCAAAAAATGAGCTGGGGTAAGAACATCAAGGTCTTCTGGATCTTCTGAAATGGGAAGCAGTGGTCTAGAATTAATGACTGAACAGTTGACCCCACAACCCGATAGAAGTGATGTTTTGCAGTTTTTACCGCCGCCTCCCAAAGGCCACCAAAGTGAGGGGAGCGCGGTGGGATGAAGCGCCAGTCAATTGTGTCCGCCAAACAAAACTGGAGCACAGCCTCTTGATGACAGCTACTGATGAAGAGATTTTTTAGCTCCAACAGCTCGTTTTTGGCGCCGACAAAGTTGGTGGCATTGTCAGACCAAATCTGACGTGGCTTGCCACGAGTGCATATAAAGCGCTTTAGAGCATTGAGAAATGCACACGTAGATAGATCCTTGACCAACTCCAAATGAATGGCTTTCGTGGCGAAGCAAATAAATACGCTGATGTAGCATTTTATAGGGGCTTTGTTTCGAGTGTCAGGCTTGTAGAAGAATGGTCCGCAAAAGTCTACACCAGTTATATCAAACGCTCGAGTTTCAACAAATCGCTCCTTTGGAAGATTAGCCATTACGTGCTCCACCAAGCGGGGCTTGTTCCGGAAACATCTGATGCATTTGTTTACAATGCTGGAAACTGTTTTGCGGCCACCAATCGGCCAATATTGCAGGCGAATTGCTCGCAACAAGGCTCGTGGTCCAGCATGGATATTCCGCTCATGAAAGTGAGTGACAATGGTGATGGTGACTGGATGTTGTCTAGGCAGTATAATAGGATGACGGGCCTCATAAGGAAGGGTTGACTTTTCGAGGCGCCCACCAACTCGAAGAATACCAAATTCATCCTGAAAGGGCAATAATGATGAGAGTATACTGGAACGAACGACCACGCCCTTTGATTGCACGTTCTTTATATCATCCCAAAGAGAGCCCTTTTGAACGTTACGTAAAAGTATGAAGGATCCAAAACGTATGTCGGAGATCAAAAGTCCGGGGCGCCGAATACGATGGATGAACTTGTACACATAGGCAAACACTCGTTGAATAGCAGAGAAGGAATTCACATATTTGCACCTTAATATGGCATCATCTGTAGGATCTGTGATGAGCAACACTCTTTTGCGTAACTCCAGTATTGGTTTTTCAAGAAGACAAGTCGCAGGCCAGCACCTTTGTGGACCAGTCAAAAATTCAGGACCACATGACCAAAGTTTTGACTGTATAAGCTCGTCAGGAGTGGCCCCTCTGGAGAGAATGTCAGCTGGATTACTGGCTGTTGGAACATAATGCCACTGGAAGCCCGCTGTGAGTTCCTGGATGGTGGCTATTCGATTTGCAACGAATACGTTGAACTTCGACGATTCATCTCGGATCCATGATAGACATATTGATGAATCTGACCAACAATGGAATGTACCGGTAAATAATTTCATTTCAGCTACTTCCTGCATCAATTGGGCTAACAAAAGTGCGCCACAAAGCTCGAGTTTTGGTACCGTAAGAGTTTTAAGTGGAGCCACTCGTGATTTAGAACCAATCCAAGTTTTCCTTCCAAAGAAGCTGCATAAAGATTTTGGCCATAACGATGACTGGTCCAATTAATCCTAGTGGATCGTAAAAACGAGCTATGGTGGACAGAACTGATCTCTTGCAAGGTTTAAGTGTCTGATTGGCAGCCGTGAGAGAAAACATTAATTTATCAGTTGAAGGATCCCACGCAAGGCCCAAGGTTTTGGTAATGTCGCTTCCATCGCTAAATTTTAAAAACGAGTCCTTATCCTTGTCAGGAATGCCTTTTAGCACTGCAGAGTGACTCGAGCACCATTTTCTGAGTTCAAAGCAACCTTTAGATAGGATGCCCTTTGTTTGATTTAATACGTCGATCGCCTCTTGGACCGAGCCACCGCCAGATATAAGGACATCTACATAGAAATCGCGTCGAAGAATTTTCGCACCAATTGGAAATGAATGTTGCTCGTCGACTGCCAATTGCTGCATTGCTCGAACGGCAAGAAAGGAAGCTGGTTTTGTGCCATACGTAACTGTGTCCAACTTGAAGACACTTATTTCAGAATTAGTAGAATTTCGCCACAAGATGCATTGTAGGTAGTTATCTGGGACCGTTACTCTGACACAGCGATACATCTTGCCAATGTCTCCAGGGGCAACGGGGAACGTGCGAAATCGCATCACAATGTTAAACAGTTTCGGTTGTATGACGGGCCCAGCCATCAACACTTCATTCAGCGAACACCCAGTGCTGGTGGTAGCTGAACCATCAAACACGACACGAAGTTTGGTGCTCGTGCTTTGTTCCTTCAGCACACAATGATGAGGGAGAAAATATTTGCATAAACGTAACGACTCTGGAGGGACAAGAGTCATATGTCCGAGCTCCATATACTCTTGAATGAACGCGCAATACTGGGATTTAAGGTTGGGATGACGATGCAACTTTCTCTCAAGCGATATAAATCTGCGAAATGCCTGTTGATAAGATTCACCCAATTGATCCAGCGTGAGTTTGAGAGGGAGTCGCACGGAATATGCTCCTGTTGGCAACCTTTGGAAATTCTTAACAAAATGCTCCTCGCAGTCAAGCTCTTCCTTTGTTGCTTTAGCAACAGGGTCTGGAAAACGTTCTACTTCCCAAAATCGTTGAATTAACTCATCGGTTCGGCCATCAGAATCAGTGCGGGCATCAGACGATACACGAATGGCCAAAAGAGAGGTACCGCCTTGCTGGGAACCGCCACCTGCAACTATCCATCCAAAGCGTGTCTTCTGCAGAAGAGGCAATCCCGGTAGCAGTTTTATTTGCCCGACACACATTAGCTCGTAGAAAAGACCAGCTCCGATTAATAAGTCAACTCGCTGCGGCTTGTAAAAGCAAGGATCAGCGAGGCGAATATTTCCAGGCACATTCCAATTAGTTGTATTAAGGGCGATGCTTGGCTGGCGATCTGCTATAGTGGAAGCTACGATGGCTGTGATGATTGCAGAGTACTCTGACGTTTGAGATTGTAGATTGACTGTCACAGTGCATCCATCAGTAGCGAAAGGAGCGTTTCCCAGGCCAGCAACTGCGGCTGAAGACGGACTTTTCTTCAACTGAAGCTGTTGAGCGAATCGGGATGTAATTAAATGTAGCTGTGACCCACCATCCAATACAGCACGACACGGAACTAGAGTTCCAGACCGATTTTTAACTAGTACAATAGCAGTGGCTAGGAACACAACATCGCTGCTGAGGTTGTGGGCAACAAGAGAGGTAGAGGCGGGGGCTGAAGAAGCTGCAGTAGGAGTGACAGAGTGATGAATCGAATGCAAAACGTCTAAATGCAGAAGTGTGTGGTGTTTGGAGCCACATGTGCGACAAGCTCCGGAATTGCATGTTCGTAAAAGATGTCCCCTTTTAAGGCAGTTGAGGCATAAAGATAATCGTTTTGCTTCCTTGAGACGCATATCTGGAGACAAATTGCCAAATCTTGGGCATTGCCATATATTATGCTCTTCACCATTGCAAAATACGCAAACAGCAGCCATTGAGTTAGTAGCAACGAGTGATGTCCTACTGGAGTTAGTCTGTTTGTTTTTGCCCACCTGAGAGCTCGGCGTATAGGTTGCCATAGCATAATCCACACTCTCTAGGGTTCTGCAGCGTTGCTCCAAAAATGTGGCTATTTGTGCCCATGATGGAATTAAATTTGCAATGGCGGGATCCTCCAGCTTCTCTTCCCACTTCGCCTGCGTAGCAGGATCCAGTTTTTGCAGTAGCACCTGAACAAGGATGCAACCAGCAATTTGCTCCTTGCTACCCAAACTGGTGAGAGCACGAATATGGGCATTAAACTTATCCGACAATTCACGCAGCATGCCAGCGGAGCCATTCTCTACCTTCTTGAGCCCCAGCAGTTCAACGATGTGTGCCTGAAATACTAACCGACGGTTATCAAATCGTTTTTGTAATAAATTTAATGCTATGGAATAATTAGCCTCTGATATTTCCAATGACCGAATGGTATCCAGCGCAGAGTCCTTCAAGCAGAGCCGCAAATGCTGCATTTTTTCAATGTTTGTGAGTTCGGGATGATTTTCGATTAAAGTTGTGAACATTGAAAAGAAATCTGACCACTCTGTATAACCTCCAGAAAACGTTGGCAATTTGATTGGCGGTAAGGTCGGTAACGCTCTGGATCTAGTCATTGACGCAGCAGCAATAGGCTCATTTACAAATGTGGAGCTGGACGGCAATGCTCTACTGCGCTTAGCAATTTCAAACCGCACCGAAGTCTCCAAAGTTACTGAAAGCTCATCAAAAGCCTCGCGTAACTCACTGCCGATTTCGTCAAAGTCTAGTTCTTCCAATTTGTTTTGAGCGTCTTCAAATGCAGATTCCATTTTTCAATCCGCTTGAGCAGCACCGACAATGCAATTTCATCATTATTGGCAAGGGGCGTTTGGTTGAGGCTAGATTGAAGCGCCTGCAACCGCTCATGTGGTGGCGTCCTCCACCTTGCGCTTTAAAAATGACACCCTGTTTGTAGGCTGGGCCAACGATTCAGCACTAGAACTTTCCATGGCAACCGAAGCAAACGAAAAAAGTCAAAGAAAAAGTCGTTGACCGTTGACTTATTGTTACCACTGTACTCTTAAGCGCGCGCAACAGTTTGTCGTATAAAAACACAAGTAAAATGCAGATAGCGAGAGCCAACGCGTCTGTATGTAGGTGTATAAATGCTTATGTACACAGACTCCTCTTTACTGCAATTTACCGCATGACACTTGCTCGTACATATGTATGTATATAAGAGCGGTTTTTAATTGCTGCCGAAACTAGTAACAACTAGCTCAATTTTAATTTAAATAATTTTATGCAACACTATAATGTTAAATAAAAAGATCACGTCGGGGTCACCAAAATGTTGGGCTAACAAGCTTTTTTATTAGCACTTAGTAGCGAGAAATTAAGGATGTTATAAAAACTACACCCTTTCTTATAAGTTCATGCAACGGGTTGATTTATTTATGCTTATAGCAAACGTATTGACAATATGCAAAAATGTACAATTTTTAGCGAAGCGATCGATAAGAGATCCGATATAACGAATATACGAAACAAGAATGGATTGCGGCGTCGCTAGCATTGATGCGCTAGCCGCTTAAGACAAAGTGCAAAAGGTAAAAGAGCGCGATAAAGGAAACTACGATGAGCGCAAAGCGATAAGCGCTAGATAGTTAACAGCAATGATATTGAGTTATTTTATGACATGCGAGAAGCGCCAAACAAAACAAAATAGTGACATTGCTTGCCTCGCAGGGCAATATATAACTGATATGTTATGCTAACATAATACAAGTTTCATTTTTAGATGCTGAGCCGAACGGTAGCATTTGGAAAAAATGTCGGCATTAGAGAATATGTGTCAATAAACCTAAATAAGGAGTGGTGTCGCTCAAGGTATGGCATATGCAAAATGGTGTATACGGCAAGTTCATATGAGTGTGAGTTGTTGGCTTGGCGGCATGTGTCAATTATGTTTAATTAAAAAGATTAATGAAGTTATTTGAATGTTTTATTAAATTAGTATATGAAAACGATAAGGTGGTTGGTAGCATTTGGAAAATGGCTGCATTATAGCATATGTGTAATAAAACCTATATATGGAGTGGTGTCGCGAAAGGCATGGCATATGAAATATTGTATATAAGGCATATGACTGTAGGCCATAAGTCAATTATGTATAATTGAAAAGAGTAATGAAGTTTATTGAATCTATTAATAAATTAGTACATGAAAACGGTAAAGTGGTTGGTAGCATTTGGAAAAAATGTCGGCATTATAGAATATGTGTCAAAAAACCTGTAAAAGTAGTGGTGTTGCGCACGGCATGTCATATGAAAAATGTTATGAATGATAATGATAATATGACTGTGGGTATTTGCCTTATCGACATAAGTCTATTATGTTTAACTAAAAAGAATACTGAAGCAATTTGAATGTGTTACTAAATTAAAACATTAAACAAATAAGGTGGTTGGTAGCATTTGGAAAAAATGTCGGCATTAGAGAATATGTGTCAATAAACCTAAATAAGGAGTGGTGTCGCTCAAGGTATGGCATATACAAAATGGTGTATACGGCAAGTTCATATGAGAGTGAGTTGTTGGCTTGTCGGCATGTGTCAATTATGTTTAATTAAAAAGATTAATGAAGTTATTTGAATGTTTTATTAAATTAGTATATGAAAATGATAAAGTAGTTGGTAGCATTTGGAAAAAAAGTCGGCATTATAGAATATGTGTCAAAAAATCTTTATAGGGAGTGGTGTCGCGAAAGGCATGACATATGAAATATTGTATATAAGGCATATGACTGTAGGGCATTGGTCAATTATTTTTAATTAAAAAGAATAATGAAGTTTATTTAATCTATTAATAAATTAGTACATGAAAACGATAAAGTGGTTGGTAGCATTTGGAAAAAATGTCGGCATTATAGAATATATGTCAAAAAACCTTTAAAAGTAGTGGTGTCGCGCACGGCATGTCATATGAAAAATGTTATGAATGATAATGAGAATATCGACATAAGTCTATTATGTTTAACTAAAAAGAATACTGAAGCAATTTGAATGTGTTACTAAATTAAAACATGAAACAAATAAGGTGGTTGGTGGCATTGGGAAAAATGTCGGCATTAGAGAATATGTGTCAATAAACCTAAATAAGGAGTGGTGTCGCTCAAGGTATGGCATATGCAAAATGGTGTATACGGCAAGTTCATATGAGTGTGAGTTGTTGGCTTGCCGGCATGTGTCAATTATGTTTAATTAAAAAGATTAATGAAGTTATTTGAATGTTTTATTAAATTAGTATATGAAAATGATAAGGTAGTTGGTAGCATTTGGAAAAAAAGTCGGCATTATAGAATATGTGTCAAAAAACCTTTATAGGGAGTGGTGTCGCGAAAGGCATGACATATGAAATATTGTATATAAGGCATATGACTGTGGGGCATAAGTCAAATATTATACCCTTGCAGAGGGTATTATAATTTTGTCGTGAAATGTGTAACGCTTAGAAGGAGACATCTCCGACCCCATAAAGTATATATATTCTTGATCAGCATCAACAGCCGAGTCGATATAGCCATGTCCGTCTGTCCGTCTGTCTGTTTCTATGCGAACTAGTCCCTCAGTTTTAAAGCTATCTTAATGAAACTTTGCAGAAGTCCCTATATCTGTTGCACGCAGCACATATGTCAAAACCAGTTGGATCGGACCACTATATCATATAGCTGCCATAGGAACGATCGGTCGAAAATTAAGTTTTTGTATAAAAAAACCTTTTGTTTATCAAGATATCTTGACCAAACTCGACATTTATTAGTTTTACTATGCTCCTCATATATATGCAAAATTCTATTAAGATCGGACCACTATATCATATAGCCGCCATAGGAACGATCGGTCGAAAATTAAGTTTTTGTATGAAAAACATTTTGTTTGTCAAGATATCTTGACCAATTATTTATTAGTTTTACTATGCTCCTCATATATATGCAAAATCCTATTAAGATCAGACCACTATATCATATAGCTGCCATAGGAACGATCGATCGAAAATTAAGTTTTTGTATGAAGAAACCTTTTGTTTATCAAGATATCTTGACCAAACTCGACATTTATTAGTTTAACTATGCTCCTCATATATATGCAAAATTCTATTAAGATCGGACCACAATATCATATAGCCGCCATAGGAACGATCGGTCGAAAATTAAGTTTTTGTATGAAAAAACATTTTGTTTGTCAAGATATCTTGACCAAACTCGGCATTTATTAGTTTTACTAAGCTCCTCATATATATGCAAAATCCTATTAAGATCGGACCACTATATCATATAGCTGCCATAGGAACGATCGATCGAAAATTAAGTTTTTGAATGAAAAAACATTTTGTTCTTCAAGATATCTTAACCAAACTCGGCATTTATTGGTTTTATTATGCTCCTCATATATATGCAAAATCCTATTAAGATCGGACCACTATATCATATTATTAAGTTCTTGTATGGAGAATTTTTTGTTTTTCATGATTTTGCGATTAAACACGGCATTTAAAGATTTCACTATGCTCCCTTCATTTTTGCTAAATCTTATTTACATCGGTTTTTGACTAAAAGCCTTTTTTTTTGTTTATCAACATACCTTGACCAATCTCGGCCTTAACCATTTTCTCGGCATTAAAAGGTTGGGTCTGCAAGGGTATTAGATCTTCGGCATGCCGAAGATAGCCCTTCTCTCTCGTTTTTAATTAAAAGAATAATAAAGTTAATTGAATCTATTAATAAATTAGTACATGAAAACGATAAAGTGGTTGGTAGTATTTGGAAAAAATGTCGGCATTATAGAATATATGTCAAAAAACCTTTATTGGTAGTGGTGTCGCGAAAGGCATGACATATGAAATATTGTATATAAGGCATATGACTGTGGGGTGTTGACTTGGCGGCATAAGTCAATTATTTTTAATTGAAAAGAATAATGAAGTTTATTGAATGTATTAATAAAATAGTACATGAAATCAATAAGGTGGTTGGTAGCATTTGGAAAAAATGTCGGCATTATAGAATATATGTCAAAAAACCTTTAAAAGTAGTGGTGTCGCGCACGGCATGTCATATGAAAAATGTTATGAATGATAATGATAATATGACTGTGGGTATTTTCCTTATCGACATAAGTCTATTATGTTTAACTAAAAAGAATACTGAAGCAATTTGCATGTGTTACTAAATTAAAACATTAAACAAATAAGGTGGTTGGTAGCATTTGGAAAAAATGTCGGCATTAGAGAATATGTGTCAATAAACTTAAATAAGGAGTGGTGTCGCTCAAGGTATGGCATATGCAAAATGGTGTATACGGCAAGTTCATATGAGTGTGAGTTGTTGGCTTGCCGGCATGTGTCAATTATGTTTAATTAAAAAGATTAATGAAGTTATTTGAATGTTTTATTAAATTAGTATATGAAAATGATAAGGTAGTTGGTAGCATTTGGAAAAAAAGTCGGCATTATAGAATATGTGTCAAAAAACCTTTACAGGGAGTGGTGTCGCGAAAGGCATGACATATGAAATATTGTATATAAGGCATATGACTGTCTTGTGTTGACTTGGCGGCATAAGTCAATTATTTTTAATTGAAAAGAATAATGAAGTTTATTGAATCTATTAATAAATTAGTACATGAAAACGATTAAGTGATTGGTAGCATTTGGAAAAAATGTCGGCATTATAGAATATATGTCAATAAACCTAAATAAGGAGTGGTGTCGCTCAAGGTATGGCATATGCAAAATGGTGTATACGGCAAGTTCATATGAGTGTGAGTTGTTGGCTTGCCGGCATGTGTCAATTATGTTTAATTAAAAAGATTAATGAAGTTATTTGAATGTTTTATTAAATAAGTATATGAAAATGATAAGGTAGTTGGTAGCATTTGGAAAAAATGTCGGCATTATAGAATATATGTCAAAAAACCTTTATTGGTAGTGGTGTCGCGCACGGCATGTCATACGTAAAATGTTATCAATGATAATGATAATATGACTGTGGGTATTTGCCTTATCGACATAAGTCTATTATGTTTAACTAAAAAGAATACTGAAGCAATTTGAATGTGTTACTAAATTAAAACATTAAACAAATAAGGTGGTTGGTAGCATTTGGAAAAAATGTCGGCATTAGAGAATGTGTGTCAATAAACCTAAATAAGGAGTGGTGTCGCTCAAGGTATGGCATATGCAAAATGATGTACACGGCAAGTTCATATGAGTGTAAGTTGTTGGCTTGCCGGCATGTGTCAATTATGTTTAATTAAAAAGATTAATGAAGTTATTTGAATGTTTTATTAAATTAGTATATGAAAATGATAAGGTAGTGGTAGCATTTGGAAAAAAAGTCGGCATTATAGAATATGTGTCAAAAAACCTTTATAGGGAGTGGTGTCGCGAAAGGCATGACATATGAAATATTGTATATAAGGCATATGACTGTGGGGTGTTGACTTGGCGGCATAAGTCAATTATTTTTAATTGAAAAGAATAATGAAGTTTATTGAATGTATTAATAAAATAGTACATGAAATCAATAAGGTGATTGGTAGCATTTGGAAAAAATGTCGGCATTATAGAATATATGTCAAAAAACCTTTAAAAGTAGTGGTGTCGCGCACGGCATGTCATATGAAAAATGTTATGAATGATAATGATAATATGACTGTGGGTATTTGCCTTATCGACATAAGTCTATTATGTTTAACTAAAAAGAATACTAAAGCAATTTGAATGTGTTACTAAATTAAAACATGAAACAAATAAAGTGGTTGGTATCATTGGGAAAAATGTCGGCATTAGAGAATATGTGTCAATAAACCTTTATAGGGGTGGTGTCGCGCAAGGCATGTCATATGAAAAAGTTTATATACGGCATATGACTATGGGAATTTGCCTTATCGACATAAGTCAAATCTGTTTAACTTAAAAGAATACTGATGCTATTTGAATGTATTACTTAATTAAAACATGAAACAAATAAGGTGGTTGGTAGCGTTGGGAAAAAATGTCGGCATTAGAGAATATGTGTCAATAAACCTAAATAAGGAGTGGTGTCGCTCAAGGTATGGCATATGCAAAATAGTGTATACGGCAAGTTCATATGAGTGTGAGTTGTTGGCTTGCCGGCATGTGTCAATTATGTTTAATTAAAAAGATTAATGAAGTTATTTGAATGTTTTATTAAATTAGTATATGAAAACGATAAGGTGGTTGGTAGCATTTGGAAAATGGCTGCATTATAGCATATGTGTAATAAAACCTATATATGGAGTGGTGTCGTGAAAGGCATGGCATATGAAATATTGTATATAAGGCATATGACTGTAGGGCATAAGTCAATTATGTATAATTGAAAAGAGTAATGAAGTTTATTGAATCTATTAATAAATTAGTACATGAAAACGATAAAGTGGTTGGTAGCATTTGGAAAAAATGTCGGCATTGTAGAATATATGTCAAAAAACCTTTAAAAGTAGTGGTGTCGCGCACGACATGTCATATGAAAAATGTTATGAATGATAATGATAATATGACTGTGGGTATTTGCCTTATCGACATAAGTCTATTATGTTTAACTAAAAAGAATACTGAAGCAATTTGAATGTGTTACTAAATTAAAACATTGAACAAATAAGGTGGTTGGTAGCATTTGGAAAAAATGTCGGCATTAGAGAATATGTGTTAATAAACCTAAATAAGGAGTGGTGTCGCTCAAGGTATGGCATATACAAAATGGTGTATACGGCAAGTTCATATGAGTGTGAGTTGTTGGCTTGCCGGCATGTGTCAATTATGTTTAATTAAAAAGATTAATGAAATTATTTGAATGTATTATTAAATTAGTATATGAAAATGATAAGGTAGTGGTAGCATTTGGAAAAAAAGTCGGCATTATAGAATATGTGTCAAAAAACCTTTATAGGGAGTGGTGTCGCGAAAGGCATGACATATGAAATATTGTATATAAGGCATATGACTGTAGGGCATAAGTCAATTATTTTTAATTAAAAAGAATAATGAAGTTTATTGAATCTATTAATAAATTAGTACATGGAAACGATAAAGTGGTTGGTAGCATTTGGAAAAAATGTCGGCATTATAGAATATATGTCAAAAAACCTTTAAAAGTAGTGGTGTCGCGCACGGCATGTCATATGAAAAATGTTATGAATGATAATGATAATATGACTGTGGGTATTTGCCTTATCGACATAAGTCTATTATGTTTAACTAAAGAGAATACTGAAGCAATTTTACTAAATTACTAAATTAAAACATGAAACAAATAAGGTGGTTGGTAGCATTGGGAAAAATGTCGGCATTAGAGAATATATGTCAATAAACCTTTATAGGGAGTGGTGTCGCGCAAGGCATGTCATATAAAAAAGTTTATATACGGCATATGACTATGGGAATTTGCCTTATCGACATAAGTCAATTATGTTTAACTTAAAAGAATACTGATGCCATTTGAATGTATTACTTAATTAAAACATGAAACAAATAAGGTGGTTGGTAGCATTGGGAAAAAATGTCGGCATTAGAGAATATGTGTCAATAAACCTAAATAAGGAGTGGTGTCGCTCAAAGTATGGCATATGCAAAATTGTGTATACGGCAAGTTCATATGAGTGTGAGTTGTTGGCTTGCCGGCATGTGTCAATTATGTTTAATTAAAAAAGATTAATGAAGTTATTTGAATGTTTTATTAAATAAGTATATGAAAACGATAAGGTGGTTGGTAGCATTTGGAAAATGGCTGCATTATGGCATATGTGTAATAAAACCTATATATGGAGTGGTGTCGCGAAAGGCATGGCATATGAAATATTGTATATAAGGCATATGACTGTAGGGCATAAGTCAATTATGTATAATTGAAAAGAGTAATGAAGTTTATTGAATCTATTAATAAATTAGTACATGAAAACGATAAAGTGGTTGGTAGCATTTGGAAAAAATGTCGGCATTATAGAATATATGTCAAAAAACCTTTAAAAGTAGTGGTGTCGCGCACGGCATGTCATATGAAAAATGTTATGAATGATAATGATAATATGACTGTGGGTATTTTCCTTATCGACATAAGTCTATTATGTTTAACTAAAAAGAATACTAAAGCAATTTGAATGTGTTACTAAATTAAGACATTAAACAAATAAGGTGGTTGGTAGCATTTGGAAAAAATGTCGGCATTAGAGAATATGTGTCAAAAAACCTTTATAGGGAGTGGTGTCGCGAAAGGCATGACATATGAAATATTGTATATAAGGCATATGACTGTGGGGTGTTGACTTGGCGGCATAAGTCAATTATTTTTAATTGAAAAGAATAATGAAGTTTATTGAATGTATTAATAAAATAGTACATGAAATCAATAAGGTGGTTGGTAGCATTTGGAAAAAATGGCGGCATTATAGAATATATGTCAAAAAACCTTTAAAAGTAGTGGTGTCGCGCACGGCATGTCATATGAAAAATGTTATGAATGATAATGATAATATGACTGTTGGTATTTGCCTTATCGACATAAGTCTATTATGTTTAACTAAAAAGAATACTGAAGCAATTTGAATGTGTTACTAAATTAAAACATGAAACAAATAAGGTGGTTGGTAGCATTGGGAAAAATGTCGGCATTAGAGAATATGTGTCAATAAACCTTTATAGGGAGTGGTGTCGCGAAAGGCATGACATATGAAATATTGTATATAAGGCATATGACTGTGGGGTGTTGACTTGGCGGCATAAGTCAATTATTTTTAATTAAAAAGAATAATGAAGTTTATTGAATCTATTAATAAATTAGTACATGAAAACGATAAAGTGGTTGGTAGCATTTGGAAAAAATGTCGGCATTATAGAATATATGTCAAAAAACCATTATTGGTAGTGGTGTCGCGCAAGGCATGTCATACGAAAAATGTTGTGAATGATAATGATAATATGACTGTGGGTATTTGCCTTATCGACATAAGTCTATTATGTTTAACTAAAAAGAATACTGAAGCAATTTGAATGTGTTACTAAATTAAAACATTAAACAAATAAGGTGATTGGTAGCATTTGAAAAAATTGTCGGCATTAGAGAATATGTGTCAATAAACCTAAATAAGGAGTGGTGTCGCTCAAGCTATGGCATATGCAAAATGGTGTATACGGCAAGTTCATATGAGTGTGAGTTGTTGGCTTGCCGGCATGTGTCAATTATGTTTAATTAAAAAGATTAATGAAATTATTTGAATGTTTTATTAAATTAGTATATAAAAATGATAAGGTAGTTGGTAGCATTTGGAAAAAAAGTCGGCATTATAGAATATGTGTCAAAAAAACTTTAAAAGTAGTGTTGTCGCGCACGGCATGTCATATGAAAAATGTTATGAAGATAATGATAATATGACTGTGGGTATTAGACTTATCGACATAAGTCTATTATGTTTAACTAAAAAGAATACTGAAGCAATTTGAATGTGTTACTAAATTAAAACATTAAACAAATAAGGTGGTTGGTAGCATTTGGAAAAAATGTCGGCATTAGAGAATATGTGTCAATAAACCTAAATAAGGAGTGGTGTCGCTCAAGGTATGGCATATGCAAAATGGTGTATACGGTAAGTTCATATGAGTGTGAGTTGTTGGCTTGCCGGCATGTGTCAATTATGTTTAATTAAAAAGATTAATGAAGTTATTTGAATTTTTATTAAATTAGTATATGAAAATGATAAGGTAGTTGGTAGCATTTGGAAAAAAAGTCGGCATTATAGAATATGTGTCAAAAAACCTTTATAGGGAGTGGTGTCGCGCAAGGCATGTCATATGAAAAAGTTTATATACGGCATATGACTATGGGAATTTGCCTTATCGACATAAGTCAATTATGTTTAACTTAAAAGAATACTGATCCTATTTGAATGTATTACTTAATTAAAACATGAAACAAATAATGTGGTTGGTAGCATTGGGAAAAAATGTCGGCATTAGAGAATATGTGTCAATAAACCTAAATAAGGAGTGGTGTCGCTCAAGGTATGGCATATGCAAAATGGTGTATACGGCAAGTTCATATGAGTGTGAGTTGTTGGCTTGGCGGCATGTGTCAATTATGTTTAATTAAAAAGATTAATGAAGTTATTTGAATGTTTTATTAAATTAGTATATGAAAACGATAAGGTGGTTGGTAGCATTTGGAAAATGGCTGCATTATAGCATATGTGTAATAAAACCTATATATGGAGTGGTGTCGCGAAAGGCATGGCATATGAAATATTGTATATAAGGCATATGACTGTAGGGCATAAGTCAATTATGTTTAATTAAAAAGATTAATGAAGTTATTTGAATGTATTATTAAATTAGTATATGAAAATGATAAGGTAGTTGGTAGCATTTGGAAAAAAAGTCGGCATTATAGAATATGTGTCAAAAAACCTTTATAGGGAGTGGTGTCGCGAAAGGCATGACATATGAAATATTGTATATAAGGCATATGACTGTAGGGCATAAGTCAATTATTTTTAATTAAAAAGAATAATGAAGTTTATTGAATCTATTAATAAATTAGTACATGAAAACGATAAAGTGGTTGGTAGCATTTGGAAAAAATGTCGGCATTATAGAATATATGTCAAAAAACCTTTAAAAGTAGTGGTGTCGCGCACGGCATGTCATATGAAAAATGTTATGAATGATAATGAGAATATCGACATAAGTCTATTATGTTTAACTAAAAAGAATACTGAAGCAATTTGAATGTGTTACTAAATTAAAACATTAAACAAATAAGGTGGTTGGTAGCATTTGGAAAAAATGTCGGCATTAGAGAATATGTGTCAATAAACCTAAATAAGTAGTGGTGTCGCTCAAGGTATGGCATATGCAAAATGGTGTATACGGCAAGTTCATATGAGTGTGAGTTGTTGGCTTGCCGGCATATGTCAATTATGTTTAATTAAAAAGGTTAATGAAGTTATTTGAATGTTTTATTAAATTAGTATATGAAAATGATAAGGTAGTTGGTAGCATTTGGAAAAAATGTCGGCATTATAGAATGTATGTCAAAAAACCTTTAAAAGTAGTGGTGTCGCGCAAGGCATGTCATACGAAAAATGTTATGAATGATAATGATAATATGACTGTGGGTATTTGCCTTATCGACATAAGTCTATTATGTTTAACTAAAAAGAATACTGAAGCAATTTGAATGGTTTACTAAATTAAAACATTAAACAAATTTAATGAAGTTATTTGAATGTTTTATTAAATTAGTATATGAAAATGATAAGGTAGTTGGTAGCATTTGGAAAAAAAGTCGGTATTATAGAATATGTGTCAAAAAACCTTTATAGGGAGTGGTGTCGCGAAAGGCATGACATATGAAATATTGTATATAAGGCATATGACTGTGGGGTGTTGACTTGGCGGCATAAGTCAATTATTTTTAATAATAAGGAGTGGTGTCGCTCAAGGTATGGCATATGCAAAATGGTGTATACGGCAAGTTCATATGAGTGTGAGTTGTTGGCTTGCCGGCATGTGTCAATTATGTTTAATTAAAAAGATTAATGAAGTTATTTGAATGTTTTATTAAATTAGTATATGAAATTGATAAGGTAGTTGGTAGCATTTGGAAAATGGCTGCATTATAGAATATGTGTCAAAAAACCTTTATAGGGAGTGGTGTCGCGAAAGGCATGACATATGAAATATTGTATATAAGGCATATGACTGTCTTGTGTTGACTTGGCGGCATAAGTCAATTATTTTTAATTAAAAAGAATAATGAAGTTTATTGAATCTATTAATAAATTAGTACATGAAAACGATAAAGTGGTTGGTAGCATTTGGAAAAAATGTCGGCATTATAGAATATATGTCAAAAAACCTTTATTGGTAGTGGTGTCGCGCACGGCATGTCATATGAAAAATGTTATGAATGATAATGATAATATGACTATGGGTATTTGCCTTATCGACATAAGTCTATTATGTTTAACTAAAAAGAATACTGAAGCAATTTGAATGTGTTACTAAATTAAAACATGAAACAAATAAGGTGGTTGGTAGCATTGGGAAAAATGTCGGCATTAGAGAATATGTGTCAATAAACCTTTATAGGGAGTGGTGTCACGCAAGGCATGTCATATGAAGAAGTTTATATACGGCATATGACTATGGGAATTTGCCTTATCGACATAAGTCAATTATGTTTAACTTAAAAGAATACTGATGGTATTTGAATGTATTACTTAATTAAAACATGAAACAAATAAGGTGGTTGGTAGCATTGGGAAAAAATGTCGGCATTAGAGAATATGTGTCAATAAACCTAAATAAGGAGTGGTGTCGCTCAAGGTATGGCATATGCAAAATGGTGTATACGGTAAGTTCATATGAGTGTGAGTTGTTGGCTTGGCGGCATGTGTCAATTATGTTTAATTAAAAGATTAATGAAGTTATTTGAATGTTTTATTAAATTAGTATATGAAATTGATAAGGTGGTTGGTAGCATTTGGAAAATGGCTGCATTATAGCATATGTGTAATAAAACCTATATATGGAGTGGTGTCGCGAAAGGCATGGCATATGAAATATTGTATATAAGGCATATGACTGTAGGGCATAAGTCAATTATGTATAATTGAAAAGAGTAATGAAGTTTATTGAATCTATTAATAAATTAGTACATGAAAACGATAAAGTGGTTGGTAGCATTTGGAAAAAATGTCGGCATTATAGAATATATGTCAAAAAACCTTTAAAAGTAGTGGTGTCGCGCACGGCATGTCATATGAAAAATGTTATGAATGATAATGATAATATGACTGTGGGTATTTGCCTTATCGACATAAGTCTATTATGTTTAACTAAAAAGAATACTGAAGCAATTTGAATGTGTTACTAAATTAAAACATTAAACAAATAAGGTGGTTGGTAGCATTTGGAAAAAATGTCGGCATTAGAGAATATGTGTCAATAAACCTAAATAAGGAGTGGTGTCGCTCAAGGTATGGCATATACAAAATGGTGTATACGGCAAGTTCATATGAGTGTGAGTTGTTGGCTTGCCGGCATGTGTCAATTATGTTTAATTAAAAAGATTAATGAAGTTATTTGAATGTTTTATTAAATTAGTATATGAACATGATAAGGTAGTTGGTAGCATTTGGAAAAAAAAGTCGGCATTAGAGAATATGTGTCAATAAACCTTTATAGGGAGTGGTGTCGCGCAAGGCATGTCATATGAAAAAGTTTATATACGGCATATGACTATGGGAATTTGTCTTATCGACATAAGTCAATTATGTTTAACTAAAAAGAATACTGAAGCAATTTGAATGTTTTACTAAATTTAAACATTAAATAAATAATGTGGATGGTAGCATTTGGAAAAAATGTCGGCATTATAGAATATATGTCAAAAAACCTTTAAAAGTAGTGGTGTCGCGCACGGCATGTCATATGAAAATTGTTATGAATGATAATGATAATATGACTGTGGGTATTTTCCTTATCGACATAAGTCTATTATGTTTAACTAAGAAGAATACTGAAGCAATTTGAATGTGTTACTAAAAAAAAACATTAAACAAACAAGGTGGTTGGTAGCATTTGGAAAAAATGTCGGCATTAGATAATATGTGTCAATAAACCTTTATAGGGAGTGGTGTCGCGCAAGGCATGTCATATGAAAAAGTTTATATACGGCATATGACTATGGGAATTTGTCTTATCGACATAAGTCAATTATGTTTAACTAAAAAGAATACTGAAGCAATTTGAATGTTTTACTAAATTTAAACATTAAATAAATAATGTGGATGGTAGCATTTGGAAAAAATGTCGGCATTATAGAATATATGTCAAAAAACCTTTAAAAGTAGTGGTGTCGCGCACGGCATGTCATATGAAAAATGTTATGAATGATAATGATAATATGACTGTGGGTATTTTCCTTATCGACATAAGTCTATTATGTTTAACTAAGAAGAATACTGAAGCAATTTGAATGTGTTACTAAAAAAAAACATTAAACAAACAAGGTGGTTGGTAGCATTTGGAAAAAATGTCGGCATTAGATAATATGTGTCAATAAACCTTTATAGGGAGTGGTGTCGCGCAAGGCATGTCATATGAAAAAGTTTATATACGGCATATGACTATGGGAATTTGCCTTATCGACATAAGTCAATTATGTTTAACTAAATAGAATACTGAAGCAATTTGAATGTTTTACTAAATTTAAACATTAAATAAATAATGTGGTTGGTAGCATTTGGAAAAAATGTCGGCATTAGAGAATATGTGTCATTAAACCTATATATGGAGTGGTGTCGCTCATGGTATAGCATATGCAAAATTGTGTATACGGCAAGTTCATATGAGTGTGAGTTGTTGGCTTGCCGGCATGTGTCAATTATGTTTAACTAAAAGATTAATGAAGTTATTTGAATGTTTTATTAAATTAGTATATGAAAATGATAAGGTAGTTGGTAGCATTTGGAAAAAAAGTCGGCATTATAGAATATGTGTCAAAAAACCTTTATAGGGAGTGGTGTCGCGAAAGGCATGGCATATGAAATATTGTATATAAGGGGTGTTGACTTGGCGGCATAAGTCTATTATTTTTAATTGAAAAGAATCATGAAGTTTATTGAATGTATTAATAAAATAGTACATGAAATCAATAAGGTGGTTGGTAGCATTTGGAAAAAATGTCGGCATTATAGAATATATGTCAAAAAACCTTTAATAGTAGTGGTGTCGCGCACGGCATGTCATATGAAAAATGTTATGAATGATAATGATAATATGACTGTGGGTATTTGCCTTATCGACATAAGTCTATTATGTTTAACTAAAAAGAATACTGAAGCAATTTGAATGTGTTACTAAATTAAAACATTAACCAAATAAGGTGGTTGGTAGCATTTGAAAAAAATGTCGGCATTAGAGAATATGTGTCAATAAACCTTTATAGGGAGTGGTGTCGCGCAAGGCATGTCATATGAAAAAGTTTATATACGGCATATGACTATGGGAATTTGCCTTATCAACATAAGTCAATAATGTTTAACTTAAAAGAATACTGATGCTATTTGAATGTATTACTTAATTAAATCATGAAACAAATAAGGTGGTTGGTAGCATTGGGAAAAATGTCGGCATTAGAAAATATGTGTCAATAAACCTTTATAGTGAGTGGTGTCGCGCAAGGCATGTCATATGAAAAAGTTTATATACGGCATATGACTATGGGAATTTGCCTTATCGACATAAGTCAATTATGTTTAACTTAAAAGAATACTGATGCTATTTGAATGTATTACTTAATTAAAACATGAAACAAATAAGGTGGTTGGTAGCATTTGGAAAAAAAGTCGGCATTATAGAATATGTGTCAAAAAACCTTTATAGGGAGTGGTGTCGCGAAAGGCATGACATATGAAATATTGTATATAAGGCATATGACTGTGGGGTGTTGACTTGGCGGCATAAGTCAATTATTTTTAATTGAAAAGAATAATGAAGTTTATTGAATGTATTAATAAAATAGTACATGAAATCAATAAGGTGGTTGGTAGCATTTGGAAAAAATGTCGGCATTTTAGAATATATGTCAAAAAACCTTTAAAAGTAGTGGTGTCGCGCACGGCATGTCATATGAAAAATGTTATGAATGGTTATGAGAATATCGATATAAGTCTATTATGTTTAACTAAAAAGAATACTGAAGCAATTTGAATGTGTTACTAAATTAAAACATGAAACAAATAAGGTGGTTGTCGGCATTATAGAATATATGTCAAAAAACCTTTAAAAGTAGTGGTGTCGCGCACGGCATGTCATATGAAAAATGTTATGAATGATAATGAGAATATCGATATAAGTCTATTATGTTTAACTAAAAAGAATACTGAAGCAATTTGAATGTATTACTTAATTAAAACATGAAACAAATAAGGTGGTTGGTAGCATTGGGAAAAAATGTCGGCATTAGAGAATATGTGTCAATAAACCTAAATAAGGAGTGGTGTCGCTCAAGGAATGGCATATGCAAAATGGTGTATACGGCAAGTTCATATGAGTGTGAGTTGTTGGCTTGCCGGCATGTGTCAATTATGTTTAATTAAAAAGATTAATGAAGTTATTTGAATGTTTTATTAAATTAGTATATGAAAACGATAAGATGGTTGGTAGCATTTGGAAAATGGCTGCATTATAGCATATGTGTAATAAAACCTATATATGGAGTGGTGTCGCGAAAGGCATGGCATATGAAATATTGTATAATTGAAAAGAGTAATGAAGTTTATTGAATCTATTAATAAATTAGTACATGAAAACGATAAAGTGGTTGGTAGCATCTGGAAAAAAAAGTCGGCATTATAGAATATATGTCAAAAAACCTTTAAAAGTAGTGGTGTCGCGCACGGCATGTCATATGAAAAATGTTATGAATGATAATGATAATATGACTGTGGGTATTTTCCTTATCGACATAAGTCTATTATTTTAACTAAAAAGAATACTGAAGCAATTTGAATGTGTTACTAAATTAAAACATTAAACAAATAAGGTGGTTGGTAGCATTTGGAAAAAATGTCGGCATTAGAGAATATGTGTCAATAAACCTTTATAGGGAGTGGTGTCGCGCAAGGCATGTCATATGAAAAAGTTTATATACGGCATATGACTATGGGAATTTGCCTTATCGACATAAGTCAATTATTTTTAACTAAAAAGAATACTGAAGCAATTTGAATGTTTTACTAAATTTAAACATTAAATAAATAATGTGGTTGGTAGCATTTGGAAAAAATGTCGGCATTAGAGAATATAAGTCATTAAACCTATATATGGAGTGGTGTCGCTCATGGTATGGCATATGCAAAATTGTGTATACGGCAAATTCTTATGAGTGTGAGTTGTTGGCTTGCCGGCATGTGTCAATTATGTTTAATTTAAAAGATTAATGAAGTTATTTGAATGTTTTATTAAATTAGTATATGAAAATGATAAGGTAGTTGGTAGCATTTGGAAAAAAAAGTCGGCATTATAGAATATGTGTCAAAAAACCTTTATAAGGAGTGGTGTCGCGAAAGGCATGACATATGAAATATTGTATATAAGGCATATGACTGTGGGGTGTTGACTTGGCGGCATAAGTCAATTATGTATAATTGAAAAGAGTAATGAAGTTTATTGAATCTATTAATAAATTAGTACATGAAAACGATAAAGTGGTTGGTAGCATTTGGAAAAAAAGTCGGCATTATAGAATATATGTCAAAAAACCTTTAAAAGTAGTGGTGTCGCGCACGGCATGTCATATGAAAAATGTTATGAATGATAATGATAATATGACTGTGGGTATTTGCCTTACCGACATAAGTCTATTATGTTTAACTAAAAAGAATACTGAAGCAATTTAAATGTGTTACTAAATTAAAACATTAAACAAATAAGGTGGTTGGTAGCATTTGGAAAAAATTGTCGGCGTTAGAGAATATGTGTCAATAAACCTAAATAAGGAGTGGTGTCGCTCAAGGTATGGCATATGCAAAATGGTGTATACGGCAAGTTCATATGAGTGTGAGTTGTTGGTTTGCCGGCATGTGTCAATTATGTTTAATTCAAAAGATTAATGAAGTTATTTGAATGTTTTATTAAATTAGTATATGAAAATGACAAGGTAGTTGGTAGCATTTGGAAAAAAAGTCGGCATTATAGAATATGTGTCAAAAAACCTTTATAGGGAGTGGTGTCGCGAGAGGCATGACATATGAAATATTGTATATAAGGCATATGACTGTGGGGTGTTGACTTGGCGGCATAAGTCAATTATGTATAATTGAAAAGAGTAATGAAGTTTATTGAATCTATTAATAAATTAGTACATGAAAACGATAAAGTGGTTGGTAGCATTTGGAAAAAACGTCGGCATTATAGAATATATGTCAAAAAAACCTTTAAAAGTAGTGGTGTCGCGCACCGCATGTCATATGAAAAATGTTATGAACGATAATGATAATATGACTGTGGGTATTTGCCTTATCGACATAAGTCTATTATGTTTAACTAAAAAGAATACTGAAGCAATTTGAATGTGTTACTAAATTAAAACATTAAACAAATAAGGTGGTTGGTAGCATTGGGAAAAATGTCGGCATTAGAGAATATGTGTCAATAAACCTTTATAGGGAGTGGTGTCGCGCAAGGCATGTCATATGAAAAAGTTTATATACAGCATATGACTGTGGGTATTTTCCTGATCGACATAAGTCTATTATGTTTAACTAAAAAGAATACTGAAGCAATTTGAATGTGTTACTAAATTAAAACATTAAACAAATAAGGTGGTTGGTAGCATTTGGAAAAAATGTCGGCATTAGAGAATATGTGTCAATAAACCTAAATAAGGAGTGGTGTCGCTCAAGGTATGGCATATGCAAAATGGTGTATACGGCAAGTTCATATGAGTGTGAGTTGTTGGCTTGCCGGCATGTGTCAATTATGTTTAATTAAAAAGATTAATGAAGTTATTTGAATGTTTTATTAAATTAGTATATGAAAATGATAAGGTAGTTGGTAGCATTTGGAAAAAAAGTCGGCATTATAGAATATGTGTCAAAAAACCTTTATAGGGAGTGGTGTCGCGAAAGGCATGACATATGAAATATTGTTTATAAGGCATATGACTGTGGGGTGTTGACTTGGCGGCATAAGTCAATTATTTTTAATTGAAAAGAATAATGAAGTTTATTGAATGTATTAATAAAATAGTACATGAAATCAATAAGGTGGTTGGTAGCATTTGGAAAAAATGTAGGCATTATAGAATTTATGTCAAAAAACCTTTAAAAGTAGTGGTGTCGCGCACGGCATGTCATATGAAAAATGTTATGAATGATAATGATAATATGACTGTGGGTATTTGCCTTATCGACATAAGTCTATTATGTTTAACTAAAAAGAATACTGAAGCAATTTGAATGTGTTACTAAATTAAAACATTAAACAAATAAGGTGGTTGGTAGCATTGGGAAAAATGTCGGCATTAGAGAATATGTGTCAATAAACCTTTATAGGGAGTGGTGTCACGCAAGGCATGTCATATGAAAAAGTTTATATACGGCATATGACTATGGGAATTTGCCTTATCGACATAAGTCAATTATGTTTAACTTAAAAGAGTACTGATGCTATTTGAATGTATTACTTAATTAAAACATGAAACAAATAAGGTGGTTGGTAGCATTGGGAAAAAATGTCGGCATTAGAGAATTTGTGTCAATAAACCTAAATAAGGAGTGGTGTCGCTCAAGGTATGGCATATGCAAAATGGTGTATACGGCAAGTTCATATGAGTGTGAGTTGTTGGCTTGCCGGCATGTGTCAATTATGTTTAATTAAAAAGATTAATGAAGTTATTTGAATGTTTTATTAAATTAGTACATGAAAACGATAAGGTGGTTGGTAGCATTTGGAAAATGGCTGCATTATAGCATATGTGTAATAAAACCTATATATGGAGTGGTGTCGCGAAAGGCATGGCATATGAAATATTGTATATAAGGCATATGACTGTAGGGCATAAGTCAATTATGTATAATTGAAAAGAGTAATGAAGTTTATTGAATCTATTAATAAATTAGTACATGAAAACGATAAAGTGGTTGGTAGCATTTGGAGAAAATGTCGGCATTATAGAATATATGTCAAAAAACCTTTAAAAGTAGTGGTGTCGCGCACGGCATGTCATATGAAAAATGTTATGAATGATAATGATAATATGACTGTGGGTATTTTCCTTATCGACATAAGTCTATTATGCTTAACTAAAAAGAATACTGAAGCAATTTGAATGTGTTACTAAATTAAAACATTGAACAAATAAGGTGGTTGGTAGCATTTGGAAAAAATGTCGGCATTAGAGAATATGTGTTAATAAACCTAAATAAGGAGTGGTGTCGCTCAAGGTATGGCATATATAAAATGGTGTATACGGCAAGTTCATATGAGTGTGAGTTGTTGGCTTGCCGGCATGTGTCAATTATGTTTAATTAAAAAGATTAATGAAATTATTTGAATGTATTATTAAATTAGTATATGAAAATGATAAGGTAGTGGTAGCATTTGGAAAAAAAGTCGGCATTATAGAATATGTGTCAAAAAACCTTTATAGGGAGTGGTGTCGCGAAAGGCATGACATATGAAATATTGTATATAAGGCATATGACTGTAGGGCATAAGTCAATTATTTATAATTGAAAAGAGTAATGAAGTTTATTGAATCTATTAATAAATTAGTACATGAAAACGATAAAGTGGTTGGTAGCATTTGGAAAATGGCTGCATTATAGCATATGTGTAATAAAACCTATATATGGAGTGGTGTCGCGAAAGGCATGGCATATGAAATATTGTATATAAGGCATATGACTGTAGGGCATAAGTCAATTATTTATAATTGAAAAGAGTAATGAAGTTTATTGAATCTATTAATAAATTAGTACATGAAAACGATAAAGTGGTTGGTAGCATTTGGAAAAAATGTTGGCATTATAGAATATATGTCAAAAAACCTTTAAAAGTAGTGGTGTCGCGCACGGCATGTCATATGAAAAATGTTATGAATGATAATGATAATATGACTGTGGGTATTTGCCTTATCGACATAAGTCTATTATGTTTAACTAAAAAGAATACTGAAGCAATTTTACTAAATTACTAAATTAAAACATGAAACAAATAAGGTGGTTGGTAGCATTGGGAAAAATGTCGGCATTAGAGAATATATGTGTGGTGTCGCGCAAGGCATGTCATATAAAAAAGTTTATATACGGCATATGACTATGGGAATTTGCCTTATCGACATAAGTCAATTATGTTTAACTTAAAAAGAATACTGATGCCATTTGAATGTATTACTTAATTAAAACATGAAACAAATAAGGTGGTTGGTAGCATTGGGAAAAAATGTCGGCATTAGAGAATATGTGTCAATAAACCTAAATAAGGAGTGGTGTCGCTCAAAGTATGGCATATGCAAAATGGTGTATACGGCAAGTTCATATGAGTGTGAGTTGTTGGCTTGCCGGCATGTGTCAATTATGTTTAATTAAAAAGATTAATGAAGTTATTTGAATGTTTTATTAAATTAGTATATGAAAACGATAAGGTGGTTGGTAGCATTTGGAAAATGGCTGCATTATGGCATATGTGTAATAAAACCTATATATGGAGTGGTGTCGCGAAAGGCATGGCATATGAAATATTGTATATAAGGCATATGACTGTAGGGCATAAGTCAATTATGTATAATTGAAAAGAGTAATGAAGTTTATTGAATCGATTAATAAATTAGTACATGAAAACGATAAAGTGGTTGGTAGCATTTGGAAAAAATGTCGGCATTATAGAATATATGTCAAAAAACCTAAATAAGGAGTGGTGTCGCTCAAGGTATGGCATATGCAAAATGGTGTATACGGCAAGTTCATATGAGTGTGAGTTGTTGGCTTGCCGGCATGTGTCAATTATGTTTAATTAAAAAGATTAATGAAGTTATTTGAATGCTTCATTAAATTAGTATATGAAAATGATAAGGTAGTTGGTAGCATTTGGAAAAAAAGTCGGCATTATAGAATATGTGTCAAAAAACCTTTATAGGGAGTGGTGTCGCGAAAGGCATGACATATGAAATATTGTATATAAGGCATATGACTGTGGGGTGTTGACTTGGCGGCATAAGTCAATTATTTTTAATTGAAAAGAATAATGAAGTTTATTGAATGTATTAATAAAATAGTACATGAAATCAATAAGGTGGTTGGTAGCATTTGGAAAAAATGGCGGCATTATAGAATATATGTCAAAAAACCTTTAAAAGTAGTGGTGTCGCGCACGGCATGTCATATGAAAAATGTTATGAATGATAATGATAATATGACTGTGGGTATTTGCCTTATCGACATAAGTCTATTATGTTTAACTAAAAAGAATACTGAAGCAATTTGAATGTGTTACTAAATTAAAACATGAAACAAATAAGGTGGTTGGTAGCATTGGGAAAAATGTCGGCATTAGAGAATATGTGTCAATAAACCTTTATAGGGAGTGGTGTCATGAAAGGCATGACATATGAAATATTGTATATAAGGCATATGACTGTGGGGTGTTGACTTGGCGGCATAAGTCAATTATTTTTAATTAAAAAGAATAATGAAGTTTATTGAATCTATTAATAAATTAGTACATGAAAACGATAAAGTGGTTGGTAGCATTTGGAAAAAATGTCGGCATTATAGAATATATGTCAAAAAACCATTATTGGTAGTGGTGTCGCGCAAGGCATGTCATACGAAAAATGTTGTGAATGATAATGATAATATGACTGTGGGTATTTGCCTTATCGACATAAGTCTATTATGTTTAACTAAAAAGAATACTGAAGCAATTTGAATGTGTTACTAAATTAAAACATTAAACAAATAAGGTGATTGGTAGCATTTGAAAAAATTGTCGGCATTAGAGAATATGTGTCAATAAACCTAAATAAGGAGTGGTGTCGCTCAAGCTATGGCATATGCAAAATGGTGTATACGGCAAGTTCATATGAGTGTGAGTTGTTGGCTTGCCGGCATGTGTCAATTATGTTTAATTAAAAAGATTAATGAAATTATTTGAATGTTTTATTAAATTAGTATATAAAAATGATAAGGTAGTTGGTAGCATTTGGAAAAAAAGCCGGCATTATAGAATATGTGTCAAAAAACCTTTAAAAGTAGTGTTGTCGCGCACGGCATGTCATATGAAAAATGTTATGAAGATAATGATAATATGACTGTGGGTATTAGACTTATCGACATAAGTCTATTATGTTTAACTAAAAAGAATACTGAAGCAATTTGAATGTGTTACTAAATTAAAACATTAAACAAATAAGGTGGTTGGTAGCATTTGGAAAAAATGTCGGCATTAGAGAATATGTGTCAATAAACCTAAATAAGGAGTGGTGTCGCTCAAGGTATGGCATATGCAAAATGGTGTATACGGCAAGTTCATATGAGTGTGAGTTGTTGGCTTGCCGGCATGTGTCAATTATGTTTAATTAAAAAGATTAATGAAGTTATTTGAATTTTTTATTAAATTAGTATATGAAAATGATAAGGTAGTTGGTAGCATTTGGAAAAAAAGTCGGCATTATAGAATATGTGTCAAAAAACCTTTATAGGGAGTGGTGTCGCGCAAGGCATGTCATATGAAAAAGTTTATATACGGTATATGACTATGGGAATTTGCCTTATCGACATAAGTCAATTATGTTTAACTTAAAAGAATACTGATCCTATTTGAATGTATTTCCTTAATTAAAACATGAAACAAATAATGTGGTTGGTAGCATTGGGAAAAAATGTCGGCATTAGAGAATATGTGTCAATAAACCTAAATAAGGAGTGGTGTCGCTCAAGGTATGGCATATGCAAAAAATGGTGTATACGGCAAGTTCATATGAGTGTGAGTTGTTGGCTTGGCGGCATGTGTCAATTATGTTTAATTAAAAAGATTAATGAAGTTATTTGAATGTTTTATTAAATTAGTATATGAAAACGATAAGGTGGTTGGTAGCATTTGGAAAATGGCTGCATTATAGCATATGTGTAATAAAACCTATATATGGAGTGGTGTCATGAAAGGCATGGCATATGAAATATTGTATATAAGGCATATGACTGTAGGGCATAAGTCAATTATGTTTAATTAAAAAGATTAATGAAGTTATTTGAATGTATTATTAAATTAGTATATGAAAATGATAAGGTAGTTGGTAGCATTTGGAAAAAAGTCGGCATTATAGAATATGTGTCAAAAAAACCTTTATAGGGAGTGGTGTCGCGAAAGGCATGACATATGAAATATTGTATATAAGGCATATGACTGTAGGGCATAAGTCAATTATTTTTAATTAAAAAGAATACTGAAGTTTATTGAATCTATTAATAAATTAGTACATGAAAACGATAAAGTGGTTGGTAGCATTTGGAAAAAATTTTGGCAATTTAGAATATATGTCAAAAAACCTTTATTGGTAGTGGTGTCGCGCACGGCATGTCATATGAAAAATGTTATGAATGATAATGATAATATGACTGTGGGTATTTGCCTTATCGACATAAGTCTATTATGTTTAACTAAAAAGAATACTGAAGCAATTTGAATGTGTTACTAAATTAAAACATTAAACAAATAAGGTGGTTGGTAGCATTTGGAAAAAATGTCGGCATTAGAGAATATGTGTCAATAAACCTAAATAAGGAGTGGTGTCGCTCAAGGTATGGCATATGCAAAATGGTGTATACGGCAAGTTCATATGAGTGTGAGTTGTTGGCTTGCCGGCATATGTCAATTATGTTTAATTAAAAAGGTTAATGAAGTTATTTGAATGTTTTATTAAATTAGTATATGAAAATGATAAGGTAGTTGGTAGCATTTGGAAAAAATGTCGGCATTATAGAATGTATGTCAAAAAACCTTTAAAAGTAGTGGTGTCGCGCAAGGCATGTCATACGAAAAATGTTATGAATGATAATGATAATATGACTGTGGGTATTTGCCTTATCGACATAAGTCTATTATGTTTAACTAAAAAGAATACTGAAGCAATTTGAATGGTTTACTAAATTAAAACATTAAACAAATTTAATGAAGTTATTTGAATGTTTTATTAAATTAGTATATGAAAATGATAAGGTAGTTGGTAGCATTTGGAAAAAAATGTCGGTATTATAGAATATGTGTCAAAAAACCTTTATAGGGAGTGGTGTCGCGAAAGGCATGACATATGAAATATTGTATATAAGGCATATGACTGTGGGGTGTTGACTTGGCGGCATAAGTCAATTATTTTTAATAATAAGGAGTGGTGTCGCTCAAGGTATGGCAAATGCAAAATGGTGTATACGGCAAGTTCATATTAGTGTGAGTTGTTGGCTTGCCGGCATGTGTCAATTATGTTGAATTAAAAAGATTAATGAAGTTATTTGAATGTTTTATTAAATTAGTATATGAAATTGATAAGGTAGTTGGTAGCATTTGGAAAATGGCTGCATTATAGAATATGTGTCAAAAAACCTTTATAGGGAGTGGTGTCGCGAAAGGCATGACATATGAAATATTGAATATAAGGCATATGACTGTCTTGTGTTGACTTGGCGGCATAAGTCAATTATTTTTAATTAAAAAGAATAATGAAGTTTATTGAATCTATTAATAAATTAGTACATGAAAACGATAAAGTGGTTGGTAGCATTTGGAAAAAATGTCGGCATTATAGAATATATGTCAAAAAACCTTTATTGGTAGTGGTGTCGCGCACGGCATGTCATATGAAAAATGTTATGAATGATAATGATAATATGACTGTGGGTATTTGCCTTATCGACATAAGTCTATTATGTTTAACTAAAAAGAATACTGAAGCAATTTGAATGTGTTACTAAATTAAAACATGAAACAAATAAGGTGGTTGGTAGCATTGGGAAAAATGTCGGCATTAGAGAATATGTGTCAATAAACCTTTATAGGGAGTGGTGTCACGCAAGGCATGTCATATGAAAAAGTTTATATACGGCATATGACTATGGGAATTTGCCTTATCGACATAAGTCAATTATGTTTAACTTAAAAGAATACTGATGGTATTTGAATGTGTTACTTAATTAAAACATGAAACAAATAAGGTGGTTGGTAGCATTGGGAAAAAATGTCGGCATTAGAGAATATGTGTCAATAAACCTAAATAAGGAGTGGTGTCGCTCAAGGTATGGCATATGCAAAATGGTGTATACGGCAAGTTCATATGAGTGTGAGTTGTTGGCTTGGCGGCATGTGTCAATTATGTTTAATTAAAAAAGATTAATGAAGTTATTTGAATGTTTTATTAAATTAGTATATGAAATTGATAAGGTGGTTGGTAGCATTTGGAAAATGGCTGCATTATAGCATATGTGTAATAAAACCTATATATGGAGTGGTGTCGCGAAAGGCATGGCATATGAAATATTGTATATAAGGCATATGACTGTAGGGCATAAGTCAATTATGTATAATTGAAAAGAGTAATGAAGTTTATTGAATCTATTAATAAATTAGTACATGAAAACGATAAAGTGGTTGGTAGCATTTGGAAAAAATGTCGGCATTATAGAATATATGTCAAAAAACCTTTAAAAGTAGTGGTGTCGCGCACGGCATGTCATATGAAAAATGTTATGAATGATAATGATAATATGACTGTGGGTATTTGCCTTATCGACATAAGTCTATTATGTTTAACTAAAAAGAATACTGAAGCAATTTGAATGTGTTACTAAATTAAAACATTAAACAAATAAGGTGGTTGGTAGCATTTGGAAAAAATGTCGGCATTAGAGAATATGTGTCAATAAACCTAAATAAGGAGTGGTGTCGCTCAAGGTATGGCATATACAAAATGGTGTATACGGCAAGTTCATATGAGTGTGAGTTGTTGGCTTGCCGGCATGTGTCAATTATGTTTAATTAAAAAGATTAATGAAGTTATTTGAATGTTTTATTAAATTAGTATATGAACATGATAAGGTAGTTGGTAGCATTTGGAAAAAAAGTCGGCATTATAGAATATATGTCAAAAAACCTTTATTGGTAGTGGTGTCGCGCACGGCATGTCATATGAAAAATGTTATGAATGATAATGATAATATGACTGTGGGTATTTGCCTTATCGACATAAGTCTATTATGTTTAACTAAAAAGAATACTGAAGCAATTTGAATGTGTTACTAAAATAAAACATTAAACAAATAAGGTGGTTGGTAGCATTTGGAAAAAATGTCGGCATTAGAGAATATGTGTCAATAAACCTAAATAAGGAGTGGTGTCGCTCAAGGTATGGCATATACAAAATGGTGTATACGGCAAGTTCATATGAGTGTGAGTTGTTGGCTTGCCGGCATGTGTCAATTATGTTTAATTAAAAAGATTAATGAAGTTATTTGAATGTTTTATTAAATTAGTATATGAAAACGATAAGGTGGTTGGTAGCATTTGGCAAATGGCTGCATTATAGCATATGTGTAATAAAACCTATATATGGAGTGGTGTCGCGAAAGGCATGGCATATGAAATATTGTATATAAGGCATATGACTGTAGGGCATAAGTCAATTATGTATAATTGAAAAGAGTAATGAAGTTTATTGAATCTATTAATAAATTAGTACATAAAAACGATAAAGTGGTTGGTAGCATTTGGAAAAAATGTCGGCATTATAGAATATGTGTCATTAAACCTATATATGGAGTGGTGTCGCTCATGGTATAGCATATGCAAAATTGTGTATACGGCAAATTCATATGAGTGTGAGTTGTTGGCTTGCCGGCATGTGTCAATTATGTTTAACTAAAAGATTAATGAAGTTATTTGAATGTTTTATTAAATTAGTATATGAAAATGATAAGGTAGTTGGTAGCATTTGGAAAAAAAGTCGGCATTATAGAATATGTGTCAAAAAACCTTTATAGGGAGTGGTGTCGCGAAAGGCATGGCATATGAAATATTGTATATAAGGGGTGTTGACTTGGCGGCATAAGTCAATTATTTTTAATTGAAAAGAATAATGAAGTTTATTGAATGTATTAATAAAATAGTACATGAAATCAATAAGGTGGTTGGTAGCATTTGGAAAAAATGTCGGCATTATAGAATATATGTCAAAAAACCTTTAATAGTAGTGGTGTCGCGCACGGCATGTCATATGAAAAATTTTATGAATGATAATGATAATATGACTGTGGGTATTTGCCTTATCGACATAAGTCTATTATGTTTAACTAAAAAGAATACTGAAGCAATTTGAATGTGTTACTAAATTAAAACGTTAACCAAATAAGGTGGTTGGTAGCATTTAAAAAAA
Organism: Drosophila littoralis; assembly: GCA_018903485.1. NCBI lineage: Eukaryota > Metazoa > Arthropoda > Insecta > Diptera > Drosophilidae > Drosophila > Drosophila littoralis. The sequence continues at coordinate 162,152 of JAEIGF010000368.1, read as the reverse complement.
ATGTCGGCAGTAGAGAATATGTGTCAATAAACCTAAATAAGGAGTGGTGTCGCTCAAGGTATGGCATATGCAAAATGGTGTATACGGCAAGTTCATATGAGTGTGAGTTGTTGGTTTGCCGGAATGTGTCAATTATGTTTAATTCAAAAGATTAATGAAGTTATTTAAATGTTTTATTAAATTAGTATATGAAAATGACAAGGTAGTTGGTAGCATTTGGAAAAAAAGTCGGCATTATAGAATATGTGTCAAAAAACCTTTATAGGGAGTGGTGTCGCGAGAGGCATGACATATGAAATATTGTATATAAGGCATATGACTTGTGTTGACTTGGCGGCATAAGTCAATTATGTATAATTGAAAAGAGTAATGAAGTTTATTGAATCTATTAATAAATTAGTACATGAAAACGATAAAGTGGTTGGTAGCATTTGGAAAAAATGTCGGCATTATAGAATATATGTCAAAAAACCTTTAAAAGTAGTGGTGTCGCGCACGGCATGTCATATGAAAAATGTTATGAATGATAATGAGAATATCGATATAAGTCTATTATGTTTAACTAAAAAGAATACTGAAGCAATTTGAATGTGTTACTAAATTAAAACATGAAACAAATAAGGTGGTTGTCGGCATTATAGAATATATGTCAAAAAACCTTTAAAAGTAGTGGTGTCGCGCACGGCATGTCATATGAAAAATGTTATGAATGAAAATGAGAATATCGATATAAGTCTATTATGTTTAACTAAAAAGAATACTGAAGCAATTTGAATGTGTTACTAAATTAAAACATGAAACAAATAAGGTGGTTGGTAGCATTGGGAAAAAATGTCGGCATTAGAGAATGTGTGCAATAAACCTAAATAAGGAGTGGTGTCGCTCAAGGTATGGCATATGCAAAATGGTGTATACGGCAAGTTCATATGAGTGTGAGTTGTTGGCTTGCCGGCATGTGTCAATTATGTTTAATTAAAAAGATTAATGAAGTTATTTGAATGTTTTATTAAATTAGTATATGAAAACGATAAGGTGGTTGGTAGCATTTGGAAAATGGCTGCATTATAGCATATGTGTAATAAAACCTATATATGGAGTGGTGTCGCGAAAGGCATGGCATATGAAATATTGTATAATTGAAAAGAGTAATGAAGTTTATTGAATCTATTAATAAATTAGTACATGAAAACGATAAAGTGGTTGGTAGCATTTGGAAAAAAAGTCGGCATTATAGAATATATGTCAAAAAACCTTTAAAAGTAGTGGTGTCGCGCACGGCATGTCATATGAAAAATGTTATGAATGATAATGATAATATGACTGTGGGTATTTTCCTTATCGACATAAGTCTATTATGTTTAACTAAAAAGAATACTGAAGCAATTTGAATGTGTTACTAAATTAAAACATTAAACAAATAAGGTGGTTGGTAGCATTTGGAAAAAACGTCGGCATTAGAGAATATGTGTCAATAAACCTTTATAGGGAGTGGTGTCGCGCAAGGCATGTCATATGAAAAAGTTTATATACGGCATATGACTATGGGAATTTGCCTTATCGACATAAGTCAATTATGTTTAACTAAAAAGAATACTGAAGCAATTTGAATGTTTTACTAAATTTAAACATTAAATAAATAATGTGGCTGGTAGCATTTGGAAAAAATGTCGGCATTAGAGAATATGTGTCATTAAACCTATATATGGAGTGGTGTCGCTCATGGTATGGCATATGCAAAATTGTGTATACGGCAAATTCTTATGAGTGTGAGTTGTTGGCTTGCCGGCATGTGTCAATTATGTTTAATTAAAAAGATTAATGAAGTTATTTGAATGTTTTATTAAATTAGTATATGAAAACGATAAGGTGGTTGGTAGCATTTGGAAAAAATGTCGGCATTAGAGAATATGTGTCAATAAACCTAAATAAGGAGTGGCGTCGCTCAAGGTATGGCATATGCAAAATGGTGTATACGGCAAGTTCATATGAGTGTGAGTTGTTGGCTTGCCGGCATGTGTCAATTATGTTTAATTTAAAAGATTAATGAAGTTATTTGAATGTTTTATTAAATTAGTATATGAAAATGATAAGGTAGTTGGTAGCATTTGGAAAAAAAAAGTCGGCATTATAGAATATGTGTCAAAAAACCTTTATAAGGAGTGGTGTCGCGAAAGGCATGACATATGAAATATTGTATATAAGGCATATGACTGTGGGGTGTTGACTTGGCGGCATAAGTCAATTATGTATAATTGAAAAGAGTAATGAAGTTTATTGAATCTATTAATAAATTAGTACATGAAAACGATAAAGTGGTTGGTAGCATTTGGAAAAAATGTCGGCATTATAGAATATATGTCAAAAAAACCTTTAAAAAGTAGTGGTGTCGCGCACGGCATGTCATATGAAAAATGTTATGAATGATAATGATAATATGACTGTGGGTATTTGCCTTATCGACATAAGTCTATTATGTTTAACTAAAAAGAATACTGAAGCAATTTGAATGTGTTACTAAATTAAAACATTAAACAAATAAGGTGGTTGGTAGCATTGGGAAAAATGTCGGCATTAGAGAATATGTGTCAATAAACCTTTATAGGGAGTGGTGTCGCGCAAGGCATGTCATATGAAAAAGTTTATATACGGCATATGACTGTGGGTATTTTCCTTATCGACATAAGTCTATTATGTTTAACTAAAAAGAATACTGAAGCAATTTAAATGTGTTACTAAATTAAAACATTAAACAAATAAGGTGGTTGGTAGCATTTGGAAAAAATGTCGGCATTAGAGAATATGTGTCAATAAACCTAAATAAGGAGTGGTGTCGCTCAAGGTATGGCATATGCAAAATGGTGTATACGGCAAGTTCATATGAGTGTGAGTTGTTGGCTTGCCGGCATGTGTCAATTATGTTTAATTAAAAGATTAATGAAGTTATTTGAATGTTTTATTAAATTAGTATATGAAAATGATAAGGTAGTTGGTAGCATTTGGAAAAAAAGTCGGCATTATAGAATATGTGTCAAAAAACCTTTATAGGGAGTGGTGTCGCGAAAGGCATGACATATGAAATATTGTTTATAAGGCATATGACAGTGGGGTGTTGACTTGGCGGCATAAGTCAATTATTTTTAATTGAAAAGAATAATGAAGTTTATTGAATGTATTAATAAAATAGTACATGAAATCAATAAGGTGGTTGGTAAAATTTGGAAAAAATGTCGGCATTATAGAATATATGTCAAAAAACCTTTAAAAGTAGTGGTGTCGCGCACGGCATGTCATATGAAAAATGTTATGAATGATAATGATAATATGACTGTGGGTATTTGCCTTATCGACATAAGTCTATTATGTTTAACTAAAAAGAATACTGAAGCAATTTGAATGTGTTACTAAATTAAAACATTAAACAAATAAGGTGGTTGGTAGCATTTGGAAAAAATGTCGGCGTTAGAGAATATGTGTCAATAAACCTAAATAAGGAGTGGTGTCGCTCAAGGTAAGGCATATGCAAAATGGTGTATACGGCAAGTTCATATGAGTGTGAGTTGTTGGTTTGCCGGCATGTGTCAATTATGTTTAATTCAAAAGATTAATGAAGTTATTTGAATGTTTTATTAAATTAGTATATGAAAATGACAAGGTAGTTGGTAGCATTTGGAAAAAAAGTCGGCATTATAGAATATGTGTCAAAAAACCTTTATAGGGAGTGGTGTCGCGAAAGGCATGACATATGAAATATTGTTTATAAGGCATATGACAGTGGGGTGTTGACTTGGCGGCATAAGTCAATTATTTTTAATTGAAAAGAATAATGAAGTTTATTGAATGTATTAATAAAATAGTACATGAAATCAATAAGGTGGTTGGTAAAATTTGGAAAAAATGTCGGCATTATAGAATATATGTCAAAAAACCTTTAAAAGTAGTGGTGTCGCGCACGGCATGTCATATGAAAAATTTTATGAATGATAATGATAATATGACTGTGGGTATTTGCCTTATCGACATAAGTCTATTATGTTTAACTAAAAAGAATACTGAAGCAATTTGAATGTGTTACTAAATTAAAACATTAAACAAATAAGGTGGTTGGTAGCATTTGGAAAAAATGTCGGCGTTAGAGAATATGTGTCAATAAACCTAAATAAGGAGTGGTGTCGCTCAAGGTAAGGCATATGCAAAATGGTGTATACGGCAAGTTCATATGAGTGTGAGTTGTTGGTTTGCCGGCATGTGTCAATTATGTTTAATTCAAAAGATTAATGAAGTTATTTGAATGTTTTATTAAATTAGTATATGAAAATGACAAGGTAGTTGGTAGCATTTGGAAAAAAAGTCGGCATTATAGAATATGTGTCAAAAAACCTTTATAGGGAGTGGTGTCGCGAGAGGCATGACATATGAAATATTGTATATAAGGCATATGACTGTGGGGTGTTGACTTGGCGGCATAAGTCAATTATGTATAATTGAAAAGAGTAATGAAGTTTATTGAATCTATTAATAAATTAGTACATGAAAACGATAAAGTGGTTGGTAGCATTTGGAAAAAACGTCGGCATTATAGAATATATGTCAAAAAACCTTTAAAAGTAGTGGTGTCGCGCACCGCATGTCATATGAAAAATGTTATGAACGATAATGATAATATGACTGTGGGTATTTGCCTTATCGACATAAGTCTATTATGTTTAACTAAAAAGAATACTGAAGCAATTTGAATGTGTTACTAAATTAAAACATTAAACAAATAAGGTGGTTGGTAGGATTGGGAAAAATGTCGGCATTAGAGAATATGTGTCAATAAACCTTTATAGGGAGTGGTGTCGCGCAAGGCATGTCATATGATAAAGTTTATATACAGCATATGACTGTGGGTATTTTCCTGATCGACATAAGTCTATTATGTTTAACTAAAAAGAATACTGAAGCAATTTGAATGTGTTACTAAATTAAAACATTAAACAAATAAGGTGGTTGGTAGCATTTGGAAAAAATGTCGGCATTAGAGAATATGTGTCAATAAACCTAAATAAGGAGTGGTGTCGCTCAAGGTATGGCATATGCAAAATGGTGTATACGGCAAGTTCATATGAGTGTGAGTTGTTGACTTGCCGGCATGTGTCAATTATGTTTAATTAAAAAGATTAATGAAGTTATTTGAATGTTTTATTAAATTAGTATATGAAAATGATAAGGTAGTTGGTAGCATTTGGAAAAAAAGTCGGCATTATAGAATATGTGTCAAAAAACCTTTATAGGGAGTGGTGTCGCGAAAGGCATGACATATGAAATATTGTTTATAAGGCATATGACTGTGGGGTGTTGACTTGGCGGCATAAGTCAATTATTTTTAATTGAAAAGAATAATGAAGTTTATTGAACGTATTAATAAAATAGTACATGAAATCAATAAGGTGGTTGGTAGCATTTGGAAAAAATGTAGGCATTATAGAATTTATGTCAAAAAACCTTTAAAAGTAGTGGTGTCGCGCACGGCATGTCATATGAAAAATGTTATGAATGATAATGATAATATGACTGTGGGTATTTGCCTTATCGACATAAGTCTATTATGTTTAACTAAAAAGAATACTGAAGCAATTTGAATGTGTTACTAAATTAAAACATTAAACAAATAAGGTGGTTGGTGGCATTGGGAAAAATGTCGGCATTAGAGAATATGTGTCAATAAACCTTTATAGTGAGTGGTGTCACGCAAGGCATGTCATATGAAAAAGTTTATATACGGCATATGACTATGGGAATTTGCCTTATCGACATAAGTCAATTATGTTTAACTTAAAAGAGTACTGATGCTATTTGAATCTATTACTTAATTAAAACATGAAACAAATAAGGTGGTTGGTAGCATTGGGAAAAAATGTCGGCATTAGAGAATTTGTGTCAATAAACCTAAATAAGGAGTGGTGTCGCTCAAGGTATGGCATATGCAAAATGGTGTATACGGCAAGTTCATATGAGTGTGAGTTGTTGGCTTGCCGGCATGTGTCAATTATGTTTAATTAAAAAGATTAATGAAGTTATTTGAATGTTTTATTAAATTAGTACATGAAAACGATAAGGTGGTTGGTAGCATTTGGAAAATGGCTGCATTATAGCATATGTGTAATAAAACCTATATATGGAGTGGTGTCGCGAAAGGCATGGCATATGAAATATTGTATATAAGGCATATGACTGTAGGGCATAAGTCAATTATGTATAATTGAAAAGAGTAATGAAGTTTATTGAATCTATTAATAAATTAGTACATGAAAACGATAAAGTGGTTGGTAGCATTTGGAGAAAATGTCGGCATTATAGAATATATGTCAAAAAACCTTTAAAAGTAGTGGTGTCGCGCACGGCATGTCATATGAAAAATGTTATGAATGATAATGATAATATGACTGTGGGTATTTTCCTTATCGACATAAGTCTATTATGCTTAACTAAAAAGAATACTGAAGCAATTTGAATGTGTTACTAAATTAAAACATTAAACAAATAAGGTGGTTGGTAGCTGTTGGGCTAACAAGCTTTTTTATTAGCACTTAGTAGCGAGAAATTAAGGATGTTATAAAAACTACACCCTTTCTTATAAGTTCATGCAACGGGTTGATTTATTTATGCTTATAGCAAACGTATTGACAATATGCAAAAATGTACAATTTTTAGCGAAGCGATCGATAAGAGATCCGATATAATGAATATACGAAACAAGAATGGATTGCGGCGTCGCTAGCATTGATGCGCTAGCCGCTTAAGACAAAGTGCAAAAGGTAAAAGAGCGCGATAAAGGAAACTACGATGAGCGCAAAGCGATAAGCGCTAGATAGTTAACAGCAAATGATATTGAGTTATTTTATGACATGCGAGAAGCGCCAAACAAAACAAAATAGTGACATTGCTTGCCTCGCAGGGCAATATATAACTGAAATGTTATGCTAACATAATACAAGTTTAATTTTTAGATGCTGAGCCGAACATACTCCCCCCGTTGAACGATTGAGCTTCAACAGGATCGTTAAGGGGAAGAAGACACAGCTTATTAGTTGCTCGCTTTATGATTCCATTAGCTGTCTTGAGAACTGCAGCGCGTGCGATGTCATCAGTTCCTTTAACCAATTCAACCACTCTAGCTAGTGGCCATTTCAAAGGAGGTAAGTTCTCGTCTTTGACAAGAACGATGTCATTGAGAGCCACACCTGGCTTGGGAGTCCGCCATTTTGAACGCTGTTGCAGAAGATTTAAATATTCTTCTCGCCAGCGAGACCAAAAGACTTGGTGCATGTAGGACACTCGCTGCCAGCTATCTAGACGATTAAAATTGAGCCGTGTCACATCTGGTTCTGTAAACGAGGCTTGTGGGCCACCAACCAAAAAATGAGCTGGGGTAAGAACATCAAGGTCTTCTGGATCTTCTGAAATGGGAAGCAGTGGTCTAGAATTAATGACTGAACAGTTGACCCCACAACCCGATAGAAGTGATGTTTTGCAGTTTTTACCGCCGCCTCCCAAAGGCCACCAAAGTGAGGGGAGCGCGGTGGGATGAAGCGCCAGTCAATTGTGTCCGCCAAACAAAACTGGAGCACAGCCTCTTGATGACAGCTACTGATGAAGAGATTTTTAGCTCCAACAGCTCGTTTTTGGCGCCGACAAAGTTGGTGGCATTGTCAGACCAAATCTGACGTGGCTTGCCACGAGTGCATATAAAGCGCTTTAGAGCATTGAGAAATGCACACGTAGATAGATCCTTGACCAACTCCAAATGAATGGCTTTCGTGGCGAAGCAAATAAATACGCTGATGTAGCATTTTATAGGAGCTTTGTTTCGAGTGTCAGGCTTGTAGAAGAATGGTCCGCAAAAGTCTACACCAGTTACATCAAACGCTCGAGTTTCAACAAATCGCTCCTTTGGAAGATTAGCCATTACGTGCTCCACCAAGCGGGGCTTGTTCCGGAAACATCTGATGCATTTGTTTACAATGCTGGAAACTGTTTTGCGGCCACCAATCGGCCAATATTGCAGGCGAATTGCTCCCAACAAGGCTCGTGGTCCAGCATGGAGATTCCGCTCATGAAAGTGAGTGACAATGGCGATGGTGACTGGATGTTGTCTAGGCAGTAAAATAGGATGACGGGCCTCATAAGGAAGGGTTGACTTTTCGAGGCGCCCACCAACTCGAAGAATACCAAATTCATCCTGAAAGGGCAATAATGATGAGAGTATACTGGAACGAACGACCACGCCCTTTGATTGCACGTTCTTTATATCATCCCAAAGAGAGCCCTTTTGAACGTTACGTAAAAGTATGAAGGATCCAAAACGTATGTCGGAGATCAAAAGTCCGGGGCGCCGAATACGATGGATGAACTTGTACACATAGGCAAACACTCGTTGAATAGCAGAGAAGGAATTCACATATTTGCACCTTAATATGGCATCATCTGTAGGATCTGTGATGAGCAACACTCTTTTGCGTAACTCCAGTATTGGTTTTTCAAGAAGACAAGTCGCAGGCCAGCACCTTTGTGAACCAGTCAAAAATTCAGGACCACATGACCAAAGTTTTGACTGTATAAGCTCGTCAGGAGTGGCCCCTCTGGAGAGAATGTCAGCTGGATTACTGGCTGTTGGAACATAATGCCACTGGAAGCCCGCTGTGAGTTCCTGGATGGTGGCTATTCGATTTGCAACGAATACGTTGAACTTCGACGATTCATCTCGGATCCATGATAGACATATTGATGAATCTGACCAACAATGGAATGTACCGGTAAATAATTTCATTTCAGCTACTTCCTGCATCAATTGGGCTAACAAAAGTGCGCCACAAAGCTCGAGTTTTGATACCGTAAGAGTTTTAAGTGGAGCCACTCGTGATTTAGAACAGAATAGGCGTGAACTCGAATGATGTCCCTTTGAAACCACATAAATGCAAGCTCCGTACGCGGCAATGCTAGCGTCACAGAAACCGTGAACCTCTACATCGCACGTTGTATTGCAAACCAACCGGGGAAAGGTGGATAATTGGACATTCCTGAAAGTTTGGCAAAGTTCCTGCCAGGCAGTATTTAGAGAAGTTGGAAGACTCTCATCCCAATCCAAGTTTTCCTTCAAAGAAGCTGCATAAAGATTTTGGCCTTAACGATGACTGGTCCAATTAATCCTAGTGGATCGTAAAAACGAGCTATGGTGGACAGAACAGATCTCTTGCAAGGTTTAAGTGTCTGATTGGCAGCCGTGAGAGAAAACATTAATTTATCAGTTGAAGGATCCCACGCAAGGCCCAAGGTTTTGGTAATGTCGCTTCCATCGCTAAATTTTAAAAACGAGTCCTTATCCTTGTCAGGAATGCCTTTTAGCACTGCAGAGTGACTCGAGCACCATTTTCTGAGTTCAAAGCAACCTTTAGATAGGATGCCCTTTGTTTGATTTAATACGTCGATCGCCTCTTGGACCGAGCCACCGCCAGATATAAGGTCATCTACATAGAAATCGCGTCGAAGAATTTTCGCACCAATTGGAAATGAATGTTGCTCGTCGACTGCCAATTGCTGCATTGCTCGAACGGCAAGAAAGGAAGCTGGTTTTGTGCCATACGTAACTGTGTCCAACTTGAAGACACTTATTTCAGAATTAGTAGAATTTAGCCACAAGATGCATTGTAGGTAGTTATCTGGGACCGTTACTCTGACACAGCGATACATCTTGCCAATGTCTCCAGGGGCAACGGGGAACGTGCGAAATCGCATCACAATGTTAAACAGTTTCGGTTGTATGACGGGCCCAGCCATCAACACTTCATTCAGCGAACACCCAGTGCTGGTGGTAGCTGAACCATCAAACACGACACGAAGTTTGGTGCTCGTGCTTTGTTCCTTCAGCACACAATGATGAGGGAGAAAATATTTGCATAAACGTAACGACTCTGGAGGGACAAGAGTCATATGTCCGAGCTCCATATACTCTTGAATGAACGCGCAATACTGGGATTTAAGGTTGGGATGACGATCCAACTTTCTCTCAAGCGATATAAATCTGCGAAATGCCTGTTGATAAGATTCACCCAATTGATCCAGCGTGAGTTTGAGAGGGAGTCGCACGGAATATGCTCCTGTTGGCAACCTTTGGAAATTCTTAACAAAATGCTCCTCGCAGTCTTCCTTTGTTGCTTTAGCAACAGGGTCTGGAAAACGTTCTACTTCCCAAAATCGTTGAATTAACTCATCGGTTCGGCCATCAGAATCAGTGCGGGCATCAGACGATACACGATTGGCCAAAAGAGAGGTACCGCCTTGCTGGGAACCGCCACCTGCAACTATCCATCCAAAGCGTGTTTTCTGCAGAAGAGGCAATCCCGGTAGCAGTTTTATTTGCCCGACACACATTAGCTCGTAGAAAAGACCAGCTCCGATTAATAAGTCAACTCGCTGCGGCTTGTAAAAGCAAGGATCAGCGAGGCGAATATTTCCAGGCACATTCCAATTAGTTGTATTAAGGGCGATGCTTGTCTGGCGATCTGCTATAGTGGAAGCTACGATGGCTGTGATGATTGCAGAGTACTCTGACGTTTGAGATTGTAGATTGACTGTCACAGTGCATCCATCAGTAGCGAAAGAAGCGTTTCCCAGGCCAGCAACTGCGGTTGAAGACGGACTTGTCTTCAACTGAAGCTGTTGAGCGAATCGGGATGTAATTAAATGTAGCTGTGACCCACCATCCAATACAGCACGACACGGAACTAGAGTTCCAGACCGATTTTTAACTAGTACGATAGCAGTGGCTAGGAACACAACATCGCTGCTGAGGTTGTGGGCAACAAGAGAGGTAGAGGCGGGGGCTGAAGAAGCTGCAGTAGGAGTGACAGAGTGATGAATCGAATGCAAAACGTCTAAATGCAGAAGTGTGTGGTGTTTGGAGCCACATGTGCGACAAGCTCCGGAATTGCATGTTCGTAAAAGATGTCCCCTTTTAAGGCAGTTGAGGCATAAAGATAATCGTTTTGCTTCCTTGAGACGCATATCTGGAGACAAATTGCCAAATCTTGGGCATTGCCATATATTATGCTCTTCACCATTGCAAAATACGCAAACAGCAGCCATTGAGTTAGTAGCAACGAGTGATGTCCTACTGGAGTTAGTCTGTTTGTTTTTGCCCACCTGAGAGCTCGGCGTATAGGTTGCCATAGCATAATCCACACTCTCTAGGGTTCTGCAGCGTTGCTCCAAAAATGTGGCTATTTGTGCCCATGATGGAATTAAATTTGCAAAGGCGGGATCCTCCAGCTTCTCTTCCCACTTCGCCTGCGTAGCAGGATCCAGTTTTTGCAGTAGCACCTGAACAAGGATGCAACCAGCAATTTGCTCCTTGCTACCCAAACTGGTGAGAGCACGAATATGGGCATTAAACTTATCCGACAATTCACGCAGCATGCCAGCGGAGCCATTCTCTACCTTCTTGAGCCCCAGCAGTTCAACGATGTGTGCCTGAAATACTAATCGACGGTTATCAAATCGTTTTTGTAATAAATTTAATGCTATGGAATAATTAGCCTCTGATATTTCCAATGACCGAATGGTATCCAGCGCAGAGTCCTTCAAGCAGAGCCGCAAATGCTGAATTTTTTCAATGTTTGTGAGTTCGGGATGATTTTCGATTAAAGTTGTGAACATTGAAAAGAAATCTGACCACTCTGTATAACCTCCAGAAAACGTTGGCAATTTGATTGGCGGTAAGGTCGGTAACGCTCTGGATCTAGTCATTGACGCAGCAGCAATAGGCTCATTTACAAATGTGGAGCTGGACGGCAATGCTCTACTGCGCTTAGCAATTTCAAACCGCACCGAAGTCTCCAAAGTTACTGAAAGCTCATCAAAAGCCTCGCGTAACTCACTGCCGATTTCGTCAAAGTCTAGTTCTTCCAATTTGTTTTGAGCGTCTTCAAATGCAGATTCAATTTTTTCAATCCGCTTGAGCAGCACCGACAATGCAATTTCATCATTATTGGCAAGGGGCGTTTGGTTGAGGCTAGATTGAAGCGCCTGCAACCGCTCATGTGGTGGCGTCCTCCACCTTGCGCTTTAAAAAATGACACCCTGTTTGTAGGCTGGGCCAACGATTCAGCACTAGAACTTTCCATGGCAACCGAAGCAAACGAAAAAAGTCAAAGAAAAAGTCGTTGACCGTTGACTTATTGTTACCACTGTACTCTTAAGCGCGCGCAACAGTTTGTCGAATAAAAACACAAGTAAAATGCAGATAGCGAGAGCCAACGCGTCTGTATGTAGGTGTATAAATGCTTATGTACACAGACTCCTCTTTACTGCAATTTACCGCATGACACTTGCTCGTACATATGTATGTATATAAGAGCGGTTTTTAATTGCTGCCGAAACTAGTAACAACTAGCTCAATTTTAATTTAAATAATTTTATGCAACACTATAATGTTAAATAAAAAGATCACGTCGGGGTCACCAAAATGTTGGGCTAACAAGCTTTTTTATTAGCACTTAGTAGCGAGAAATTAAGGATGTTATAAAAACTACACCCTTTCTTATAAGTTCATGCAACGGGTTGATTTATTTATGCTTATAGCAAACGTATTGACAATATGCAAAAATGTACAATTTTTAGCGAAGCGATCGATAAGAGATCCGATATAACGAATATACGAAACAAGAATGGATTGCGGCGTCGCTAGCATTGATGCGCTAGCCGCTTAAGACAAAGTGCAAAAAGGTAAAAGAGCGCGATAAAGGAAACTACGATGAGCGCAAAGCGATAAGCGCTAGATAGTTAACAGCAATGATATTGAGTTATTTTATGACATGCGAGAAGCGCCAAACAAAACAAAATAGTGACATTGCTTGCCTCGCAGGGCAATATATAACTGAAATGTTATGCTAACATAATACAAGTTTAATTTTTAGATGCTGAGCCGAACAGTAGCATTTGGAAAAAATGTCGGCATTAGAGAATATGTGTCAATAAACCTAAATAAGGAGTGGTGTCGCTCAAGGTATGGCATATGCAAAATGGTGTAGGCGGCAAGTTCATATGAGTGTGAGTTGTTGGCTTGGCGGCATGTGTCAATTATGTTTAATTAAAAAGATTAATGAAGTTATTTGAATGTTTTATTAAATTAGTATATGAAAACGATTAGGTGGTTGGTAGCATTTGGAAAATGGCTGCATTATAGCATATGTGTAATAAAACCTATATATGGAGTGGTGTCGCGAAAGGCATGGCATATGAAATATTGTATATAAGGCATATGACTGTAGGGCATAAGTCAATTATGTATAATTGAAAAGAGTAATGAAGTTTATTGAATCTATTAATAAATTAGTACATGAAAACGATAAAGTGGTTGGTAGCATTTGGAAAAAATGTCGGCATTATAGAATATATGTCAAAAAACCTTTAAAAGTAGTGGTGTCGCGCACGGCATGTCATATGAAAAATGTTATGAATGATAATGAGAATATCGACATAAGTCTATTATGTTTAACTAAAAAGAATACTGAAGCAATTTGAATGTGTTACTAAATTAAAACATGAAACAAATAAGGTGGTTGGTAGCATTGGGAAAAATGTCGGCATTAGAGAATATGTGTCAATAAACCTTTATAGGGAGTGGTGTCGCGCAAGGCATGTCATATGAAAAAGTTTATATACGGCATATGACTATGGGAATTTGCCTTATCGACATAAGTCAATTATGTTTTACTTAAAAGAATACTGATGCTATTTGAATGTATTACTTAATTAAAACATGAAACAAATAAGGTGGTTGGTAGCATTGGGAAAAAATGTCGGCATTAGAGAATATGTGTCAATAAACCTAAATAAGGAGTGGTGTCGCTCAAGGTATGGCATATGCAAAATGGTGTATACGGCAAGTTCATATGAGTGTGAGTTGTTGGCTTGCCGGCATGTGTCAATTATGTTTAATTAAAAAGATTAATGAAGTTATTTGAATGTTTTATTAAATTAGTATATGAAAACGATAAGGTGGTTGGTAGCATTTGGAAAATGGCTGCGTTATAGCATATGTGTAATAAAACCTATATATGGAGTGGTGTCGCGAAAGGCATGGCATATGAAATATTCTATATAAGGCATATGACTGTAGGGCATAAGTCAATTATGTATAATTGAAAAGAGTAATGAAGTTTATTGAATCTATTAATAAATTAGTACATGAAAACGATAAAGTGGTTGGTAGCATTTGGAAAAAATGTCGGCATTATAGAATATATGTCAAAAAACCTTTAAAAGTAGTGGTGTCGCGCACGGCATGTCATATGAAAAATGTTATGAATGATAATGAGAATATCCGACATAAGTCTATTATGTTTAACTAAAAAGAATACTGAAGCAATTTGAATGTGTTACTAAATTAAAACATTAAACAAATAAGTTGGTTGGTAGCATTTGGAAAAAATATCGGCATTAGAGAATATGTGTCAATAAACCTTTATAGGGAGTGGTGTCGCGCAAGGCATGTCATATGAAAAAGTTTATATACGGCATATGACCATGGGAATTTGCCTTATCGACATAAGTCAATTATGTTTAACTAAAAAGAATACTAAAGCAATTTGAATGTTTTACTAAATTTAAACATTAAATAAATAATGTGGTTGGTAGCATTTGGAAAAAATGTCGGCATTAGAGAATATGTGTCATTAAACCTATATATGGAGTGGTGTCGCTCATGGTATAGCATATGCAAAATTGTGTATACGGCAAATTCATATGAGTGTGAGTTGTTGGCTTGCCGGCATGTGTCAACCATGTTTAATTAAAAAGATTAATGAAGTTATTTGAATGTTTTATTAAATTAGTATATGAAAACGATAAGGTGGTTGGTAGCATTTGGAAAATGGCTGCATTATAGCATATGTGTAATAAAACCTATATATGGAGTGGTGTCGCGAAAGGCATGGCATATGAAATATTGTATATAAGGCATATGACTGTAGGGCATAAGTCAATTATGTATAATTGAAAAGAGTAATGAAGTTTATTGAATCTATTAATAAATTAGTACATGAAAACGATAAAGTGGTTGGTAGCATTTGGAAAAAATGTCGGCATTATAGAATATATGTCAAAAAACCTTTATAGGGAGTGGTGTCGCGAAAGGCATGACATATGAAATATTGTATATAAGGCATATGACTGTAGGGCATAAGTCAATTATTATACCCTTGCAGAGGGTATTATAATTTTGTCGTGAAATGTGTAACGCATAGAAGGAGACATCTCCGACCCCATAAAGTATATATATTCTTGATCAGCATCAACAGCCGAGTCGATATAGCCATGTTCGTCTGTCCGTCTGTCCGTCTGTCTGTTTCTATGCTAACTAGTCCCTCAGTTTTAAAGCTATCTTAATGAAACTTTGCAGAAGTCCCTATAACTGTTGCACGCAGCACATATGTCAAAACCAGTTGGATCGGACCACTATATCATATAGCTGCCATAGGAACGATCGGTCGAAAATTAAGTTTTTGTATGAAAAAACCTTTTGTTTATCAAGATATCTTGACCAAACTCGACATTTATTAGTTTTACTATGCTCCTCATATATATGCAACATTCTATTAAGATCGGACCACTATATCATATAGCCGCCATAGGAACGATCGGTCGAAAATTAAGTTTTTGTATGAAAAACAATTTGTTTGTCAAGATATCTTGACCAAACTCGGCATTTATTAGTTTTACTAAGCTCCTCATATATATGCAAAATCCTATTAAGATCGGACCACTATATCATATAGCTGCCATAGGAACGATCGGTCGAAAATTAAGTTTTTGTATGAAAAAACCTTTTGTTTATCAAGATATCTTGACCAAACTCGACATTTATTAGTTTTACTATGCTCCTCATATATATGCAAAATTCTATTAAGATCGGACCACTATATCATATAGCCGCCATAGGAACGATCGGTCGAAAATTAAGTTTTTGTATGAAAAACATTTTGTTTGTCAAGATATCTTGACCAAACTCGGCATTTATTAGTTTTACTAAGCTCCTCATATATATGCAAAATCCTATTAAGATCGGACCACTATATCATATAGCTGCCATAGGAACGATCGGTCGAAAATTAAGTTTTTGTATGAAAAAACCTTTTGTTTATCAAGATATCTTGACCAAACTCGACATTTATTAGTTTTACTATGCTCCTCATATATATGCAAAATTCTATTAAGATCGGACCACTATATCATATAGCCGCCATAGGAACGATCGGTCGAAAATTAAGTTTTTGTATGAAAAAAACATTTTGTTTGTCAAGATATCTTGACCAAACTCGGCATTTATTAGTTTTACTAAGCTCCTCATATATATGCAAAAATCCTATTAAGATCGGACCACTATATCATATAGCTGCCATAGGAACGATCGATCGAAAATTAAGTTTTTGTATGAAAAAACATTTTGTTTTTCAAGATATCTTAACCAAACTCGGCATTTATTAGTTTTGCTATGCTCCTCATATATATGCAAAATCCTATTAAGATCGGACCACAATATCATATTATTAAGTTTTTGAATGGAGAATTTTTTGTTTTTCATGATTTTGCGATTAAACACGGCATTTAAAGATTTCACTATGCTCCCTTCATTTTTGCTAAATCTTATTTACATCGGTTTTTGATTAAAAGCCTTTTTTTTTTGTTTATCAATATACCTTGACCAAACTCGGCCTTAACCATTTTCTCGGCATTAAAAGGTTGGGTCTGCAAGGGTATTAGATCTTCGGCATGCCGAAGATAGCCCTTCTCTCTCGTTTTTAATTAAAAAGAATAATAAAGTTTATTGAATCTATTAATAAATTAGTACATGAAAACGATAAAGTGGTTGGTAGTATTTGGAAAAAATGTCGGCATTATAGAATATATGTCAAAAAACCTTTATTGGTAGTGGTGTCGCGAAAGGCATGACATATGAAATATTGTATATAAGGCATATGACTGTGGGGTGTTGACTTGGCGGCATAAGTCAATTATTTTTAATTGAAAAGAATAATGAAGTTTATTGAATGTATTAATAAAATAGTACATGAAATCAATAAGGTGGTTGGTAGCATTTGGAAAAAATGTCGGCATTATAGAATATATGTCAAAAAACCTTTAAAAGTAAGGGTGTCGCGCACGGCATGTCATATGAAAAATGTTATGAATGATAATGAGAATATCGACATAAGTCTATTATGTTTAACTAAAAAGAATACTGAAGCAATTTGAATGTGTTACTAAATTAAAACATGAAACAAATAAGGTGGTTCGTAGCATTGGGAAAAATGTCGGCATTAGAGAATATGGGTCAATAAACCTAAATAAGGAGTGGTGTCGCTCAAGGTATGGCATATGCAAAATGGTGAATACGGCAAGTTCATATGAGTGTGAGTTGTTGGCTTGTGTCAATTATGTTTAATTAAAAAGATTAATGAAGCTATTTGAATGTTTTATTAAATTAGTATATGAAAACGATAAGGTGGTTGGTAGCATTTGGAAAATGGCTGCATTATAGCATATGTGTAATAAAACCTATATATGGAGTGGTGTCGCGAAAGGCATGGCATATGAAATATTGTATATAAGGCATATGACTGTAGGGCATAAGTCAATTATGTATAATTGAAAAGAGTAATGAAGTTTATTGAATCTATTAATAAATTAGTACATGAAAACGATAAAGTGGCTGGTAGCATTTGGAAAAAAAGTCGGCATTATAGAATATATGTCAAAAAACCTTTAAAAGTAGTGGTGTCGCGCACGGCATGTCATATGAAAAATGTTATGAATGATAATGATAACATGACTGTGGGTATTTGCCTTATCGACATAAGTCTATTATGTTTAACTAAAAAGAATACTGAAGCAATTTGCATGTGTTACTAAATTAAAACATTAAACAAATAAGGTGGTTGGTAGCATTTGGAAAAAATGTCGGCATTAGAGAATATGTGTCAATAAACCTTTATAGGGAGTGGTGTCGCGCAAGGCATGTCATATGAAAAAGTTTATATACGGCATATGACTATGGGAATTTGCCTTATCGACATAAGTCAATTATGTTTAACTAAAAGAATACTGAAGCAATTTGAATGTTTTACTAAATTTAAACATTAAATAAATAATGTGGTTGGTAGCATTTGGAAAAAATGTCGGCATTAGAGAATATGTGTCATTAAACCTATATATGGAGTGGTGTCGCTCATGGTATAGCATATGCAAAATTGTGTATACGGCAAATTCATATGAGTGTGAGTTGTTTGCTTGCCGGCATGTGTCAATTATGTTTAATTAAAAAGATTAATGAAGTTATTTGAATGTTTTATTAAATTAGTATATGAAAACGATAAGGTGGTTGGTAGCATTTGGAAAATGGCTGCATTATAGCATATGTGTAATAAAACCTATATATGGAGTGCTGTCGCGAAAGGCATGGCATATGAAATATTGTATATAAGGCATATGACTGTAGGGCATAAGTCAATTATGTATAATTGAAAAGAGTAATGAAGTTTATTGAGTCTATTATTAAATTAGTACATGAAAACGATAAAGTGGTTGGTAGCATTTGGAAAAAATGTCGGCATTATAGAATATATGTCAAAAAACCTTTAAAAGTAGTGGTGTCGCGCACGGCATGTCATATGAAAAATGTTATGAATGATAATGATAATATGACTGTGGGTATTTTCCTTATCGACATAAGTCTATTATGTTTAACTAAAAAGAATACTGAAGCAATTTGCATGTGTTACTAAATTAAAACATTAAACAAATAAGGAAAAAATGTCGGCATTAGAGAATATGTGTCAATAAACTTAAATAAGGAGTGGTGTCGCTCAAGGTATGGCATATGCAAAATGGTGTATACGGCAAGTTCATATGAGTGTGAGTTGTTGGCTTGCCGGCATGTGTCAATTATGTTTAATTAAAAAGATTAATGAAGTTATTTGAATGTTTTATTAAATTAGTATATGAAAATGATAAGGTAGTTGGTAGCATTTGGAAAAAAGTCGGCATTATAGAATATGTGTCAAAAAACCTTTACAGGGAGTGGTGTCGCGAAAGGCATGACATATGAAATATTGTATATAAGGCATATGACTGTCTTGTGTTGACTTGGCGGCATAAGTCAATTATTTTTAATTGAAAAGAATAATGAAGTTTATTGAATCTATTAATAAATTAGTACATGAAAACGATAAAGTGATTGGTAGCATTTGGAAAAAATGTCGGCATAATAGAATATATGTCAATAAACCTAAATAAGGAGTGGTGTCGCTCAAGGTATGGCATATGCAAAATGGTGTATACGGCAAGTTCATATGAGTGTGAGTTGTTGGCTTGCCGGCATGTGTCAATTATGTTTAATTAAAAGATTAATGAAGTTATTTGAATGTTTTATTAAATTAGTATATGAAAATGATAAGGTAGTTGGTAGCATTTGGAAAAAATGTCGGCATTATAGAATATATGTCAAAAAACCTTTATTGGTAGTGGTGTCGCGCAAGGCATGTCATACGTAAAATGTTATGAATGATAATGATAATATGACTGTGGGTATTTGCCTTATCGACATAAGTCTATTATGTTTAACTAAAAAGAATACTGAAGCATTTTTAATGTGTTACTAAATTAAAACATTAAACAAATAAGGTGGTTGGTAGCATTTGGAAAAAATGTCGGCATTAGAGAATATGTGTCAATAAACCTAAATAAGGAGTGGTGTCGCTCAAGGTATGGCATATGCAAAATGGTGTATACGGCAAGTTCATATGAGTGTAAGTTGTTGGCTTGCCGGCATGTGTCAATTATGTTTAATTAAAAAGATTAATGAAGTTATTTGAATGTTTTATTAAATTAGTATATGAAAATGATAAGGTAGTTGGTAGCATTTGGAAAAAAAGTCGGCATTATAGAATATGTGTCAAAAAACCTTTATAGGGAGTGGTGTCGCGAAAGGCATGACATATGAAATATTGTATATAAGGCATATGACTGTGGGGTGTTGACTTGGCGGTATAAGTCAATTATTTTTAATTGAAAAGAATAATGAAGTTTATTGAATCTATTAATAAATTAGTACATGACAACGATAAAGTGATTGGTAGCATTTGGAAAAAATGTCGGCATTATAGAATATATGTCAAAAAACCTTTAAAAGTAGTGGTGTCGCGCACGGCATGTCATATGAAAAATGTTATGAATGATAATGATAATATGACTGTGGGTATTTGCCTTATCGACATAAGTCTATTATGTTTAACTAAAAAGAATACTGAAGCAATTTGAATGTGTTACTAAATTAAAACATGAAACAAATAAGGTGGTTGGTATCATTGGGAAAAATGTCGGCATTAGAGAATATGTGTCAATAAACCTTTATAGGGAGTGGTGTCGCGCAAGGCATGTCATATGAAAAAGTTTATATACGGCATATGACTATGGGAATTTGCCTTATCGACATAAGTCAAATCTGTTTAACTTAAAAGAATACTGATGCTATTTGAATGTATTACTAAATTAAAACATTAAACAAATAAGGTAGTTGGTAGCATTTGGAAAAAATGTCGGCATTAGAGAATATGTGTCAATAAACCTAAATAAGGAGTGGTGTCGCTCAAGGTATGGCATATGCAAAATGGTGTATACGGCAAGTTCATATGAGTGTGAGTTGTTGGCTTGCCGGCATGTGTCAATTATGTTTAATTAAAAAGATTAATGAAGTTATTTGAATGTTTAATTAAATTAGTATATGAAAATGATAAGGTGGTTGGTAGCATTTGGAAAAAAAGTCGGCATTATAGAATATGTGTCAAAAAACCTTTATAGGGAGTGGTGTCGCGAAAGGCATGACATATGAAATATTGTATATAAGGCATATGACTGTAGGGCATAAGTCAATTATTATACCCTTGCAGAGGGTATTATAATTTTGTCGTGAAATGTGTAACGCATAGAAGGAGACATCTCCGACCCCATAAAGTATATATATTCTTGATCAGCATCAACAGCCGAGTCGATATAGCCATGTCCGTCTGTCCGTCTGTCTGTTTCTATGCGAACTAGTCCCTCAGTTTTAAAGCTATCTTAATGAAACTTTGCAGAAGTCCCTATATCTGTTGCAAGCAGCACATATCGGTCAAAACCAGTTGGATCGGACCACTATATCATATAGCTGCCATAGGAACGATCGGTCGAAAATTAAGTTTTTGTATGAAAAAACCTTTTGTTTATCAAGATATCTTGACCAAACTCGACATTTATTAGTTTTACTATGCTCCTCATATATATGCAAAATTCTATTAAGATCGGACCACTATATCATAT
This sequence comes from Drosophila littoralis, assembly GCA_018903485.1. Classification (NCBI taxonomy): domain Eukaryota; kingdom Metazoa; phylum Arthropoda; class Insecta; order Diptera; family Drosophilidae; genus Drosophila; species Drosophila littoralis. The sequence goes on along the minus strand of JAEIGF010000368.1, from coordinate 140,759 downwards.
AGCCGCCATAGGAACGATCGGTCGAAAATTAAGTTTTTGTATGAAAAACATTTTGTTTGTCAAGATATCTTGACCAAACTCGGCATTTATTAGTTTTACTAAGCTCCTCATATATATGCAAAATCCTATTAAGATCGGACCACTATATCATATAGCTGCCATAGGAACGATCGGTCGAAAATTAAGTTTTTGTATGAAAAAACCTTTTGTTTATCAAGATATCTTGACCAAACTCGACATTTATTAGTTTTACTAAGCTCCTCATATATATGCAAAATCCTATTAAGATCGGACCACTATATCATATAGCTGCCATAGGAACGATCGGTCGAAAATTAAGTTTTTGTATGAAAAAACCTTTTGTTTATCAAGATATCTTGACCAAACTCGACATTTATTAGTTTTACTATGCTCCTCATATATATGCAAAATTCTATTAAGTTCGGACCACTATATCATATAGCCGCCATAGGAACGATCGGTCGAAAATTAAGTTTTTGTATGAAAAAACATTTTGCTTGTCAAGATATCTTGACCAAACTCGGCATTTATTAGTTTTATTAGGCTCCTCATATATATGCAAAATCCTATTAAGATCGGACCACTATATCATATTATTAAGTTTTTGAATGGAGAATTTTTGTTTTCATGATTTTGCGATTAAACACGGCATTTAAAGATTTCACTATGCTCCCTTCATTTTTGCTAAATCTTATTTACATCGGTTTTTGATTAAAAGCCTTTTTTTTTGTTTATCAATATACCTTGACCAAACTCGGCCTTAACCATTTTCTCGGCATTAAAAGGTTGGGTCTGCAAGGGTATTAGATCTTCGGCATGCCGAAGATAGCCCTTCTTTCTCGTTTTTAATTAAAAAGAATAATAAAGTTTATTGAATCTATTAATAAATTAGTACATGAAAACGATAAAGTGGTTGGTAGTATTTGGAAAAAATGTCGGCATTATAGAATATATGTCAAAAAACCTTTATTGGTAGTGGTGTCGCGAAAGGCATGACATATGAAATATTGTATATAAGGCATATGACTGTGGGGTGTTGACTTGGCGGCATAAGTCAATTATTTTTAATTGAAAAGAATAATGAAGTTTATTGAATGTATTAATAAAAATAGTACATGAAATCAATAAGGTGGTTGGTAGCATTTGGAAAAAATGTCGGCATTATAGAATATATGTCAAAAACCCTTTAAAAGTAGTGGTGTCGCGCACGGCATGTCATATGAAAAATGTTATGAATGATAATGAGAATATCGACATAAGTCTATTATGTTTAACTAAAAATAATACTGAAGCAATTTGAATGTGTTACTAAATTAAAACATGAAATAAATAAGGTGGTTGGTAGCATTGGGAAAAATGTCGGCATTAGAGAATATGTGTCAATAAACCTTTAAAAGTAGTGGTGTCGCGAAAGGCATGGCATATGAAATATTGTATATAAGGCATATGACTGTAGGGCATAAGTCAATTATGTATAATTGAAAAGAGTATTGAAGTTTATTGAATCTATTAATAAATTAGTACATGAAAACGATAAAGTGGCTGGTAGCATTTGGAAAAAAAGTCGGCATTATAGAATATATGTCAAAAAACCTTTAAAAGTAGTGGTGTCGCGCACGGCATGTCATATGAAAAATGTTATGAATGATAATGATAATAAGTCTATTATGTTTAACTAAAAAGAATACTGAAGCAATTTGCATGTGTTACTAAATTAAAACATTAAACAAATAAGGTGGTTGGTAGCATTTGGAAAAAATGTCGGCATTAGAGAATATGTGTCAATAAACCTTTATAGGGAGTGGTGTCGCGCAAGGCATGTCATATGAAAAAGTTTATATACGGCATATGACTATGGGAATTTGCCTTATCGACATAAGTCAATTATGTTTAACTAAAAAGAATACTGAAGCAATTTGAATGTTTTACTAAATTTAAACATTAAATAAATAATGTGGTTGGTAGCATTTGGAAAAAATTTCGGCATTAGAGAATATGTGTCATTAAACCTATATATGGAGTGGTGTCGCTCATGGTATAGCATATGCAAAATTGTGTATACGGCAAATTCATATGAGTGTGAGTTGTTGGCTTGCCGGCATGTGTCAATTATGTTTAATTAAAAAGATTAATGAAGTTATTTGAATGTTTTATTAAATTAGTATATGAAAATGATAAGGTAGTTGGGAGCATTTGGAAAAAAAGTCGGCATTATAGAATATGTGTCAAAAAACCTTTACAGGGAGTGGTGTCGCGAAAGGCATGGCATATGAAATATTGTATATAAGGCATATGACTGTCTTGTGTTGACTTGGCGGCATAATTCAATTATTTTTAATTGAAAAGAATAATGAAGTTTATTGAATCTATTAATAAATTAGTACATGAAAACGATAAAGTGATTGGTAGCATTTGGAAAAAATGTCGGCATTATAGAATATATGTCAATAAACCTAAATAAGGAGTGGTGTCGCTCAAGGTATGGCATATGCAAAATGGTGTATACGGCAAGTTCATATGAGTGTGAGTTGTTGGCTTGCCGGCATGTGTCAATTATGTTTAATTAAAAAGATTAATGAAGTTATTTGAATGTTTTATTAAATAAGTATATGAAAATGATAAGGTAGTTGGTAGCATTTGGAAAAAATGTCGGCATTATAGAATATATGTCAAAAAACCTTTATTGGTAGTGGTGTCGCGCAAGGCATGTCATACGTAAAATGTTATGAATGATAATGATAATATGACTGTGGGTATTTGCCTTATCGACATAAGTCTATTATGTTTAACTAAAAAGAATACTGAAGCATTTTTAATGTGTTACTAAATTAAAACATTAAACAAATAAGGTGGTTGGTAGCATTTGGAAAAAATGTCGGCATTAGAGAATATGTGTCAATAAACCTAAATAAGGAGTGGTGTCGCTCAAGGTATGGCATATGCAAAATGGTGTATACGGCAAGTTCATATGAGTGTGAGTTGTTGGCTTGCCGGCATGTGTCAATTATGTTTAATTAAAAAGATTAATGAAGTTATTTGAATGTTTTATTAAATAAGTATATGAAAATGATAAGGTAGTTGGTAGCATTTGGAAAAAATGTCGGCATTATAGAATATATGTCAAAAAACCTTTATTGGTAGTGGTGTCGCGCAAGGCATGTCATACGTAAAATGTTATGAATGATAATGATAATATGACTGTGGGTATTTGCCTTATCGACATAAGTCTATTATGCTTAACTAATAAGAATACTGAAGCAATTTGAATGTGTTACTAAATTAAAACATGAAACAAATAAGGTGGTTGGTATCATTGGGAAAAATGTCGGCATTAGAGAATATGTGTCAATAAACCTTTATAGGGAGTGGTGTCGCGCAAGGCATGTCATATGAAAAAGTTTATATACGGCATATGACTATGGGAATTTGCCTTATCGACATAAGTCAAATCTGTTTAACTTAAAAGAATACTGATGCTATTTGAATGTATTACTAAATTAAAACATTAAACAAATAAGGTAGTTGGTAGCATTTGGAAAAAATGTCGGCATTAGAGAATATGTGTCAATAAACCTAAATATGGCATATGCAAAATGGTGTATACGGCAAGTTCAATGAGTGTGAGTTGTTGGCTTGCCGGCATGTGTCAATTATGTTTAATTAAAAAGATTAATGAAGTTATTTGAATGTTTAATTAAATTAGTATATGAAAATGATAAGGTGGTTGGTAGCATTTGGAAAAAAAGTCGGCATTATAGAATATGTGTCAAAAAAACCTTTATAGGGAGTGGTGTCGCGAAAGGCATGACATATGAAATATTGTATATAAGGCATATGACTGTAGGGCATAAGTCAATTATTATACCCTTGCAGAGGGTATTATAATTTTGTCGTGAAATGTGTAACGCATAGAAGGAGACATCTCCGACCCCATAAAGTATATATATTCTTGATCAGCATCAACAGCCGAGTCGATATAGCCATGTCCGTCTGTCCGTCTGTCTGTTTCTATGCGAACTAGTCCCTCAGTTTTAAAGCTATCTTAATGAAACTTTGCAGAAGTCCCTATATCTGTTGCACGCAGCACATATGTCAAAACCAGTTGGATCGGACCACTATATCATATAGCTGCCATAGGAACGATCGGTCGAAAATTAAGTTTTGTATGAAAAAACCTTTTGTTTATCAAGATATCTTGACCAAACTCGACATTTATTAGTTTTACTATGCTCCTCATATATATGCAAAATCCTATTAAGATCGGACCACTATATCATATAGCTGCCATAGGAACGATCGGTCGAAAATTAAGTTTTTGTATGAAAAACATTTTGTTTTTCAAGATATCTTGACCAAACTCGGCATTTATTAGTTTTACTAAGCTCCTCATATATATGCAAAATCCTATTAAGATCGGACCACTATATCATATAGCTGCCATAGGAACGATCGGTCGAAAATTAAGTTTTGTATGAAAAAACCTTTTGTTTATCAAGATATCTTGACCAAACTCGACATTTATTAGTTTTACTAAGCTCCTCATATATATGCAAACTTCTATTAAGATCGGACCACTATATCATATAGCCGCCATAGGAACGATCGGTCGAAAATTAAGTTTTTGTATGAAAAACATTTTGTTTTTCAAGATATCTTAACCAAACTCGGCATTTATTAGTTTTACTAAGCTCCTCATATATATGCAAAATCCTATTAAGATCGGACCACTATATCATATAGCTGCCATAGGAACGATCGGTCGAAAATTAAGTTTTTGTATGAAAAAACCTTTTGTTTATCAAGATATCTTGACCAAACTCGACATTTATTAGTTTTACTATGCTCCTCATATATATGCAAAATTCTATTAAGATCGGACCACTATATCATATAGCCGCCATAGGAACGATCGGTCGAAAATTAAGTTTTTGTATGAAAAAACATTTTGTTTGTCAAGATATCTTGACCAAACTCGGCATTTATTAGTTTTATTAGGCTCCTCATATATATGCAAAAATCCTATTAAGATCGGACCACTATATCATATTATTAAGTTTTTGTATGGAGAATTTTTGTTTATCATGATTTTGCGATTAAACACGGCATTTAAAGATTTCACTATGCTCCCTTCATTTTTGCTAAATCTTATTTACATCGGTTTTGATTAAAAGCCTTTTTTTTTGTTTATCAATATACTTTGACCAAACTCGGCCTTAACCATTTTCTCGGCATTAAAAGGTTGGGTCTGCAAGGGTATTAGATCTTCGGCATGCCGAAGATAGCCCTTCTTTCTCGTTTTTAATTAAAAAGAATAATAAAGTTTATTGAATCTATTAATAAATTAGTACATGAAAACGATAAAGTGGTTGGTAGTATTTGGAAAAAATGTCGGCATTATAGAATATATGTCAAAAAACCTTTATTGGTAGTGGTGTCGCGAAAGGCATGACATATGAAATATTGTATATAAGGCATATGACTGTGGGGTGTTGACTTGGCGGCATAAGTCAATTATTTTTAATTGAAAAGAATAATGAAGTTTATTGAATGTATTAATAAAATAGTACATGAAATCAATAAGGTGGTTGGTAGCATTTGGAAAAAATGTCGGCATTATAGAATATATGTCAAAAAACCTTTAAAAGTAGTGGTGTCGCGCACGGCATGTCATATGAAAAATGTTATGAATGATAATGAGAATATCGACATAAGTCTATTATGTTTAACTAAAAAGAATACTGAAGCAATTTGAATGTGTTACTAAATTAAAACATGAAATAAATAAGGTGGTTGGTAGCATTGGGAAAAATGTCGGCATTAGAGAATATGTGTCAATAAACCTTTAAAAGTAGTGGTGTCGCGAAAGGCATGGCATATGAAATATTGTATATAAGGCATATGACTGTAGGGCATAAGTCAATTATGTATAATTGAAAAGAGTAATGAAGTTTATTGAATCTATTAATAAATTAGTACATGAAAACGATAAAGTGGCTGGTAGCATTTGGAAAAAAGTCGGCATTATAGAATATATGTCAAAAAACCTTTAAAAGTAGTGGTGTCGCGCACGGCATGTCATATGAAAAATGTTATGAATGATAATGATAACATGACTGTGGGTATTTGCCTTATCGACATAAGTCTATTATGTTTAACTAAAAAGAATACTGAAGCAATTTGCATGTGTTACTAAATTAAAACATTAAACAAATAAGGTGGTTGGTAGCATTTGGAAAAAATGTCGGCATTAGAGAATATGTGTCAATAAACCTTTATAGGGAGTGGTGTCGCGCAAGGCATGTCATATGAAAAAGTTTATATACGGCATATGACTATGGGAATTTGCCTTATCGACATAAGTCAATTATGTTTAACTAAAAAGAATACTGAAGCAATTTGAATGTTTTACTAAATTTAAACATTAAATAAATAATGTGGTTGGTAGCATTTGGAAAAAATGTCGGCATTAGAGAATATGTGTCATTAAACCTATATATGGAGTGGTGTCGCTCATGGTATAGCATATGCAAAATTGTGTATACGGCAAATTCATATGAGTGTGAGTTGTTGGCTTGCCGGCATGTGTCAATTATTTTTAATTAAAAGATTAATGAAGTTATTTGAATGTTTTATTAAATTAGTATATGAAAACGATAAGGTGGTTGGTAGCATTTGGAAAATGGGTGCATTATAGCATATGTGTAATAAAACCTATATATGGAGTGGTGTCGCGAAAGGCATGGCATATGAAATATTGTATATAAGGCATATGACTGTAGGGCATAAGTCAATTATGTATAATTGAAAAGAGTAATGAAGTTTATTGAGTCTATTAATAAATTAGTACATGAAAACGATAAAGTGGTTGGTAGCATTTGGAAAAAATGTCGGCATTATAGAATATATGTCAAAAAACCTTTAAAAGTAGTGGTGTCGCGCACGGCATGTCATATGAAAAATGTTATGAATGATAATGATAATATGACTGTGGGTATTTTCCTTATCGACATAAGTCTATTATGTTTAACTAAAAAGAATACTGAAGCAATTTGAATGTGTTACTAAATTAAAACATTAAACAAATAAGGTGGTTGGTAGCATTTGGAAAAAATGTCGGCATTAGAGAATATGTGTCAATAAACTTAAATAAGGAGTGGTGTCGCTCAAGGTATGGCATATGCAAAATGGTGTATACGGCAAGTTCATATGAGTGTGAGTTGTTGGCTTGCCGGCATGTGTCAATTATGTTTAATTAAAAAGATTAATGAAGTTATTTGAATGTTTTATTAAATTAGTATATGAAAATGATAAGGTGGTTGGTAGCATTTGGAAAAAATGTCGGCATTATAGAATATATGTCAAAAAACCTTTATTGGTAGTGGGGTCGCGCAAGGCATGTCATACGTAAAATGTTATGAATGATAATGATAATATGACTGTGGGTATTTGCCTTATCGACATAAGTCTATTATGTTTAACTAAAAAGAATACTGAAGCATTTTTAATGTGTTACTAAATTAAAACATTAAACAAATAAGGTGGTTGGTAGCATTTGGAAAAAATGTCGGCATTAGAGAATATGTGTCAATAAACCTAAATAAGGAGTGGTGTCGCTCAAGGTATGGCATATGCAAAATGGTGTATACGGCAAGTTCATATGAGTGTAAGTTGTTGGATTGCCGGCATGTGTCAATTATGTTTAATTAAAAAGATTAATGAAGTTATTTGAATGTTTTATTAAATTAGTATATGAAAATGATAAGGTAGTTGGTAGCATTTGGAAAAAAAAAGTCGGCATTATAGAATATGTGTCAAAAAACCTTTATAGGGAGTGGTGTCGCGAAAGGCATGACATATGAAATATTGTATATAAGGCATATGACTGTGGGGTGTTGACTTGGCGGCATAAGTCAATTATTTTTAATTGAAAAGAATAATGAAGTTTATTGAATGTATTAATAAAATAGTACATGAAATCAATAAGGTGATTGGTAGCATTTGGAAAAAATGTCGGCATTATAGAATATATGTCAAAAAACCTTTAAAAGTAGTGGTGTCGCGCACGGCATGTCATATGAAAAATGTTATGAATGATAATGATAATATGACTGTGGGTATTTGCCTTATCGACATAAGTCTATTATGTTTAACTAAAAAGAATACAGAAGCAATTTGAATGTGTTACTAAATTAAAACATGAAACAAATAAGGTGGTTGGTATCATTGGGAAAAATGTCGGCATTAGAGAATATGTGTCAATAAACCTTTATAGGGAGTGGTGTCGCGAAAGGCATGTCATATGAAAAAGTTTATATACGGCATATGACTATGGGAATTTGCCTTATCGACATAAGTCAAATGTGTTTAACTTAAAAGAATACTGATGCTATTTGAATGTATTACTTAATTAAAACATGAAACAAATAAGGTGGTTGGTAGCGTTGGGAAAAAATGTCGGCATTAGAGAATATGTGTCAATAAACCTAAATAAGGAGTGGTATCGCTCAAGGTATGGCATATGCAAAATAGTGTATACGGCAAGTTCATATGAGTGTGAGTTGTTGGCTTGCCGGCATGTGTCAATTATGTTTAATTAAAAAGATTAATGAAGTTATTTGAATGTTTTATTAAATTAGTATATGAAAACGATAAGGTGGTTGGTAGCATTTGGAAAATGGCTGCATTATAGCATATGTGTAATAAAACCTATATATGGAGTGGTGTCGCGAAAGGCATGTCATATGAAAAAGTTTATATACGGCATATGACTATGGGAATTTGCCTTATCGACATAAGTCAAATCTGTTTAACTTAAAAGAATACTGATGCTATTTGAATGTATTACTTAATTAAAACATGAAACAAATAAGGTGGTTGGTAGCGTTGGGAAAAAATGTCGGCATTAGAGAATATGTGTCAATAAACCTAAATAAGGAGTGGTATCGCTCAAGGTATGGCATATGCAAAATAGTGTATACGGCAAGTTCATATGAGTGTGAGTTGTTGGCTTGCCGGCATGTGTCAATTATGTTTAATTAAAAAGATTAATGAAGTTATTTGAATGTTCAATTAAATTAGTATATGAAAACGATAAGGTGGTTGGTAGCATTTGGAAAATGGCTGCATTATAGCATATGTGTAATAAAACCTATATATGGAGTGGTGTCGCGAAAGGCATGGCATATGAAATATTGTATATAAGGCATATGACTGTAGGGCATAAGTCAATTATGTATAGAGAATATGTGTCGATAAACCCTTATAGGGAGTGGTGTCGCGCAAGGCATGTCATATGAAAAAGTTTATATACGGCATATGACTATGGGAATTTGCCTTATCGACATAAGTCAAATCTGTTTAACTTAAAAGAATACTGATGCTATTTGAATGTATTACTTAATTAAAACATGAAACAAATAAGGTGGTTCGTAGCGTTGGGAAAAATGTCGGCATTAGAGAATATGTGTCAATAAACCTAAATAAGGAGTGGTATCGCTCAAGGTATGGCATATGCAAAATAGTGTATACGGCAAGTTCATATGAGTGTGAGTTGTTGGCTTGCCGGCATGTGTCAATTATGTTTAATTAAAAAGATTAATGAAGTTATTTGAATGTTTAATTAAATTAGTATATGAAAACGATAAGGTGGTTGGTAGCATTTGGAAAATGGCTGCATTATAGCATATGTGTAATAAAACCTATATATGGAGTGGTGTCGCGAAAGGCATGGCATATGAAATATTGTATATAAGGCATATGACTGTAGGGCATAAGTCAATTATGTATAATTGAAAAGAGTAATGAAGTTTATTGAATCTATTAATAAATTAGTACATGAAAACGATAAAGTGGTTGGTAGCATTTGGAAAAAATGTCGGCATTATAGAATATATGTCAAAAAACCTTTAAAAGTAGTGGTGTCGCGCACGGCATGTCATATGAAAAATGTTATGAATGATAATGATAATATGACTGTGGGTATTTGCCTTATCGACATAAGTCTATTATGTTTAACTAAAAGAATACTGAAGCAATTTGAATGTGTTACTAAATTAAAACATTAAACAAATAAGGTGGTTGGTAGCATTTGGAAAAATGTCGGCATTAGAGAATATGTGTCAATAAACCTAAATAAGGAGTGGTGTCGCTCAAGGTATGGCATATGCAAAATAGTGTATACGGCAAGTTCATATGAGTGTGACTTGTTGGCTTGCCGGCATGTGTCAATTATGTTTAATTAAAAAGATTAATGAAGTTATTTGAATGTTTTATTAAATTAGTATATGAAAACGATAAGGTGGTTGGTAGCATTTGGAAAATGGCTGCATTATAGCATATGTGTAATAAAACCTATATATGGAGTGGTGTCGCGAAAGGCATGGCATATGAAATATTGTATATAAGGCATATGACTGTAGGGCATAAGTCAATTATGTATAATTGAAAAGAGTAATGAAGTTTATTGAATCTATTAATAAATTAGTACATGAAAACGATAAAGTGGTTGGTAGCATTTGGAAAAAATGTCGGCATTGTAGAATATATGTCAAAAAACCTTTAAAATCAGTGGTGTCGCGCACGGCATGTCATATGAAAAATGTTATGAATGATAATGATAATATGACTGTGGGTATTTGCCTTATCGACATAAGTCTATTATGTTTAACTAAAAAGAATACTGAAGCAATTTGAATGTGTTACTAAATTAAAACATTGAACAAATAAGGTGGTTGGTAGCATTTGGAAAAAATGTCGGCATTAGAGAATATGTGTTAATAAACCTAAATAAGGAGTGGTGTCGCTCAAGGTATGGCATATACAAAATGGTGTATACGGCAAGTTCATATGAGTGTGAGTTGTTGGCTTGACGGCATGTGTCAATTATGTTTAATTAAAAAGATTAATGAAATTATTTGAATGTATTATTAAATTAGTATATGAAAATGATAAGGTAGTTGGTAGCATTTGGAAAAAAAGTCGGCATTATAGAATATGTGTCAAAAAACCTTTATAGGGAGTGGTGTCGCGAAAGGCATGACATATGAAATATTGTATATAAAGCATATGACTGTAGGGCATAAGTCAATTATTTTTAATTAAAAAGAATAATGAAGTTTATTGAATCTATTAATAAATTAGTACATGGAAACGATAAAGTGGTTGGTAGCATTTGGAAAAAATGTCGGCATTATAGAATATATGTCAAAAAACCTTTAAAAGTAGTGGTGTCGCGCACGGCATGTCATATGAAAAATGTTATGAATGATAATGATAATATGACTGTGGGTATTAGCCTTATCGACATAAGTCTATTATGTTTAACTAAAAAAGAATACTGAAGCAATTTTACTAAATTACTAAATTAAAACATGAAACAAATAAAGTGGTTGGTAGCATTGAGAAAAATGTCGGCATTAGAGAATATATGTCAATAAACCTTTATAGGGAGTGGTGTCGCGCAAGGCATGTCATATAAAAAAGTTTATATACGGCATATGACTATGGGAATTTGCCTTATCGACATAAGTCAATTATGTTTAACTTAAAAGAATACTGATGCCATTTGAATGTATTACTTAATTAAAACATGAAACAAATAAGGTGGTTGGTAGCATTTGGAAAAAATGTCGGCATTATAGAATATATGTCAAAAAACCTTTAAAAGTAGTGGTGTCGCGCACGGCATGTCATATGAAAAATGTTATGAATGATAATGATAATATGACTGTGGGTATTAGCCTTATCGACATAAGTCTATTATGCTTAACAAATAAGGTGGTTGGTAGCATTTGGAAAAAATGTCGGCATTAGAGAATATGTGTCAATAAACCTAAATAAGGAGTGGTGTCGCTCAAGGTATGGCATATGCAAAATGGTGTATACGGCAAGTTCATATGAGTGTGAGTTGTTGGCTTGCCGGCATGTGTCAATTATGTTTAATTAAAAAGATTAATGAAGTTATTTGAATGTTCAATTAAATTAGTATATGAAAACGATAAGGTGGTTGGTAGCATTTGGAAAATGGCTGCATTATAGCATATGTGTAATAAAACCTATATATGGAGTGGTGTCGCGAAAGGCATGGCATATGAAATATTGTATATAAGGCATATGACTGTAGGGCATAAGTCAATTATGTATAGAGAATATGTGTCGATAAACCCTTATAGGGAGTGGTGTCGCGCAAGGCATGTCATATGAAAAAGTTTATATACGGCATATGACTATGGGAATTTGCCTTATCGACATAAGTCTATTATGTTTAACTAAAAAGAATACTGAAGCAATTTGAATGTATTACTTAATTAAATCATGAAACAAATAAGGTGGTTGGTAGCATTGGGAAAAAATGTCGGCATTAGAGAATATGTGTCAATAAACCTAAATAAGGAGTGGTGTCGCTCAAGGTATGGCATATGCAAAATGGTGTATACGGCAAGTTCATATGAGTGTGAGTTGTTGGCTTGGCGGCATGTGTCAATTATGTTTAATTAAAAAGATTAATGAAGTTATTTGAATGTTTAATTAAATTAGTATATGAAAACGATAAGGTGGTTGGTAGCATTTGGAAAATGGCTGCATTATAGCATATGTGTAATAAAACCTATATATGGAGTGGTGTCGCGAAAGTCATGGCATATGAAATATTGTATATAAGGCATATGACTGTAGGGCATAAGTCAATTATGTTTAATTAAAAAGATTAATGAAGTTATTTGAATGCTTTATTAAATTAGTATATGAAAATGATAAGGTAGTTGGTAGCATTTGGAAAAAAAAGTCGGCATTATAGAATATGTGTCAAAAAACCTTTATAGGGAGTGGTGTCGCGAAAGGCATGACATATGAAATATTGTATATAAGGCATATGACTGTCTTGTGTTGACTTGGCGGCATAAGTCAATTATTTTTAATTAAAAAGAATAATGAAGTTTATTGAATCTATTAATAAATTAGTACATGAAAACGATAAAGTGGTTGGTAGCATTTGGAAAAAATGTCGGCATTATAGAATATATGTCAAAAAACCATTATTGGTAGTGGTGTCGCGCAAGGCATGTCATACGAAAAATGTTGTGAATGATAATGATAATATGACTGTGGGTATTTGCCTTATCGACATAAGTCTATTATGTTTAACTAAAAAGAATACTGAAGCAATTTGAATGTGTTACTAAATTAAAACATTAAGCAAATAAGGTGATTGGTAGCATTTGAAAAAAATGTCGGCATTAGAGAATATGTGTCAATAAACCTAAATAAGGAGTGGTGTCGCTCAAGCTATGGCATATGCAAAATGGTGTATACGGCAAGTTCATATGAGTGTGAGTTGTTGGCTTGCCGGCATGTGTCAATTATGTTTAATTAAAAAGATTAATGGAGTTATTTGAATGTTTTATTAAATTAGTATATGAAAATGATAAGGTAGTTGGTAGCATTTGGAAAAAAAGTCGGCATTATAGAATATGTGTCAAAAAACCTTTATAGGGAGTGGTGTCGCGAAAGGCATGACATATGAAATATTGTATATAAGGCATATGACTGTGAGGTGTTGACTTGGCGGCATAAGTCAATTATTTTTAATTGAAAAGAATAATGAAGTTTATTGAATGTATTAATAAAATAGTACATGAAATCAATAAGGTGGTTGGTAGCATTTGGAAAAAATGTCGGCATTATAGAATATATGTCAAAAAACCTTTAAAAGTAGTGGTGTCGCGCACGGCATGTCAAATGAAAAATGTTATGAATGATAATGATAATATGACTGTGGGTATTAGCCTTATCGACATAAGTCTATTATGTTTAACTTAAAAGAATACTGATCCTATTTGAATGTATTACTTAATTAAAACATGAAACAAATAAGGTGGTTGGTAGCATTGGGAAAAAATGTCGGCATTAGAGAATATGTGTCAATAAACCTAAATAAGGAGTGGTGTCGCTCAAGGTATGGCATATGCAAAATGGTGTATACGGCAAGTTCATATGAGTGTGACTTGTTGGCTTGCCGGCATGTGTCAATTATGTTTAATTAAAAAGATTAATGAAGTTATTTGAATGTTTTATTAAATTAGTATATGAAAACGATAAGGTGGTTGGTAGCATTTGGAAAATGGCTGCATTATAGCATATGTGTAATAAAACCTATATATGGAGTGGTGTCGCGAAAGGCATGGCATATGAAATATTGTATATAAGGCATATGACTGTAGGGCATAAGTCAATTATGTATAATTGAAAAGAGTAATGAAGTTTATTGAATCTATTAATAAATTAGTACATGAAAACGATAAAGTGGTTGGTAGCATTTGGAAAAAATGTCGGCATTATAGAATATATGTTAAAAAACCTTTAAAAGTAGTGGTGTCGCGCACGGCATGTCATATGAAAAATGTTATGAATGATAATGATAATATGACTGTGGGTATTTGCCTTATCGACATAAGTCTATTATGTTTAACTAAAAAGAATACTGAAGCAATTTGAATGTGTTACTAAATTAAAATATTAAACAAATAAGGTGGTTGGTAGCATTTGGAAAAAATGTCGGCATTAGAGAATATGTGTCAATAAACCTAAATAAGGAGTGGTGTCGCTCAAGGTATGGCATATGCAAAATGGTGTATACGGCAAGTTCATATGAGTGTGAGTTGTTGGCTTGCCGGCATGTGTCAATTATGTTTAATTAAAAAGATTAATGAAGTTATTTGAATGTTTTATTAAATTAGTATTTGAAAATGATAAGGTAGTTGGTAGCATTTGGAAAAAAAGTCGGCATTATAGAATATGTGTCAAAAAAACTTTATAGGGAGTGGTGTCGCGAAAGGCATGACATATGAAATATTGTATATAAGGCATATGACTGTCTTGTGTTGACTTGGCGGCATAAGTCAATTATTTTTAATTAAAAAGAATAATGAAGTTTATTGAATCTATTAATAAATTAGTACATGAAAACGATAAAGTGATTGGTAGCATTTGGAAAAAATGTCGGCATTATAGAATATATGTCAATAAACCTAAATAAGGAGTGGTGTCGCTCAAGGTATGGCATATGCAAAATGGTGTATACGGCAAGTTCATATGAGTGTGAGTTGTTGGCTTGCCGGCATATGTCAATTATGTTTAATTAAAAAGGTTAATGAAGTTATTTGAATGTTTTATTAAATTAGTATATGAAAATGATAAGGTAGTTGGTAGCATTTGGAAAAAATGTCGGCATTATAGAATATATGTCAAAAAACCTTTAAAAGTAGTGGTGTCGCGCAAGGCATGTCATACGAAAAATGTTATGAATGATAATGATAATATGACTGTGGGTATTTGCCTTATCGACATAAGTCTATTATGTTTAACTAAAAAGAATACTGAAGCAATTTGAATGTGTTACTAAATTAAAACATTAAACAAATAAGGTGGTTGGTAGCATTGGGAAAAAATGTCGGCATTAGAGAATATGTGTCAATAAACCTAAATAAGGAGTGGTGTCGCTCAAGGTATGGCATATGCAAAATGGTGTATACGGCAAGTTCATATGAGTGTGAGTTGTTGGCTTGCCGGCATGTGTCAATTATGTTTAATTAAAAAGATTAATGAAGTTATTTGAATGTATTATTAAATTAGTATATGAAAATGATAAGGAAGTTGGTAGCATTTGGAAAAAAAGTCGGCATTATAGAATATGTGTCAGAAAACCTTTATAGGGAGTGGTGTCGCGAAAGGCATGACATATGAAATATTGTATATAAGGCATATGACTGTAGGGCATAAGTCAATTATTTTTAATTAAAAAGAATAATGAAGTTTATTGAATCTATTAATAAATTAGTACATGAAAACGATAAAGTGGTTGGTAGCATTTGGAAAAAATGTCGGCATTATAGAATATATGTCAAAAAACCTTTAAAAGTAGTGGTGTCGCGCACGGCATGTCATATGAAAAATGTTATGAATGATAATGATAATATGACTGTGGGTATTTGCCTTATCGACATAAGTCTATTATGTTTAACTAAAAAGAATACTGAAGCAATTTGAATGTGTTACTAAATTAAAACATTAAACAAATAAGGTGGTTGGTAGCATTGGGAAAAAATGTCGGCATTAGAGAATATGTGTCAATAAACCTAAATAAGGAGTGGTGTCGCTCAAGGTATGGCATATGCAAAATGGTGTATACGGCAAGTTCATATGAGTGTGAGTTGTTGGCTTGCCGGCATGTGTCAATTATGTTTAATTAAAAAGATTAATGAAGTTATTTGAATGTTTTAATAAATTAGTATATGAAAATGATAAGGAAGTTGGTAGCATTTGGAAAAAAAGTCGGCATTATAGAATATGTGTCAGAAAACCTTTATAGGGAGTGGTGTCGCGAAAGGCATGACATATGAAATATTGTATATAAGGCATATGACTGTAGGGCATAAGTCAATTATTTTTAATTAAAAAGAATAATGAAGTTTATTGAATCTATTAATAAATTAGTACATGAAAACGATAAAGTGGTTGGTAGCATTTGGAAAAAATGTCGGCATTATAGAATATATGTCAAAAAACCTTTAAAAGTAGTGGTGTCGCGCACGGCATGTCATATGAAAAATGTTATGAATGATAATGATAATATGACTGTGGGTATTTTCCTTATCGACATAAGTCTATTATGTTTAACTAAAAAGAATACTGAATTTGAATGTGTTACTAAATTAAAACATTAAACAAATAAGGTGGTTGGTAGCATTTGGAAAAAATGTCGGCATTAGAGAATATGTGTCAATAAACCTAAATAAGGAGTGGTGTCGCTCAAGGTATGGCATATGCAAAATGGTGTATACGGCAAGTTCATATGAGTGTGAGTTGTTGGCTTGCCGGCATGTGTCAATTATGTTTAATTAAAAAGATTAATGAAGTTATTTGAATGTATTATTAAATTAGTATATGAAAATGATAAGGTAGTTGGTAGCATTTGGAAAAAAAGTCGGCATTATAGAATATGTGTCAAAAAACCTTTATAGGGAGTGGTGTCGCGAAAGGCATGACATAGGAAATATTGTATATAAGGCATATGACTGTGGGGTGTTGACTTGGCGGCATAAGTCAATTATTTTTAATTGAAAAGAATAATGAAGTTTATTGAATGTATTAATAAAATAGTACATGAAATCAATAAGGTGGTTGGTAGCATTTGGAAAAAATGTAGGCATTATAGAATATATGTCAAAAAACCTTTAAAAGTAGTGGTGTCGCGCACGGCATGTCATATGAAAAATGTGATGAATGATAATGATAATATGACTGTGGGTATTAGCCTTATCGACATAAGTCTATTATGTTTAACTTAAAAGAATACTGATCCTATTTGAATGTATTACTTAATTAAAACATGAAACAAATAAGGTGGTTGGTAGCATTGGGAAAAAATGTCGGCATTAGAGAATATGTGTCAATAAACCTAAATAAGGAGTGGTGTCGCTCAAGGTATGGCATATGCAAAATAGTGTATACGGCAAGTTCATATGAGTGTGACTTGTTGGCTTGCCGGCATGTGTCAATTATGTTTAATTAAAAGATTAATTAAGTTATTTGAATGTATTATTAAATTAGTATATGAAAATGATAAGGAAGTTGGTAGCATTTGGAAAAAAAGTCGGCATTATAGAATATGTGTCAGAAAACCTTTATAGGGAGTGGTGTCGCGAAAGGCATGACATATGAAATATTGTATATAAGGCATATGACTGTAGGGCATAAGTCAATTATTTTTAATTAAAAAGAATAATGAAGTTTATTGAATCTATTAATAAATTAGTACATGAAAACGATAAAGTGGTTGGTAGCATTTGGAAAAAATGTCGGCATTATAGAATATATGTCAATAAACCTAAATAAGGAGTGGTGTCGCTCAAGGTATGGCATATGCAAAATAGTGTATACGGCAAGTTCATATGAGTGTGACTTGTTGGCTTGCCGGCATGTGTCAATTATGTTTAATTAAAAAGATTAATGAAGTTATTTGAATGTTTTATTAAATTAGTATATGAAAACGATAAGGTGGTTGGTAGCATTTGGAAAATGGCTGCATTATAGCATATGTGTAATAAAACCTATATATGGAGTGGTGTCGCGAAAGGCATGGCATATGAAATATTGTATATAAGGCATATGACTGTAGGGCATAAGTCAATTATTTTTAATTAAAAAGAATAATGAAGTTTATTGAATCTATTAATAAATTAGTACATGAAAACGATAAAGTGGTTGGTAGCATTTGGAAAAAATGTCGGCATTATAGAATATATGTCAAAAAACCTTTAAAAGTAGTGGTGTCGCGCACGGCATGTCATATGAAAAATGTTATGAATGATAATGATAATATGACTGTGGGTATTTGCCTTATCGACATAAGTCTATTATGTTTAACTAAAAAGAATACTGAAGCAATTTGAATGTGTTACTAAATTAAAACATTGAACAAATAAGGTGGTTGGTAGCATTTGGAAAAAATGTCGGCATTAGAGAATATGTGTTAATAAACCTAAATAAGGAGTGGTGTCGCTCAAGGTATGGCATATACAAAATGGTGTATACGGCAAGTTCATATGAGTGTGAGTTGTTGGCTTGACGGCATGTGTCAATTATGTTTAATTAAAAAGATTAATGAAATTATTTGAATGTATTATTAAATTAGTATATGAAAATGATAAGGTAGTTGGTAGCATTTGGAAAAAAGTCGGCATTATAGAATATGTGTCAAAAAACCTTTATAGGGAGTGGTGTCGCGAAAGGCATGACATATGAAATATTGTATATAAAGCATATGACTGTAGGGGCATAAGTCAATTATTTTAATTAAAAAGAATAATGAAGTTTATTGAATCTATTAATAAATTAGTACATGGAAACGATAAAGTGGTTGGTAGCATTTGGAAAAAATGTCGGCATTATAGAATATATGTCAAAAAACCTTTAAAAGTAGTGGTGTCGCACGGCATGTCATATGAAAAATGTTATGAATGATAATGATAATATGACTGTGGGTATTTTCCTTATCGACATAAGTCTATTATGTTTAACTAAAAAGAATACTGAAGCAATTTTACTAAATTACTAAATTAAAACATGAAACAAATAAAGTGGTTGGTAGCATTGAGAAAAATGTCGGCATTAGAGAATATATGTCAATAAACCTTTATAGGGAGTGGTGTCGCGCAAGGCATGTCATATAAAAAAGTTTATATACGGCATATGACTATGGAATTTGCCTTATCGACATAAGTCAATTATGTTTAACTTAAAAGAATACTGATGCCATTTGAATGTATTACTTAATTAAAACATGAAACAAATAAGGTGGTTGGTAGCATTTGGAAAAAATGTCGGCATTATAGAATATATGTCAAAAAACCTTTAAAAGTAGTGGTGTCGCGCACGGCATGTCATATGAAAAATGTTATGAATGATAATGATAATATGACTGTGGGTATTAGCCTTATCGACATAAGTCTATTATGCTTAACAAATAAGGTGGTTGGTAGCATTTGGAAAAAATGTCGGCATTAGAGAATATGTGTCAATAAACCTAAATAAGGAGTGGTGTCGCTCAAGGTATGGCATATGCAAAATGGTGTATACGGCAAGTTCATATGAGTGTGAGTTGTTGGCTTGGCGGCATGTGTCAATTATGTTTAATTAAAAGATTAATGAAGTTATTTGAATGTTTAATTAAATTAGTATATGAAAACGATAAGGTGGTTGGTAGCATTTGGAAAATGGCTGCATTATAGCATATGTGTAATAAAACCTATATATGGAGTGGTGTCGCGAAAGGCATGGCATATGAAATATTGTATATAAGGCATATGACTGTAGGGCATAAGTCAATTATGTTTAATTAAAAAGATTAATGAAGTTATTTGAATGCTTTATTAAATTAGTATATGAAAATGATAAGGTAGTTGGTAGCATTTGGAAAAAAAGTCGGCATTATAGAATATGTGTCAAAAAACCTTTATAGGGAGTGGTGTCGCGAAAGGCATGACATATGAAATATTGTATATAAGGCATATGACTGTCTTGTGTTGACTTGGCGGCATAAGTCAATTATTTTTAATTAAAAAGAATAATGAAGTTTATTGAATCTATTAATAAATTAGTACATGAAAACGATAAAGTGGTTGGTAGCATTTGGAAAAAATGTCGGCATTATAGAATATATGTCAAAAAACCATTATTGGTAGTGGTGTCGCGCAAGGCATGTCATACGAAAAATGTTGTGAATGATAATGATAATATGACTGTGGGTATTTGCCTTATCGACATAAGTCTATTATGTTTAACTAAAAAGAATACTGAAGCAATTTGAATGTGTTACTAAATTAAAACATTAAGCAAATAAGGTGATTGGTAGCATTTGAAAAAATGTCGGCATTAGAGAATATGTGTCAATAAACCTAAATAAGGAGTGGTGTCGCTCAAGCTATGGCATATGCAAAATGGTGTATACGGCAAGTTCATATGAGTGTGAGTTGTTGGCTTGCCGGCATGTGTCAATTATGTTTAATTAAAAAGATTAATGGAGTTATTTGAATGTTTTATTAAATTAGTATATGAAAATGATAAGGTAGTTGGTAGCATTTGGAAAAAAAGTCGGCATTATAGAATATGTGTCAAAAAACCTTTATAGGGAGTGGTGTCGCGAAAGGCATGACATATGAAATATTGTATATAAGGCATATGACTGTGAGGTGTTGACTTGGCGGCATAAGTCAATTATTTTTAATTGAAAAGAATAATGAAGTTTATTGAATGTATTAATAAAATAGTACATGAAATCAATAAGGTGGTTGGTAGCATTTGGAAAAAATGTCGGCATTATAGAATATATGTCAAAAAACCTTTAAAAGTAGTGGTGTCGCGCACGGCATGTCAAATGAAAAATGTTATGAATGATAATGATAATATGACTGTGGGTATTAGCCTTATCGACATAAGTCTATTATGTTTAACTTAAAAGAATACTGATCCTATTTGAATGTATTACTTAATTAAAACATGAAACAAATAAGGTGGTTGGTAGCATTGGGAAAAAATGTCGGCATTAGAGAATATGTGTCAATAAACCTAAATAAGGAGTGGTGTCGCTCAAGCTATGGCATATGCAAAATGGTGTATACGGCAAGTTCATATGAGTGTGAGTTGTTGGCTTGCCGGCATGTGTCAATTATGTTTAATTAAAAAGATTAATGAAGTTATTTGAATGTTTTATTAAATTAGTATATGAAAACGATAAGGTGGTTGGTAGCATTTGGAAAATGGCTGCATTATAGCATATGTGTAATAAAACCTATATATGGAGTGGTGTCGCGAAAGGCATGGCATATGAAATATTGTATATAAGGCATATGACTGTAGGGCATAAGTCAATTATGTATAATTGAAAAGAGTAATGAAGTTTATTGAATCTATTAATAAATTAGTACATGAAAACGATAAAGTGGTTGGTAGCATTTGGAAAAAATGTCGGCATTATAGAATATATGTTAAAAAACCTTTAAAAGTAGTGGTGTCGCGCACGGCATGTCATATGAAAAATGTTATGAATGATAATGATAATATGACTGTGGGTATTTGCCTTATCGACATAAGTCTATTATGTTTAACTAAAAAGAATACTGAAGCAATTTGAATGTGTTACTAAATTAAATCATTGAACAAATAAGGTGGTTGGTAGCATTTGGAAAAAATGTCGGCATTAGAGAATATGTGTTAATAAACCTAAATAAGGAGTGGTGTCGCTCAAGGTATGGCATATACAAAATGGTGTATACGGCAAGTTCATATGAGTGTGAGTTGTTGGCTTGCCGGCATGTGTCAATTATGTTTAATTAAAAAGATTAATTAAGTTATTTGAATGTATTATTAAATTAGTATATGAAAATGATAAGGAAGTTGGTAGCATTTGGAAAAAAAGTCGGCATTATAGAATATGTGTCAGAAAACCTTTATAGGGGAGTGGTGTCGCGAAAGGCATGACATATGAAATATTGTATATAAGGCATATGACTGTAGGGCATAAGTCAATTATTTTTAATTAAAAAGAATAATGAAGTTTATTGAATCTATTAATAAATTAGTACATGAAAACGATAAAGTGGTTGGTAGCATTTGGAAAAAATGTCGGCATTATAGAATATATGTCAAAAAACCTTTAAAAGTAGTGGTGTCGCGCACGGCATGTCATATGAAAAATGTTATGAATGATAATGATAATATGACTGTGGGTATTTTCCTTATCGACATAAGTCTATTATGTTTAACTAAAAAGAATACTGAAGCAATTTGAATGTGTTACTAAATTAAAATATTAAACAAATAAGGTGGTTGGTAGCATTTGGAAAAAATGTCGGCATTAGAGAATATGTGTCAATAAACCTAAATAAGGAGTGGTGTCGCTCAAGGTATGGCATATGCAAAATGGTGTATACGGCAAGTTCATATGAGTGTGAGTTGTTGGCTTGCCGGCATGTGTCAATTATGTTTAATTAAAAAGATTAATGAAGTTATTTGAATGTTTTATTAAATTAGTATTTGAAAATGATAAGGTAGTTGGTAGCATTTGGAAAAAAAGTCGGCATTATAGAATATGTGTCAAAAAAACTTTATAGGGAGTGGTGTCGCGAAAGGCATGACATATGAAATATTGTATATAAGGCATATGACTGTCTTGTGTTGACTTGGCGGCATAAGTCAATTATTTTTAATTAAAAAGAATAATGAAGTTTATTGAATCTATTAATAAATTAGTACATGAAAACGATAAAGTGATTGGTAGCATTTGGAAAAAATGTCGGCATTATAGAATATATGTCAATAAACCTAAATAAGGAGTGGTGTCGCTCAAGGTATGGCATATGCAAAATGGTGTATACGGCAAGTTCATATGAGTGTGAGTTGTTGGCTTGCCGGCATATGTCAATTATGTTTAATTAAAAAGGTTAATGAAGTTATTTGAATGTTTTATTAAATTAGTATATGAAAATGATAAGGTAGTTGGTAGCATTTGGAAAAAATGTCGGCATTATAGAATATATGTCAAAAAACCTTTAAAAGTAGTGGTGTCGCGCAAGGCATGTCATACGAAAAATGTTATGAATGATAATGATAATATGACTGTGGGTATTTGCCTTATCGACATAAGTCTATTATGTTTAACTAAAAAGAATACTGAAGCAATTTGAATGTGTTACTAAATTAAAACATTAAACAAATAAGGTGGTTGGTAGCATTGGGAAAAAATGTCGGCATTAGAGAATATGTGTCAATAAACCTAAATAAGGAGTGGTGTCGCTCAAGGTATGGCATATGCAAAATGGTGTATACGGCAAGTTCATATGAGTGTGAGTTGTTGGCTTGCCGGCATGTGTCAATTATGTTTAATTAAAAAGATTAATGAAGTTATTTGAATGTATTATTAAATTAGTATATGAAAATGATAAGGAAGTTGGTAGCATTTGGAAAAAAAGTCGGCATTATAGAATATGTGTCAGAAAACCTTTATAGGGAGTGGTGTCGCGAAAGGCATGACATATGAAATATTGTATATAAGGCATATGACTGTAGGGCATAAGTCAATTATTTTTAATTAAAAAGAATAATGAAGTTTATTGAATCTATTAATAAATTAGTACATGAAAACGATAAAGTGGTTGGTAGCATTTGGAAAAAATGTCGGCATTATAGAATATATGTCAAAAAACCTTTAAAAGTAGTGGTGTCGCGCACGGCATGTCATATGAAAAATGTTATGAATGATAATGATAATATGACTGTGGGTATTTGCCTTATCGACATAAGTCTATTATGTTTAACTAAAAAGAATACTGAAGCAATTTGAATGTGTTACTAAATTAAAACATTAAACAAATAAGGTGGTTGGTAGCATTGGGAAAAAATGTCGGCATTAGAGAATATGTGTCAATAAACCTAAATAAGGAGTGGTGTCGCTCAAGGTATGGCATATGCAAAATGGTGTATACGGCAAGTTCATATGAGTGTGAGTTGTTGGCTTGCCGGCATGTGTCAATTATGTTTAATTAAAAAGATTAATGAAGTTATTTGAATGTTTTAATAAATTAGTATATGAAAATGATAAGGAAGTTGGTAGCATTTGGAAAAAAGTCGGCATTATAGAATATGTGTCAGAAAACCTTTATAGGGAGTGGTGTCGCGAAAGGCATGACATATGAAATATTGTATATAAGGCATATGACTGTAGGGCATAAGTCAATTATTTTTAATTAAAAAGAATAATGAAGTTTATTGAATCTATTAATAAATTAGTACATGAAAACGATAAAGTGGTTGGTAGCATTTGGAAAAAATGTCGGCATTATAGAATATATGTCAAAAAACCTTTAAAAGTAGTGGTGTCGCGCACGGCATGTCATATGAAAAATGTTATGAATGATAATGATAATATGACTGTGGGTATTTTCCTTATCGACATAAGTCTATTATGTTTAACTAAAAAGAATACTGAATTTGAATGTGTTACTAAATTAAAACATTAAACAAATAAGGTGGTTGGTAGCATTTGGAAAAAATGTCGGCATTAGAGAATATGTGTCAATAAACCTAAATAAGGAGTGGTGTCGCTCAAGGTATGGCATATGCAAAATGGTGTATACGGCAAGTTCATATGAGTGTGAGTTGTTGGCTTGCCGGCATGTGTCAATTATGTTTAATTAAAAAGATTAATGAAGTTATTTGAATGTTTTATTAAATTAGTATATGAAAATGATAAGGTAGTTGGTAGCATTTGGAAAAAAAGTCGGCATTATAGAATATGTGTCAAAAAAACTTTATAGGGAGTGGTGTCGCGAAAGGCATGACATATGAAATATTGTATATAAGGCATATGACTGTCTTGTGTTGACTTGGCGGCATAAGTCAATTATTTTTAATTAAAAAGAATAATGAAGTTTATTGAATCTATTAATAAATTAGTACATGAAAACGATAAAGTGATTGGTAGCATTTGGAAAAAATGTCGGCATTATAGAATATATGTCAATAAACCTAAATAAGGAGTGGTGTCGCTCAAGGTATGGCATATGCAAAATGGTGTATACGGCAAGTTCATATGAGTGTGAGTTGTTGGCTTGCCGGCATATGTCAATTATGTTTAATTAAAAAGGTTAATGAAGTTATTTGAATGTTTTATTAAATTAGTATATGAAAATGATAAGGTAGTTGGTAGCATTTGGAAAAAATGTCGGCATTATAGAATATATGTCAAAAAACCTTTAAAAGTAGTGGTGTCGCGCAAGGCATGTCATACGAAAAATGTTATGAATGATAATGATAATATGACTGTGGGTATTTGCCTTATCGACATAAGTCTATTATGTTTAACTAAAAAGAATACTGAAGCAATTTGAATGTGTTACTAAATTAAAACATTAAACAAATAAGGTGGTTGGTAGCATTGGGAAAAAATGTCGGCATTAGAGAATATGTGTCAATAAACCTAAATAAGGAGTGGTGTCGCGAAAGGCATGACATAGGAAATATTGTATATAAGGCATATGACTGTGGGGTGTTGACTTGGCGGCATAAGTCAATTATTTTTAATTGAAAAGAATAATGAAGTTTATTGAATGTATTAATAAAATAGTACATGAAATCAATAAGGTGGTTGGTAGCATTTGGAAAAAATGTAGGCATTATAGAATATATGTCAAAAAACCTTTAAAAAGTAGTGGTGTCGCGCACGGCATGTCATATGAAAAATGTGATGAATGATAATGATAATATGACTGTGGGTATTAGCCTTATCGACATAAGTCTATTATGTTTAACTTAAAAGAATACTGATCCTATTTGAATGTATTACTTAATTAAAACATGAAACAAATAAGGTGGTTGGTAGCATTGGGAAAAAATGTCGGCATTAGAGAATATGTGTCAATAAACCTAAATAAGGAGTGGTGTCGCTCAAGGTATGGCATATGCAAAATGGTGTATACGGCAAGTTCATATGAGTGTGAGTTGTTGGCTTGCCGGCATGTGTCAATTATGTTTAATTAAAAGATTAATGAAGTTATTTGAATGTATTATTAAATTAGTATATGAAAATGATAAGGTAGTTGGTAGCATTTGGAAAAAAAGTCGGCATTATAGAATATGTGTCAAAAAACCTTTATAGGGAGTGGTGTCGCGAAAGGCATGACATATGAAATATTGTATATAAGGCATATGACTGTAGGGCATAAGTCAATTATTTTTAATTAAAAAGAATAATGAAGTTTATTGAATCTATTAATAAATTAGTACATGAAAACGATAAAGTGGTTGGTAGCATTTGGAAAAAATGTAGGCATTATAGAATATATGTCAAAAAACCTTTAAAAGTAGTGGTGTCGCGCAGGGCATGTCATATGAAAAATGTTATGAATGATAATGATAATATGACTGTGGGTATTTTCCTTATCGACATAAGTCTATTATGTTTAACTAAAAAGAATACTGAAGCAATTTGAATGTGTTACTAAATTAAAACATTAAACAAATAAGGTGGTTGGTAGCATTTGGAAAACATGTCGGCATTAGAGAATATGTGTCAATAAACCTAAATAAGGAGTGGTGTCGCTCAAGGTATGGCATATGCAAAATGGTGTATACGGCAAGTTCATATGAGTGTAAGTTGTTGGCTTGCCGGCATGTGTCAATTATGTTTAATTAAAAAGATTAATGAAGTTATTTGAATGTTTTATTAAATTAGTATATGAAAATGATAAGGTAGTTGGTAGCATTTGGAAAAAAAGTCGGCATTATAGAATATGTGTCAAAAACCCTTTATAGGGAGTGGTGTCGCGAAAGGCATGACATATGAAATATTGTATATAAGGCATATGACTGTGGGGTGTTGACTTGGCGGCATAAGTCAATTATTTTTAATAATAAGGTGTGGTGTCGCTCAAGGTATGGCATATGCAAAATGGTGTATACGGCAAGTTCATATGAGTGTGAGTTGTTGGCTTGCCGGCATGTGTCAATTATGTTGAATTAAAAGATTAATGAAGTTATTTGAATGTTTTATTAAATTAGTATATGAAAATGATAAGGTAGTTGGTAGCATTTGGAAAATGGCTGCATTATAGAATATGTGTCAAAAAACCTTTATAGGGAGTGGTGTCGCGAAAGGCATGACATATGAAATATTGTATATAAGGCATATGACTGTCTTGTGTTGACTTGGCGGCATAAGTCAATTATTTTTAATTAAAAAGAATAATGAAGTTTATTGAATCTATTAATAAATTAGTACATGAAAACGATAAAGTGGTTGGTAGCATTTGGAAAAAATGTCGGCATTATAGAATATATGTCAAAAAACCTTTATTGGTAGTGGTTTCGCGCACGGCATGTCATATGAAAAATGTTATGAATAATAATGATAATAAGACTGTGGGTATTTTCCTTATCGACATAAGTCTATTATGTTTAACTAAAAAGAATACTGAAGCAATTTGAATGTATTACTTAATTAAAACATGAAACAAATAAGGTGGTTGGTAGCATTGGGAAAAATGTCGGCATTAGAGAATATGTGTCAATAAACCTTTATAGGGAGTGGTGTCACGCAAGGCATGTCATATGAAAAAGTTTATATACGGCATATGACTATGGGAATTTGCCTTATCGACATAAGTCAATTATGTTTAACTTAAAAGAATACTGATGCTATTTGAATGTATTACTTAATTAAAACATGAAACAAATAAGGTGGTTGGTAGCATTGGGAAAAATGTCGGCATTAGACAATATGTGTCAATAAACCTTTATAGGGAGTGGTGTCACGCAAGGCATGTCATATGAAAAAGTTTATATACGGCATATGACTATGGGAATTTGCCTTATCGACATAAGTCAATTATGTTTAACTTAAAAGAATACTGATGCTATTTGAATGTATTACTTAATTAAAACATGAAACAAATAAGGTGGTTGGTAGCATTGGGAAAAAATGTCGGCATTAGAGAATATGTGTCAATAAACCTAAATAAGGAGTGGTGTCGCTCAAGGTATGGCATATGCAAAATGGTGTATACGGCAAGTTCATATGAGTGTGAGTTGTTGGCTTGGCGGCATGTGTCATATGCAAAATTGTGTATACGGCAAGTTCATATGAGTGTGAGTTGTTGGCTTGCCGGCATGTGTCAATTATGTTTAATTAAAAAGATTATTGAAGTTATTTGAATGTTTTATTAAATTAGTATATGAAAACGATAAGGTGGTTGGTAGCAATTGGAAAATGGCTGCATTATAGCATATGTGTAATAAAACCTATATATGGAGTGGTGTCGCGAAAGGCATGGCATATGAAATATTGTATATAAGGCATATGACTGTAGGGCATAAGTCAATTATGTATAATTGAAAAGAGTAATGAAGTTTATTGAATCTATTAATAAATTAGTACATGAAAACGATAAAGTGGTTGGTAGCATTTGGAAAAAATGTCGGCATTATAGAATATATGTCAAAAAACCTTTAAAAGTAGTGGTGTCGCGCACGGCATGTCATATGAAAAATGTTATGAATGATAATGATAATATGACTGTGGATATTTGCCTGATCGACATAAGTCTATTATGTTTAACTAAAAAGAATACTGAAGCAAGTTGAATGTGTTACTAAATTAAAACATTAAACAAATAAGGTGGTTGGTAGCATTTGGAAAAAATGTCGGCATTAGAGAATATGTGTCAATAAATCTAAATAAGGAGTGGTGTCGCTCAAGGTATGGCATATACAAAATGGTGTATACGGCAAGTTCATATGAGTGTGAGTTGTTGGCTTGCCGGCATGTGTCAATTATGTTTAATTAAAAAGATTAATGAAGTTATTTGAATGTTTTATTAAATTAGTATATGAACATGATAAGGTAGTTGGTAGCATTTGGAAAAAAAGTCGGCATTATAGAATATGTGTCAAAAAACCTTTATAGGGAGTGGTGTCGCGAAAGGCATGACATATGAAATATTGTATATAAGGCATATGACTGTGGGGTGTTGACTTGGCGGCATAAGTCAATTATTTTTAATTAAAAAGAATAATGAAGTTTATTGAATCTAATAATAAATTAGTACATGAAAACGATAAAGTGGTTGGTAGCATTTGGAAAAAATGTCGGCAATTTAGAATATATGTCAAAAAACCTTTAAAAGTAGTGGTGTCGCGCAAGGCATGTCAAATGAAAAATGTTATGAATGATAATGATAATATGACTATGGGAATTTGTCTATCGACATAAGTCAATTATGATTAACTTAAAAGAATACTGAAGCAATTTGAATGTTTTACTAAATTTAAACATTAAATAAATAATGTGGTTGGTAGCATTTGGAAAAAATGTCGGCATTAGAGAATATGTGTCATTAAACCTATATATGGAGTGGTGTCGCTCATGGTATAGCATATGCAAAATTGTGTATACGGCAAATTCATATGAGTGTGAGTTGTTGGCTTGGCGGCATGTGTCAATTATGTTTAACTAAAAAGATTAATGAAGTTATTTGAATGTTTTATTAAATTAGTATATGAAAATGATAAGGTAGTTGGTAGCATTTGGAAAAAAAAGTCGGCATTATAGAATATGTGTCAAAAAACCTTTATAGGGAGTGGTGTCGCGAAAGGCATGGCATATGAAATATTGTATATAAGGGGTGTTGACTTGGCGGCATAAGTCAATTATTTTTAATTGAAAAGAATAATGAAGTTTATTGAATGTATTAATAAAATAGTACATGAAATCAATAAGGTGGTTGGTAGCATTTGGAAAAAATGTCGGCATTATAGAATATATGTCAAAAAACCTTTAATAGTAGTGGTGTCGCGCACGGCATGTCATATGAAAAATTTTATGAATGATAATGATAATATGACTGTGGGTATTTGCCTTATCGACATAAGTCTATTATGTTTAACTAAAAAGAATACTGAAGCAATTTGAATGTGTTACTAAATTAAAACATTAAACAAATAAGGTGGTTGGTAGCATTTGGAAAAAATGTCGGCATTAGAGAATATGTGTCAATAAACCTAAATAAGGAGTGGTGTCGCTCAAGGTATGGCATATGCAAAATGGTGTATACCGCAAGTTCATATGAGTGTGAGTTGTTGGTTTGCCGGAATGTGTCAATTATGTTTAATTCAAAAGATTAATGAAGTTATTTAAATGTTTTATTAAATTAGTATATGAAAATGACAAGGTAGTTGGTAGCATTTGGAAAAAAAGTCGGCATTATAGAATATGTGTCAAAAAACCTTTATAGGGAGTGGTGTCGCGAGAGGCATGACATATGAAATATTGTATATAAGGCATATGACTGTGGGGTGTTGACTTGGCGGCATAAGTCAATTATGTATAATTGAAAAGAGTAATGAAGTTTATTGAATCTATTAATAAATTAGTACATGAAAACGATAAAGTGGTTGATAGCATTTGGAAAAAATGTCGGCATTAGAGAATATGTGTCAATAAACCTAAATAAGGAGTGGTGTCGCTCAAGGTATGGCATATGCAAAATGGTGTATACGGCAAGTTCATATGAGTGTGAGTTGTTGGTTTGCCGGCATGTGTCAATTATGTTTAATTCAAAAGATTAATGAAGTTATTTAAATGTTTTATTAAATTAGTATATGAAAATGACATGGTAGTTGGTAGCATTTGGAAAAAAAGTCGGTATTATAGAATATGTGTCAAAAAACCTTTATAGGGAGTGGTGTCGCGAAAGGCATGACATATGAAATATTGTATATAAGGCATATGACTGTGGGGTGTTGACTTGGCGGCATAAGTCAATTATTTTTAATAATAAGGTGTGGTGTCGCTCAAGGTATGGCATATGCAAAATGGTGTATACGGCAAGTTCATATGAGTGTGAGTTGTTGGCTTGCCGGCATGTGTCAATTATGTTGAATTAAAAAGATTAATGAAGTTATTTGAATGTTTTATTAAATTAGTATATGAAAATGATAAGGTAGTTGGTAGCATTTGGAAAATGGCTGCATTATAGAATATGTGTCAAAAAACCTTTATAGGGAGTGGTGTCGCGAAAGGCATGACATATGAAATATTGTATATAAGGCATATGACTGTCTTGTGTTGACTTGGCGGCATAAGTCAATTATTTTTAATTAAAAAGAATAATGAAGTTTATTGAATCTATTAATAAATTAGTACATGAAAACGATAAAGTGGTTGGTAGCATTTGGAAAAAATGTCGGCATTATAGAATATATGTCAAAAAACCTTTATTGGTAGTGGTTTCGCGCACGGCATGTCATATGAAAAATGTTATGAATAATAATGATAATAAGACTGTGGGTATTTTCCTTATCGACATAAGTCTATTATGTTTAACTAAAAAGAATACTGAAGCAATTTGAATGTATTACTTAATTAAAACATGAAACAAATAAGGTGGTTGGTAGCATTGGGAAAAATGTCGGCATTAGAGAATATGTGTCAATAAACCTTTATAGGGAGTGGTGTCACGCAAGGCATGTCATATGAAAAAAGTTTATATACGGCATATGACTATGGGAATTTGCCTTATCGACATAAGTCAATTATGTTTAACTTAAAAGAATACTGATGCTATTTGAATGTATTACTTAATTAAAACATGAAACAAATAAGGTGGTTGGTAGCATTGGGAAAAATGTCGGCATTAGAGAATATGTGTCAATAAACCTAAATAAGGAGTGGTGTCGCTCAAGGTATGGCATATGCAAAATGGTGTATACGGCAAGTTCATATGAGTGTGAGTTGTTGGCTTGCCGGCATGTGTCAATTATGTTTAATTAAAAAGATTAATGAAGTTATTTGAATGTTTTATTAAATTAGTATATGAAATTGATAAGGTGGTTGGTAGCATTTGGAAAAAATGTCGGCATTATAGAATATATGTCAAAAAACCTTTAAAAGTAGTGGTGTCGCGCAGGGCATGTCAAATGAAAAATGTTATGAATGATAATGATAGTATGACTATGGGAATTTGCCTTATCGACATAAGTCAATTATGATTAACTAAAAAGAATACTGAAGCAATTTGAATGTTTTACTAAATTTAAACATTAAATAAATAATGTGGTTGGTAGCATTTGGAAAAAATGTCGGCATTAGAGAATATGTGTCAATAAACCTAAATAAGGAGTGGTGTCGCTCATGGTATAGCATATGCAAAATTGTGTATACGGCAAATTCATATGAGTGTGAGTTGTTGGCTTGGCGGCATGTGTCAATTATGTTTAACTAAAAAGATTAATGAAGTTATTTGAATGTTTTATTAAATTAGTATATGAAAATGATAAGGTAGTTGGTAGCATTTGGAAAAAAAAGTCGGCATTATAGAATATGTGTCAAAAAACCTTTATAGGGAGTGGTGTCGCGAAAGGCATGGCATATGAAATATTGTATATAAGGGGTGTTGACTTGGCGGCATAAGTCAATTATTTTTAATTGAAAAGAATAATGAAGTTTATTGAATGTATTAATAAAATAGTACATGAAATCAATAAGGTGGTTGGTAGCATTTGGAAAAAATGTCGGCATTATAGAATATATGTCAAAAAACCTTTAATAGTAGTGGTGTCGCGCACGGCATGTCATATGAAAAATTTTATGAATGATAATGATAATATGACTGTGGGTATTTGCCTTATCGACATAAGTCTATTATGTTTAACTAAAAAGAATACTGAAGCAATTTGAATGTGTTACTAAATTAAAACATTAAACAAATAAGGTGGTTGGTAGCATTTGGAAAAAATGTCGGCATTAGAGAATATGTGTCAATAAACCTAAATAAGGAGTGGTGTCGCTCAAGGTATGGCATATGCAAAATGGTGTATACGGCAAGTTCATATGAGTGTGAGTTGTTGGTTTGCCGGCATGTGTCAATTATGTTTAATTCAAAAGATTAATGAAGTTATTTAAATGTTTTATTAAATTAGTATATGAAAATGACATGGTAGTTGGTAGCATTTGGAAAAAAAGTCGGCATTATAGAATATGTGTCAAAAAAACCTTTATAGGGAGTGGTGTCGCGAGAGGCATGACATATGAAATATTGTATATAAGGCATATGACTATCTTGTGTTGACTTGGCGGCATAAGTCAATTATGTATAATTGAAAAGAGTAATGAAGTTTATTGAATCTATTAATAAATTAGTACATGAAAACGATAAAGTGGTTGATAGCATTTGGAAAAAATGTCGGCATTAGAGAATATGTGTCAATAAACCTAAATAAGGAGTGGTGTCGCTCAAGGTATGTCATATGCAAAATGGTGTATACGGCAAGTTCATATGAGTGTGAGTTGTTGGTTTGCCGGCATGTGTCAATTATGTTTAATTCAAAAGATTAATGAAGTTATTTAAATGTTTTATTAAATTAGTATATGAAAATGACATGGTAGTTGGTAGCATTTGGAAAAAAAAGTCGGTATTATAGAATATGTGTCAAAAAACCTTTATAGGGAGTGGTGTCGCGAAAGGCATGACATATGAAATATTGTATATAAGGCATATGACTGTGGGGGTGTTGACTTGGCGGCATAAGTCAATTATTTTTAATAATAAGGTGTGGTGTCGCTCAAGGTATGGCATATGCAAAATGGTGTATACGGCAAGTTCATATGAGTGTGAGTTGTTGGCTTGCCGGCATGTGTCAATTATGTTGAATTAAAAAGATTAATGAAGTTATTTGAATGTTTTATTAAATTAGTATATGAAAATGATAAGGTAGTTGGTAGCATTTGGAAAATGGCTGCATTATAGAATATGTGTCAAAAAACCTTTATAGGGAGTGGTGTCGCGAAAGGCATGACATATGAAATATTGTATATAAGGCATATGACTGTCTTGTGTTGACTTGGCGGCATAAGTCAATTATTTTTAATTAAAAAGAATAATGAAGTTTATTGAATCTATTAATAAATTAGTACATGAAAACGATAAAGTGGTTGGTAGCATTTGGAAAAAATGTCGGCATTATAGAATATATGTCAAAAAACCTTTATTGGTAGTGGTTTCGCGCACGGCATGTCATATGAAAAATGTTATGAATAATAATGATAATAAGACTGTGGGTATTTTCCTTATCGACATAAGTCAATTATGATTAACTAAAAAGAATACTGAAGCAATTTGAATGTTTTACTAAATTTAAACATTAAATAAATAATGTGGTTGGTAGCATTTGGAAAAAATGTCGGCATTAGAGAATATGTGTCAATAAACCTAAATAAGGAGTGGTGTCGCTCATGGTATAGCATATGCAAAATTGTGTATACGGCAAATTCATATGAGTGTGAGTTGTTGGCTTGGCGGCATGTGTCAATTATGTTTAACTAAAAAGATTAATGAAGTTATTTGAATGTTTTATTAAATTAGTATATGAAAATGATAAGGTAGTTGGTAGCATTTGGAAAAAAAAGTCGGCATTATAGAATATGTGTCATTAAACCTATATATGGAGTGGTGTCCCTCATGGTATGGCATATGCAAAATTGTGTATACGGCAAATTCCTATGAGTGAAAGTTGTTGGCTTGTAATAAAACCTTTATATGGAGTGGTGTCGCGAAAGGCATGGCATATGTTACTAAATTAAAACATTAAACAAATAAGGTGGTTGGTAGCATTTGGAAAAAATGTCGGCATTAGAGAATATGTGTCAATAAACCTTTATGGGGAGTGGTGTCGCGCAAGGCATGTCATATGAAAAAGTTTATATACGGCATATGACTATGGGAATTTGCCTTATCGACATAAGTCAATTATGATTAACTAAAAAGAATACTGAAGCAATTTGAATGTTTTACTAAATTTAAACATTAAATAAATAATGTGGTTGGTAGCATTTGGAAAAAATGTCGGCATTAGAGAATATGTGTCAATAAACCTAAATAAGGAGTGGTGTCGCTCAAGGTATGGCATATGCAAAATGGTGTATACGGCAAGTTCATATGAGTGTGAGTTGTTGGCTTGCCGGCATGTGTCAATTATGTTTAATTAAAAAGATTAATGAAGTTATTTGAATGTATTTTTAAAATAGTACATGAAATCAATAAGGTGGTTGGTAGCATTTGGAAAAAATGTCGGCATTATAGAATATATGTCAAAAAACCTTTAATAGTAGTGGTGTCGCGCACGGCATGTCATATGAAAAATTTTATGAATGATAATGATAATATGACTGTGGGTATTTGCCTTATCGACATAAGTCTATTATGTTTAACTAAAAAGAATACTGAAGCAATTTGAATGTGTTACTAAATTAAAACATTAAACAAATAAGGTGGTTGGTAGCATTTGGAAAAAATGTCGGCATTAGAGAATATGTGTCAATAAACCTAAATAAGGAGTGGTGTCGCTCAAGGTATGGCATATGCAAAATGGTGTATACGGCAAGTTCATATGAGTGTGAGTTGTTGGTTTGCCGGAATGTGTCAATTATGTTTAATTCAAAAGATTAATGAAGTTATTTAAATGTTTTATTAAATTAGTATATGAAAATGACAAGGTAGTTGGTAGCATTTGGAAAAAAAGTCGGCATTATAGAATATGTGTCAAAAAACCTTTATAGGGAGTGGTGTCGCGAGAGGCATGACATATGAAATATTATATATAAGGCATATGACTATCTTGTGTTGACTTGGCGGCATAAGTCAATTATGTATAATTGAAAAGAGTAATGAAGTTTATTGAATCTATTAATAAATTAGTACATGAAAACGATAAAGTGGTTGATAGCATTTGGAAAAAATGTCGGCATTAGAGAATATGTGTCAATAAACCTAAATAAGGAGTGGTGTCGCTCAAGGTATGGCATATGCAAAATGGTGTATACGGCAAGTTCATATGAGTGTGAGTTGTTGGTTTGCCGGAATGTGTCAATTATGTTTAATTCAAAAGATTAATGAAGTTATTTAAATGTTTTATTAAATTAGTATATGAAAATGACATGGTAGTTGGTAGCATTTGGAAAAAAAAGTCGGCATTAGACAATATGTGTCAATAAACCTTTATAGGGAGTGGTGTCGCGCAAGGCATGTCATATGAAAAAGTTTATATACGGCATATGACTATGGGAATTTGCCTTATCGACATAAGTCAATTATGTTTAACTTAAAAGAATACTGATGCTATTTGAATGTATTACTTAATTAAAACATGAAACAAATAAGGTGGTTGGTAGCATTGGGAAAAATGTCGGCATTAGAAAATATGTGTCAATAAACCTTTATAGTGAGTGGTGTCGCGCAAGGCATGTCATATGAAAAAGTTTATATACGGCATATGACTATGGGACTTTGCCTTATCGACATAAGTCAATTATGTTTAACTTAAAAGAATACTGATGCTATTTGAATGTATTACTTAAATAAAACATGAAACAAATAAGGTGGTTGGTAGCATTTGGAAAAAAAAGTCGGCATTATAGAATATGTGTCAAAAAACCTTTATAGGGAGTGGTGTCGCGAAAGGCATGACATATGAAATATTGTATATAAGGCATATGACTGTGGGGTGTTGACTTGGCGGCATAAGTCAATTATTTTTAATTGAAAAGAATAATGAAGTTTATTGAATGTATTAATAAAATAGTACATGAATTCAATAAGGTGGTTGGTAGCATTTGGAAAAAATGTCGGCATTATAGAATATATGTCAAAAAACCTTTAAAAGGTTTGAATGATATGAAAAATGTTATGAATGATAATGAGAATATCGACATAAGTCTATTATGTTTAACTAAAAAAGAATACTGAAGCAATTTGAATGTGTTACTAAATTAAAACATGAAACAAATAAGGTGGTTGGTAGCATTGGGAAAAATGTCGGCATTAGAAAATATGTGTCAATAAACCTTTATAGTGAGTGGTGTCGCGCAAGGCATGTCATATGAAAAAGTTTATATACGGCATATGACTATGGGAATTTGCCTTATCGACATAAGTCAATTATGTTTAACTAAAAAGAATACTGAAGCAATTTGAATGTTTTACTAAATTTAAACATTAAATAAATAATTTGGTTGGTAGCATTTGGAAAAAATGTCGGCATTAGAGAATATGTGTCATTAAACCTATATATGGAGTGGTGTCGCTCATGGTATGGCATATGCAAAATTGTGTATACGGCAAATTCTTATGAGTGTGAGTTGTTGGCTTGCCGGCATGTGTCAATTATGTTTAATTAAAAAGATTAATGAAGTTATTTGAATGTTTTATTAAATTAGTATATGAAAACGATAAGGTGGTTGGTAGCATTTGGAAAATGGCTGCATTATAGCATATGTGTAATAAAACCTATATATGGAGTGGTGTCGCGAAAGGCATGGCATATGAAATATTGTATATAAGGCATATGACTGTAGGGCATAAGTCAATTATGTATAATTGAAAAGAGTAATGAAGTTTATTGAATCTATTAATAAATTAGTACATGAAAACGATAAAGTGGTTGGTAGCATTTGGAAAAAATGTCGGCAATTTAGAATATATGTCAAAAAACCTGTATTGGTAGTAGTGTCGCGCAAGGCATGTCATATGAAAAATGTTATGAATGATAATGATAATATGACTGTGGGTATTTGCCTTATCGACATAAGTCTATTATGTTTTACTAAAAAGAATACTGAAGCAATTTGAATGTGTTACTAAATTAAAACATGAAACAAATAAGGTGGTTGGTAGCATTGGGAAAAAATGTCGGCATTAGAGAATATGTGTCAATAAACCTAAATAAGGAGTGGTGTCGCTCAAGGTATGGCATATGCAAAATGGTATATACGGCAAGTTCATATGAGTGTGAGTTGTTGGCTTGGCGGCATGTGTCATATGCAAAAATGGTGTATACAGCAAGTTCATATGAGTGTGAGTTGTTGGCTTGGCGGCATGTGTCAATTATGTTTAATTAAAAAGATTATTGAAGTTATTTGAATGTTTTATTAAATTAGTATATGAAAACGATAAGGTGGTTGGTAGCATTTGGAAAATGGCTGCATTATAGCATATGTGTAATAAAACCTATATATGGAGTGGTGTCGCGAAAGGCATGGCATATGAAATATTGTATATAAGGCATATGACTGTAGGGCATAAGTCAATTATGTATAATTGAAAAGAGTAATGAAGTTTATTGAATCTATTAATAAATAAGTACATGAAAACGATAAAGTGGTTGGTAGCATTTGGAAAAAATGTCGGCATTATAGAATATATGTCAAAAAACCTTTAAAAGTAGTGGTGTCGCGCACGGCATGTCATATGAAAAATGTTATGAACGATAATGATAATATGACTGTGGGTATTTTCCTTATCGACATAAGTCTATTATGTTTAACTAAAAAGAATACTGAAGCAATTTGAATGTGTTACTAAATTAAAACATTAAACTAATAAGGTGGTTGGTAGCATTTGGAAAAAATGTCGGCATTAGAGAATATGTGTCAATAAACCTAAATAAGGAGTGGTGTCGCTCAAGGTATGGCATATGCAAAATGGTGTATACGGCAAGTTCATATGAGTGTGAGTTGTTGGCTTGCCGGCATGTGTCAATTATGTTTAATTAAAAAGATTAATGAAGTTATTTGAATGTTTAATTAAATTAGTATATGAAAATGATAAGGTAGTTGGTAGCATTTGGAAAAAAAAAGTCGGCATTATAGAATATGTGTCAAAAACCTTTATAGGGAGTGGTGTCGCGAAAGGCATGACATATGAAATATTGTATATAAGGCATATGACTGTGGGGTGTTGACTTGGCGGCATAAGTCAATTATTTTTAATTGAAAAGAATAATGAAGTTTATTGAATATATTAATAAAATAGTACATGAAATCAATAAGGTGGTTGGTAGCATTTGGAAAATATGTCGGCATTATAGAATATATGTCAAAAAACCTTTAAAAGTAGTGGTGTCGCGCACGGCATGTCATATGAAAAATGTTATGAATGATAATGAGAATATCGACATAAGTCTATTATGTTTAACTAAAAAGAATACTGAAGCAATTTGAATGTGTTACTAAATTAAAACATGAAACAAATAAGGTGGTTGGTAGCATTGGGAAAAATGTCGGCATTAGAAAATATGTGTCAATAAACCTTTATAGGGGAGTGGTGTCGCGCAAGGCATGTCATATGAAAAAGTTTATATACGGCATATGACTATGGGAATTTGCCTTATCGACATAAGTCAATTATGTTTAACTTAAAAGAATACTGATGCTATTTGAATGTATTACTTAATTAAAACATGAAACAAATAAGGTGGTTGGTAGCATTGGGAAAAAATGTCGGCATTAGAGAATATGTGTCAATAAACCTAAATAAGGAGTGGTGTCGCTCAAGGTATGGCATATGTAAAATGGTGTATACGGCAAATTCATATGAGTGTGAGTTGTTGGCTTGCCGGCATGTGTCAATTATGTTTAATTAAAAAGATTAATGAAGTTATTTGAATGTTTTATTAAATTAGTATATGAAAACGATAAGGTGGTTGGTAGCATTTGGAAAATGGCTGCATTATAGCATATGTGTAATAAAACCTATATATGGAGTGGTGTCGCGAAAGGCATGGCATATGAAATATTGTATATAAGGCATATGACTGTAGGGCATAAGTCAATTATGTATAATTGAAAAGAGTAATGAAGTTTATTGAATCTATTAATAAATTAGTACATGAAAACGATAAAGTGGTTGGTAGCATTTGGAAAAAAAGTCGGCATTATAGAATATATGTCAAAAAACCTTTAAAAGTAGTGGTGTCGCGCACGGCATGTCATATGAAAAATGTTATGAATGATAATGATAATATGACTGTGGGTATTTTCCTTATCGACATAAGTCTATTATGTTTAACTAAAAGAATACTGAAGCAATTTGAATGTGTTACTAAATTAAAACATTAAACAAATAAGGTGGTTGGTAGCATTTGGAAAAAATGTCGGCATTAGAGAATATGTGTCAATAAACCTTTATAAGGAGTGGTGTCGCGCAAGGCATGTCATATGAAAAAGTTTATATACGGCATATGACTATGGGAATTTGCCTTATCGACATAAGTCTATTATGTTTAACTAAAAAGAATACTGAAGCAATTTGAATGTGTTACTAAATTAAAACGTTAAACAAATAAGGTGGTTGGTAGCATTTGGAAAAAATGTCGGCATTAGAGAATATGTGTCAATAAACCTAAATAAGGAGTGGTGTCGCTCAAGGTATGGCATATGTAAAATGGTGTATACGGCAAGTTCA
This sequence comes from Drosophila littoralis, assembly GCA_018903485.1. NCBI lineage: Eukaryota > Metazoa > Arthropoda > Insecta > Diptera > Drosophilidae > Drosophila > Drosophila littoralis. The sequence goes on along the minus strand of JAEIGF010000368.1, from coordinate 100,398 downwards.
TATGAGTGTGAGTTGTTGGTTTGCCGGCATGAGTCAATTATGTTTTATTCAAAAGATTAATGAAGTTATTTGAATGTTTTATTAAATTAGTATATGAAAATGACAAGGTAGTTGGTAGCATTTGGAAAAAAAGTCGGCATTATAGAATATGTGTCAAAAAACCTTTATAGGGAGTGGTGTCGCGAGAGGCATGACATATGATATATTGTATATAAGGCATATGACTGTGGGGTGTTGACTTGGCGGCATAAGTCAATTATGTATAATTGAAAAGAGTAATGAAGTTTATTGAATCTATTAATAAATTAGTACATGAAAACGATAAAGTGGTTGGTAGCATTTGGAAAAAACGTCGGCATTATAGAATATATGTCAAAAAAACCTTTAAAAGTAGTGGTGTCGCGCACGGCATGTCATATGAAAAATGTTATGAATGATAATGATAATATGGCTGTGGGTATTTGCCTTATCGACATACGTCTATTATGTTTAACTAAAAAGAATACTGAAGCAATTTGAATGTGTTACTAAATTAAAACATTAAACAAATAAGGTGGTTAGTAGCATTGGGAAAAATGTCGGCATTAGAGAATATGTGTCAATAAACCTTTATAGGGACTGGTGTCGCGCAAGGCATGTCATATGAAAAAGTTTATATACGGCATATGACTATGGGAATTTGCCTTATCGACATAAGTCAATTATGTTTAACTTAAAAGAATACTGATGCTATTTGAATGTATTACTTAATTAAAACATGAAACAAATAAGGTGGTTGGTAGCATTGGGAAAAAATGTCGGCATTAGAGAATATGTGTCAATAAACCTAAATAAGGAGTGGTGTCGCTCAAGGTATGGCATATGCAAAATGGTGTATACGGCAAATTCATATGAGTGTGAGTTGTTGGCTTGCCGGCATGTGTCAATTATGTTTAATTAAAAAGATTAATGAACTTATTTGAATGTTTAATTAAATAAGTATATGAAAACGATAAGGTGGTTGGTAGCATTTGGAAAATGGCTGCATTATAGCATATGTGTAATAAAACCTATATATGGAGTGGTGTCGCGAAAGGCATGGCATATGAAATATTGTATATAAGGCATATGACTGTAGGGCATAAGTAAATTATGTATAATTGAAAAGAGTAATGAAGTTTATTGAATCTATTAATAAATTAGTACATGAAAACGATAAAGTGGTTGGTAGCATTTGGAAAAAAAGTCGGCATTATAGAATATATGTCAAAAAACCTTTAAAAGTAGTGGTGTCGCGCACGGCATGTCATATGAAAAATGTTATGAACGATAATGATAATATGACTGTGGGTATTTTCCTTATCGACATAAGTCTATTATGTTTAACTAAAAAGAATACTGAAGCAATTTGAATGTGCTACTAACTTAAAACATTAAACAAATAAGGTGGTTGGTAGCATTTGGAAAAAATGTCGGCATTAGAGAATATGTGTCAATGAACCTTTATAGGGAGTGGTGTCGCGCAAGGCATGTCATATGAAAAAGTTTATATACGGCATATGACTATGGGAATTTGCCTTATCGACATAAGTCAATTATGTTTAACTAAAAAGAATACTGAAGCAATTTGAATGTTTTACTAAATTTAATCATTAAATAAATAATGTGGTTGGTAGCATTTGGAAAAAATGTCGGCATTAGAGAATATGTGTCAATAAACCTATATATGGAGTGGTGTCGCTCAAGGTATAGCATATGCAAAAAGTTGTATACGGCAAATTCATATGAGTGTGAGTTGTTGGCTTGAGGGCATGTGTCAATTATGTTTAATTAAATAGATTAATGAAGTTATTTGAATGTTTTATTAAATTAGTATATGAAAATGATAAGGGTGTTGGTAGCATTTAAAAAAAAAGTCGGCATTATAGAATATGTGTCAAAAAACTTTATAGGGAGTGGTCTCGCGAAAGGCATGGCATATGAAATATTGTATATAAGGGGTGTTGACTTGGCGGCATAAGTCAATTATTTTTAATTGAAAAGAATAATGAAGTTTTTTGAATGTATTAATAAAATAGTACATGAAATCAATAAGGTGGTTGGTAGCATTTGGAAAAAATGTCGGCATTATAGAATATATGTCAAAAAACCTTTAAAAGTTGTGGTGTCGCGCACGGCATGTCATATGAAAAATGTTATGAATGATAATGATAATATGACTGTGGGTATTTTCCTTATCGACATAAGTCTATTATGTTTAACTAAAAAGAATACTGAAGCAATTTTACTAAATTACTAAATTAAAACATTAAACAAATAAGGTGGTTGGTAGCATTTGAAAAAAATGTCGGCATTAGAGAATATGTGTCAATAAACCTAAATAAGGAGTGGTGTCGCTCAAGGTATGGCATATGCAAAATGGTGTATACGGCAAATTCATATGAGTGTGAGTTGTTGGCTTGCCGGCATGTGTCAATTATGTTTAATTAAAAAGATTAATGAAGTTATTTGAATGTTTAATTAAATAAGTATATGAAAACGATAAGGTGGTTGGTAGCATTTGGAAAATGGCTGCATTATAGCATATGTGTAATAAAACCTATATATGGAGTGGTGTCGCGAAAGGCATGGCATATGAAATATTGTATATAAGGCATATGACTGTAGGGCATAAGTCAATTATGTATAATTGAAAAGAGTAATGAAGTTTATTGAATCTATTAATAAATTAGTACATGAAAACGATAAAGTGGTTGGTAGCATTTGGAAAAAATGTCGGCATTATAGAATATATGTCAAAAAACCTTTAAAAGTAGTGGTGTCGCGCACGGCATGTCATATGAAAAATGTTATGAACGATAATGATAATATGACTGTGGGTATTTTCCTTATCGACATAAGTCTATTATGTTTAACTAAAAAGAATACTGAAGCAATTTGAATGTGCTACTAACTTAAAACATTAAACAAATAAGGTGGTTGGTAGCATTTGGAAAAAATGTCGGCATTAGAGAATATGTGTCAATGAACCTTTATAGGGAGTGGTGTCGCGCAAGGCATGTCATATGAAAAAGTTTATATACGGCATATGACTATGGGAATTTGCCTTATCGACATAAGTCAATTATGTTTAACTAAAAGAATACTGAAGCAATTTGAATGTTTTACTAAATTTAATCATTAAATAAATAATGTGGTTGGTAGCATTTGGAAAAAATGTCGGCATTAGAGAATATGTGTCATTAAACCTATATATGGAGTGGTGTCGCTCATGGTATAGCATATGCAAAATTGTGTATACGGCAAATTCATATGAGTGTGAGTTGTTGGCTTGAGGGCATGTGTCAATTATGTTTAATTAAATAGATTAATGAAGTTATTTGAATGTTTTATTAAATTAGTATATGAAAATGATAAGGGTGTTGGTAGCATTTAAAAAAAAAGTCGGCATTATAGAATATGTGTCAAAAAACTTTATAGGGAGTGGTGTCGCGAAAGGCATGGCATATGAAATATTGTATATAAGGGGTGTTGACTTGGCGGCATAAGTCAATTATTTTTAATTGAAAAGAATAATGAAGTTTTTCGAATGTATTAATAAAATAGTACATGAAATCAATAAGGTGGTTGGTAGCATTTGGAAAAAATGTCGGCATTATAGAATATATGTCAAAAAAACCTTTAAAAGTAGTGGTGTCGCGCACGGCATGTCATATGAGAAATGTTATGAATGATAATGATAATATGACTGTGGGTATTTTCCTTATCGACATAAGTCTATTATGTTTAACTAAAAAGAATACTGAAGCAATTTTACTAAATTACTAAATTAAAACATTAAACAAATAAGGTGGTTGGTAGCATTTGAAAAAAATGTCGGCATTAGAGAATATGTGTCAATAAACCTAAATAAGGAGTGGTGTCGCTCAAGGTATGGCATATGCAAAATGGTGTATACGGCAAGTTCATATGAGTGTGAGTTGTTGGCTTGCCGGCATGTGTCAATTATGTTTAATTAAAAAGATTAATGAAGTTATTTGAATGTTTTATTAAATTAGTATATGAAAATGATAAGGTAGCTGGTAGCATTTGGAAAAAAAGTCGGCATTATAGAATATGTGTCAAAAAACCTTTATAGGGAGTGGTGTCGCGAAAGGCATGACATATGAAATATTGTTTATAAGGCATATGACTGTGGGGTGTTGACTTGGCGGCATAAGTCAATTATTTTTAATTGAAAAGAATAATGAAGTTTATTGAATGTATTAATAAAATAGTACATGAAATCAATAAGGTGGTTGGTAGCATTTGGAAAAAATGTAGGCATTATAGAATATATGTCAAAAAAACCTTTAAAAGTAGTGGTGTCGCGCACGGCATGTCATATGAGAAATGTTATGAATGATAATGATAATATGACTGTGGGTATTTGCCTTATCGACATAAGTCTATTATGTTTAACTAAAAAGAATACTGAAGCAATTTGAATGTGTTACTAAATTAAAACATGAAACAAATAAGGTGGTTGGTAGCATTGGGAAAAATGTCGGCATTAGAGAATATGTGTCAATAAACCTTTATAGGGAGTGGTGTCACGCAAGGCATGTCATATGAAAAAGTTTATATACGGCATATGACTATGGGAATTTGCCTTATCGACATAAGTCAATTATGTTTAACTTAAAAGAGTACTGATGCTATTTGAATGTATTACTTAATTAAAACATGAAACAAATAAGGTGGTTGGTAGCATTGGGAAAAAATGTCGGCATTAGAGAATATGTGTCAATAAACCTAAATAAGGAGTGGTGTCGCTCAAGGTATGGCATATGCAAAATGGTGTATACGGCAAGTTCATATGAGTGTGAGTTGTTGGCTTGGCGGCATGTGTCAATTATGTTTAATTAAAAAGTTTAATGAAGTTATTTGAATGTTATATTAAATTAGTATATGAAAACGATAAGGTGGTTGGTAGCATTTGGAAAATGGCTGCATTATAGCATATGTGTAATAAAACCTATATATGGAGTGGTGTCGCGAAAGGCATGGCATATGAAATATTGTATATAAGGCATATGACTGTAGGGCATAAGTCAATTATGTATAATTGAAAAGAGTAATGAAGTTTATTGAATCTATTAATAAATTAGTACATGAAAACGATAAAGTGGTTGGTAGCATTTGGAGAAAATGTCGGCATTATAGAATATATGTCAAAAAACCTTTAAAAGTAGGGGTGTCGCGCACGGCATGTCATATGAAAAATGTTATGAATGATAATGATAATATGACTGTGGGTATTTTCCTTATCGACATAAGTCTATTATGCTTAACTAAAAAGAATACTGAAGCAATTTGAATGTGTTACTAAATTAAAACATTAAACAAATAAGGTGGTTGGTAGCTGTTGGGCTAACAAGCTTTTTTATTAGCACTTAGTAGCGAGAAATTAAGGATGTTATAAAAACTACACCCTTTCTTATAAGTTCATGCAACGGGTTGATTTATTTATGCTTATAGCAAACGTATTGACAATATGCAAAAATGTACAATTTTTAGCGAAGCGATCGATAAGAGATCCGATATAATGAATATACGAAAAAAGAATGGATTGCGGCGTCGCTAGCATTGATGCGCTGGCCGCTTAAGACAAAGTGCAAAAGGTAAAAGAGCGCGATAAAGGAAACTACGATGAGCGCAAAGCGATAAGCGCTAGATAGTTAACAGCAAATGATATTGAGTTATTTTATGACATTCGAGAAGCGCCAAACAAAACAAAATAGTGACATTGCTTGCCTCGCAGGGCAATATATAACTGAAATGTTATGCTAACATAATACAAGTTTAATTTTTAGATGCTGAGCCGAACATACTCCCCCGTTGAACGATTGAGCTTCAACAGGATCGTTAAGGGGAAGCAGACACAGCTTATTAGTTGCTCGCTTTATGATTCCATTAGCTGTCTTGAGAACTGCAGCGCGTGCGATGTCATCAGTTCCTTTGACCAATTCAACCACTCTAGCTAGTGGCCATTTCAAAGGAGGTAAGTTCTCGTCTTTGACAAGAACGATGTCATTGAGAGCCACACCTGGCTTGGGAGTCCGCCATTTTTAACGCTGTTGCAGAAGATTTAAATATTCTTCTCGCCAGCGAGACCAAAAGACTTGGTGCATGTAGGACACTCGCTGCCAGCTATCTAGACGATTAAAATTGAGCCGTGTCACATCGGGTTCTGTAAACGAGGCTTGTGGGCCACCAACCAAAAAATGCGCTGGGGTAAGAACATCAAGGTCTTCTGGATCTTCTGAAATGGGAAGCAGTGGTCTAGAATTAATGACTGAACAGTTGACCCCACAACCCGATAGAAGTGATGTTTTGCAGTTTTTACCGCCGCCTCCCAAAGGCCACCAAAGTGAGGGGAGCGCGGTGGGATGAACCGCCAGTCAATTGTGTCCGCCAAACAAAACTGGAGCACAGCCTCTTGATGACAGCTACTGATGAAGAGATTTTTTAGCTCCAACAGCTCGTTTTTGGCGCCGACAAAGTTGGTGGCATTGTCAGACCAAATCTGACGTGGCTTGCCACGAGTGCATATAAAGCGCTTTAGAGCATTGAGAAATGACCAACTCCAAATGAATGGCTTTCGTGGCGAAGCAAATAAATACGCTGATGTAGCATTTTATAGGAGCTTTGTTTCGAGTGTCAGGCTTGTAGAAGAATGGTCCGCAAAAGTCTACACCAGTTATATTAAAAGCTCGAGTTTCAACAAATCGCTCCTTTGGAAGATTAGCCATTACGTGCTCCAACAAGCGGGGCTTGTTCCGGAAACATCAGATGCATTTGTTTACAATGCTGGAAACTGTTTTGCGGCCACCAATCGGCCAATATTGCAGGCGAATTGCTCCCAACAAGGCTCGTGGTCCAGCATGGAGATTCCGCTCATGAAAGTGAGTGACAATGGCGATGGTGACTGGATGTTGTCTAGGCAGTATAATAGGATGACGGGCCTCATAAGGAAGGGTTGACTTTTCGAGGCGCCCACCAACTCGAAGAATACCAAATTCATCCTGAAAGGGCAATAATGATGAGAGTATACTGGAACGAACGACCACGCCCTTTGATTGCACGTTCTTTATATCATCCCAAAGAGAGCCCTTTTGAACGTTACGTAAAAGTATGAAGGATCCAAAACGTATGTCGGAGATCAAAAGTCCGGGGCGCCGAATACGATGGATGAACTTGTACACATAGGCAAACACTCGTTGAATAGCAGAGAAGGAATTCACATATTTGCACCTTAATATGGCATCATCTGTAGGATCTGTGATGAGCAACACTCTTTTGCGTAACTCCAGTATTGGTTTTTCAAGAAGACAAGTCGCAGGCCAGCACCTTTGTGGACCAGTCAAAAATTCAGGACCACATGACCAAAGTTTTGACTGTATAAGCTCGTCAGGAGTGGCCCCTCTGGAGAGAATGTCAGCTGGATTACTGGCTGTTGGAACATAATGCCACTGGAAGCCCGCTGTGAGTTCCTGGATGGTGGCTATTCGATTTGCAACGAATACGTTGAACTTCGACGATTCATCTCGGATCCCTGATAGACATATTGATGAATCTGACCAACAATGGAATGTACCGGTAAATAATTTCATTTCAGCTACTTCCTGCATCAATTGGGCTAACAAAAGTGCGCCACAAAGCTCGAGTTTTGGTACCGTAAGAGTTTTAAGTGGAGCCACTCGTGATTTAGAACAGAATAGGCGTGAACTCGAATGATGTCCCTTTGAAACCACATAAATGCAAGCTCCGTACGCGGCAATGCTGGCGTCACAGAAACCGTGAACCTCTACATCGCACGTTGTATTGCAAACCAACCGGGGAAAGGTGGATAATTGGACATTCCTGAAAGTTTGGCAAATTTCCTGCCAGGCAGTATTTAGAGAAGTTGGAAGACTCTCATCCCAATCCAAGTTTTCCTTCCAAAGAAGCTGCATAAAGATTTTGGCATTAACGATGACTGATCCAATTAATCCTAGTGGATCGTAAAAACGAGCTATGGTAGACAGAACAGATCTCTTGCAAGGTTTAAGTGTCTGATTGGCAGCCGTGAGAGAAAACATTAATTTATCAGTTGAAGGATCCCACGCAAGGCCCAAGGTTTTGGTAATGTCGCTTCCATCGCTAAATTTTAAAAACGAGTCCTTATCCTTGTCAGGAATGCCTTTTAGCACTGCAGAGTGACTCGAGCACCATTTTCTGAGTTCAAAGCAACCTTTAGATAGGATGCCCTTTGTTTGATTTAATACGTCGATCGCCTCTTGGACCGAGCCACCGCCAGATATAAGGTCATCTACATAAAAATCGCGTCGAAGAATTTTCGCACCAATTGGAAATGAATGTTGCTCGTCGACTGCCAATTGCTGCATTGCTCGAACGGCAAGAAAGGAAGCTGGTTTTGTGCCATACGTAACTGTGTCCAACTTGAAGACACTTATTTCAGAATTAGTAGAATTTCTCCACAAGATGCATTGTAGGTAGTTATCTGGGACCGTTACTCTGACACAGCGATACATCTTGCCAATGTCTCCAGGGGCAACGGGGAACATGCGAAATCGCATCACAATGTTAAACAGTTTCGGTTGTATGACGGGCCCAGCCATCAACACTTCATTCAGCGAACACCCAGTGCTGGTGGTAGCTGAACCATCAAACACGACACGAAGTTTGGTGCTCGTGCTTTGTTCCTTCAGCACACAATGATGAGGGAGAAAATATTTGCATAAACGTAACGACTCTGGAGGGACAAGAGTCATATGTCCGAGCTCCATATACTCTTGAATGAACGCGCAATACTGGGATTTAAGGTTGGGATGACGATCCAACTTTCTCTCAAGCGATATAAATCTGCGAAATGCCTGTTGATAAGATTCACCCAATTGATCCAGCGTGAGTTTGAGAGGGAGTCGCTCGGAATATGCTCCTGTTGGCAACCTTTGGAAATTCTTAACAAAATGCTCCTCGCAGTCAAGCTCTTCCTTTGTTGCTTTAGCAACAGGGTCTGGAAAACGTTCTACTTCCCAAAATCGTTGAATTAACTCATCGGTTCGGCCATCAGAATCAGTGCGGGCATCAGACGATACACGATTGGCCAAAAGAGAGGTACCGCCTTGCTGGGAACCGCCACCTGCAACTATCCATCCAAAGCGTGTCTTCTGCAGAAGAGGCAATCCCGGTAGCAGTTTTATTTGCCCGACACACATTAGCTCGTAGAAAAGACCAGCTCCGATTAATAAGTCAACTCGCTGCGGCTTGTAAAAGCAAGGATCAGCGAGGCGAATATTTCCAGGCACATTCCAATTAGTTGTATTAAGGGCGATGCTTGGCTGGCGATCTGCTATAGTGGAAGCTACGATGGCTGTGATGATTGCAGAGTACTCTGACGTTTGAGATTGTAGATTGACTGTCACAGTGCATCCATCAGTAGCGAAAGGAGCGTTTCCCAGGCCAGCAACTGCGGCTGAAGACGGACTTTTCTTCAACTGAAGCTGTTGAGCGAATCGGGATGTAATTAAATGTAGCTGTGACCCACCATCCAATACAGCACGACACGGAACTAGAGTTCCAGACCGATTTTTAACTAGTACAATAGCAGTGGCTAGGAACACAACATCGCTGCTGAGGTTGTGGGCAACAAGAGAGGTAGAGGCGGGGGCTGAAGAAGCTGCAGTAGGAGTGACAGAGTGATGAATCGAATGCAAAACGTATAAATGCAGAAGTGTGTGGTGTTTGGAGCCACATGTGCGACAAGCTCCGGAATTGCATGTTCGTAAAAGATGTCCCCTTTTAAGGCAGTTGAGGCATAAAGATAATCGTTTTGCTTCCTTGAGACGCATATCTGGAGACAAATTGCCAAATCTTGGGCATTGCCATATATTATGCTCTTCACCATTGCAAAATACGCAAACAGCAGCCATTGAGTTAGTAGCAACGAGTGATGTCCTACTGGAGTTAGTCTGTTTGTTTTTGCCCACCTGAGAGCTCGGCGTATAGGTTGCCATAGCATAATCCACACTCTCTAGGGTTCTGCAGCGTTGCTCCAAAAATGTGGCTATTTGTGCCCATGATGGAATTAAATTTGCAAAGGCGGGATCCTCCAGCTTCTCTTCCCACTTCGCCTGCGTAGCAGGATCCAGTTTTTGCAGTAGCACCTGAACAAGGATGCAACCAGCAATTTGCTCCTTGCTACCCAAACTGGTGAGAGCACGAATATGGGCATTAAACTTATCCGACAATTCGCGCAGCATGCCAGCGGAGCCATTCTCTACCTTCTTGAGCCCCAGCAGTTCAACGATGTGTGCCTGAACTACTAATCGACGGTTATCAAATCGTTTTTGTAATAAATTTAATGCTATGGAATAATTAGCCTCTGATATTTCCAATGACCGAATGGTATCCAGCGCAGAGTCCTTCAAGCAGAGCCGCAAATGCTGCATTTTTTCAATGTTTGTGAGTTCGGGATGATTTTCGATTAAAGTTGTGAACATTGAAAAGAAATCTGACCACTCTGTATAACCTCCAGAAAACGTTGGCAATTTGATTGGCGGTAAGGTCGGTAACGCTCTGGATCTAGTCATTGACGCAGCAGCAATAGGCTCATTTACAAATGTGGAGCTGGACGGCAATGCTCTACTGCGCTTAGCAATTTCAAACCGCTCCGAAGTCTCCAAAGTTACTGAAAGCTCATCAAAAGCCTCGCGTAACTCACTGCCGATTTCGTCAAAGTCTAGTTCTTCCAATTTGTTTTGAGCGTCTTCAAATGCAGATTCAATTTTTTCAATCCGCTTGAGCAGCACCGACAATGCAATTTCATCATTATTGGCAAGGGGCGTTTGGTTGAGGCTAGATTGAAGCGCCTGCAACCGCTCATGTGGTGGCGTCCTCCACCTTGCGCTTTAAAAATGACACCCTGTTTGTAGGCTGGGCCAACGATTCAGCACTAGAACTTTCCATGGCAACCGAAGCAAACGAAAAAAGTCGAAGAAAAAGTCGTTGACCGTTGACTTATTGTTACCACTGTACTCTTAAGCGCGCGCAACAGTTTGTCGAATAAAAACACAAGTAAAATGCAGATAGCGAGAGCCAACGCGTCTGTATGTAGGTGTATAAATGCTTATGTACTCAGACTCCTCTTTACTGCAATTTACCGCATGACACTTGCTCGTACATATGTATGTATATAAGAGCGGTTTTTAATTGCTGCCGGAACTAGTAACAACTAGCTCAATTTTAATTTAAATAATTTTATGCAACACTATAATGTTAAATAAAAAGATCACGTCGGGGTCACCAAAATGTTGGGCTAACAAGCTTTTTATTAGCACTTAGTAGCGAGAAATTAAGGATGTTATAAAAACTACACCCTTTCTTATAAGTTCATGCAACGGGTTGATTTATTTATGCTTATAGCAAACGTATTGACAATATGCAAAAATGTACAATTTTTAGCGAAGCGATCGATAAGAGATCCGATATAACGAATATACGAAACAAGAATGGATTGCGGCGTCGCTAGCATTGATGCGCTAGCCGCTTAAGACAAAGTGCAAAAGGTAAAAGAGCGCGATAAACGAAACTACGATGAGCGCAAAGCGATAAGCGCTAGATAGTTAACAGCAATGATATTGAGTTATTTTATGACATGCGAGAAGCGCCAAACAAAACAAAATAGTGACATTGCTTGCCTCGCAGGGCAATATATAACTGAAATGTTATGCTAACATAATACAAGTTTAATTTTTAGATGCTGAGCCGAACAGTAGCATTTGGAAAAAATGTCGGCATTAGAGAATATGTGTCAATAAACCTAAATAAGGAGTGGTGTCGCTCAAGGTGTGGCATATGCAAAATGGTGTATACGGCAAGTTCATATGAGTGTGAGTTGTTGGCTTGGCGGCATGTGTCAATTATGTTTAATTAAAAAGATTAATGATGTTATTTGAATGTTTTATTAAATTAGTATATGAAAACGATAAGGTGGTTGGTAGCATTTGGAAAATGGCTGCATTATAGCATATGTGTAATAAAACCTATATATGGAGTGGTGTCGCGAAAGGCATGGCATATGAAATATTGTATATAAGGCATATGACTGTAGGGCATAAGTCAATTATGTATAATTGAAAAGAGTAATGAAGTTTATTGAATCTATTAATAAATTAGTACATGAAAACGATAAAGTGGTTGGTAGCATTTGGAAAAAATGTCGGCATTATAGAATATATGTCAAAAAACCTTTAAAAGTAGTGGTGTCGCGCACGGCATGTCATATGAAAAATGTTATGAATGATAATGATAATATGACTGTGGGTATTTGCCTTATCGACATAAGTCTATTATGTTTAACTAAAAAGAATACTGAAGCAATTTGAATGTGTTACTAAATTAAAACATTAAACAAATAAGGTGGTTGGTAGCATTTGGAAAAAATGTCGGCATTAGAGAATATGTGTCAATAAACCTAAATAAGGAGTGGTGTCGCTCAAGGTATGGCATATACAAAATGGTGCATACGGCATTAATGAAGTTATTTGAATGTTTTATTAAATTAGTATATGAAAATGATAAGGTAGTTGGTAGCATTTGGAAAAAAAGTCGGCATTATAGAATATGTGTCAAAAAACCTTTATAGGGAGTGGTGTCATGAAAGGCATGACATATGAAATATTGTATATAAGGCATATGACTGTAGGGCATAAGTCAATTATTTTTAATTAAAAAGAATAATGAAGTTTATTTAATCTATTAATAAATTAGTACATGAAAACGATAAAGTGGTTGGTAGCATTTGGAAAAAATGTCGGCATTATAGAATATAGTCAAAAAACCTTTATTGGTAGTGGTGTCGCGAAAGGCATGACATATGAAATATTGTATATAAGGCATATGACTGTGGGGTGTTGACTTGGCGGCATAAGTCAATTATTTTTAATTGAAAAGAATAATGAAGTTTATTGAATGTATTAATAAAATAGTACATGAAATCAATAAGGTGGTTGGTAGCATTTGGAAAAAATGTCGGCATTATAGAATATATGTCAAAAAACCTTTAAAAGTAGTGGTGTCGCGCACGGCATGTCATATGAAAAATGTTATGAATGATAATGAGAATATCGACATACGTCTATTATGTTTAACTAAAAAGAATACTGAAGCAATTTGAATGTGTTACTAAATTAAAACATGAAACAAATAAGGTGGTTGGTAGCATTGGGAAAAATGTCGGCATTAGAGAATATGTGTCAATAAACCTTTATAGGGAGTGGTGTCGCGCAAGGCATGTCATATGAAAAAGTTTATATACGGCATATGACTATGGGAATTTGCCGTATCGACATAAGTCAATTATGTTTTACTTAAATGAATACTGATGCTATTTGAATGTATTACTTAATTAAAACATGAAACAAATAAGGTGGTTGGTAGCATTGGGAAAAAATGTCGGCATTAGAGAATATGTGTCAATAAACCTAAATAAGGAGTGGTGTCGCTCAAGGTATGGCATATGCAAAATGGTGTATACGGCAAGTTCATATGAGTGTGAGTTGTTGGCTTGGCGGCATGTGTCAATTATGTTTAATTAAAAAGATTAATGATGTTATTTGAATGTTTTATTAAATTAGTATATGAAAACGATAAGGTGGTTGGTAGCATTTGGAAAATGGCTGCATTATAGCATATGTGTAATAAAACCTATATATGGAGTGGTGTCGCGAAAGGCATGGCATATGAAATATTGTATATAAGGCATATGACTGTAGGGCATAAGTCAATTATGTATAATTGAAAAGAGTAATGAAGTTTATTGAATCTATTAATAAATTAGTACATGAAAACGATAAAGTGGTTGGTAGCATTTGGAAAAAATGTCGGCATTATAGAATATATGTCAAAAAACCTTTAAAAGTAGTGGTGTCGCGCACGGCATGTCATATGAAAAATGTTATGAATGATAATGATAATATGACTGTGGGTATTTGCCTTATCGACATAAGTCTATTATGTTTAACTAAAAAGAATACTGAAGCAATTTGAATGTGTTACTAAATTAAAACATTAAACAAATAAGGTGGTTGGTAGCATTTGGAAAAAATGTCGGCATTAGAGAATATGTGTCAATAAACCTAAATAAGGAGTGGTGTCGCTCAAGGTATGGCATATACAAAATGGTGTATACGGCAAGTTCATATGAGTGTGAGTTGTTGGCTTGCCGGCATGTGTCAATTATGTTTAATTAAAAAGATTAATGAAGTTCTTTGAATGTTTTATTAAATTAGTATATGAAAATGATAAGGTAGTTGGTAGCATTTGGAAAAAAAGTCGGCATTATAGAATATGTGTCAAAAAACCTTTATAGGGAGTGGTGTCGCGAAAGGCATGACATATGAAATATTGTATATAAGGCATATGACTGTACGGCATAAGTCAATTATTTTTAATTAAAAAGAATAATGAAGTTTATTTAATCTATTAATAAATTAGTACATGAAAACGATAAAGTGGTTGGTAGCATTTGGAAAAAATGTCGGCATTATAGAATATATGTCAAAAAACCTTTATTGGTAGTGGTGTCGCGAAAGGCATGACATATGAAATATTGTATAAAAGGCATATGACTGTGGGGTGTTGACTTGGCGGCATAAGTCAATTATTTTTAATTGAAAAGAATAATGAAGTTTATTGAATGTATTAATAAAATAGTACATGAAATCAATAAGGTGGTTGGTAGCATTTGGAAAAAATGTCGGCATTATAGAATATATGACAAAAAACCTTTAAAAGTAGTGGTGTCGCGCACGGCATGTCATATGAAAAATGTTATGAATGATAATGAGAATATCGACATAAGTCTATTATGTTTCACTAAAAAGAATACTGAAGCAATTTGAATGTGTTACTAAATTAAAACATGAAACAAATAAGGTGGTTGGTAGCATTGGGAAAAATGTCGGCATTAGAGAATATGTGTCAATAAACCTTTATAGGAAGTGGTGTCGCGCAAGGCATGTCATATGAAAAAGTTTATATACGGCATATGACTATGGGAATTTGCCTTATCGACATAAGTCAATTATGTTTTACTTAAAAGAATACTGATGCTATTTGAATGTATTACTTAATTAAAACATGAAACAAATAAGGTGGTTGGTAGCATTGGGAAAAAATGTCGGCATTAGAGAATATGTGTCAATAAACCTTTATAGGGAGTGGTGTCGCGCAAGGCATGTCATATGAAAAAGTTTATATACGGCATATGACCATGGGAATTTGCCTTATCGACATAAGTCAATTATGTTTAACTAAAAAGAATACTAAAGCAATTTGAATGTTTTACTAAATTTAAACATTAAATAAATAATGTGGTTGGTAGCATTTGGAAAAAATGTCGGCATTAGAGAATATGTGTCAATAAACCTTTATAGGAAGTGGTGTCGCGCAAGGCATGTCATATGAAAAAGTTTATATACGGCATATGACTATGGGAATTTGATTTATCGACATAAGTCAATTATGTTTAACTTAAAAGAATACTGATGCTATTTGAATGTATTACTTAATTAAAACATGAAACAAATAAGGTGGTTGATAGCATTGGGAAAAAATGTCGGCATTAGAGAATATGTGTCAATAAACCTAAATAAGGAGTGGTGTCGCTTAAAGTATGGCATATGCAAAATGGTGTATACGGCAAGTTCATATGAGTGTGAGTTGTTGGCTTGCCGGCATGTGTCAATTATGTTTAATTAAAAAGATTAATGAAGTTATTTGAATGTTTTATTAAATTAGTATATGAAAACGATAAGGTGGTTGGTAGCATTTGGAAAATGGCTGCATTATAGCATATGTGTAATAAAACCTATATATGGAGTGGTGTCGCGAAAGGCATGGCATATGAAATATTGTATATAAGGCATATGACTGTAGGGCATAAGTCAATTATGTATAATTGAAAAGAGTAATGAAGTTTATTGAATCTATTAATAAATTAGTACATGAAAACGATAAAGTGGTTGGTAGCATTTGGAAAAAATGTCGGCATTATAGAATATATGTCAAAAAACCTTTAAAAGTAGTGGTGTCGCGCACGGCATGTCATATGAAAAATGTTATGAATGATAATGATAATATGACTGTGGGTATTTTCCTTATCGACATAAGTCTATTATGTTTAACTAAAAAGACTACTGAAGCAATTTGCATGTGTTACTAAATTAAAACATTAAACAAATAAGGTGGTTGGTAGCATTTGGAAAAAATGTCGGCATTAGAGAATATGTGTCAATAAACCTTTATAGGGAGTGGTGTCGCGCAAGGCATGTCATATGAAAAAGTTTATATACGGCATATGACCATGGGAATTTGCCTTATCGACATAAGTCAATTATGTTTAACTATAAAGAATACTAAAGCAATTTGAATGTTTTACTAAATTTAAACATTAAATAAATAATGTGGTTGGTAGCATTTGGAAAAAATGTCGGCATTAGAGAATATGTGTCATTAAACCTATATATGGAGTGGTGTCGCTCATGGTATAGCATATGCAAAATTGTGTATACGGCAAATTCATATGAGTGTGAGTTGTTGGCTTGCCGGCATGTGTCAACTATGTTTAATTAAAAGATTTATGAAGTTATTTGAATGTTTTATTAAATTAGTATATGAAAACGATAAGGTGGTTGGTAGCATTTGGAAAATGGCTGCATTATAGCATATGTGTAATAAAACCTATATATGGAGTGGTGTCGTGAAAGGCATGGCATATGAAATATTGTATATAAGGCATATGACTGTAGGGCATAAGTCAATTATGTATAATTGAAAAGAGTAATGAAGTTTATTGAATCTATTAATAAATTAGTACATGAAAACGATAAAGTGGTTGGTAGCATTTGGAAAAAATGTCGGCATTATAGAATATATGTCAAAAAACCTTTAAAAGTAGTGGTGTCGCGCACGGCATGTCATATGAAAAATGTTATGAATGATAATGATAATATGACTGTGGGTATTTTCCTTATCGACATAAGTCTATCATGTTTAACTAAAAAGAATACTGAAGCAATTTGAATGTGTTACTAAATTAAAACATTAAACAAATAAGGTGGTTGGTAGCATTTGGAAAAAATGTCGGCATTAGAGAATATGTGTCAATAAACCTAAATAAGGAGTGGTGTCGCTCAAGGCATGCCATATGCAAAAGGTGATATACGGCATAGTTCATATGAGTGTGAGTTGTTGGCCTTGCCGGCATAAGTCAATTATGTTTAATTAAAAAGATTAATGAAGTTATTTGAATGTTTTATTAAATTAGTATATGAAAATGAATAAGGTAGTTGGTAGCATTTGGAAAAAAGTCGGCATTATAGAATATGTGTCAAAAAACCTTTATAGGGAGTGGTGTCGCGAAAGGCATGACATATGAAATATTGTATATAAGGCATATGACTGTAGGGCATAAGTCAATTATTATACCCTTGCAGATGGTATTATAATTTGGTCGTGAAATGTGTAACGCATAGAAGGAGACATCTCCGACCCCATAAAGTATATATATTCTTGATCAGCATCAACAGCCGAGTCGATATAGCCATGTCCGTCTGTCTGTTTCTATGCGAACTAGTCCCTCAGCTTTAAAGCTATCTTAATGAAACTTTGCAGAAGTCCCTATATCTGTTGCACGAGGCACATATGTCAAAACCAGCTGGATCGGACCACTATATCATATAGCCGCCATAGGAACGATCGGTCGAAAATTAAGTTTTTGTATGAAAAAACATTTTGTTTGTCAAGATATCTTGACCAAACTCGGCATTTATTGGTTTTATTATGCTCCTCATATATATGCAAAATCCTATTAAGATCGGACCACTATATCATATTATTAAGTTTTTGTATGGAGAATTTTTTGTTTTTCATGATTTTGCGATTAAACACGGCATTTAAAGATTTCACTATGCTCCCTTCATTTTTGCTAAATCTTAATTACATTGGTTTTTGATTAAAAGCCTTTTTTTTTTGTTTATCAATATACCTTGACCAAACTCGGCCTTAACCATTTTCTCGGCATTAAAAGGTTGGGTCTGCAAGGGTATTAGATCTTCGGCATGCCGAAGATAGCCCTTCTATTCTCGTTTTTAATTAAAAAGAATAATAAAGTTTATTGAATCTATTAATAAATTAGTACATGAAAACGATAAAGTGGTTGGTAGCATTTGGGAAAAATGTCGGCATTATAGAATATATGTCAAAAAACCTTTATTGGTAGTGGTGTCGAGAAAGGCATGACATATGAAAAATGTTATGAATGATAATGATAACATGACTGTGGGTATTTTCCTTATCGACATAAGTCTATTATGTTTAACTAAAAAGAATACTGAAGCAATTTGCATGTGTTACTAAATTAAAACATTAAACAAATAAGGTGGTTGGTAGCATTTGGAAAAAATGTCGGCATTAGAGAATATGTGTCAATAAACCTTTATAGGGAGTGGTGTCGCGCAAGGTATGCCATATGCAAAATGGTGTATACGGCAAGTTCATATGAGTGTGAGTTGTTGGCTTGCCGGCATGTGTCAATTATGTTTAATTAAAAAGATTAATGAAGTTATTTGAATGTTTTATTAAATTAGTATATGAAAACGATAAGTTGGTTGGTAGCATTTGGAAAATGGCTGCATTATAGCATATGTGTAATAAAACCTATATATGGAGTGGTGTCGCGAAAGGCATGGCATATGAAATATTGTATATAAGGCATATGACTGTAGGGCATAAGTCAATTATGTATAATTGAAAAGAGTAATGAAGTTTATTGAATCTATTAATAAATTAGTACATGAAAACGATAAAGTGGTTGGTAGCATTTGGAAAAAAAGTCGGCATTATAGAATATATGTCAAAAAACCTTTAAAAGTAGTGGTGTCGCGCACGGCATGTCATATGAAAAATGTTATGAATGATAATGATAACATGACTGTGGGTATTTTCCTTATCGACATAAGTCTATTATGTTTAACTAAAAAGAATACTGAAGCAATTTGAATGTGTTACTAAATTAAAACATTAAACAAATAAGGTGGTTGGTAGCATTTGGAAAAAATGTCGGCATTAGAGAATATGTGTCAATAAACCTAAATAAGGAGTGGTGTCGCTCAAGGCATGTCATATGAAAAAGTTTATATACGGCATATGACTATGGGAATTTGCCTTATCGACATAAGTCAATTATGTTTAACTATAAAGAATACTGAAGCAATTTGAATGTTTTACTAAATTTAAACATTAAATAAATAATGTGGTTGGTAGCATTTGGAAAAAATGTCGGCATTAGAGAATATGTGTCAATAAACCTATATATGGGGTGGTGTCGCTCATGGTATACCATATGCAAAATTGTGTATACGGCAAATTCATATGAGTGTGAGTTGTTGGCTTGCCGGCATATGTCAATTATGTTTAATTAAAAAGATTAATGAAGTTATTTGAATGTTTTATTAAATTAGTATATGAAAACGATAAGGTGGTTGGTAGCATTTGGAAAATGGCTGCATTATAGCATATGTGTAATAAAACCTATATATGGAGTGGTGTCGCGAAAGGCATGGCATATGAAATATTGTATATAAGGCATATGACTGTAGGGCATAAGTCAATTATGTATAATTGAAAAGAGTAATGAAGTTTATTGAGTCTATTAATAAATTAGTACATGAAAACGATAAAGTGGTTGGTAGCATTTGGAAAAAATGTCGGCATTATAGAATATATGTCAAAAAACCTTTAAAAGTAGTGGTGTCGCGCACGGCATGTCATATGAAAAATGTTATGAATGATAATGATAATATGACTGTGGGTATTTGCCTTATCGACATAAGTCTATTATGTTTAACTAAAAAGAATACTGAAGAAATTTGCATGTGTTACTAAATTAAAACATTAAACAAATAAGGTGGTTGGTAGCATCTGGAAAAAATGTCGGCATTAGAGAATATGTGTCAATAAACCTTTATAGGGAGTGGTGTCGCGCAAGGTATGCCATATGCAAAATGGTGTATACGGCAAGTTCATATGAGTGTGAGTTGTTGGCTTGCCGGCATGTGTCAATTATGTTTAATTAAAAAGATTAATGAAGTTATTTGAATGTTTTATTAAATTAGTATATGAAAACGATAAGTTGGTTGGTAGCCTTTGGAAAATGGCTGCATTATAGCATATGTGTAATAAAACCTATATATGGAGTGGTGTCGCGAAAGGCATGGCATATGAAATATTGTATATAAGGCATATGACTGTAGGGCATAAGTCAATTATGTATAATTGAAAAGAGTAATGAAGTTTATTGAATCTATTAATAAATTAGTACATGAAAACGATAAAGTGGTTGGTAGCATTTGGAAAAAAAGTCGGCAATATAGAATATATGTCAAAAAACCTTTAAAAGTAGTGGTGTCGCGCACGGCATGTCATATGAAAAATGTTATGAATGATAATGATAACATGACTGTGGGTATTTTCCTTATCGACATAAGTCTATTATGTTTAACTAAAAAGAATACTGAAGCAATTTGCATGGGTTACTAAATTAAAACATTAAACAAATAAGGTGGTTGGTAGCATTTGGAAAAAATGTCGGCATTAGAGAATATGTGTCAATAAACCTTTATAGGGAGTGGTGTCGCGCAAGGCATGTCATATGAAAAAGTTTATATACGGCATATGACTATGGGAATTTGCCTTATCGACATAAGTCAATTATGTTTAACTATAAAGAATACTGAAGCAATTTGAATGTTTTACTAAATTTAAACATTAAATAAATAATGTGGTTGGTAGCATTTGGAAAAAATGTCGGCATTAGAGAATATGTGTCAATAAACCTATATATGGGGTGGTGTCGCTCATGGTATAGCATATGCAAAATTGTGTATACGGCAAATTCATATGAGTGTGAGTTGTTGGCTTGCCGGCATGTGTCAATTATGTTTAATTAAAAAGATTAATGAAGTTATTTGAATGTTTTATTAAATTAGTATATGAAAACGATAAGGTGGTTGGTAGCATTTGGAAAATGGCTGCATTATAGCATATGTGTAATAAAACCTATATATGGAGTGGTGTCGCGAAAGGCATGGCATATGAAATATTGTATATAAGGCATATGACTGTAGGGCATAAGTCAATTATGTATAATTGAAAAGAGTAATGAAGTTTATTGAGTCTATTAATAAATTAGTACATGAAAACGATAAAGTGGTTGGTAGCATTTGGAAAAAATGTCGGCATTATAGAATATATGTCAAAAAACCTTTAAAAGTAGTGGTGTCGCGCACGGCATGTCATATGAAAAATGTTATGAATGATAATGATAATATGACTGTGGGTATTTTCCTTATCGACATAAGTCTATTATGATTAACTAAAAAGAATACTGAAGCAATTTGAATGTCTTACTAAATTAAAACATGAAACAAATAAGGTGGTTGGTAGCATTGGGAAAAAATGTCGGCATTAGAGATTATGTGTCAATAAACCTAAATAAGGAGTGGTGTCGCTCAAGGTATGGCATATGCAAAATGGTGTATACGGCAAGTTCATATGAGTGTGAGTTGTTGGCTTGCCGGCATGTGTCAACTATGTTTAATTAAAAAGATTAATGAAGTTATTTGAATGTTTTATTAAATTAGTATATGAAAACGATAAGGTGGTTGGTAGCATTTGGAAAATGGCTGCATTATAGCATATGTGTAATAAAACCTATATATGGAGCGGTGTCGCGAAAGGCATGGCATATGAAATATTGTATATAAGGCATATGACTGTAGGGCATAAGTCAATTATGTATAATTGAAAAGAGTAATGAAGTTTATTGAATCTATTAATAAATTAGTACATGAAAACGATAAAGTGGTTGGTAGCATTTGGAAAAAATGTCGGCATTATAGAATATATGTCAAAAAACCTTTAAAAGTAGTGGTGTCGCGCACGGCATGTCATATGAAAAATGTTATGAATGATAATGATAATATGACTGTGGGTATTTTCCTTATCGACATAAGTCTATTATGTTTAACTAAAAAGAATACTGAAGCAATTTGAATGTGTTACTAAATTAAAACATGAAGCAAATAAGGTATTTGGTAGCATTGGGAAAAAATGTCGGCATTAGAGATTATGTGTCAATAAACCTAAATAAGGAGTGGTGTCGCTCAAGGTATGGCATATGCAAAATGGTGTATACGGCAAGTTCATATGAGTGTGAGTTGTTGGCTTGGCGGCATGTGTCAACTATGTTTAATTAAAAAGATTAATGAAGTTATTTGAATGTTTTATTAAATTAGTATATGAAAACGATAAGGTGGTTGGTAGCATTTGGAAAATGGCTGCATTATAGCATATGTGTAATAAAACCTATATATGGAGTGGTGTCGCGAAAGGCATGGCATATGAAATATTGTATATAAGGCATATGACTGTAGGGCATAAGTCAATTATGTATAATTGAAAAGAGTAATGAAGTTTATTGAATCTATTAATAAATTAGTACATGAAAACGATTAAGTGGTTGGTAGCATTTGGAAAAAATGTCGGCATTATAGAATATATGTCAAAAAACCTTTAAAAGTAGTGGTGTCGCGCACGGCATGTCATATGAAAAATGTTATGAATGATAATGATAATATGACTGTGGGTATTTTCCTTATCGACATAAGTCTATTATGTTTAACTAAAAAGAATACTGAAGCAATTTGAATGTGTTACTAAATTAAAACATTAAACAAATAAGGTAGTTGGTAGCATTTGGAAAAAAAGTCGGCATTATAGAATATGTGTCAAAAAACCTTTATAGGGAGTGGTGTCGCGAAAGGCATGACATGTGAAATATTGTATATAAGGCATATGACTGTAGGGCATAAGTCAATTATTATACCCTTGCAGATGGTATTATAATTTTGTCGTGAAATGTGTAACGCATAGAAGGAGACATCTCCGACCCCATAAAGTATATATATTCTTGATCAGCATCAACAGCCGAGTCGATATAGCCATGTCCGTCTGTCCGTCTGTCTGTTTCTATGCGAACTAGTCCCTCAGCTTTAAAGCTATCTTAATGAAACTTTGCAGAAGTCCCTATATCTCTTGCACGCAGCACATATGTCAAAACCAGCTGGATCGGACCACTATATCATATAGCCGCCATAGGAACGATCGGTCGAAAATTAAGTTTTTGTATGAAAAAACATTTTGTTTGTCAAGATATCTTGACCAAACTCGGCATTTATTAGTTTTACTAAGCTCCTCATATATATGCAAAATCCTATTAAGATCGGACCACTATATCATATAGCTGCCATAGGAACGATCGATCGAAAATTAAGTTTTTGTATGAAAAAACATTTTGTTTTTCAAGATATCTTAACCAAAGTCGGCATTTATTGGTTTTATTATGCTCCTCATATATATGCAAAATCCTATTAAGATCGGACCACTATATCATATAGCTGCCATAGGAACGATCGATCGAAAATTAAGTTTTTGTATGAAAAAACATTTTGTTTTTCAAGATATCTTAACCAAACACGGCATTTAAAGATTTCACTATGCTCCCTTCATTTTTGCTTAATCTTATTTACATCGGTTTTTGATTAAAAGCCTTTTTTTTTTGTTTATCAATATACCTTGACCAAACTCGGCCTTAACCATTTTCTCGGCATTAAAAGGTTGGGTCTGCAAGGGTATTAGATCTTCGGCATGCCGAAGATAGCCCTTCTTTCTCGTGTTTAATTAAAAAGAATAATAAAGTTTATTGAATCTATTAATAAATTAGTACATGAAAACGATAAAGTGGTTGGTAGCATTTGGGAAAAATGTCGGCATTATAGAATATGTGTCAAAAAACCTTTATTGGTAGTGGTGTCGCGAAAGGCATGACATATGAAATATTTTATATAAGGCATTGACTGTGGGGTGTTGACTTGGCGGCATAAGTCAATTATTTTTAATTGAAAAGAATAATGAAGTTTATTGAATGTATTAATAAAATAGTACATGAAATCAATAAGGTGGTTGGTAGCATTTGGAAAAAATGTCGGCATTATAGAATATATGTCAAAAAACCTTTAAAAGTAGTGGTGTCGCGCACGGCATGTCATATGAAAAATGTTATGAATGATAATGAGAATATCGACATAAGTCTATTATGTTTAACTAAAAGAATACTGAAGCAATTTGAATGTGTTACTAAATTAAAACATGAAACAAATAAGGTGGTTGGTATCATTGGGAAAAATGTCGGCATTAGAGAATATGTGTCAATAAACCTATATAGGGAGTGGTGTCGCGCAAGGCAATTCATATGAAAAAGTTTATATACGGCATATGACCATGGGAATTTGCCTTATCGACATAAGTCAATTATGTTTAACTTAAAAGAATACTGATGCTATTTGAATGTATTACTTAATTAAAACATGAAACAAATAAGGTGGTTGGTAGCATTGGGACAAAATGTCGGCATTAGAGAATATGTGTCAATAAACCTAAATAAGGAGTGGTGTCGCTCAAGGTATGGCATATGCAAAATGGTGAATACGGCAAGTTCATATGAGTGTGAGTTGTTGGCTTGCCGGCATGTGTCAATTATGTTTAATTAAAAAGATTAATGAAGTTATTTGAATGTTTTATTAAATTAGTATATGAAAACGATAAGTTGGTTGGTAGCATTTGGAAAATGGCTGCATTATAGCATATGTGTAATAAAACCTATACATGGAGTGGTGTCGCGAAAGGCATGGCATATGAAATATTGTATATAAGGCATATGACTGTAGGGCATAAGTCAATTATGTATAATTGAAAAGAGTAATGAAGTTTATTGAATCTATTAATAAATTAGTACATGAAAACGATAAAGTGGTTGGTAGCATTTGGAAAAAAGTCGGCATTATAGAATATATGTCAAAAAACCTTTAAAAGTAGTGGTGTCGCGCACGGCATGTCATATGAAAAATGTTATGAATGATAATTATAACATGACTGTGGGTATTTTCCTTATCGACATAAGTCTATTATGTTTAACTAAAAAGAATACTGAAGCAATTTGCATGTGTTACTAAATTAAAACATTAAACAAATAAGGTGGTTGGTAGCATTTGGAAAAAATGTCGGCATTAGAGAATATGTGTCAATAAACCTTTATAGGGAGTGGTGTCGCGCAAGGTATTCCATATGCAAAATGGTGTATACGGCAAGTTCATATGAGTGTGAGTTGTTGGCTTGCCGGCATGTGTCAACTATGTTTAATTAAAAAGATTAATGAAGTTATTTGAATGTTTTATTAAATTAGTATATGAAAACGATAAGTTGGTTGGTAGCATTTGGAAAATGGCTGCATTATAGCATATGTGTAATAAAACCTATATATGGAGTGGTGTCGCGAAAGGCATGGCATATGAAATATTGTATATAAGGCATATGACTGTAGGGCATAAGTCAATTATGTATAATTGAAAAGAGTAATGAAGTTTATTGAATCTATTAATAAATTAGTACATGAAAACGATAAAGTGGTTGGTAGCATTTGGAAAAAAAGTCGGCATTATAGAATATATGTCAAAAAACCTTTAAAAGTAGTGGTGTCGCGCACGGCATGTCATATGAAAAATGTTATGAAAGATAATGATAACATGACTGTGGGTATTTGCCTTATCGACATAAGTCTATTATGTTTAACTAAAAAGAATACTGAAGCAATTTGAATGTGTTACTAAATTAAAACATTAAACAAATAAGGTGGTTGGTAGCATTTGGAAAAAATGTCGGCATTAGAGAATATGTGTCAATAAACCTAAATAAGGAGTGGTGTCGCTCAAGGTATGGCATATGCAAAATGGTGTATACGGCAAGTTCATATGAGTGTAAGTTGTTGGCTTGCCGGCATGTGTCAATTATGTTTAATTAAAAAGATTAATGAAGTTATTTGAATGTTTTATTAAATTAGTATATGAAAATGATAAGGTAGTTGGTAGCATTTGGAAAAAAAAGTCGGCATTATAGAATATGTGTCAAACAACCTTTATAGGGAGTGGTGTCGCGAAAGGCATGACATATGAAATATTGTATATAAGGCATATGACTGTGGGGTGTTGACTTGGCGGCATAAGTCAATTATTTTTAATTGAAAAGAATAATGAAGTTTATTGAATGTATTAATAAAATAGTACATGAAATCAATAAGGTGATTGGTAGCATTTGGATAAAATGTCGGCATTATAGAATATATGTCAAAAAACCTTTAAAAGTAGTGGTGTCGCGCACGGCATGTCATATGAAAAATGTTATGAATGATAATGATAATATGACTGTGGGTATTTGCCTTATCGACATAAGTCTATTATGTTTAACTAAAAAGAATACTGAAGCAATTTGAATGTGTTACTAAATTAAAACATGAAACAAATAAGGTGGTTGGTATCATTGGGAAAAATGTCGGCATTAGAGAATATGTGTCAATAAACCTTTATAGGGAGTGGTGTCGCGCAAGGCATGTCATATGAAAAAGTTTATATACGGCATATGACTATGGGAATTTGCCTTATCGACATAAGTCAAATCTGTTTAACTTAAAAGAATACTGATGCTATTTGAATGTATTACTTAATTAAAAACATGAAACAAATAAGGTGGTTGGTAGCGTTGGGAAAAAATGTCGGCATTAGAGAATATGTGTCAATAAACCTAAATAAGGAGTGGTGTCGCTCAAGGTATGGCATATGCAAAATGGTGTATACGGCAAGTTCATATGAGTGTGACTTGTTGGCTTGCCGGCATGTGTCAATTATGTTTAATTAAAAAGATTAATGAAGTTATTTGAATGTTTTATTAAATTAGTATATGAAAACGATAAGGTGGTTGGTAGCATTTGGAAAATGGCTGCATTATAGCATATGTGTAATAAAACCTATATATGGAGTGGTGTCGCGAAAGGCATGGCATATGAAATATTGTATATAAGGCATATGACTGTAGGGCATAAGTCAATTATGTATAATTGAAAAGAGTAATGAAGTTTATTGAATCTATTAATAAATTAGTACATGAAAACGATAAAGTGGTTGGTAGCATTTGGAAAAAATGTCGGCATTATAGAATATATGTCAAAAAACCTTTAAAAGTAGTGGTGTCGCGCACGGCATGTCATATGAAAAATGTTATGAATGATAATGATAATATGACTGTGGGTATTTGCCTTATCGACATAAATCTATTATGTTTAACTAAAAAGAATACTGAAGCAATTTGAATGTGTTACTAAATTAAAACATTGAACAAATAAGGTGGTTGGTAGCATTTGGAAAAAATGTCGGCATTAGAGAATATGTGTTAATAAACCTAAATAAGGAGTGGTGTCGCTCAAGGTATGGCATATACAAAATGGTGTATACGGCAAGTTCATATGAGTGTGAGTTGTTGGCTTGCCGGCATGTGTCAATTATGTTTAATTAAAAAGATTAATGAAGTTATTTGAATGTATTATTAAATTAGTATATGAAAATGATAAGGTAGTGGTAGCATTTGGAAAAAAAGTCGGCATTATAGAATATGTGTCAAAAAACCTTTATAGGGAGTGGTGTCGCGAAAGGCATGACATATGAAATATTGTATATAAGGCATATGACTGTAGGGCATAAGTCAATTATTTTTAATTAAAAAGAATAATGAAGTTTATTGAATCTATTAATATATTAGTACATGAAAACGATAAAGTGGTTGGTAGCATTTGGAAAAAATGTCGGCATTATAGAATATATGTCAAAAAACCTTTAAAAGTAGTGGTGTCGCGCACGGCATGTCATATGAAAAATGTTATGAATGATAATGATAATATGACTGTGGGTATTTTCCTTATCGACATAAGTCTATTATGTTTAACTAAAAAGAATACTGAAGCAATTTGAATGTGTTACTAAATTAAAACATTAAACAAATAAGGTGGTTGGTAGCATTTGGAAAAAATGTCGGCATTAGAGAATATGTGTCAATAAACCTAAATAAGGAGTGGTGTCGCTCAAGGTATGGCATATGCAAAATGGTGTATACGGCAAGTTCATATGAGTGTGAGTTGTTGGCTTGTTGGTGTCGCGCACGGCATGTCATATGAAAAATGAAATGAATGATAATGATAATATGGGTATTTGCCTTATCGACATAAGTCTATTATGTTTAACTAAAAAGAATACTGAAGCAATTTGAATGTGTTACTAAATTAAAACATGAAACAAATAAGGCGGTTGGTAGCATTGGGAAAAATGTCGGCATTAGAGAATATGTGTCATTAAACCTTTATAGGGAGTGGTGTCGCGAAAGGCATGACATATGAAATATTGTATATAAGGCATATGACTGTGGGGTGTTGACTTGGCGGCATAAGTCAATTATTTTTAATTAAAAAGAATAATGAAGTTTATTGAATCTATTAATAAATTAGTACATGAAAACGATAAAGTGGTTGGTAGCATTTGGAAAAAATGTCGGCATTATAGAATATATATCAAAAAACCATTATTGGTAGTGGTGTCGCGCAAGGCATGTCATACGAAAAAATGTTGTGAATGATAATGATAATATGACTGTGGGTATTTGCCTTATCGACATAAGTCCATTATGTTTAACTAAAAAGAATACTGAAGCAATTTGAATGTGTTACTAAATTAAAACATTAAACAAATAAGGTGATTGGTAGCATTTGAAAAAAATGTCGGCATTAGAGAATATGTGTCAATAAACCTAAATAAGGAGTGGTGTCGCTCAAGCTATGGCATATGCAAAATGGTGTATACGGCAAGTTCATATGAGTGTGAGTTGTTGGCTTGCCGGCATGTGTCAATTATGTTTAATTAAAAAGATTAATGAAATTATTTGAATGTTTTATTAAATTAGTATATGAAAATGATAAGGTGGTTGGTAGCATTTGGAAAATGGCTGCATTATAGCATATGTGTAATAAAACCTATATATGGAGTGGTGTCGCGAAAGGCATGGCATATGAAATATTGTATATAAGGCATATGACTGTAGGGGCATAAGTCAATTATGTATAATTGAAAAGAGTAATGAAGTTTATTGAATCTATTAATAAATTAGTACATGAAAACGATAAAGTGGTTGGTAGCATTTGGAAAAAATGTCGGCATTATAGAATATATGTCAAAAAACCTTTAAAAGTAGTGGTGTCGCACGGCATGTCATATGAAAAATGTTATGAATGATAATGATAATATGACTGTGGGTATTTGCCTTATCGACATAAGTCTATTATGTTTAACTAAAAAGAATACTGAAGCAATTTGAATGTGTTACTAAATTAAAACATTGAGCAAATAAGGCGGTTGGTAGCATTTGGAAAAAATGTCGGCATTAGAGAATATGTGTTAATAAACCTAAATAAGGAGTGGTGTCGCTCAAGGTATGGCATATACAAAATGGTGTATACGGCAAGTTCATATGAGTGTGAGTTGTTGGCTTGCCGGCATGTGTCAATTATGTTTAATTAAAAAGATTAATGGAGTTATTTGAATGTTTTATTAAATTAGTATATGAAAATGATAAGGTAGTTGGTAGCATTTGGAAAAAAAGTCGGCATTATAGAATATGTGTCAAAAAACCTTTATAGGGAGTGGTGTCGCGAAAGGCATGACATATGAAATATTGTATATAAGGCATATGACTGTGGGGTGTTGACTTGGCGGCATAAGTCAATTATTTTTAATTGAAAAGAATAATGAAGTTTATTGAATGTATTAATAAAATAGTACATGAAATCAATAAGGTGGTTGGTAGCATATGGAAAAAATGTCGGCATTATAGAATATATGTCAAAAAACCTTTAAAAGTAGTGGTGTCGCGCACGGCATGTCATATGAAAAATGTGATGAATGATAATGATAATATGACTGTGGGTATTAGCCTTATCGACATAAGTCTATTATGTTTAACTTAAAAGAATACTGATCCTATTTGAATGTATTACTTAATTAAAACATGAAACAAATAAGGTGGTTGGTAGCATTGGGAAAAAATGTCGGCATTAGAGAATATGTGTCAATAAACCTAAATAAGGAGTGGTGTCGCTCAAGGTATGGCATATACAAAATGGTGTATACGGCAAGTTCATATGAGTGTGAGTTGTTGGCTTGCCGGCATGTGTCAATTATGTTTAATTAAAAAGATTAATGGAGTTATTTGAATGTTTTATTAAATTAGTATATGAAAATGATAAGGTAGTTGGTAGCATTTGGAAAAAAAGTCGGCATTATAGAATATGTGTCAAAAAAACCTTTATAGGGAGTGGTGTCGCGAAAGGCATGACATATGAAATATTGTATATAAGGCATATGACTGTCTTGTGTTGACTTGGCGGCATAAGTCAATTATTTTTAATTAAAAAGAATAATGAAGTTTATTGAATCTATTAATAAATTAGTACATGAAAACGACAAAGTGGTTGGTAGCATTTGGAAAAAATGTCGGCATTATAGAATATATGTCAAAAAACCTTTAAAAGTAGTGGTGTCGCGCACGGCATGTCATATGAAAAATGTTATGAATGATAATGATAATATGACTGTGGGTATTTGCCTTATCGACATAAGTCTATTATGTTTAACTAAAAAAGAATACTGAAGCAATTTGAATGTGTTACTAAATTAAAACATGAAACAAATAAGGTGATTGGTAGCACTGGGAAAAATGTCGGCATTAGAGAATATGTGTCAATAAACCTTTATAGGGAGTGGTGTCACGCAAGGCACGTCATATGAAAAAGTTTATATACGGCATATGACTATGGGAATTTGCCTTATCGACATAAGTCAATTATGTTTAACTTAAAAGAATACTGATGCTATTTGAATGTATTACTTAATTATAACATGAAACAAATAAGGTGGTTGGTAGCATTGGGAAAAAATGTCGGCATTAGAGAATATGTGTCAATAAACCTAAATAAGGAGTGGTGTCGCTCAAGGTATGGCATATGCAAAATGGTGTATACGGCAAGTTCATATGAGTGTGACTTGTTGGCTTGCCGGCATGTGTCAATTATGTTTAATTAAAAAGATTAATGAAGTTATTTGAATGTTTTATTAAATTAGTATATGAAAACGATAAGGTGGTTGGTAGCATTTGGAAAATGGCTGCATTATAGCATATGTGTAATAAAACCTATATATGGAGTGGTGTCGCGAAAGGCATGGCATATGAAATATTGTATATAAGGCATATGACTGTAGGGCATAAGTCAATTATGTATAATTGAAAAGAGTAATGAAGTTTATTGAATCTATTAATAAATTAGTACATGAAAACGATAAAGTGGTTGGTAGCATTTGGAAAAAATGTCGGCATTATAGAATATATGTCAAAAAACCTTTAAAAGTAGTGGTGTCGCGCACGGCATGTCATATGAAAAATGTTATGAATGATAATGATAATATGACTGTGGGTATTTTCCTTATCGACATAAGTCTATTATGTTTAACTAAAAGAATACTGAAGCAATTTGAATGTGTTACTAAATTAAAACATTAAACAAATAAGGTGGTTGGTAGCATTTGGAAAAAATGTCGGCATTAGAGAATATGTGTCAATAAACCTAAATAAGAAGTGGTGTCGCTCAAGGTATGGCATATGCAAAATGGTGTATACGGCAAGTTCATATGAGTGTGACTTGTTGGCTTGCCGGCATGTGTCAATTATGTTTAATTAAAAAGATTAATGAAGTTATTTGAATGTTTTATTAAATTAGTATATGAAAACGATAAGGTGGTTGGTAGCATTTGGAAAATGGCTGCATTATAGCATATGTGTAATAAAACCTATATATGGAGTGGTGTCGCGAAAGGCATGGCATATGAAATATTGTATATAAGGCATATGACTGTAGGGCATAAGTCAATTATGTATAATTGAAAAGAGTAATGAAGTTTATTGAATCTATTAATAAATTAGTACATGAAAACGATAAAGTGGTTGGTAGCATTTGGAAAAAATGTCGGCATTATAGAATATATGTCAAAAAACCTTTAAAAGTAGTGGTGTCGCGCACGGCATGTCATATGAAAAATGTTATGAATGATAATGATAATATGACTGTGGGTATTTGCCTTATCGACATAAGTCTATTATGTTTAACTAAAAAGAATACTGAAGCAATTTGAATGTGTTACTAAATTAAAACATTGAGCAAATAAGGTGGTTGGTAGCATTTGGAAAAAATGTCGGCATTAGAGAATATGTGTTAATAAACCTAAATAAGGAGTGGTGTCGCTCAAGGTATGGCATATACAAAATGGTGTATACGGCAAGTTCATATGAGTGTGAGTTGTTGGCTTGCCGGCATGTGTCAATTATGTTTAATTAAAAAGATTAATGAAGTTATTTGAATGTATTATTAAATTAGTATATGAAAATGATAAGGTAGTGGTAGCATTTGGAAAAAAAGTCGGCATTATAGAATATGTGTCAAAAAAACCTTTATAGGGAGTGGTGTCGCGAAAGGCATGACATATGAAATATTGTATATAAGGCATATGACTGTAGGGCATAAGTCAATTATTTTTAATTAAAAAGAATAATGAAGTTTATTGAATCTATTAATATATTAGTACATGAAAACGATAAAGTGGTTGGTAGCATTTGGAAAAAATGTCGGCATTATAGAATATATGTCAAAAAACCTTTAAAAGTAGTGGTGTCGCGCACGGCATGTCATATGAAAAATGTTATGAATGATAATGATAATATGACTGTGGGTATTTTCCTTATCGACATAAGTCTATTATGTTTAACTAAAAAGAATACTGAAGCAATTTTACTAAATTACTAAATTAAAACATGAAACAAATAAGGTGGTTGGTAGCATTGGGAAAAATGTCGGCATTAGAGAATATATGTCAATAAACCTTTATAGGGAGTGGTGTCGCGCAAGGCATGTCATATAAAAAAGTTTATATACGGCATATGACTATGGGAATTTGCCTTATCGACATAAGTCAATTATGTTTAACTTAAAAGAATACTGATGCTATTTGAATGTATTACTTAATTAAAACATGAAACAAATAAGGTGGTTGGTAGCATTGGGAAAAAATGTCGGCATTAGAGAATATGTGTCAATAAACCTAATTAAGGAGTGGTGTCGCTCAAAGTATGGCATATGCAAAATGGTGTATACGGCAAGTTCATATGAGTGTGAGTTGTTGGCTTGCCGGCATGTGTCAATTATGTTTAATTAAAAAGATTAATGAAGTTATTTGAATGTTTTATTAAATTAGTATATGAAAACGATAAGGTGGTTGTTAGCATTTGGAAAATGGCTGCATTATAGCATGTGTGTAATAAAACCTATATATGGAGTGGTGTCGCGAAAGGCATGGCATATGAAATATTGTATATAAGGCATATGACTGTAGGGCATAAGTCAATTATGTATAATTGAAAAGAGTAATGAAGTTTATTGAATCTATTAATAAATTAGTACATGAAAACGATAAAGTGGTTGGTAGCATTTGGAAAAAATGTCGGCATTATAGAATATATGTCAACAAACCTTTAAAAGTAGTGGTGTCGCGCACGGCATGTCATATGAAAAATGTTATGAATGATAATGATAATATGACTGTGGGTATTTTCCTTATCGACATAAGTCTATTATGTTTAACTAAAAAGAATACTGAAGCAATTTGAATGTGTTACTAAATTAAAACATTGAACAAATAAGGTGATTGGTAGCATTTGGAAAAAATGTCGGCATTAGAGAATATGTGTTAATAAACCTAAATAAGGAGTGGTGTCGCTCAAGGTATGGCATATACAAAATGGTGTATACGGCAAGTTCATATGAGTGTGAGTTGTTGGCTTGCCGGCATGTGTCAATTATGTTTAATTAAAAAGATTAATGAAGTTATTTGAATGTTTTATTAAATTAGTATATGAAAACGATAAGGTAGTGGTAGCATTTGGAAAAAAAGTCGGCATTATAGAATATGTGTCAAAAAACCTTTATAGGGAGTGGTGTCGCGAAAGGCATGACATATGAAATATTGTATATAAGGCATATGACTGTAGGGCATAAGTCAATTATTTTTAAGTGGTAGCATTTGGAAAAAATGTCTGCATTATAGAATATATGTCAAAAAACCTTTAAAAGTAGTGGTGTCGCGCACGGCATGTCATATGAAAAATGTTATGAATGATAATGATAATATGACTGTGGGTATTTGCCTTATCGACATAAGTCTATTATGTTTAACTAAAAGAATACTGAAGCAATTTTACTAAATTACTAAATTAAAACATGAAACAAATAAGGTGGTTGGTAGCATTGGGAAAAATGTCGGCATTAGAGAATATATGTCAATAAACCTTTATAGGGAGTGGTGTCGCGCAAGGCATGTCATATAAAAAAGTTTATATACGGCATATGACTATGGGAATTTGCCTTATCGATATAAGTCAATTATGTTTAACTTAAAAGAATACTGATGCTATTTGAATGTATTACTTAATTAAAACATGAAACAAATAAGGTGGTTGTTAGCATTGGGAAAAAATGTCGGCATTAGAGAATATGTGTCAATAAACCTAAATAAGGAGTGGTGTCGCTCAAACTATGGCATATGCAAAATGGTGTATACGGCAAGTTCATATGAGTGTGACTTGTTGGCTTGCCGGCATGTGTCAATTATGTTTAATTAAAAAGATTAATGAAGTTATTTGAATGTTTTATTAAATTAGTATATGAAAACGATAAGGTGGTTGGTAGCATTTGGAAAATGGCTGCATTATGGCATATGTGTAATAAAACCTATATATGGAGTGGTGTCGCGAAAGGCATGGCATATGAAATATTGTATATAAGGCATATGACTGTAGGGCATAAGTCAATTATGTATAATTGAAAAGAGTAATGAAGTTAATTGAATCTATTAATAAATTAGTACATGAAAACGATAAAGTGGTTGGTAGCATTTTTGAAAAAATGTCGGCATTATAGAATATATGTCAAAAAACCTTTAAAAGTAGTGGTGTCGCGCACATGTCATATGAAAAATGTTATGAATGATAATGATAATATGACTGTGGGTATTTTCCTTATCGACATAAGTCTATTATGTTTAACTAAAAAGAGTACTGAAGCAATTTGAATGTGTTACTAAATTAAAACATTAAACAAATAAGGTGGTTGGTAGCATTTGGAAAAAATGTCGGCATTAGAGAATATGTGTCAATAAACCTAAATAAGGAGTGGTGTCGCTCAAGGTATGGCATATGCAAAATGGTGTATACGGCAAGTTCATATGAGTGTGAGTTGTTGGCTTGTTGGTGTCGCGCACGGCATGTCATATGAAAAATGAAATGAATGATAATGATAATATGACTGTGGGTATTTGCCTTATCGACATAAGTCTATTATGTTTAACTAAAAAGAATACTGAAGCAATTTGAATGTGTTACTAAATTAAAACATGAAACAAATAAGGATGTTGGTAGCATTGGGAAAAATGTCGGCATTAGAGAATATGTGTCAATAAACCTTTATAGGGAGTGGTGTCGCGAAAGGCATGACATATGAAATATTGTATATAAGGCATATGACTGTGGGGTGTTGACTTGGCGGCATAAGTCAATTATTTTTAATTAAAAAGAATAATGAAGTTTATTGAATCTATTAATAAATTAGTACATGAAAACGATAAAGTGGTTGGTAGCATTTGGAAAAAATGTCGGCATTGTAGAATATATATCAAAAACCATTATTGGTAGTGGTGTCGCGCAAGGCATGTCATACGAAAAATGTTGTGAATGATAATGATAATATGACTGTGGGTATTTGCCTTATCGACATAAGTCTATTATGTTTAACTAAAAGAATACTGAAGCAATTTGAATGTGTTACTAAATTAAAACATTAAACAAATAAGGTGATTGGTAGCATTTGAAAAAAATGTCGGCATTAGAGAATATGTGTCAATAAACCTAAATAAGGAGTGGTGTCGCTCAAGCTATGGCATATGCAAAATGGTGTATACGGCAAGTTCATATGAGTGTGAGTTGTTGGCTTGCCGGCATGTGTCAATTATGTTTAGTTAAAAAGATTAATGAAATTATTTGAATGTTTTATTAAATTAGTATATGAAAATGATAAGGTAGTTGGTAGCATTTGGAAAAAAGTCGGCATTATAGAATATGTGTCAAAAAACCTTTATAGGGAGTGGTGTCGCGAAAGGCATGACATATGAAATATTGTATATAAGGCATATGACTGTGGGGTGTTGACTTGGCGGCATAAGTCAATTATTTTTAATTGAAAAGAATAATGAAGTTTATTGAATGTATTAATAAAATAGTACATGAAATCAATAAGGTGGTTGGTAGCATTTGGAAAAAAATGGCGGCATTATAGAATATTTGTCAAAAAACCTTTAAAAGTAGTGGTGTCGCGCACGGCATGTCATATGAAAAATGTTATGAATGATAATGATAATATGACTGTGGGTATTTGCCTTATCGACATAAGTCTATTATGTTTAACTTAAAAGAATACTGATCCTATTTGAATGTATTACTTAATTAAAACATGAAACAAATAAGGTGGTTGGTAGCATTGGGAAAAAATGTCGGCATTAGAGAATATGTGTCAATAAACCTAAATAAGGAGTGGTGTCGCTCAAGGTATGGCATATGCAAAATGGTGTACCAGGCAAGTTCATATGAGTGTGAGTTGTTGGCTTGGCGGCATGTGTCAATTATGTTTAATTAAAAAGATTAATGAAGTTATTTGAATGTTTTATTAAATTAGTATATGAAAACGATAAGGTGGTTGGTAGCATTTGGAAAATGGCTGCATTATAGCATATGTGTAATAAAACCTATATATGGAGTGGTGTCGCGAAAGGCATGGCATATGAAATATTGTATATAAGGCATATGACTGTAGGGCATAAGTCAATTATGTTTAATTAAAAAGATTAATGAAGTTATTTCAATGTTTTATTAAATTAGTATATGAAAATGATAAGGTAGTTGGTAGCATTTGGAAAAAAAGTCCGCATTATAGAATATGTGTCAAAAAACCTTTATAGGGAGTGGTGTCGCGAAAGGCATGACATATGAAATATTGTATATAAGGCATATGACTGTCTTGTGTTGACTTGGCGGCATAAGTCAATTATTTTTAATTAAAAAGAATAATGAAGTTTATTGAATCTATTAATAAATTAGTACATGAAAACGATAAAGTGGTTGGTAGCATTTGGAAAAAATGTCGGCATTATAGAATATATGTCAAAAAACCATTATTGGTAGTGGTGTCGCGCAAGGCATGTCATACGAAAAATGTTGTGAATGATAATGATAATATGACTGTGGGTATTTGCCTTATCGACATAAGTCCATTATGTTTAACTAAAAAGAATACTGAAGCAATTTGAATGTGTTACTAAATTAAAACATTAAACAAATAAGGTGATTGGTAGCATTTGAAAAAAATGTCGGCATTAGAGAATATGTGTCAATAAACCTAAATAAGGAGTGGTGTCGCTCAAGGTATGGCATATGCAAAATGGTGTATACGGCAAGTTCATATGAGTGTGAGTTGTTGGCTTGCCGGCATGTGTCAATTATGTTTAATTAAAAGATTAATGGAGTTATTTGAATGTTTTATTAAATTAGTATATGAAAATGATAAGGTAGTTGGTAGCATTTGGAAAAAAAGTCGGCATTATAGAATATGTGTCAAAAAACCTTTATAGGGAGTGGTGTCATGAAAGGCATGACATATGAAATATTGTATATAAGGCATATGACTGTCTTGTGTTGACTTGGCGGCATAAGTCAATTATTTTTAATTAAAAAGAATAATGAAGTTTATTGAATGTATTAATAAAATAGTACATGAAATCAATAAGGTGGTTGGTAGCATATGGAAAAAATGTCGGCATTATAGAATATATGTCAAAAAACCTTTAAAAGTAGTGGTGTCGCGCACGGCATGTCATATGAAAAATGTTATGAATGATAATGATAATATGACTGTGGGTATTAGCCTTATCGACATAAGTCTATTATGTTTAACTTAAAAGAATACTGATCCTATTTGAATGTATTACTTAATTAAAACATGAAACAAATAAGGTGGTTGGTAGCATTGGGAAAAAATGTCGGCATTAGAGAATATGTGTCAATAAACCTAAATAAGGAGTGGTGTCGCTCAAGGTATGGCATATGCAAAATGGTGTATACGGCAAGTTCATATGAGTGTGACTTGTTGGCTTGCCGGCATGTGTCAATTATGTTTAATTAAAAAGATTAATGAAGTTATTTGAATGTTTTATTAAATTAGTATATGAAAACGATAAGGTGGTTGGTAGCATTTGGAAAATGTCTGCATTATAGCATATGTGTAATAAAACCTATATATGGAGTGGTGTCGCGAAAGGCATGGCATATGAAATATTGTATATAAGGCATATGACTGTAGGGCATAAGTCAATTATGTATAATTGAAAAGAGTAATGAAGTTTATTGAATCTATTAATAAATTAGTACATGAAAACGATAAAGTGGTTGGTAGCATTTGGAAAAAATGTCGGCATTATAGAATATATGTCAAAAAACCTTTAAAAGTAGTGGTGTCGCGCACGGCATGTCATATGAAAAATGTTATGAATGATAATGATAATATGACTGTGGGTATTTGCCTTATCGACATAAGTCTATTATGTTTAACTAAAAAGAATACTGAAGCAATTTGAATGTGTTACTAAATTAAAACATTGAACAAATAAGGTGGTTGGTAACATTTGGAAAAATGTCGGCATTAGAGAATATGTGTTAATAAACCTAAATAAGGAGTGGTGTCGCTCAAGGTATGGCATATACAAAATGGTGTATACGGCAAGTTCATATGAGTGTGAGTTGTTGGCTTGCCGGCATGTGTCAATTATGTTTAATTAAAAAGATTAATGAGGTTATTTGAATGTTTTATTAAATTAGTATATGAAAATGATAAGGTAGTTGGTAGCATTTGGAAAAAAAGTCGGCATTATAGAATATGTGTCAAAAAACCTTTATAGGGAGTGGTGTCGCGAAAGGCATGACATATGAAATATTGTATTTAAGGCATATGACTGTCTTGTGTTGACTTGGCGGCATAAGTCAATTATTTTTAATTAAAAAGAATAATGAAGTTTATTGAATCTATTAATAAATTAGTACATGAAAACGATAAAGTGATTGGTAGCATTTGGAAAAAATGTCGGCATTATAGAATATATGTCAATAAACCTAAATAAGGAGTGGTGTCGCTCAAGGTATGGCATATGCAAAATGCCGGCATGTGTCAATTATGTTTAATTAAAAAGATTAATGAAGTTATTTGAA
The DNA here is from genome assembly GCA_018903485.1 of Drosophila littoralis. Classification (NCBI taxonomy): domain Eukaryota; kingdom Metazoa; phylum Arthropoda; class Insecta; order Diptera; family Drosophilidae; genus Drosophila; species Drosophila littoralis. The sequence continues at coordinate 60,915 of JAEIGF010000368.1, read as the reverse complement.
TGTTTTATTAAATTAGTATATGAAAATGATAAGGTAGTTGGTAGCATTTGGAAAAAAAAGTCGGTATTATAGAATATGTGTCAAAAAACCTTTATAGGGAGTGGTGTCGCGAAAGGCATGACATATGAAATATTGTATATAAGGCATATGACTGTGGGGTGTTGACTTGGCGGCATAAGTCAATTATTTTTAATAATAAGAAGTGGTGTCGCTCAAGGTATGGCATATGCAAAATGGTGTATACGGCAAGTTCATATGAGTGTGAGTTGTTGGCTTGCCGGCATGTGTCAATTATGTTGAATTAAAAAGATTAATGAAGTTATTTGAATGTTTTATTAAATTAGTATATGAAAATGATAAGGTAGTTGGTAGCATTTGGAAAAAAAGTCGGCATTATAGAATATGTGTCAAAAAAACCTTTATAGGGAGTGGTGTCGCGAAAGGCATGACATATGAAATATTGTATATAAGGCATATGACTGTCTTGTGTTGACTTGGCGGCATAAGTCAATTATTTTTAATTAAAAAGAATAATGAAGTTTATTGAATCTATTAATAAATTAGTACATGAAAACGATAAAGTGGTTGGTAGCATTTGGAAAAAATGTCGGCATTATAGAATATATGTCAAAAAACCTTTAAAAGTAGTGGTGTCGCGCACGGCATGTCATATGAAAAATGTTATGAATGATAATGATAATATGACTGTGGGTATTTGCCTTATCGACATAAGTCTATTATGTTTAACTAAAAAGAATACTGAAGCAATTTGAATGTGTTACTAAATTAAAACATGAAACAAATAAGGTGATTGGTAGCACTGGGAAAAATGTCGGCATTAGAGAATATGTGTCAATAAACCTTTATAGGGAGTGGTGTCACGCAAGGCATGTCATATGAAAAAGTTTATATACGGCATATGACTATGGGAATTTGCCTTATCGACATAAGTCAATTATGTTTAACTTAAAAGAATACTGATGCTATTTGAATGTATTACTTAATTAAAACATGAAACAAATAAGGTGGTTGGTAGCATTGGGAAAAAATGTCGGCATTAGAGAATATGTGTCAATAAACCTAAATAAGGAGTGGTGTCGCTCAAGGTATGGCATATGCAAAATGGTATATACGGCAAGTTCATATGAGTGTGAGTTGTTGGCTTGGCAGCATGTGTCATATGCAAAATGGTGTATACGGCAAGTTCATATGAGTGTGAGTTGTTGGCTTGGCGGCATGTGTCAATTATGTTTAATTAAAAAGATTATTGAAGTTATTTGAATGTTTTATTAAATTAGTATATGAAAACGATAAGGTGGTTGGTAGCATTTGGAAAATGGCTGCATTATAGTAATGTGTAATAAAACCTATATATGGAGTGGTGTCGCGAAAGGCATGGCATATGAAATATTGTATATAAGGCATATGACTGTAGGGCATAAGTCAATTATGTATAATTGAAAAGAGTAATGAAGTTTATTGAATCTATTAATAAATTAGTACATGAAAACAATAAAGTGGTTGGTAGCATTTGGAAAAAATGTCGGCATTATAGAATATATGTCAAAAAACCTTTAAAAGTAGTGGTGTCGCGCACGGCATGTCATATGAAAAATGTTATGAATGATAATGATAATATGACTGTGGGTATTTTCCTTATCGACATAAGTCTATTATGTTTAACTAAAAAGAATACTGAAGCAATTTGAATGTGTTACTAAATTAAAACATTAAACAAATAAGGTGGTTGGTAGCATTTGGAAAAAATGTCGGCATTAGAGAATATGTGTCAATAAACCTAAATAAGGAGTGGTGTCGCTCAAGGTATGGCATATGCAAAATGGTGTATACGGCAAGTTCATATGAGTGTGAGTTGTTGGCTTGGCGGCATGTGTCAATTATGTTTAATTAAAAAGATTAATGAAGTTATTTGAATGTTTTATTAAATTAGTATATGAAATTGATAAGGTGGTTGGTAGCATTTGGAAAATGTCTGCATTATAGCATATGTGTAATAAAACCTATATATGGAGTGGTGTCGCGAAAGGCATGGCATATGAAATATTGTATATAAGGCATATGACTGTAGGGCATAAGTCAATTATGTATAATTGAAAAGAGTAATGAAGTTTATTGAATCTATTAATAAATTAGTACATGAAAACGATAAAGTGGTTGGTAGCATTTGGAAAAAATGTCGGCATTATAGAATATATGTCAAAAAACCTTTAAAAGTAGTGGTGTCGCGCACGGCATGTCATATGAAAAATGTTATGAATGATAATGATAATATGACTGTGGGTATTTGCCTTATCGACATAAGTCTATTATGTTTAACTAAAAAGAATACTGAAGCAATTTGAATGTGTTACTAAATTAAAACATTGAACAAATAAGGTGGTTGGTAGCATTTGGAAAAATGTCGGCATTAGAGAATATGTGTTAATAAACCTAAATAAGGAGTGGTGTCGCTCAAGGTATGGCATATACAAAATGGTGTATACGGCAAGTTCATATGAGTGTGAGTTGTTGGCTTGCCGGCATGTGTCAATTATGTTTAATTAAAAAGATTAATGAAGTTATTTGAATGTATTATTAAATTAGTATATGAAAATGATAAGGTAGTGGTAGCATTTGGAAAAAAAGTCGGCATTATAGAATATGTGTCAAAAAACCTTTATAGGGAGTGGTGTCGCGAAAGGCATGACATATGAAATATTGTATATAAGGCATATGACTGTAGGGCATAAGTCAATTATTTTTAATTAAAAAGAATAATGAAGTTTATTGAATCTATTAATATATTAGTACATGAAAACGATAAAGTGGTTGGTAGCATTTGGAAAAAATGTCGGCATTATAGAATATATGTCAAAAAACCTTTAAAAGTAGTGGTGTCGCGCACGGCATGTCATATGAAAAATGTTATGAATGATAATGATAATATGACTGTGGGTATTTTCCTTATCGACATAAGTCTATTATGTTTAACTAAAAAGAATACTGAAGCAATTTTCCTAAATTACTAAATTAAAACATGAAACAAATAAGGTGGTTGGTAGCATTGGGAAAAATGTCGGCATTAGAGAATATATGTCAATAAACCTTTATAGGGAGTGGTGTCGCGCAAGGCATGTCATATAAAAAGTTTATATACGGCATATGACTATGGGAATTTGCCTTATCGACATAAGTCAATTATGTTTAACTTAAAAGAATACTGATGCTATTTGAATGTATTACTTAATTAAAACATGAAACAAATAAGGTGGTTGGTAGCATTGGGAAAAAATGTCGGCATTAGAGAATATGTGTCAATAAACCTAAATAAGGAGTGGTGTCACTCAAAGTATGGCATATGCAAAATGGTGTATACGGCAAGTTCATATGAGTGTGAGTTGTTGGCTTGCCGGCATGTGTCAATTATGTTTAATTAAAAAGATTAATGAAGTTATTTGAATGTTTTATTAAATTAGTATATGAAAACGATAAGGTGGTTGGTAGCATTTGGAAAATGGCTGCATTATAGCATATGTGTAATAAAACCTATATATGGAGTGGTGTCGCGAAAGGCATGGCATATGAAATATTGTATATAAGGCATATGACTGTAGGGCATAAGTCAATTATGTATAATTGAAAAGAGTAATGAAGTTTATTGAATCTATTAATAAATTAGTACATGAAAACGATAAAGTGGTTGGTAGCATTTGGAAAAAATGTCGGCATTATAGAATATGTGTCAAAAAACCTTTATAGGGAGTGGTGTCGCGAAAGGCATGACATATGAAATATTGTATTTAAGGCATATGACTGTCTTGTGTTGACTTGGCGGCATAAGTCAATTATTTTTAATTAAAAAGAATAATGAAGTTTATTGAATCTATTAATAAATTAGTACATGAAAACGATAAAGTGATTGGTAGCATTTGGAAAAAATGTCGGCATTATAGAAGTGGTGGAGTGGTGTCGCTCAAGGTATGGCATATACAAAATGGTGTATACGGCAAGTTCATATGAGTGTGAGTTGTTGGCTTGCCGGCATGTGTCAATTATGTTTAATTAAAAAGATTAATGAAGTTATTTGAATGTATTATTAAATTAGTATATGAAAATGATAAGGTAGTGGTAGCATTTGGAAAAAAAGTCGGCATTATAGAATATGTGTCAAAAAACCTTTATAGGGAGTGGTGTCGCGAAAGGCATGACATATGAAATATTGTATATAAGGCATATGACTGTAGGGCATAAGTCAATTATTTTTAAGTGGTAGCATTTGGAAAAAATGTCGGCATTATAGAATATATGTCAAAAAACCTTTAAAAGTAGTGGTGTCGCGCACGGCATGTCATATGAAAAATGTTATGAATGATAATGATAATATGACTGTGGGTATTTGCCTTATCGACATAAGTCTATTATGTTTAACTAAAAAGAATACTGAAGCAATTTTACTAAATTACTAAATTAAAACATGAAACAAATAAGGTGGTTGGTAGCATTGGGAAAAATGTCGGCATTAGAGAATATATGTCAATAAACCTTTATAGGGAGTGGTGTCGCGCAAGGCACTATGGGAATTTGCCTTATCGATATAAGTCAATTATGTTTAACTTAAAAGAATACTGATGCTATTTGAATGTATTACTTAATTAAAACATGAAACAAATAAGGTGGTTGGTAGCATTGGGAAAAAATGTCGGCATTAGAGAATATGTGTCAATAAACCTAAATAAGGAGTGGTGTCGCTCAAACTATGGCATATGCAAAATGGTGTATACGGCAAGTTCATATGAGTGTGAGTTGTTGGCTTGCCGGCATGTGTCAATTATGTTTAATTAAAAGATTAATGAAGTTATTTGAATGTTTTATTAAATTAGTATATGAAAACGATAAGGTGGTTGGTAGCATTTGGAAAATGGCTGCATTATAGCATATGTGTAATAAAACCTATATATGGAGTGGTGTCGTGAAAGGCATGGCATATGAAATATTGTATATAAGGCATATGACTGTAGGGCATAAGTCAATTATGTATAATTGAAAAGAGTAATGAAGTTTATTGAATCTATTAATAAATTAGTACATGAAAACGATAAAGTGGTTGGTAGCATTTTGAAAAAATGTCGGCATTATAGAATATATGTCAAAAAACCTTTAAAAGTAGTGGTGTCGCGCACATGTCATATGAAAAATGTTATGAATGATAATGATAATATGACTGTGGGTATTTTCCTTATCGACATAAGTCTATTATGTTTAACTAAAAGAGTACTGAAGCAATTTGAATGTGTTACTAAATTAAAACATTAAACAAATAAGGTGGTTGGTAGCATTTGGAAAAAATGTCGGCATTAGAGAATATGTGTCAATAAACCTAAATAAGGAGTGGTGTCGCTCAAGGTATGGCATATGCAAAATGGTGTATACGGCAAGTTCATATGAGTGTGAGTTGTTGGCTTGTTGGTGTCGCGCACGGCATGTCATATGAAAAATGAAATGAATGATAATGATAATATGACTGTGGGTATTTGCCTTATCGACATAAGTCTATTATGTTTAACTAAAAAGAATACTGAAGCAATTTGAATGTGTTACTAAATTAAAACATGAAACAAATAAGGTGGTTGGTAGCATTGGGAAAAATGTCGGCATTAGAGAATATGTGTCAATAAACCTAAATAAGGAGTGGTGTCGCGAAAGGCATGACATATGAAATATTGTATATAAGGCATATGACTGTGGGGTGTTGACTTGGCGGCATAAGTCAATTATTTTTAATTAAAAAGAATAATGAAGTTTATTGAATCTATTAATAAATTAGTACATGAAAACGATAAAGTGGTTGGTAGCATTTAGAAAAAATGTCGGCATTATAGAATATATGTCAAAAAACCTTTAAAAGTAGTGGTGTCGCGCACATGTCATATGAAAAATGTTATGAATGATAATGATAATATGACTGTGGGTATTTTCCTTATCGACATAAGTCTATTATGTTTAACTAAAAAGAGTACTGAAGCAATTTGAATGTGTTACTAAATTAAAACATTAAACAAATAAGGTGATTGGTAGCATTTGAAAAAAATGTCGGCATTAGAGAATATTTGTCAATAAACCTAAATAAGGAGTGGTGTCGCTCAAGCTATGGCATATGCAAAATGGTGTATACGGCAAGTTCATATGAGTGTGAGTTGTTGGCTTGCCGGCATGTGTCAATTATGTTTAATTAAAAGATTAATGAAATTATTTGAATGTTTTATTAAATTAGTATATGAAAATGATAAGGTAGTTGGTAGCATTTGGAAAAAAGTCGGCATTATAGAATATGTGTCAAAAAACCTTTATAGGGAGTGGTGTCGCGAAAGGCATGACATATGAAATATTGTATATAAGGCATATGACTGTGGGGTGTTGACTTGGCGGCATAAGTCAATTATTTTTAATTGAAAAGAATAATGAAGTTTATTGAATGTATTAATAAAATAGTACATGAAATCAATAAGGTGGTTGGTAGCATTTGGAAAAAATGGCGGCATTATAGAATATATGTCAAAAAACCTTTAAAAGTAGTGGTGTCGCGCACGGCATGTCATATGAAAAATGTTATGAATGATAATGATAATATGACTGTGGGTATTTGCCTTATCGACATAAGTCTATTATGTTTAACTAAAATGAATACTGAAGCAATTTGAATGTGTTACTAAATTAAAACATGAAACAAATAAGGTGGTTGGTAGCATTGGGAAAAATGGCGGCATTAGAGAATATGTGTCAATAAACCTTTATAGGGAGTGGTGTCGCTCAAGGTATGGCATATGCAAAATGGTGTACCGGCAAGTTCATATGAGTGTGAGTTGTTGGCTTGGCGGCATGTGTCAATTATGTTTAATTAAAAAGATTAATGAAGTTATTTGAATGTTTTATTAAATTAGTATATGAAAACGATAAGGTGGTTGGTAGCATTTGGAAAATGGCTGCATTATAGCATATGTGTAATAAAACCTATATATGGAGTGGTGTCATGAAAGGCATGGCATATGAAATATTGTATATAAGGCATATGACTGTAGGGCATAAGTCAATTATGTTTAATTAAAAAGATTAATGAAGTTATTTCAATGTTTTATTAAATTAGTATATGAAAATGATAAGGTAGTTGGTAGCATTTGGAAAAAAAGTCCGCATTATAGAATATGTGTCAAAAAACCTTTATAGGGAGTGGTGTCGCGAAAGGCATGACATATGAAATATTGTATATAAGGCATATGACTGTGGGGTGTTGACTTGGCGGCATAAGTCAATTATTTTTAATTAAAAAGAATAATGAAGTTTATTGAATCTATTAATAAATTAGTACATGAAAACGATAAAGTGGTTGGTAGCATTTGGAAAAAATGTCGGCATTGTAGAATATATATCAAAAAACCATTATTGGTAGTGGTGTCGCGCAAGGCATGTCATACGAAAAATGTTGTGAATGATAATGATAATATGACTGTGGGTATTTGCCTTATCGACATAAGTCCATTATGTTTAACTAAAAGAATACTGAAGCAATTTGAATGTGTTACTAAATTAAAACATTAAACAAATAAGGTGATTGGTAGCATTTGAAAAAAATGTCGGCATTAGAGAATATGTGTCAATAAACCTAAATAAGGAGTGGTGTCGCTCAAGGTATGGCATATGCAAAATGGTGTATACGGCAAGTTCATATGAGTGTGAGTTGTTGGCTTGCCGGCATGTGTCAATTATGTTTAATTAAAAAGATTAATGGAGTTATTTGAATGTTTTATTAAATTAGTATATGAAAAAGATAAGGTAGTTGGTAGCATTTGGAAAAAAAGTCGGCATTATAGAATATGTGTCAAAAAACCTTTATAGGGAGTGGTGTCGCGAAAGGCATGACATATGAAATATTGTATATAAGGCATATGACTGTGGGGTGTTGACTTGGTGGCATAAGTCAATTATTTTTAATTGAAAAGAATAATGAAGTTTATTGAATGTATTAATAAAATAGTACATGAAATCAATAAGGTGGTTGGTAGCATATGGAAAAAATGTCGGCATTATAGAATATATGTCAAAAAACCTTTAAAAGCAGTGGTGTCGCGCACGGCATGTCATATGAAAAATGTTATGAATGATAATGATAATATGACTGTGGGTATTTGCCTTATCGACATAAGTCTATTATGTTTAACTAAAAAGAATACTGAAGCAATTTGAATGTGTTACTAAATTAAAACATTAAACAAATAAGGTGGTTGGTAGCATTGGAAAAAATGTCGGCATTAGAGAATATGTGTCAATAAACCTAAATAAGGAGTGGTGTCGCTCAAGGTATGGCATATGCAAAATGGTGTATACGGCAAGTTCATATGAGTGTGAGTTGTTGGCTTGCCGGCATGTGTCAATTATGTTTAATTAAAAAGATTAATGAGGTTATTTGAATGTTTTATTAAATTAGTATATGAAAATGATAAGGTAGTTGGTAGCATTTGGAAAAAATGTCGGCATTATAGAATATGTGTCAAAAAACCTTTATAGGGAGTGGTGTCGCGAAAGGCATGACATATGAAATATTGTATATAAGGCATATGACTGTGGGGTGTTGACTTGGCGGCATAAGTCAATTATTTTTAATTGAAAAGAATAATGAAGTTTATTGAATGTATTAATAAAATAGTACATGAAATCAATAAGGTGGTTGGTAGCATTTGGAAAAAATGGCGGCATTATAGAATATATGTCAAAAAACCTTTAAAAGTAGTGGTGTCGCGCACGGCATGTCATATGAAAAATGTTATGAATGATAATGATAATATGACTGTGGGTATTTGCCTTATCGACATAAGTCTATTATGTTTAACTAAAAAGAATACTGAAGCAATTTGAATGTGTTACTAAATTAAAACATGAAACAAATAAGGTGGTTGGTAGCATTGGGAAAAATGTCGGCATTAGAGAATATGTGTCAATAAACCTTTATAGGGAGTGGTGTCGCTCAAGGTATGGCATATGCAAAATGGTGTACCGGCAAGTTCATATGAGTGTGAGTTGTTGGCTTGGCGGCATGTGTCAATTATGTTTAATTAAAAGATTAATGAAGTTATTTGAATGTTTTATTAAATTAGTATATGAAAACGATAAGGTGGTTGGTAGCATTTGGAAAATGGCTGCATTATAGCATATGTGTAATAAAACCTATATATGGAGTGGTGTCGCGAAAGGCATGGCATATGAAATATTGTATATAAGGCATATGACTGTAGGGCATAAGTCAATTATGTTTAATTAAAAAGATTAATGAAGTTATTTCAATGTTTTATTAAATTAGTATATGAAAATGATAAGGTAGTTGGTAGCATTTGGAAAAAAAAGTCCGCATTATAGAATATGTGTCAAAAAACCTTTATAGGGAGTGGTGTCGCGAAAGGCATGACATATGAAATATTGTATATAAGGCATATGACTGTCTTGGGTTGACTTGGCGGCATAAGTCAATTATTTTTAATTAAAAAGAATAATGAAGTTTATTGAATCTATTAATAAATTAGTACATGAAAACGATAAAGTGGTTGGTAGCATTTGGAAAAAATGTCGGCATTGTAGAATATATATCAAAAACCATTATTGGTAGTGGTGTCGCGCAAGGCATGTCATACGAAAAATGTTGTGAATGATAATGATAATATGACTGTGGGTATTTGCCTTATCGACATAAGTCCATTATGTTTAACTAAAAAGAATACTGAAGCAATTTGAATGTGTTACTAAATTAAAACATTAAACAAATAAGGTGATTGGTAGCATTTGAAAAAAATGTCGGCATTAGAGAATATGTGTCAATAAACCTAAATAAGGAGTGGTGTCGCTCAAGGTATGGCATATGCAAAATGGTGTATACGGCAAGTTCATATGAGTGTGAGTTGTTGGCTTGCCGGCATGTGTCAATTATGTTTAATTAAAAAGATTAATGGAGTTATTTGAATGTTTTATTAAATTAGTATATGAAAAAGATAAGGTAGTTGGTAGCATTTGGAAAAAAGTCGGCATTATAGAATATGTGTCAAAAAACCTTTATAGGGAGTGGTGTCGCGAAAGGCATGACATATGAAATATTGTATATAAGGCATATGACTGTGGGGTGTTGACTTGGTGGCATAAGTCAATTATTTTTAATTGAAAAGAATAATGAAGTTTATTGAATGTATTAATAAAATAGTACATGAAATCAATAAGGTGGTTGGTAGCATATGGAAAAGATGTCGGCATTATAGAATATATGTCAAAAAACCTTTAAAAGCAGTGGTGTCGCGCACGGCATGTCATATGAAAAAATGTTATGAATGATAATGATAATATGACTGTGGGTATTAGCCTTATCGACATAAGTCTATTATGTTTAACTTAAAAGAATACTGATCCTATTTGAATGTATTACTTAATTAAAACATGAAACAAATAAGGTGGTTGGTAGCATTGGGAAAAAATGTCGGCATTAGAGAATATGTGTCAATAAACCTAAATAAGGAGTGGTGTCGCTCAAGGTATGGCATATGCAAAATGGTGTATACGGCAAGTTCATATGAGTATGACTTGTTGGCTTGCCGGCATGTGTCAATTATGTTTAATTAAAAAGATTAATGAAGTTATTTGAATGTATTATTAAATTAGTATATGAAAATGATAAGGTAGTTGGTAGCATTTGGAAAAAAAGTCGGCATTATAGAATATGTGTCAAAAAACCTTTATAGGGAGTGGTGTCGCGAAAGGCATGACATATGAAATATTGTATATAAGGCATATGACTGTAGGGCATAAGTCAATTATTTTTAATTAAAAAGAATAATGAAGTTTATTGAATCTATTAATAAATTAGTACATGAAAACGATAAAGTGGTTGGTAGCATTTGGAAAAAATGTCGGCATTATAGAATATATGTCAAAAAACCTTTAAAAGTAGTGGTGTCGCGCACGGCATGTCATATGAAAAATGTTATGAATGATAATGATAATATGACTGTGGGTATTTTCCTTATCGACATAAGTCTATTATGTTTAACTAAAAAGAATACTGAAGCAATTTGAATGTGTTACTAAATTAAAACATTAAACAAATAAGGTGGTTGGTAGCATTGGAAAAAATGTCGGCATTAGAGAATATGTGTCAATAAACCTAAATAAGGAGTGGTGTCGCTCAAGGTATGGCATATGCAAAATGGTGTATACGGCAAGTTCATATGAGTGTGAGTTGTTGGCTTGCCGGCATGTGTCAATTATGTTTAATTAAAAAGATTAATGAAGTTATTTGAATGTATTATTAAATTAGTATATGAAAATGATAAGGTAGTTGGTAGCATTTGGAAAAAAAGTCGGCATTATAGAATATGTGTCAAAAAACCTTTATAGGGAGTGGTGTCGCGAAAGGCATGACATATGAAATATTGTATATAAGGCATATGACTGTGGGGTGTTGACTTGGCGGCATAAGTCAATTATTTTTAATTGAAAAGAATAATGAAGTTTATTGAATGTATTAATAAAATAGTACATGAAATCAATAAGGTGGTTGGTAGCATTTGGAAAAAATGGCGGCATTATAGAATATATGTCAAAAAACCTTTAAAAGTAGTGGTGTCGCGCACGGCATGTCATATAAAAAATGTTATGAATGATAATGATAATATGACTGTGGGTATTTGCCTTATCGACATAAGTCTATTATGTTTAACTAAAAAGAATACTGAAGCAATTTGAATGTGTTACTAAATTAAAACATTAAACAAATAAGGTGATTGGTAGCATTTGAAAAAAATGTCGGCATTAGAGAATATGTGTCAATAAACCTAAATAAGGAGTGGTGTCGCTCAAGGTATGGCATATGCAAAATGGTGTATACGGCAAGTTCATATGAGTGTGAGTTGTTGGCTTGCCGGCATGTGTCAATTATGTTTAATTAAAAAGATTAATGAGGTTATTTGAATGTTTTATTAAATTAGTATATGAAAATGATAAGGTAGTTGGTAGCATTTGGAAAAAAAGTCCGCATTATAGAATATGTGTCAAAAAACCTTTATAGGGAGTGGTGTCGCGAAAGGCATGACATATGAAATATTGTATATAAGGCATATGACTGACTTGTGTTGACTTGGCGGCATAAGTCAATTATTTTTAATTAAAAAGAATAATGAAGTTTATTGAATCTATTAATAAATTAGTACATGAAAACGATAAAGTGGTTGGTAGCATTTGGAAAAAATGTCGGCATTATAGAATATATGTCAAAAAACCATTATTGGTAGTGGTGTCGCGCAAGGCATGTCATACGAAAAATGTTGTGAATGATAATGATAATATGACTGTGGGTATTTGCCTTATCGACATAAGTCCATTATGTTTAACTAAAAAGAATACTGAAGCAATTTGAATGTGTTACTAAATTAAAACATTAAACAAATAAGGTGATTGGTAGCATTTGAAAAAAATGTCGGCATTAGAGAATATGTGTCAATAAACCTAAATAAGGAGTGGTGTCGCTCAAGGTATGGCATATGCAAAATGGTGTATACGGCAAGTTCATATGAGTGTGAGTTGTTGGCTTGCCGGCATGTGTCAATTATGTTTAATTAAAAAGATTAATGGAGTTATTTGAATGTTTTATTAAATTAGTATATGAAAATGATAAGGTAGTTGGTAGCATTTGGAAAAAAAGTCGGCATTATAGAATATGTGTCAAAAAACCTTTATAGGGAGTGGTGTCGCGAAAGGCATGACATATGAAATATTGTATATAAGGCATATGACTGTGGGGTGTTGACTTGGTGGCATAAGTCAATTATTTTTAATTGAAAAGAATAATAAAGTTTATTGAATGTATTAATAAAATAGTACATGAAATCAATAAGGTGGTTGGTAGCATATGGAAAAAATGTCGGCATTATAGAATATATGTCAAAAAACCTTTAAAAGTAGTGGTGTCGCGCACGGCATGTCATATGAAAAATGTTATGAATGATAATGATATGAAATATTGTATATAAGGCATATGACTGTAAGGCATAAGTCAATTATTTTTAATTAAAAAGAATAATGAAGTTTATTGAATCTATTAATAAATTAGTACATGAAAACGATAAAGTGGTTGGTAGCATTTGGAAAAAATGTCGGCATTATAGAATAAATGTCAAAAAACCTTTAAAAGTAGTGGTGTCGCGCACGGCATGTCATATGAAAAATGTTATGAATGATAATGATAATATGACTGTGGGTATTTTCCTTATCGACATAAGTCTATTATGTTTAACTAAAAAGAATACTGAAGCAATTTGAATGTGTTACTAAATTAAAACATTAAACAAATAAGGTGGTTGGTAGCATTGGAAAAAATGTCGGCATTAGAGAATATGTGTCAATAAACCTAAATAAGGAGTGGTGTCGCTCAAGGTATGGCATATGCAAAATGGTGTATACGGCAAGTTCATATGAGTGTGAGTTGTTGGCTTGCCGGCATGTGTCAATTATGTTTAATTAAAAAGATTAATGAGGTTATTTGAATGTTTTATTAAATTAGTATATGAAAATGATAAGGTAGTTGGTAGCATTTGGAAAAAATGTCGGCATTATAGAATATGTGTCAAAAAACCTTTATAGGGAGTGGTGTCGCGAAAGGCATGACATATGAAATATTGTATTTAAGGCATATGACTGTCTTGTGTTGACTTGGCGGCATAAGTCAATTATTTTTAATTAAAAAGAATAATGAAGTTTATTGAATCTATTAATAAATTAGTACATGAAAACGATAAAGTGATTGGTAGCATTTGGAAAAAATGTCGGCATTATAGAATATATGTCAATAAACCTAAATAAGGAGTGGTGTCGCTCAAGGTATGGCATATGCAAAATGGTGTATACGGCAAGTTCATATGAGTGTGAGTTTTTGGCTTGCCGGCATATGTCAATTATGTTTAATTAAAAAGGTTAATGAAGTTATTTGAATGTTTTATTAAATTAGTATATGAAAATGATAAGGTAGTTGGTAGCATTTGGCAAAAATGTCGGCATTATAGAATATGTGTCAAAAAACCTTTATAGGGAGTGGTGTCGCGAAAGGCATGACATATGAAATATTGTATATAAGGCATATGACTGTGGGGTGTTGACTTGGCGGCATAAGTCAATTATTTTTAATTGAAAAGAATAATGAAGTTTATTGAATGTATTAATAAAATAGTACATGAAATCAATAAGGTGGTTGGTAGCATTTGGAAAAAATGGCGGCATTATAGAATATATGTCAAAAAACCTTTAAAAGTAGTGGTGTCGCGCACGGCATGTCATATGAAAAATGTTATGAATGATAATGATAATATGACTGTGGGTATTTGCCTTATCGACATAAGTCAATTATGTTTAACTAAAAAGAATACTGAAGCAATTTGAATGTGTTACTAAATTAAAACATGAAACAAATAAGGTGGTTGGTAGCATTGGGAAAAATGTCGGCATTAGAGAATATGTGTCAATAAACCTTTATAGGGAGTGGTGTCGCTCAAGGTATGGCATATGCAAAATGGTGTACCGGCAAGTTCATATGAGTGTGAGTTGTTGGCTTGGCGGCATGTGTCAATTATGTTTAATTAAAAAGATTAATGAAGTTATTTGAATGTTTTATTAAATTAGTATATGAAAACGATAAGGTGGTTGGTAGCATTTGGAAAATGGCTGCATTATAGCATATGTGTAATAAAACCTATATATGGAGTGGTGTCGCGAAAGGCATGGCATATGAAATATTGTATATAAGGCATATGACTGTAGGGCATAAGTCAATTATGTTTAATTAAAAAGATTAATGAAGTTATTTGAATGTTTTATTAAATTAGTATATGAAAATGATAAGGTAGTTGGTAGCATTTGGAAAAAATGTCGGCATTATAGAATATATGTCAAAAAACCATTATTGGTAGTGGTGTCGCGCAAGGCATGTCATACGAAAAATGTTGTGAATGATAATGATAATATGACTGTGGGTATTTGCCTTATCGACATAAGTCCATTATGTTTAACTAAAAAGAATACTGAAGCAATTTGAATGTGTTACTAAATTAAAACATTAAACAAATAAGGTGATTGGTAGCAATCAGGTGATTGGTGTCGCTCAAGGTATGGCATATGCAAAATGGTGTATACGGCAAGTTCATATGAGTGTGAGTTGTTGGCTTGCCGGCATGTGTCAATTTTGTTTAATTAAAAAGATTAATGGAGTTATTTGAATGTTTTATTAAATTAGTATATGAAAATGATAAGGTAGTTGGTAGCATTTGGAAAAAAAGTCGGCATTATAGAATATGTGTCAAAAAACCTTTATAGGGAGTGGTGTCGCGAAAGGCATGACATATGAAATATTGTATATAAGGCATATGACTGTGGGGTGTTGACTTGGCGGCATAAGTCAATTATTTTTAATTGAAAAGAATAATGAAGTTTATTGAATGTATTAATAAAATAGTACATGAAATCAATAAGGTGGTTGGTAGCATATGGAAAAAATGTCGGCATTATAGAATATATGTCAAAAAACCTTTAAAAGTAGTGGTGTCGCGCACGGCATGTCATATGAAAAATGTTATGAATGATAATGATAATATGACTGTGGGTATTAGCCTTATCGACATAAGTCTATTATGTTTAACTTAAAAGAATACTGATCCTATTTGAATGTATTACTTAATTAAAACATGAAACAAATAAGGTGGTTGGTAGCATTGGGAAAAAATGTCGGCATTAGAGAATATGTGTCAATAAACCTAAATAAGGAGTGGTGTCGCTCAAGGTATGGCATATGCAAAATGGTGTATACGGCAAGTTCATATGAGTGTGAGTTGTTGGCTTGCCGGCATGTGTCAATTATGTTTAATTAAAAAGATTAATGAAGTTATTTGAATGTATTATTAAATTAGTATATGAAAATGATAAGGTAGTTGGTAGCATTTGGAAAAAAAGTCGGCATTATAGAATATGTGTCAAAAAACCTTTATAGGGAGTGGTGTCGCGAAAGGCATGACATATGAAATATTGTATATAAGGCATATGACTGTAGGGCATAAGTCAATTATTTTTAATTAAAAAGAATAATGAAGTTTATTGAATCTATTAATAAATTAGTACATGAAAACGATAAAGTGGTTGGTAGCATTTGGAAAAAATGACGGCATTATAGAATATATGTCAAAAAACCTTTAAAAGTAGTGGTGTTGCGCACGGCATGTCATATGAAAAATGTTATGAATGATAATGATAATATGACTGTGGGTATTTTCCTTATCGACATAAGTCTATTATGTTTAACTAAAAAGAATACTGAAGCAATTTGAATGTGTTACTAAATTAAAACATTAAACAAATAAGGTGGTTGGTAGCATTGGAAAAAATGTCGGCATTAGAGAATATGTGTCAATAAACCTAAATAAGGAGTGGTGTCGCTCAAGGTATGGCATATGCAAAATGGTGTATACGGCAAGTTCATATGAGTGTGAGTTGTTGGCTTGCCGGCATGTGTCAATTATGTTTAATTAAAAAGATTAATGAAGTTATTTGAATGTTTTATTAAATTAGTATATGAAAACGATAAGGCGGTTGGTAGCATTTGGAAAATGGCTGCATTATAGCATGGCATATGAAATATTGTATATAAGGGGTGTTGACTTGGCGGCATAAGTCAATTATTTTTAATTGAAAAGAATAATGAAGTTTATTGAATGTATTAATAAAATAGTACATGAAATCAATAAGGTGGTTGGTAGCATTTGGAAAAAATGTCGGGATTATAGAATATATGTCAAAAAACCTTTATAAGTAGTGGTGTCGCGCACGGCATGTCATATGAAAAATTTTATGAATGATAATGATAATATGACTGTGGGTATTTGCCTTATCGACATAAGTCTATTATGTTTAACTAAAAAGAATACTGAAGCAATTTGAATGTGTTACTAAATTAAAACATGAAACAAATAAGGTGGTTGGTAGCATTGGGAAAAATGTCGGCATTAGAAAATATGTGTCAATAAACCTTTAAAGGGAGTGGTATCGCGCAAGGCATGTCATATGAAAAAGTTTATATACGGCATATGACTATGGGAATTTGCCTTATCGACATAAGTCAATTATGTTTAACTTAAAAGAATACTGATGCTATTTGAATGTATTACTTAATTAAAACATGAAACAAATAAGGTGGTTGGTAGCATTTGGAAAAAATGTCGGCATTAGAGAATATGTGTCAATAAACCTAAATAAGGAGTGGTGTCGCTCAAGGTATGGCATATGCAAAATGGTGTATACGGCAAATTCATATGAGTGTGAGTTGTTGGCTTGCCGGCATGTGTCAATTATGTTTAATTAAAAAGATTAATGAAGTTATTTGAATGTTTTATTAAATTAGTATATGAAAACGAAAAGGCGGTTGGTAGCATTTGGAAAATGGCTGCATTATAGCATGGCATATGAAATATTGTATATAAGGCATATGACTGTAGGGCATAAGTCAATTATGTATAATTGAAAAGAGTAATGAAGTTTATTGAATCTATTAATAAATTAGTACATGAAAACGATAAAGTGGTTGGTAGCATTTGGAAAAAAAGTCGGCATTATAGAATATATGTCAAAAAACCTTTAAAAGTAGTGGTTCGCGCACGGCATGTCATATGAAAAATGTTATGAATGATAATGATAATATGACTGTGGGTATTTGCCTTATCGACATAAGTCTATTATGTTTAACTAAAAAGAATACTGAAGCAATTTGAATGTGTTACTAAATTAAAACATGAAACAAATAAGGTGGTTGGTAGCATTGGGAAAAATGTCGGCATTAGAGAATATGTGTCAATAAACCTTTATAGGGAGTGGTGTCGCTCAAGGTATGGCATATGCAAAATGGTGTACCGGCAAGTTCATATGAGTGTGAGTTGTTGGCTTGGCGGCATGTGTCAATTATGTTTAATTAAAAAGATTAATGAAGTTATTTGAATGTTTTATTAAATTAGTATATGAAAACGATAAGGTGGTTGGTAGCATTTGGAAAATGGCTGCATTATAGCATATGTGTAATAAAACCTATATATGGAGTGGTGTCGCGAAAGGCATGGCATATGAAATATTGTATATAAGGCATATGACTGTAGGGCATAAGTCAATTATGTTTAATTAAAAAGATTAATGAAGTTATTTCAATGTTTTATTAAATTAGTATATGAAAATGATAAGGTAGTTGGTAGCATTTGGAAAAAAAGTCCGCATTATAGAATATGTGTCAAAAAACCTTTAAAAGTAGTGGTGTCGCGCACGGCATGTCATATGAAATATTGTATATAAGGCATATGACTGTCTTGTGTTGACTTGGCGGCATAAGTCAATTATTTTTAATTAAAAAGAATAATGAAGTTTATTGAATCTATTAATAAATTAGTACATGAAAACGATAAAGTGGTTGGCAGCATTTGGAAAAAATGTCGGCATTATAGAATATATGTCAATAAACCTAAATAAGGAGTGGTGTCGCTCAAGGTATGGCATATGCAAAATGGTGTATACGGCAAGTTCATATGAGTGTGAGTTGTTGGCTTGCCGGCATATGTCAATTATGTTTAATTAAAAAGGTTAATGAAGTTATTTGAATGTTTTATTAAATTAGTATATGAAAATGATAAGGTAGTTGGTAGCATTTGGCAAAAATGTCGGCATTATAGAATATGTGTCAAAAATCCTTTATAGGGAGTGGTGTCGCGAAAGGCATGACATATGAAATATTGTATATAAGGCATATGACTGTGGGGTGTTGACTTGGCGGCATAAGTCAATTATTTTTAATTGAAAAGAATAATGAAGTTTATTGAATGTATTAATAAAATAGTACATGAAATCAATAAGGTGGTTGGTAGCATTTGGAAAAAAATGGCGGCATTATAGAATATATGTCAAAAAACCTTTAAAAGTAGTGGTGTCGCGCAAGGCATGTCATATGAAAAATGTTATGAATGATAATGATAATATGACTGTGGGTATTTGCCTTATCGACATAAGTCTATTATGTTTAACTAAAAAGAATACTGAAGCAATTTGAATGTGTTACTAAATTAAAACATGAAACAAATAAGGTGGTTGGTAGCATTGGGAAAAATGTCGGCATTAGAGAATATGTGTCAATAAACCTTTATAGGGAGTGGTGTCGCTCAAGGTATGGCATATGCAAAATGGTGTACCGGCAAGTTCATATGAGTGTGAGTTGTTGGCTTGGCGGCATGTGTCAATTATGTTTAATTAAAAAGATTAATGAAGTTATTTGAATGTTTTATTAAATTAGTATATGAAAACGATAAGGTGGTTGGTAGCATTTGGAAAATGGCTGCATTATAGCATATGTGTAATAAAACCTATATATGGAGTGGTGTCGCGAAAGGCATGGCATATGAAATATTGTATATAAGGCATATGACTGTAGGGCATAAGTCAATTATGTTTAATTAAATAGATTAATGAAGTTATTTGAATGTTTTATTAAATTAGTATATGAAAATGATAAGGTAGTTGGTAGCATTTGGAAAAAATGTCGGCATTATAGAATATATGTCAAAAAACCATTATTGGTAGTGGTGTCGCGCAAGGCATGTCATACGAAAAATGTTGGGAATGATAATGATAATATGACTGTGGGTATTAGCCTTATCGACATAAGTCTATTATGTTTAACTTAAAAGAATACTGATCCTATTTGAATGTATTACTTAATTAAAACATGAAACAAATAAGGTGGTTGGTAGCATTGGGAAAAAATGTCGGCATTAGAGAATATGTGTCAATAAACCTAAATAAGGAGTGGTGTCGCTCAAGGTATGGCATATGCAAAATGGTGTATACGGCAAGTTCATATGAGTGTGAGTTGTTGGCTTGCCGGCATGTGTCAATTATGTTTAATTAAAAGATTAATGAAGTTATTTGAATGTATTATTAAATTAGTATATGAAAATGATAAGGTAGTTGGTAGCATTTGGAAAAAAAGTCGGCATTATAGAATATGTGTCAAAAAACCTTTATAGGGAGTGGTGTCGCGAAAGGCATGACATATGAAATATTGTATATAAGGCATATGACTGTAGGGCATAAGTCAATTATTTTTAATTAAAAAGAATAATGAAGTTTATTGAATCTATTAATAAATTAGTACATGAAAACGATAAAGTGGTTGGTAGCATTTGGAAAAAATGACGGCATTATAGAATATATGTCAAAAAACCTTTAAAAGTAGTGGTGTCGCGCACGGCATGTCATATGAAAAATGTTATGAATGATAATGATAATATGACTGTGGGTATTTTCCTTATCGACATAAGTCTATTATGTTTAACTAAAAAGAATACTGAAGCAATTTGAATGTGTTACTAAATTAAAACATTAAACAAATAAGGTGGTTGGTAGCATTGGAAAAAATGTCGGCATTAGAGAATATGTGTCAATAAACCTAAATAAGGAGTGGTGTCGCTCAAGGTATGGCATATGCAAAATGGTGTATACGGCAAGTTCATATGAGTGTGAGTTGTTGGCTTGCCGGCATGTGTCAATTATGTTTAATTAAAAAGATTAATGAGGTTATTTGAATGTTTTATTAAATTAGTATATGAAAATGATAAGGTAGTTGGTAGCATTTGGAAAAAAAGTCGGCATTATAGAATATGTGTCAAAAAACCTTTATAGGGAGTGGTGTCGCGAAAGGCATGACATATGAAATATTGTATTTAAGGCATATGACTGTCTTGTGTTGACTTGGCGGCATAAGTCAATTATTTTTAATTAAAAAGAATAATGAAGTTTATTGAATCTATTAATAAATTAGTACATGAAAACGATAAAGTGATTGGTAGCATTTGGAAAAAATGTCGGCATTATAGAATATATGTCAATAAACCTAAATAAGGAGTGGTGTCGCTCAAGGTATGGCATATGCAAAATGGTGTATACGGCAAGTTCATATGAGTGTGAGTTGTTGGCTTGCCGGCATATGTCAATTATGTTTAATTAAAAAGGTTAATGAAGTTATTTGAATGTTTTATTAAATTAGTATATGAAAATGATAAGGTAGTTGGTAGCATTTGGAAAAAATGTCGGCATTATAGAATATATGTCAAAAAACCTTTAAAAGTAGTGGTGTCGCGCAAGGCCTGTCATACGAAAAATGTTATGAATGATAATGATAATATGACTGTGGGTATTTGCCTTATCGACCTAAGTCTATTATGTTTAACTAAAAAGAATACTGAAGCAATTTGAATGTGTTACTAAATTAAAACATTAAACAAATAAGGTTGTTGGTAGCATTTGGAAAACATGTCGGCATTAGAGAATATGTGTCAATAAACCTAAATAAGGAATGGTGTCGCTCAAGGTATGGCATATGCAAAATGGTGTATACGGCAAGTTCATATGAGTGTAAGTTGTTGGCTTGCCGGCATGTGTCAATTATGTTTAATTAAAAAGATTAATGAAGTTATTTGAATGTTTTATTAAATTAGTATATGAAAATGATAAGGTAGTTGGTAGCATTTGGAAAAAAAAGTCGGTATTATAGAATATGTGTCAAAAAACCTTTATAGGGAGTGGTGTCGCGAAAGGCATGACATATGAAATATTGTATATAAGGCATATGACTGTGGGGTGTTGACTTGGCGGCATAAGTCAATTATTTTTAATAATAAGGAGTGGTGTCGCTCAAGGTATGGCATATGCAAAATGGTGTATACGGCAAGTTCATATGAGTGTGAGTTGTTGGCTTGCCGGCATGTGTCAATTATGTTGAATTAAAAAGATTAATGAAGTTATTTGAATGTTTTATTAAATTAGTACATGAAAATGATAAGGTAGTTGGTAGCATTTGGAAAAAAAGTCGGCATTATAGAATATGTGTCAAAAAACCTTTATAGGGAGTGGTGTCGCGAAAGGCATGACATATGAAATATTGTATATAAGGCATATGACTGTCTTGTGTTGACTTGGCGGCATAAGTCAATTATTTTTAATTAAAAAGAATAATGAAGTTTATTGAATCTATTAATAAATTAGTACATGAAAACGATAAAGTGGTTGGTAGCATTTGGAAAAAATGTCGGCATTATAGAATATATGTCAAAAAACCTTTAAAAGTAGTGGTGTCGCGCACGGCATGTCATATGAAAAAATGTTATGAATGATAATGATAATATGACTGTGGGTATTTGCCTTATCGACATAAGTCTATTATGTTTAACTAAAAAGAATACTGAAGCAATTTGAATGTGTTACTAAATTAAAACATGAAACAAATAAGGTGATTGGTAGCACTGGGAAAAATGTCGGCATTAGAGAATATGTGTCAATAAACCTTTATAGGGAGTGGTGTCACGCAAGGCATGTCATATGAAAAAGTTTATATACGGCATATGACTATGGGAATTTGCCTTATCGACATAAGTCAATTATGTTTAACTTAAAAGAATACTGATGCTATTTGAATGTATTACTTAATTAAAACATGAAACAAATAAGGTGGTTGGTAGCATTGGGAAAAAATGTCGGCATTAGAGAATATGTGTCAATAAACCCAAATAAGGAGTGGTGTCGCTCAAGGTATGGCATATGCAAAATGGTATATACGGCAAGTTCATATGAGTGTGAGTTGTTGGCTTCACGGCATGTGTCATATGCAAAATGGTGTATACGGCAAGTTCATATGAGTGTGAGTTGTTGGCTTGCCGGCATGTGTCAATTATGTTTAATTAAAAGATTAATGAAGTTATTTGAATGTTTTATTAAATTAGTATATGAAAACGATAAGGTGGTTGGTAGCATTTGGAAAATGGCTGCATTATAGCATATGTGTAATAAAACCTATATATGGAGTGGTGTCGCGAAAGGCTTGGCATATGAAATATTGTATATAAGGCATATGACTGTAGGGCATAAGTCAATTATGTATAATTGAAAAGAGTAATGAAGTTTATTGAATCTATTAATAAATTAGTACATGAAAACGATAAAGTGGTTGGTAGCATTTGGAAAAAATGTCGGCATTATAGAATATATGTCAAAAAACCTTTAAAAGTAGTGGTGTCGCGCACGGCATGTCATATGAAAAATGTTATGAATGATAATGATAATATGACTGTGGGTATTTTCCTTATCGACATAAGTCTATTATGTTTAACTAAAAAGAATACTGAAGCAATTTGAATGTGTTACTAAATTAAAACATTGAACAAATAAGGTGATTGGTAGCATTTGGAAAAATGTCGGCATTAGAGAATATGTGTTAATAAACCTAAATAAGGAGTGGTGTCGCTCAAGGTATGGCATATACAAAATGGTGTATACGGCAAGTTCATATGAGTGTGAGTTGTTGGCTTGCCGGCATGTGTCAATTATGTTTAATTAAAAAGATTAATGAAGTTATTTGAATGTATTATTAAATTAGTATATGAAAATGATAAGGTAGTGGTAGCATTTGGAAAAAAAGTCGGCATTATAGAATATGTGTCAAAAAACCTTTATAGGGAGTGGTGTCATGAAAGGCATGACATATGAAATATTGTATATAAGGCATATGACTGTAGGGCATAAGTCAATTATTTTTAAGTGGTAGCATTTGGAAAAAATGTCGGCATTATAGAATATATGTCAAAAAACCTTTAAAAGTAGTGGTGTCGCGCACGGCATGTCATATGAAAAATGTTATGAATGATAATGATAATATGACTGTGGGTATTTGCCTTATCGACATAAGTCTATTATGTTTAACTAAAAGAATACTGAAGCAATTTTACTAAATTACTAAATTAAAACATGAAACAAATAAGGTGGTTGGTAGCATTGGGAAAAATGTCGGCATTAGAGAATATATGTCAATAAACCTTTATAGGGAGTGGTGTCGCGCAAGGCATGTCATATAAAAAAGTTTATATACGGCATATGACTATGGGAATTTGCCTTATCGATATAAGTCAATTATGTTTAACTTAAAAGAATACTGATGCTATTTGAATGTATTACTTAATTAAAACATGAAACAAATAAGGTGGTTGGTAGCATTGGGAAAAAATGTCGGCATTAGAGAATATGTGTCAATAAACCTAAATAAGGAGTGGTGTCGCTCAAACTATGGCATATGCAAAATGGTGTATACGGCAAGTTCATATGAGTGTGAGTTGTTGGCTTGCCGGCATGTGTCAATTATGTTTAATTAAAAAGATTAATGAAGTTATTTGAATGTTTTATTAAATTAGTATATGAAAACGATAAGGTGGTTGGTAGCATTTGGAAAATGGCTGCATTATAGCATATGTGTAATAAAACCTATATATGGAGTGGTGTCGCGAAAGGCATGGCATATGAAATATTGTATATAAGGCATATGACTGTAGGGGCATAAGTCAATTATGTATAATTGAAAAGAGTAATGAAGTTTATTGAATCTATTAATAAATTAGTACATGAAAACGATAAAATGGTTGGTAGCATTTTGAAAAAATGTCGGCATTATAGAATATATGTCAAAAAACCATTAAAAGTAGTGGTGTCGCGCACATGTCATATGAAAAATGTTATGAATGATAATGATAATATGACTGTGGGTATTTTCCTTATCGACATAAGTCTATTATGTTTAACTAAAAAGAGTACTGAAGCAATTTGAATGTGTTACTAAATTAAAACATTAAACAAATAAGGTGGTTGGTAGCATTTGGAAAAAATGTCGGCATTAGAGAATATGTGTCAATAAACCTAAATAAGGAGTGGTGTCGCTCAAGGTATGGCATATGCAAAATGGTGTATACGGCAAGTTCATATGAGTGTGAGTTGTTGGCTTGTTGGTGTCGCGCACGGCATGTCATATGAAAAATGAAATGAATGATAATGATAATATGACTGTGGGTATTTGCCTTATCGACATAAGTCTATTATGTTTAACTAAAAAGAATACTGAAGCAATTTGAATGTGTTACTAAATTAAAACATGAAACAAATAAGGTGGTTGGTAGCATTGGGAAAAATGTCGGCATTAGAGAATATGTGTCAATAAACCTAAATAAGGAGTGGTGTCGCGAAAGGCATGACATATTGTGTTTAACTAAAAAGAATACTGAAGCAATTTGAATGTGTTACTAAATTTAAACATTAAACAAATAAGGTGATTGGTAGCATTTGAAAAAAATGTCGGCATTAGAGAATATTTGTCAATAAACCTAAATAAGGAGTGGTGTCGCTCAAGCTATGGCATATGCAAAATGGTGTATACGGCAAGTTCATATGAGTGTGAGTTGTTGGCTTGCCGGCATGTGTCAATTATGTTTAATTAAAAGATTAATGAAATTATTTGAATGTTTTATTAAATTAGTATATGAAAATGATAAGGTAGTTGGTAGCATTTGGAAAAAAAGTCGGCATTATAGAATATGTGTCAAAAAACCTTTATAGGGAGTGGTGTCGCGAAAGGCATGACATATGAAATATTGTATATAAGGCATATGACTGTGGGGTGTTGACTTGGCGGCATAAGTCAATTATTTTTAATTGAAAAGAATAATGAAGTTTATTGAATGTATTAATAAAATAGTACATGAAAACGATAAAGTGGTTGGTAGCATTTGGAAAAAATGTCGGCATTATAGAATATATGTCAAAAAACCTTTAAAAGTAGTGGTGTCGCGCACGGCATGTCATATGAAAAATGTTATGAATGATAATGATAATATGACTGTGGGTATTTGCCTTATCGACATAAGTCTATTATGTTTAACTAAAAAGAATACTGAAGCAATTTGAATGTGTTACTAAATTAAAACATGAAACAAATAAGGTGGTTGGTAGCATTGGGAAAAATGTCGGCATTAGAGAATATGTGTCAATAAACCTTTATAGGGAGTGGTGTCGCTCAAGGTATGGCATATGCAAAATGGTGTACCGGCAAGTTCATATGAGTGTGAGTTGTTGGCTTGGCGGCATGTGTCAATTATGTTTAATTAAAAAGATTAATGAAGTTATTTGAATGTTTTATTAAATTAGTATATGAAAACGATAAGGTGGTTGGTAGCATTTGGAAAATGGCTGCATTATAGCATATGTGTAATAAAACCTATATATGGAGTGGTGTCGCGAAAGGCATGGCATATGAAATATTGTATATAAGGCATATGACTGTAGGGCATAAGTCAATTATGTTTAATTAAAAAGATTAATGAAGTTATTTCAATGTTTTATTAAATTAGTATATGAAAATGATAAGGTAGTTGGTAGCATTTGGAAAAAAAGTCCGCATTATAGAATATGTGTCAAAAAACCTTTATAGGGAGTGGTGTCGCGAAAGGCATGACATATGAAATATTGTATATAAGGCATATGACTGTCTTGGGTTGACTTGGCGGCATAAGTCAATTATTTTTAATTAAAAAGAATAATGAAGTTTATTGAATCTATTAATAAATTAGTACATGAAAACGATAAAGTGGTTGGTAGCATTTGGAAAAAATGTCGGCATTATAGAATATATGTCAAAAAACCATTATTGGTAGTGTTGTCGCGCAAGGCATGTCATACGAAAAATGTTGTGAATGATAATAATAATATGACTGTGGGTATTTGCCTTATCGACATAAGTCCATTATGTTTAACTAAAAAGAATACTGAAGCAATTTGAATGTGTTACTAAATTAAAACATTAAACAAATAAGGTGATTGGTAGCATTTGAAAAAAATGTCGGCATTAGAGAATATGTGTCAATAAACCTAAATAAGGAGTGATGTCGCTCAAGGTATGGCATATGCAAAATGGTGTATACGGCAAGTTCATATGAGTGTGAGTTGTTGGCTTGCCGGCATGTGTCAATTATGTTTAATTAAAAAGATTAATGGAGTTATTTGAATGTTTTATTAAATTAGTATATGAAAATGATAAGGTAGTTGGTAGCATTTGGAAAAAAAGTCGGCATTATAGAATATGTGTCAAAAAACCTTTATAGGGAGTGGTGTCGCGAAAGGCATGACATATGAAATATTGTATATAAGGCATATGACTGTGGGGTGTTGACTTGGCGGCATAAGTCAATTATTTTTAATTGAAAAGAATAATGAAGTTTATTGAATGTATTAATAAAATAGTACATGAAATCAATAAGGTGGTTGGTAGCATATGGAAAAAATGTCGGCATTATAGAATATATGTCAAAAAACCTTTAAAAGTAGTGGTGTCGCGCACGGCATGTCATATGAAAAATGTTATGAATGATAATGATAATATGACTGTGGGTATTTTCCTTATCGACATAAGTCTATTATGTTTAACTAAAAAGAATACTGAAGCAATTTGAATGTGTTACTAAATTAAAACATTAAACAAATAAGGTGGTTGGTAGCATTGGAAAAAATGTCGGCATTAGAGAATATGTGTCAATAAACCTAAATAAGGAGTGGTGTCGCTCAAGGTATGGCATATGCAAAATGGTGTATACGGCAAGTTCATATGAGTGTGAGTTGTTGGCTTGCCGGCATGTGTCAATTATGTTTAATTAAAAAGATTAATGAGGTTATTTGAATGTTTTATTAAATTAGTATATGAAAATGATAAGGTAGTTGGTAGCATTTGGAAAAAAAGTCGGCATTATAGAATATGTGTCAAAAAACCTTTATAGGGAGTGGTGTCGCGAAAGGCATGACATATGAAATATTGTATTTAAGGCATATGACTGTCTTGTGTTGACTTGGCGGCATAAGTCAATTATTTTTAATTAAAAAGAATAATGAAGTTTATTGAATCTATTAATAAATTAGTACATGAAAACGATAAAGTGATTGGTAGCATTTGGAAAAAATGTCGGCATTATAGAATATATGTCAATAAACCTAAATAAGGAGTGGTGTCGCTCAAGGTATGGCATATGCAAAATGGTGTATACGGCAAGTTCATATGAGTGTGAGTTGTTGGCTTGCCGGCATATGTCAATTATGTTTAATTAAAAAGGTTAATGAAGTTATTTGAATGTTTTATTAAATTAGTATATGAAAATGATAAGGTAGTTGGTAGCATTTGGAAAAAATGTCGGCATTATAGAATATATGTCAAAAAACCTTTAAAAGTAGTGGTGTCGCGCAAGGCCTGTCATACGAAAAATGTTATGAATGATAATGATAATATGACTGTGGGTATTTGCCTTATCGACCTAAGTCTATTATGTTTAACTAAAAAGAATACTGAAGCAATTTGAATGTGTTACTAAATTAAAACATTAAACAAATAAGGTGGTTGGTAGCATTTGGAAAACATGTCGGCATTAGAGAATATGTGTCAATAAACCTAAATAAGGAATGGTGTCGCTCAAGGTATGGCATATGCAAAATGGTGTATACGGCAAGTTCATATGAGTGTAAGTTGTTGGCTTGCCGGCATGTGTCAATTATGTTTAATTAAAAGATTAATGAAGTTATTTGAATGTTTTATTAAATTAGTATATGAAAATGATAAGGTAGTTGGTAGCATTTGGAAAAAAAAGTCGGTATTATAGAATATGTGTCAAAAAACCTTTATAGGGAGTGGTGTCGCGAAAGGCATGACATATGAAATATTGTATATAAGGCATATGACTGTGGGGTGTTGACTTGGCGGCATAAGTCAATTATTTTTAATAATAAGGAGTGGTGTCGCTCAAGGTATGGCATATGCAAAATGGTGTATACGGCAAGTTCATATGAGTGTGAGTTGTTGGCTTGCCGGCATGTGTCAATTATGTTGAATTAAAAAGATTAATGAAGTTATTTGAATGTTTTATTAAATTAGTATATGAAAATGATAAGGTAGTTGGTAGCATTTGGAAAAAAAGTCGGCATTATAGAATATGTGTCAAAAAACCTTTATAGGGAGTGGTGTCGCGAAAGGCATGACATATGAAATATTGTATATAAGGCATATGACTGTCTTGTGTTGACTTGGCGGCATAAGTCAATTATTTTTAATTAAAAAGAATAATGAAGTTTATTGAATCTATTAATAAATTAGTACATGAAAACGATAAAGTGGTTGGTAGCATTTGGAAAAAATGTCGGCATTATAGAATATATGTCAAAAAACCTTTAAAAGTAGTGGTGTCGCGCACGGCATGTCATATGAAAAATGTTATGAATGATAATGATAATATGACTGTGGGTATTTGCCTTATCGACATAAGTCTATTATGTTTAACTAAAAAGAATACTGAAGCAATTTGAATGTGTTACTAAATTAAAACATGAAACAAATAAGGTGATTGGTAGCACTGGGAAAAATGTCGGCATTAGAGAATATGTGTCAATAAACCTTTATAGGGAGTGGTGTCACGCAAGGCATGTCATATGAAAAAGTTTATATACGGCATATGACTATGGGAATTTGCCTTATCGACATAAGTCAATTATGTTTAACTTAAAAGAATACTGATGCTATTTGAATGTATTACTTAATTAAAACATGAAACAAATAAGGTGGTTGGTAGCATTGGGAAAAAATGTCGGCATTAGAGAATATGTGTCAATAAACCTAAATAAGGAGTGGTGTCGCTCAAGGTATGGCATATGCAAAATGGTATATACGGCAAGTTCATATGAGTGTGAGTTGTTGGCTTCGCGGCATGTGTCATATGCAAAATGGTGTATACGGCAAGTTCATATGAGTGTGAGTTGTTGGCTTGGCGGCATGTGTCAATTATGTTTAATTAAAAAGATTATTGAAGTTATTTGAATGTTTTATTAAATTAGTATATGAAAACGATAAGGTGGTTGGTAGCATTTGGAAAATGGCTGCATTATAGTAATGTGTAATAAAACCTATATATGGAGTGGTGTCGCGAAAGGCATGGCATATGAAATATTGTATATAAGGCATATGACTGTAGGGCATAAGTCAATTATGTATAATTGAAAAGAGTAGTGAAGTTTATTGAATCTATTAATAAATTAGTACATGAAAACAATAAAGTGGTTGGTAGCATTTGGAAAAAATGTCGGCATTATAGAATATATCTCAAAAAACCTTTAAAAGTAGTGGTGTCGCGCACGGCATGTCATATGAAAAATGTTATGAATGATAATGATAATATGACTGTGGGTATTTTCCTTATCGACATAAGTCTATTATGTTTAACTAAATAGAATACTGAAGCAATTTGAATGTGTTACTAAATTAAAACATTAAACAAATAAGGTGGTTGGTAGCATTGAAAAAAATGTCGGCATTAGAGAATATATGTCAATAAACCTAAATAAGGAGTGGTGTCGCTCAAGGTATGGCATATGCAAAATGGTGTATACGGCAAGTTCATATGAGTGTGAGTTGTTGGCTTGCCGGCATGTGTCAATTATGTTTAATTAAAAAGATTAATGAGGTTATTTGAATGTTTTATTAAATTAGTATATGAAAATGATAAGGTAGTTGGTAGCATTTGGAAAAAAAGTCGGCATTATAGAATATGTGTCAAAAAACCTTTATAGGGAGTGGTGTCGCGAAAGGCATGACATATGAAATATTGTATTTAAGGCATATGACTGTCTTGTGTTGACTTGGCGGCATAAGTCAATTATTTTTAATTAAAAAGAATAATGAAGTTTATTGAATCTATTAATAAATTAGTACATGAAAACGATAAAGTGATTGGTAGCATTTGGAAAAAATGTCGGCATTATAGAATATATGTCAATAAACCTAAATAAGGAGTGGTGTCGCTCAAGGTATGGCATATGCAAAATGGTGTATACGGCAAGTTCATATGAGTGTGAGTTGTTGGCTTGCCGGCATATGTCAATTATGTTTAATTAAAAAGGTTAATGAAGTTATTTGAATGTTTTATTAAATTAGTATATGAAAATGATAAGGTAGTTGGTAGCATTTGGAAAAAATGTCGGCATTATAGAATATATGTCAAAAAACCTTTAAAAGTAGTGGTGTCGCGCAAGGCCTGTCATACGAAAAATGTTATGAATGATAATGATAATATGACTGTGGGTATTTGCCTTATCGACCTAAGTCTATTATGTTTAACTAAAAAGAATACTGAAGCAATTTGAATGTGTTACTAAATTAAAACATTAAACAAATAAGGTGGTTGGTAGCATTTGGAAAACATGTCGGCATTAGAGAATATGTGTCAATAAACCTAAATAAGGAATGGTGTCGCTCAAGGTATGGCATATGCAAAATGGTGTATACGGCAAGTTCATATGAGTGTAAGTTGTTGGCTTGCCGGCATGTGTCAATTATGTTTAATTAAAAAGATTAATGAAGTTATTTGAATGTTTTATTAAATTAGTATATGAAAATGATAAGGTAGTTGGTAGCATTTGGAAAAAAAAAGTCGGTATTATAGAATATGTGTCAAAAAAACCTTTATAGGGAGTGGTGTCGCGAAAGGCATGACATATGAAATATTGTATATAAGGCATATGACTGTGGGGTGTTGACTTGGCGGCATAAGTCAATTATTTTTAATAATAAGGAGTGGTGTCGCTCAAGGTATGGCATATGCAAAATGGTGTATACGGCAAGTTCATATGAGTGTGAGTTGTTGGCTTGCCGGCATGTGTCAATTATGTTGAATTAAAAAGATTAATGAAGTTATTTGAATGTTTTATTAAAGTAGTATATGAAAATGATAAGGTAGTTGGTAGCATTTGGAAAAAAAGTCGGCATTATAGAATATGTGTCAAAAAACCTTTATAGGGAGTGGTGTCGCGAAAGGCATGACATATGAAATATTGTATATAAGGCATATGACTGTCTTGTGTTGACTTGGCGGCATAAGTCAATTATTTTTAATTAAAAAGAATAATGAAGTTTATTGAATCTATTAATAAATTAGTACATGAAAACGATAAAGTGGTTGGTAGCATTTGGAAAAAATGTCGGCATTATAGAATATATGTCAAAAAACCTTTAAAAGTAGTGGTGTCGCGCACGGCATGTCATATGAAAAATGTTATGAATGATAATGATAATATGACTGTGGGTATTTGCCTTATCGACATAAGTCTATTATGTTTAACTAAAAAGAATACTGAAGCAATTTGAATGTGTTACTAAATTAAAACATGAAACATATAAGGTGATTGGTAGCACTGGGAAAAATGTCGGCATTAGAGAATATGTGTCAATAAACCTTTATAGGGAGTGGTGTCACGCAAGGCATGTCATATGAAAAAGTTTATATACGGCATATGACTATGGGAATTTGCCTTATCGACATAAGTCAATTATGTTTAACTTAAAAGAATACTGATGCTATTTGAATGTATTACTTAATTAAAACATGAAACAAATAAGGTGGTTGGTAGCATTGGGAAAAAATGTCGGCATTAGAGAATATGTGTCAATAAACCTAAATAAGGAGTGGTGTCGCTCAAGGTATGGCATATGCAAAATGGTATATACGGCAAGTTCATATGAGTGTGAGTTGTTGGCTTGGCGGCATGTGTCATATGCAAAATGGTGTATACGGCAAGTTCATATGAGTGTGAGTTGTTGGCTTGGCGGCATGTGTCAATTATGTTTAATTAAAAAGATTATTGAAGTTATTTGAATGTTTTATTAAATTAGTATATGAAAACGATAAGGTGGTTGGTAGCATTTGGAAAATGGCTGCATTATAGTAATGTGTAATAAAACCTATATATGGAGTGGTGTCGCGAAAGGCATGGCATATGAAATATTGTATATAAGGCATATGACTGTAGGGCATAAGTCAATTATGTATAATTGAAAAGAGTAATGAAGTTTATTGAATCTATTAATAAATTAGTACATGAAAACAATAAAGTGGTTGGTAGCATTTGGAAAAAATGTCGGCATTATAGAATATATGTCAAAAAACCTTTAAAAGTAGTGGTGTCGCGCACGGCATGTCATATGAAAAATGTTATGAATGATAATGATAATATGACTGTGGGTATTTTCCTTATCGACATAAGTCTATTATGTTTAACTAAAAAGAATACTGAAGCAATTTGAATGTGTTACTAAATTAAAACATTAAACAAATAAGGTGGTTGGTAGCATTTGGAAAAAATGTCGGCATTAGAGAATATGTGTCAATAAACCTAAATAAGGAGTGGTGTCGCTCAAGGTATGGCATATGCAAAATGGTGTATACGGCAAGTTCATATGAGTGTGAGTTGTTGGCTTGCCGGCATGTGTCAATTATGTTTAATTAAAAAGATTAATGAAGTTATTTGAATGCTTTATTAAATTAGTATATGAAATTGATAAGGTGGTTGGTAGCATTTGGAAAATGTCTGCATTATAGCATATGTGTAATAAAACCTATATATGGAGTGGTGTCGCGAAAGGCATGGCATATGAAATATTGTATATAAGGCATATGACTGTAGGGCATAAGTCAATTATGTATAATTGAAAAGAGTAATGAAGTTTATTGAATCTATTAATAAATTAGTACATGAAAACGATAAAGTGGTTGGTAGCATTTGGAAAAAATGTCGGCATTATAGAATATATGTCAAAAAACCTTTAAAAGTAGTGGTGTCGCGCACGGCATGTCATATGAAAAATGTTATGAATGATAATGATAATATGACTGTGGGTATTTTCCTTATCGACATAAGTCTATTATGTTTAACTAAAAAGAATACTGAAGCAATTTGAATGTGTTACTAAATTAAAACATTAAACAAATAAGGTGGTTGGTAGCATTTGGAAAAAATGTCGGCATTATAGAGAATATGTGTCAATAAACCTAAATAAGGAGTGGTGTCGCTCAAGGTATGGCATATACAAAATGGTGTATACGGCAAGTTCATATGAGTGTGAGTTGTTGGCTTGCCGGCATGTGTCAATTATGTTTAATTAAAAGATTAATGAAGTTATTTGAATGTTTTATTAAATTAGTATATGAACATGATAAGGTAGTTGGTAGAATTTGGAAAAAAAAGTCGGCATTATAGAATATGTGTCAAAAAAAACTTTATAGGGAGTGGTGTCGCGAAAGGCATGACATATGAAATATTGTATATAAGGCATATGACTGTGGGGTGTTGATTTGGCGGCATAAGTCAATTATTTTTAATTAAAAAGAATAATGAAGTTTATTGAATCTATTAATAAATTAGTACATGAAAACGATAAAGTGGTTGGTAGCATTTGGAAAAAATGTCGGCAATTTAGAATATATGTCAAAAAACCTTTATTGGTAGTGGTGTCGCGCAAGGCATGTCATATGAAAAATGTTATGAATGATAATGATAATATGACTGTGGGTATTTTCCTTATCGACATAAGTCTATTATGTTTAACTAAAAAGAATACTGAAGCAATTTGAATGTGTTACTAAATTAAAACATTAAACAAATAAGGTGGTTGGTAGCATTTGGAAAAAATGTCGGCATTATAGAATATATGTCAATAAACCTAAATAAGGAGTGGTGTCGCTCAAGGTATGGCATATGCAAAATGGTGTATACGGCAAGTTCATATGAGTGTGAGTTGTTGGCTTGCCGGCATGTGTCAATTATGTTTAATTAAAAAGATTAATGAAGTTATTTGAATGTTTTATTAAATTAGTATATGAAAATGATAAGGTAGTTGGTAGCATTTGGAAAAAAAAAGTCGGCATTATAGAATATGTGTCAAAAAACCTTTATAGGGAGTGGTGTCGCGAAAGGCATGACATATGAAATATTGTATATACGGCATATGACTGTGGGGTGTTGACTTGGCGGCATAAGTCAATTATTTTTAATTGAAAAGAATAATGAAGTTTATTGAATGTATTAATAAAATAGTACATGAAATCAATAAGGTGGTTGGTAGCATTTGGAAAAAATGTCGGCATTATAGAATATATGTCAAAAAACCTTTAAAAGTAGTGGTGTCGCGCACGGCATGTCATATGAAAAATGTTATGAATGATAATGAGAATATCGACATAAGTCTATTATGTTTAACTAAAAAGAATACTGAAGCAATTTGAATGTGTTACTAAACTAAAACATGAAACAAATAAGGTGGTTGGTAGCATTGGGAAAAATTTCGGCATTAGAGAATATGTGTCAATAAACCTTTATAGGGAGTGGTGTCGCGCAAGGCATGTCATATGAAAAAGTTTATATACGGCATATGACTATGGGAATTTGCCTTATCGACATAAGTCAATTATGTTTAACTTAAAAGAATACTGATGCTATTTGAATGTATTACTTAATTAAAACATGAAACAAATAAGGTGGTTGGTAGCATTGGGAAAAAATGTCGGCATTAGAGAGTATGTGTCAATAAACCTAAATAAGGAGTGGTGTCGCTCAAGGTATGGTAAATGCAAAATGGTGTATACGGCAAATTCATATGAGTGTGAGTTGTATGCTTGCCGGCATGTGTCAATTATGTTTAATTAAAAAGATTAATGAAGTTATTTGAATGTTTTATTAAATTAGTATGTGAAAACGATAAGGTGGTTGGTAGCATTTGGAAAATGGCTGCATTATAGCATATGTGTAATAAAACCTATATATGGAGTGGTGTCGCGAAAGGCATGGCATATGAAATATTGTATATAAGGCATATGACTGTAGGGCATAAGTCAATTATGTATAATTGAAAAGAGTAATGAAGTTTATTGAATCTATTAATAAATTAGTACATAAAAACGATAAAGTGGTTGGTAGCATTTGGAAAAAATGTCGGCATTAGAGAATATGTGTCAATAAACCTTTATAGGGAGTGGTGCCGCGCAAGGCATGTCATATGAAAAAGTTTATATACGGCATATGACTATGGGAATTTGTCTTATCGACATAAGTCAATTATGTTTAACTAAAAAGAATACTGAAGCAATTTGAATGTGTTACTAAATTAAAACATTAAACAAATAAGGTGGTTGGTAGCATTTGGAAAAAATGTCGGCATTAGAGAATATGTGTCAATAAACCTTTATAGGGAGTGGTGTCGCGCAAGGCATGTCATATGAAAAAGTTTATATACGGCATATGACTATGGGAATTTGCCTTATCGACATAAGTCAATTATGTTTAACTTAAAAGAATACTGATGCTATTTGAATGTATTACTTAATTAAAACATGAAACAAATAAGGTGGTTGGTAGCATTGGGAAAAAATGTCGGCATTAGAGAATGTGTGTCAATAAACCTAAATAAGGAGTGGTGTCGCTCAAGGTATGGTAAATGCAAAATGGTGTATACGGCAAATTCATATGAGTGTGAGTTGTATGCTTGCCGGCATGTGTCAATTATGTTTAATTAAAAAGATTAATGAAGTTATTTGAATGTTTTATTAAATTAGTATGTGAAAACGATAAGGTGGTTGGTAGCATTTGGAAAATGGCTGCATTATAGCATATGTGTAATAAAACCTATATATGGAGTGGTGTCGCGAAAGGCATGGCATATGAAATATTGTATATAAGGCATATGACTGTAGGGCATAAGTCAATTATGTATAATTGAAAAGAGTAATGAAGTTTATTGAATCTATTAATAAATTAGTACATAAAAACGATAAAGTGGTTGGTAGCATTTGGAAAAAATGTCGGCATTAGAGAATATGTGTCAATAAACCTTTATAGGGAGTGGTGCCGCGCAAGGCATGTCATATGAAAAAGTTTATATACGGCATATGACTATGGGAATTTGTCTTATCGACATAAGTCAATTATGTTTAACTAAAAAGAATACTGAAGCAATTTGAATGTGTTACTAAATTAAAACATTAAACAAATAAGGTGGTTGGTAGCATTTGGAAAAAATGTCGGCATTAGAGAATATGTGTCAATAAACCTTTATAGGGAGTGGTGTCGCGCAAGGCATGTCATATGAAAAAGTTTATATACGGCATATGACTATGGGAATTTGCCTTATCGACATAAGTCAATTATGTTTAACTAAAAAGAATACTGAAGCAATTTGAATGTTTTACTAAATTTAAACATTAAATAAATAATGTGGTTGGTAGCATTTGGAAAAAATGTCGGCATTATAGAATATATGTCGAAAAACCTTTAAAAGTAGTGGTGTCGCGCACGGCATGTCATATGAAAAATGTTATGAATGATAATGATAATATGACTGTGGGTATTTTCCTTATCGACATAAGTCTATTATGTTTAACTAAAAAGAATACTGAAGCAATTTGAATGTGTTACTAAATTAAAACATGAAACAAATAAGGTGGTTGGTAGCATTTGGAAAAAATGTCGGCATTAGAGAATATGTGTCAATAAACCTATATAGGGAGTGGTGTCGCGCAAGGCATGTCATATGAAAAAGTTTATATACGGCATATGACTATGGGAATTTGCCTTATCGACATAAGTCAATTATGTTTAACTAAAAAGAATACTGAAGCAATTTGAATGTTTTACTAAATTTAAACATTAAATAAATAATGTGGTTGGTAGCATTTGGAAAAAATGTCGGCATTAGAGAATATGTGTCATTAAACCTATATATGGAGTGGTGTCGCTCATGGTATGGCATA
Organism: Drosophila littoralis; assembly: GCA_018903485.1. NCBI lineage: Eukaryota > Metazoa > Arthropoda > Insecta > Diptera > Drosophilidae > Drosophila > Drosophila littoralis. The sequence continues at coordinate 23,350 of JAEIGF010000368.1, read as the reverse complement.
TGCAAAATTGTGTATACGGCAAATTCATATGAGTGTGAGTTGTTGGCTTGCCGGCATGTGTCAATTATGTTTAACTAAAAAGATTAATGAAGTTATTTGAATGTTTTATTAAGTTAGTATATGAAAATGATAAGGTAGTTGGTAGCATTTGGAAAAAAAGTCGGCATTATAGAATATGTGTCAAAAAACCTTTATAGGGAGTGGTGTCGCGAAAGGCATGGCATATGAAATATTGTATATAAGGGGTGTTGACTTGGCGGCATAAGTCAATTATTTTTAATTGAAAAGAATAATGAAGTTTATTGAATATATTAATAAAATAGTACATGAAATCAATAAGGTGGTTGGTAGCATTTGGAAAAAATGTCGGCATTATAGAATATATGTCAAAAAACCTTTAATAGTAGTGGTGTCGCGCACGGCATGTCATATGAAAAATTTTATGAATGATAATGATAATATGACTGTGGGTATTTGCCTTATCGACATAAGTCTATTATGTTTAACTAAAAAGAATACTGAAGCAATTTGAATGTGTTACTAAATTAAAACATTAAACAAATAAGGTGGTTGGTAGCATTTGGAAAAAATGTCGGTATTAGAGAATATGTGTCAATAAACCTAAGTAAGGAGTGGTGTCGCTCAAGGTATGGCATATGCAAAATGGTGTATACGGCAAGTTCATATGAGTGTGAGTTGTTGGTTTGCCGGCATGTGTCAATTATGTTTAATTCAAAAGATTAATGAAGTTATTTATATGTTTTATTAAATTAGTATATGAAAATGACAAGGTAGTTGGTAGCAGTTGGAAAAAAAGTCGGCATTATAGAATATGTGTCAAAAAACCTTTATAGGGAGTGGTGTCGCGAGAGGCATGACATATGAAATATTGTATATAAGGCATATGACTGTCTTGTGTTGACTTGGCGGCATAAGTCAATTATGTATAATTGAAAAGAGTAATGAAGTTTATTGAATCTATTAATAAATTAGTACATGAAAACGATAAAGTGGTTGGTAGCATTTGGAAAAAACGTCGGCATTATAGAATATATGTCAAAAAACCTTTAAAAGTAGTGGTGTCGCGCACGGCATATCATATGAAAAATGTTATGAATGATAATGATAATATGACTGTGGGTATTTGCCTTATCGACATAAGTCTATTATGTTTAACTAAAAAAAAATACTGAAGCAATTTGAATGTGTTACTAAATTAAAACATGAAACAAATAAGGTGGTTGGTAGCATTGGGGAAAATGTCGGCATTAGAGAATATGTGTCAATAAACCTTTATAGGGAGTGGTGTCGCGCAAGGCATGTCATATGAAAAAGTTTTTATACGGCATATGACTATGGGAATTTGCCTTATCGACATAAGTCAATTATGTTTAACTTAAAAGAATACTGATGCTATTTGAATGTATTACTTAATTAAAACATGAAACAACTAAGGTGGTTGGTAGCATTGGGAAAAAATGTCGGCATTAGAGAATATGTGTCAATAAACCTAAATAAGGAGTGGTGTCGCTCAAGGTATGGCATATGCAAAATGGTGTATACGGCAAGTTCATATGAGTGTGAGTTGTTGGCTTGCCGGCATGTGTCAATTATGTTTAATTAATAATATTAATGAAGTTATTTGAATGTTTTATTAAATTAGTATATGAAAACGATAAGGTGGTTGGTAGCATTTGGAAAATGGCTGCATTATAGCATATGTGTAATAAAACCTATATATGGAGTGGTGTCGCGAAAGGCATGGCATATGAAATATTGTATATAAGGCATATAACTGTAGGGCATAAGTCAATTATGTATAATTGAAAAGAGTAATGAAGTTTATTGAATCTATTAATAAATTAGTACATGAAAACGATAAAGTGGTTGGTAGCATTTGGAAAAAATGTCGGCATTATAGAATATATGTCAAAAAACCTTTAAAAGTAGTGGTGTCGCGCACGGCATGTCATATGAAAAATGTTATGAATGATAATGAGAATATCGACATAAGTCTATTATGTTTAACTAAAAAGAATACTGAAGCAATTTGAATGTGTTACTAAATTAAAACCTGAAACAAATAAGGTGGTTGGTAGCATTGGGAAAAATGTCGGCATTAGAGAATATGTGTCAATAAACCTTTATAGGGAGTGGTGTCGCGAAAGGCATGGCATATGAAATATTGTATATAAGGCATATAACTGAAGGGCATAAGTCAATTATGTATAATTGAAAAGAGTAATGAAGTTTATTGAATCTATTAATAAATTAGTACATGAAAACGATAAAGTGGTTGGTAGCATTTGGAAAAAATGTCGGCATTATAGAATATATGTCAAAAAACCTTTAAAAGTAGTGGTGTCGCGCACGGCATGTCAAATGAAAAATGTTATGAATGATAATGATAATATGACTGTGGGTATTTGCCTTATCGACATAAGTCTATTATGTTTAACTAAAAATAAAAATACTGAAGCAATTTGAATGTGTTACTAAATTAAAACATTAAACAAATAAGGTGGTTGGTAGCATTTGGAAAAAATGTCGGCATTAGAGAATATGTGTCAATAAACCTAAATAAGGAGTGGTGTCGCTCAAGGTATGGCATATACAAAATGGTGTATACGGCAAGTTCATATGAGTGTGAGTTGTTGGCTTGCCGGCATGTGTCAATTATGTTTAATTAAAAAGATTAATGAAGTTATTTGAATGTTTTATTAAATTAGTATATGAACATGATAAGGTAGTTGGTAGCATTTGGAAAAAAAGTCGGCATTATAGAATATGTGTCAAAAAACCTTTATTGGTAGTGGTGTCGCAAAAGGCATGACATATGAAATATTGTATATAAGGCATATGACTGTGGGGTGTTGACTTGGCGGCATAAGTCAATTATTTTTAATTGAAAAGAATAATGAAGTTTATTGAATGTATTAATAAAATAGTACATGAAATCAATAAGATGGTTGGTAGCATTTGGAAAAAATGTCGGCATTATAGAATATATGTCAAAAAACCTTTAAAAGTAGTGGTGTCGCGCACGGCATGTCATATGAAAAATGTTATGAATGATAATGAGAATATCGACATAAGTCTATTATGTTTAACTAAAAAGAATACTGAAGCAATTTGAATGTGTTACTAAATTAAAACCTGAAACAAATAAGGTGGTTGGTAGCATTGGGAAAAATGTCGGCATTAGAGAATATGTGTCAATAAACCTTTATAGGGAGTGGTGTCGCGAAAGGCATGGCATATGAAATATTGTATATAAGGCATATGACTGTAGGGCATAAGTCAATTATGTATAATTGAAAAGAGTAATGAAGTTTATTGAATCTATTAATAAATTAGTACATGAAAACGATAAAGTGGTTGGTAGCATTTGGAAAAAATGTCGGCATTATAGAATATATGTCAAAAAACCTTTAAAAGTAGTGGTGTCGCGCACGGCATGTCATATGAAAAATGTTATGAATGATAATGAGAATATCGACATAAGTCTATTATGTTTAACTAAAAAGAATACTGAAGCAATTTGAATGTGTTACTAAATTAAAACCTGAAACAAATAAGGTGGTTGGTAGCATTGGGAAAAATGTCGGCATTAGAGAATATGTGTCAATAAACCTTTATAGGGAGTGGTGTCGCGCAAGGCATGTCATATGAAAAAGTTTATATACGGCATATGACTATGGGAATTTGGCTTATCGACATAAGTCAATTATGTTTAACTTAAAAGAATACTGATGCTATTTGAATGTATTACTTAATTAAAACATGAAACAAATAAGGTGGTTGGTAGCATTGGGAAATAATGTCGGCATTAGAGAATATGTGTCAATAAACCTAAATAAGGAGTGGTGTCGCTCAAGGTATGGCATATGCAAAATGGTGTATACGGCAAGTTCATATGAGTGTGAGTTGTTGGCTTGCCGGCATGTGTCAATTATGTTTAATTAAAAAGATTAATGAAGTTATTTGAATGTTTTATTAAATTAGTATATGAAAACGATAAGGTGGTTGGTAGCATTTGGAAAATGGCTGCCTTATAGCATATGTGTAATAAAACCTATATATGGAGTGGTGTCGCGAAAGGCATGGCATATGAAGTATTGTATATAAGGCATATGACTGTAGGGCATAAGTCAATTATGTATAATTGAAAAGAGTAGTGAAGTTTATTGAATCTATTAATAAATTAGTACATGAAAACGATAAAGTGGTTGGTAGCATTTGGAAAAAATGTCGGCATTATAGAATATATGTCAAAAAACCTTTAAAAGTAGTGGTGTCGCGCACGGCATGTCATATGAAAAATGTTATGATGGATAATGATAATATGACTGTGGGTATTTTCCTTATCGACATAAGTCTATTATGTTTAACTAAAAAGAATACTGAAGCAATTTGAATGTGTTACTAAATTAAAACATGAAACAAATAAGGTGGTTGGTAGCATTGGGAAAAATGTCGGCATTAGAGAATATGTGTCAATAAACCTTTATAGGGAGTGGTGTCGCGCAAGGCATGTCATATGAAAAAGTTTATATACGGCATATGACAATGGGAATTTGCCTTATCGACATAAGTCAATTATGTTTAACTTAAAAGAATACTGATGCTATTTGAATGTATTACTTAATTAAAACATGAAACAAATAAGGTGGTTGGTAGCATTGGGAAAAAATGTCGGCATTAGAGAATATGTGTCAATAAACCTAAATAAGGAGTGGTGTCGCTCAAGGTATGGCATATGCAAAATGGTGTACGAGTTTTTGGCTTGCCGGCATGTGTCAATTATGTTTAATTAAAAAGATTAATGAAGTTATTTGAATGTTTTATTAAATTAGTATATGAAAACGATAAGGTGGTTGGTAGCATTTGGAAAATGGCTGCATTATAGCATATGTGTAATAAAACCTATATATGGAGTGGTGTCGCGAAAGGCATGGCATATGAAATATTGTATATAAGGCATATGACTGTAGGGGCATAAGTCAATTATGTATAATTGAAAAGAGTAGTGAAGTTTATTGAATCTATTAATAAATTAGTACATGAAAACGATAAAGTGGTTGGTAGCATTTGGAAAAAAAGTCGGCATTATAGAATATATGTCAAAAAACCTTTAAAAGTAGTGGTCTCGCGCACGGCATGTCATATGAAAAATGTTATGAATAATAATGATAATATGACTGTGGGTATTTTCCTTATCGACATAAGTCTATTATGTTTAACTAAAAAGAATACTGAAGCAATTTGAATGTGTTACTAAATTAAAACATTAAACAAATAAGGTGGTTTTTAGCATTTGGAATATATATGGCATTAGAGAATATGTGTCAATAAACCTAAATAAGGAGTGGTGTCGCTCAAGGTATGGCATATGCAAAATGGTGTATACGGCAAGTTCATATGAGTGTGAGTTGTTGGCTTGCCGGCATGTGTCAATTATGTTTAATTAAAAAGATTAATGAAGTTATTTGAATGTTTTATTAAATTAGTATATGAAAACGATAAGGTGGTTGGTAGCATTTGGAAAATGGCTGCATTATAGCATATGTGTAATAAAACCTATATATGGAGTGGTGTCGCGAAAGGCATGTCATATGAAAAATGTTATGAATGATAATGATAATATGACTGTGGGTATTTGCCTTATCGACATAAGTCTATTATGTTTAACTAAAAAGAATACTGATGCTATTTGAATGTATTACTTAATTAAAACATAAAACAAATAAGGTGGTTAGTAGCGTTGGGAAAAAATGTCGGCATTAGAGAATATGTGTCAATAAATCTAAATAAGGAGTGGTGTCGCTCAAGGTATGGCATATGCAAAATGGTGTATACGGCAAGTTCATATGAGTGTGAGTTGTTGGCTTGCCGGCATGTGTCAATTATGTTTAATTAAAAAGATTAATGAAGTTATTTGAATGTTTTATTAAATTAGTATATGAAAACGATAAGGTGATTGGTAGCATTTGGAAAATGGCTGCATTATAGCATATGTGTAATAAAACCTATATATGGAGTGGTGTCGCGAAAGGCATGGCATATGAAATATTGTATATAAGGCATATGACTGTAGGGGCATAAGTCAATTATGTATAATTGAAAAGAGTAATGAAGTTTATTGAATCTATTAATAAATTAGTACATGAAAACGATAAAGTGGTTGGTAGCATTTGGAAAAAATGTCGGCATTATAGAATATATGTCAAAAAACCTTTAAAAGTAGTGGTGTCGCGCACGGCATGTCATATGAAAAATGTTATGAATGATAATGATAATATGACTGTGGGTATTTTCCTTATCGACATAAGTCTATTATGTTTAACTAAAAAGAATACTGAAGCAATTTGAATGTGTTACTAAATTAAAACATTAAACAAATAAGGTGGTTGGTAGCATTTGGAAAAAATGTCGGCATTAGAGAATATGTGTCAATAAACCTTTATAGGGAGTGGTGTCGCGCAAGGTATGCCATATGCAAAATGGTGTATACGGCAAGTTCATATGAGTGTGAGTTGTTGGCTTGCCGGCATGTGTCAATTATGTTTAATTAAAAAGATTAATGAAGTTATTTGAATGTTTTATTAAATTAGTATATGAAAACGATAAGTTGGTTGGTAGCATTTGGAAAATGGCTGCATTATAGCATATGTGTAATAAAACCTATATATGGAGTGGTGTCGCGAAAGGCATGGCATATGAAATATTGTATATAAGGCATATGACTGTAGGGCATAAGTCAATTATGTATAATTGAAAAGAGTAATGAAGTTTATTGAATCTATTAATAAATTAGTACATGAAAACGATAAAGTGGTTGGTAGCGTTTGGAAAAAAGTCGGCATTATAGAATATATGTCAAAAAACCTTTAAAAGTAGTGGTGTCGCGCACGGCATGTCATATGAAAAATGTTATGAATGATAATGATAACATGACTGTGGGTATTTTCCTTATCGACATAAGTCTATTATGTTTAACTAAAAAGAATACTGAAGCAATTTGCATGTGTTACTAAATTAAAACATTAAACAAATAAGGTGGTTGGTAGCATTTGGAAAAAATGTCGGCATTAGAGAATATGTGTCATTAAACCTATATATGGAGTGGTGTCGCTCATGGTATAGCATATGCAAAATTTTGTATACGGCAAATTCATATGAGTGTGAGTTGTTGGCTTGCCGGCATGTGTCAATTATGTTTAATTAAAAAGATTAATGAAGTTATTCGAATGTTTTATTAAATTAGTATATGAAAATGATAAGGTAGTTGGTAGCATTTGGAAAAAAAGTCGGCATTATAGAATATGTGTCAAAAAACCTTTACAGGGAGTGGTGTCGCGAAAGGCATGACATATGAAATATTGTATATAAGGCATATGACTGTCTTGTGTTGACTTGGCGGCATAAGTCAATTATTTTTAATTAAAAAGAATAATGAAGTTTATTGAATCTATTAATAAATTAGTACATGAAAACGATAAAGTGATTGGTAGCATTTGGAAAAAATGTCGGCATTATAGAATATATGTCAATAAACCTAAATAAGGAGTGGTGTCGCTCAAGGTATGGCATATGCAAAATGGTGTATACGGCAAGTTCATATGAGTGTGAGTTGTTGGCTTGCCGGCATGTGTCAATTATGTTTAATTAAAAAGATTAATGAAGTTATTTGAATGTTTTATTAAATTAGTATATGAAAATGAAAAGGTAGTTGGTAGCATTTGGAAAAAATGTCGGCATTATAGAATATATGTCAAAAAACCTTTATTGGTAGTGGTGTCGCGCAAGGCATGTCATACGTAAAATGTTATGAATGATAATGATAATATGACTGTGGGTATTTGCCTTATCGACATAAGTCTATTATGTTTAACTAAAAAGAATACTGAAGCAATTTGAATGTGTTACTAAATTAAAACATTAAACAAATAAGGTGGTTGGTAGCATTTGGAAAAAATGTCGGCATTAGAGAATATGTGTCAATAAACCTTTATAGGGAGTGGTGTCGCGCAAGGTATGCCATATGCAAAATGGTGTATACGGCAAGTTCATATGAGTGTGAGTTGTTGGCTTGCCGGCATGTGTCAATTATGTTTAATTAAAAGATTAATGAAGTTATTTGAATGTTTTATTAAATTAGTATATGAAAACGATAAGTTGGTTGGTAGCATTTGGAAAATGGCTGCATTATAGCATATGTGTAATAAAACCTATATATGGAGTGGTGTCGCGAAAGGCATGGCATATGAAATATTGTATATAAGGCATATGACTGTAGGGCATAAGTCAATTATGTATAATTGAAAAGAGTAATGAAGTTTATTGAATCTATTAATAAATTAGTACATGAAAACGATAAAGTGGTTGGTAGCGTTTGGAAAAAAAGTCGGCATTATAGAATATATGTCAAAAAACCTTTAAAAGTAGTGGTGTCGCGCACGGCATGTCATATGAAAAATGTTATGAATGATAATGATAACATGACTGTGGGTATTTTCCTTATCGACATAAGTCTATTATGTTTAACTAAAAAGAATACTGAAGCAATTTGCATGTGTTACTAAATTAAAACATTAAACAAATAAGGTGGTTGGTAGCATTTGGAAAAAATGTCTGCATTAGAGAATATGTGTCAATAAACCTTTATAGGGAGTGGTGTCGCGCAAGGCATGTCATATGAAAAAGTTTATATACGGCATATGACTATGGGAATTTGCCTTATCGACATAAGTCAATTATGTTTAACTAAAAAGAATACTGAAGCAATTTGAATGTTTTACTAAATTTAAACATTAAATAAATAGTGTGGTTGGTAGCATTTGGAAAAAATGTCGGCATTAGAGAATATGTGTCATTAAACCTATATATGGAGTGGTGTCGCTCATGGTATAGCATATGCAAAATTTTGTATACGGCAAATTCATATGAGTGTGAGTTGTTGGCTTGCCGGCATGTGTCAATTATGTTTAATTAAAAAGATTAATGAAGTTATTCGAATGTTTTATTAAATTAGTATATGAAAATGATAAGGTAGTTGGTAGCATTTGGAAAAAAGTCGGCATTATAGAATATGTGTCAAAAAACCTTTACAGGGAGTGGTGTCGCGAAAGGCATGACATATGAAATATTGTATATAAGGCATATGACTGTCTTGTGTTGACTTGGCGGCATAAGTCAATTATTTTTAATTAAAAAGAATAATGAAGTTTATTGAATCTATTAATAAATTAGTACATGAAAACGATAAAGTGATTGGTAGCATTTGGAAAAAATGTCGGCATTATAGAATATATGTCAATAAACCTAAATAAGGAGTGGTGTCGCTCAAGGTATGGCATATGCAAAATGGTGTATACGGCAAGTTCATATGAGTGTGAGTTGTTGGCTTGCCGGCATGTGTCAATTATGTTTAATTAAAAAGATTAATGAAGTTATTTGAATGTTTTATTAAATTAGTATATGAAAATGAAAAGGTAGTTGGTAGCATTTGGAAAAAATGTCGGCATTATAGAATATATGTCAAAAAACCTTTATTGGTAGTGGTGTCGCGCAAGGCATGTCATACGTAAAATGTTATGAATGATAATGATAATATGACTGTGGGTATTTGCCTTATCGACATAAGTCTATTATGTTTAACTAAAAAGAATACTGAAGCAATTTGAATGTGTTACTAAATTAAAACATTAAACAAATAAGGTGGTTGGTAGCATTTGGAAAAAATGTCGGCATTAGAGAATATGTGTCAATAAACCTAAATAAGGAGTGGTGTCGCTCAAGGTATGGCATATGCAAAATGGTGTATACGGCAAGTTCATATGAGTGTAAGTTGTTGGCTTGCCGGCATGTGTCAATTATGTTTAATTAAAAGATTAATGAAGTTATTTGAATGTTTTATTAAATTAGTATATGAAAATGATAAGGTAGTTGGTAGCATTTGGAAAAAAAAGTCGGCATTATAGAATATGTGTCAAAAAACCTTTATAGGGAGTGGTGTCGCGAAAGGCATGACATATGAAATATTGTATATAAGGCATATGACTGTCTTGTGTTGACTTGGCGGCATAAGTCAATTATTTTTAATTAAAAAGAATAATGAAGTTTATTGAATCTATTAATAAATTAGTATATGAAAACGATAAAGTGATTGGTAGCATTTGGAAAAAATGTCGGCATTATAGAATATATGTCAATAAACCTAAATAAGGAGTGGTGTCGCTCAAGGTATGGCATATGCAAAATGGTGTATACGGCAAGTTCATATGAGTGTGAGTTGTTGGCTTGCCGGCATGTGTCAATTATGTTTAATTAAAAAGATTAATGAAGTTATTTGAATGTTTTATTAAATTAGTATATGAAAATGAGAAGGTAGTTGGTAGCATTTGGAAAAATGTCGGCATTATAGAATATATGTCAAAAAACCTTTATTGGTAGTGGTGTCGCGCAAGGCATGTCATACGTAAAATGTTATGAAGGATAATGATAATATGACTGTGGGTATTTGCCTTATCGACATAAGTCTATTATGTTTAACTAAAAAGAATACTGAAGCAATTTGAATGTGTTACTAAATTAAAACATTAAACAAATAAGGTGGTTGGTAGCATTTGTGGTGTCGCTCAAGGTATGGCATATGCAAAATGGTGTATACGGCAAGTTCATATGAGTGTAAGTTGTTGGCTTGCCGGCATGTGTCAATTATGTTTAATTAAAAGATTAATGAAGTTATTTGAATGTTTTATTAAATTAGTATATGAAAATGATAAGGTAGTTGGTAGCATTTGGAAAAAAAAAACATTTGGCTTGCCGGCATGTGTCAATTATGTTTAATTAAAAAGATTAATGAAGTTATTTGAATGTTTTATTAAATTAGTATATGAAAACGATAAGTTGGTTGGTAGCATTTGGAAAATGGCTGCATTATAGCATATGTGTAATAAAACCTATATATGGAGTGGTGTCGCGAAAGGCATGGCATATGAAATATTGTATATAAGGCATATGACTGTAGGGCATAAGTCAATTATGTATAATTGAAAAGAGTAATGAAGTTTATTGAATCTATTAATAAATTAGTACATGAAAACGATAAAGTGGTTGGTAGCGTTTGGAAAAAAGTCGGCATTATAGAATATATGTCAAAAAACCTTTAAAAGTAGTGGTGTCGCGCACGGCATGTCATATGAAAAATGTTATGAATGATAATGATAACATGACTGTGGGTATTTTCCTTATCGACATAAGTCTATTATGTTTAACTAAAAAAGAATACTGAAGCAATTTGCATGTGTTACTAAATTAAAACATTAAACAAATAAGGTGGTTGGTAGCATTTGGAAAAAATGTCGGCATTAGAGAATATGTGTCAATAAACCTTTATAGGGAGTGGTGTCGCGCAAGGCATGTCATATGAAAAAGTTTATATACGGCATATGACTATGGGAATTTGCCTTATCGACATAAGTCAATTATGTTTAACTAAAAAGAATACTGAAGCAATTTGAATGTTTTACTAAATTTAAACATTAAATAAATAGTGTGGTTGGTAGCATTTGGAAAAAATGTCGGCATTAGAGAATATGTGTCATTAAACCTATATATGGAGTGGTGTCGCTCATGGTATAGCATATGCAAAATTGTGTATACGGCAAATTCATATGAGTGTGAGTTGTTGGCTTGCCGGCATGTGTCAATTATGTTTAATTAAAAAGATTAATGAAGTTATCTGAATGTTTTATTAAATTAGTATATGAAAATGAAAAGGTAGTTGGTAGCATTTGGAAAAAATGTCGGCATTATAGAATATATGTCAAAAAACCTTTATTGGTAGTGGTGTCGCGCAAGGCATGTCATACGTAAAATGTTATGAATGATAATGATAATATGACTGTGGGTATTTGCCTTATCGACATAAGTCTATTATGTTTAACTAAAAAGAATACTGAAGCAATTTGAATGTGTTACTAAATTAAAACATTAAACAAATAAGGTGGTTGGTAGCATTTGGAAAAAATGTCGGCATTAGAGAATATGTGTCAATAAACCTAAATAAGGAGTGGTGTCGCTCAAGGTATGGCATATGCAAAATGGTGTATACGGCAAGTTCATATGAGTGTAAGTTGTTGGCTTGCCGGCATGTGTCAATTATGTTTAATTAAAAAGATTAATGAAGTTATTTGAATGTTTTATTAAATTAGTATATGAAAATGATAAGGTAGTTGGTAGCATTTGGAAAAAAAAGTCGGCATTATAGAATATGTGTCAAAAAACCTTTATAGGGAGTGGTGTCGCGAAAGGCATGACATATGAAATATTGTATATAAGGCATATGACTGTCTTGTGTTGACTTGGCGGCATAAGTCAATTATTTTTAATTAAAAAGAATAATGAAGTTTATTGAATCTATTAATAAATTAGTATATGAAAACGATAAAGTGATTGGTAGCATTTGGAAAAAATGTCGGCATTATAGAATATATGTCAATAAACCTAAATAAGGAGTGGTGTCGCTCAAGGTATGGCATATGCAAAATGGTGTATACGGCAAGTTCATATGAGTGTGAGTTGTTGGCTTGCCGGCATGTGTCAATTATGTTTAATTAAAAAGATTAATGAAGTTATTTGAATGTTTTATTAAATTAGTATATGAAAATGAGAAGGTAGTTGGTAGCATTTGGAAAAATGTCGGCATTATAGAATATATGTCAAAAAACCTTTATTGGTAGTGGTGTCGCGCAAGGCATGTCATACGTAAAATGTTATGAAGGATAATGATAATATGACTGTGGGTATTTGCCTTATCGACATAAGTCTATTATGTTTAACTAAAAAGAATACTGAAGCAATTTGAATGTGTTACTAAATTAAAACATTAAACAAATAAGGTGGTTGGTAGCATTTGTGGTGTCGCTCAAGGTATGGCATATGCAAAATGGTGTATACGGCAAGTTCATATGAGTGTAAGTTGTTGGCTTGCCGGCATGTGTCATTTATGTTTAATTAAAAAGATTAATGAAGTTATTTGAATGTTTTATTAAATTAGTATATGAAAATGATAAGGTAGTTGGTAGCATTTGGAAAAAAAAGTCGGCATTATAGAATATGTGTCAAAAAACCTGTCGCGAAAGGCATGACATATGAAATATTTTATATAAGGCATATGACTGTGGGGTGTTGACTTGGCGGCATATGTGTCAATAAACCTTTATAGGGAGTGGTGTCGCGCACGGCATGTCATATGAAAAATGTTATGAATGATAATGATAATATGACTGTGGGTATTTGCCTTATCGACATAAGTCAAATCTGTTTAACTTAAAAGAACACTGATGCTATTTGAATGTATTACTTAATTAAAACATAAAACAAATAAGGTGGTTAGTAGCGTTGGGAAAAAATGTCGGCATTAGAGAATATGTGTCAATAAATCTAAATAAGGAGTGGTGTCGCTCAAGGTATGGCATATGCAAAATAGTGTATACGGCAAGTTCATATGAGTGTGAGTTGTTGGCTTGCCGGCATGTGTCAATTATGTTTAATTAAAAAGATTAATGAAGTTATTTGAATGTTTTATTAAATTAATATATGAAAACGATAAGGTGGTTGGTAGCATTTGGAAAATGGCTGCATTATAGCATATGTGTAATAAAACCTATATATGGAGTGGTGTCGCGAAAGGCATGGCATATGAAATATTGTATATAAGGCATATGACTGTAGGGCATAAGTCAATTATGTATAATTGAAAAGAGTAATGAAGTTTATTGAATCTATTAATAAATTAGTACATGAAAACGATAAAGTGGTTGGTAGCATTTGGAAAAAATGTCGGCATTATAGAATATATGTCAAAAAACCTTTAAAAGTAGTGGTGTCGCGCACGGCATGTCATATGAAAAATGTTATGAATGATAATGATAATATGACTGTGGGTATTTTCCTTATCGACATAAGTCTGTTATGTTTAACTAAAAAGAATACTGAAGCAATTTGAATGTGTTACTAAATTAAAACATTAAACAAATAAGGTGGTTGGTAGCATTTGGAAAAAATGTCGGCATTAGAGAATATGTGTCAATAAACCTAAATAAGGAGTGGTGTCGCTCAAGGTATGGCATATGCAAAATGGTGTATACGGCAAGTTCATATGAGTGTGACTTGTTGGCTTGCCGGCATGTGTCAATTATGTTTAATTAAAAAGATTAATGAAGTTATTTGAATGTTTTATTAAATTAGTATATGAAAACGATAAGGTGGTTGGTAGCATTTGGAAAATGGCTGCATTATAGTATATGTGTAATAAAACCTATATATGGAGTGGTGTCGCGAAAGGCATGGCATATGAAATATTGTATATAAGGCATATGACTGTAGGGCATAAGTCAATTATGTATAATTGAAAAGAGTAATGAAGTTTATTGAATCTATTAATAAATTAGTACATGAAAACAATAAAGTGGTTGGTAGCATTTGGAAAAAATGTCGGCATTATAGAATATATGTCAAAAAACCTTTAAAAGTAGTGGTGTCGCGCACGGCATGTCATATGAAAAATGTTATGAATGATAATGATAATATGACTGTGGGTATTTGCCTTATCGACATAAGTCTATTATGTTTAACTAAAAAGAATACTGACGCAATTTGAATGTGTTACTAAATTAAAACATTGAACAATTAAGGTGGTTGGGAGCATTTGGAAAAAATGTCGGCATAAGAGAATATGTGTTAATAAACCTAAATAAGGAGTGGTGTCGCTCAAGGTATGGCATATACAAAATGGTGTATACGGCAAGTTCATATGAGTGTGAGTTGTTGGCTTGCCGGCATGTGTCAATTATGTTTAATTAAAAAGATTAATGAAGTTATTTGAATGTATTATTAAATTAGTATATGAATATGATAAGGTAGTGGTAGCATTTGGAAAATGGCTGCATTATAGAATATGTGTCAAAAAACCTTTACAGGGAGTGGTGTCGCGAAAGGCATGACATATGAAATATTGTATATAAGGCATATGACTGTCTTGTGTTGACTTGGCGGCATAAGTCAATTATTTTTAATTAAAAAGAATAATGAAGTTTATTGAATCTATTAATAAATTAGTACATGAAATCAATAAGGTGGTTGGTAGCATTTGGAAAAAATGTCGGCATTATAGAATATATGTCAAAAAACCTTTAAAAGTAGTGGTGTCGCGCACGGCATGTCATATGAAAAATGTTATGAATGATAATGAGAATATCGACATAAGTCTATTATGTTTAACTAAAAAGAATACTGAAGCAATTTGAATGTGTTACTAAATTAAAACGTGAAACAAATAAGGTGGTTGGTAGCATTGGGAAAAATGTCGGCATTAGAGAATATGTGTCAATAAACCTTTATAGGGAGTGGTGTCGCGCAAGGCATGTCATATGAAAAAGTTCATATACGGCATATGACCATGGGAATTTGCCTTATCGACATAAGTCAATTATGTTTAACTTAAAAGAATACTGATGCTATTTGAATGTATTACTTAATTAAAACATGAAACAAATAAGGTGGTTGGTAGCATTGGGAAAAAATGTCGGCATTAGAGAATATGTGTCAATAAACCTAAATAAGGAGTGGTGTCGCTCAAGGTATGGCACATGCAAAATGGTGTGTACGGCAAGTTCATATGAGTGTGAGTTGTTGGCTTGCCGGCATGTGTCAATTATGTTTAATTAAAAAGATTAATGAAGTTATTTGAATGTTTTATTAAATTAGTATATGAAAACGATAAGGTGGTTGGTAGCATTTGGAAAATGGCTGCATTATAGCATATGTGTCAAAAAACCTTTATAGGGAGTGGTGTCGCGAAAGGCATGACATATGAAATATTGTATATAAGGCATATGACTGTGGGGTGTTGACTTGGCGGCATAAGTCAATTATTTTTAATTGAAAAGAATAATGAAGTTTATTGAATCTATTAATAAATTAGCACATGAAAACGATAAAGTGGTTGGTAGCATTTGGAAAAAATGTCGGCATTATAGAATATATGTCAAAAAACCTTTATTGGTAGTGGTGTCGCGCAAGGCATGTCATATGAAAAATGTTATGAATGATAATGATAATATGACTGTGGGTATTTGCCTTATCGACATAAGTCTATTATGCTTAACTAAAAAGAATACTGAAGCAATTTGAATGTGTTACTAAATTAAAACATTAAACAAATAAGGTGGTTGGTAGCATTTGGAAAAAATGTCGGCATTAGAGAATATGTGTCAAAAAACCTTTATTGGTAGTGGTGTCGCGAAAGGCATCACATATGAAATATTGTATATAAGGCATATGACTGTAGGGCATAAGTCAATTATTTTTAATTTAAAAGAATAATGAAGTTTATTGAATCTATTATTAAATTAGTACATGAAAACGATAAAGTGGTTGGTAGCATTTGGAAAAAATGTCGGCATTATAGAATATATGTCAAAAAACCTTTATTGGTAGTGGTGTCGCGAGAGGCATGTCATATGAAATATTGTATATAAGGCATATGACTGTGGGGTGTTGACTTGGCGGCATAAGTCAATTATTTTTAATTGAAAAGAATAATGAAGTTTATTGAATGTATTAATAAAATAGTACATGAAATCAATAAGATGGTTGGTAGCATTTGGAAAAATGTCGGCATTATAGAATATATGTCAAAAAACCTTTAAAAGTAGTGGTGTCGCGCACGGCATGTCATATGAAAAATGTTATGAATGATAATGAGAATATCGACATAAGTCTATTATGTTTAACTAAAAAGAATACTGAAGCAATTTGAATGTGTTACTAATTTAAAACCTGAAACAAATAAGGTGGTTGGTAGCATTGGGAAAAATGTCGGCATTAGAGAATATGTGTCAATAAACCTTTATAGGGAGTGGTGTCGCGCAAGGCATGTCATATGAAAAAGTTTATATACGGCATATGACTATGGGAATTTGCCTTATCGACATAAGTCAATTATGTTTAACTTAAAAGAATACTGATGCTATTTGAATGTATTACTTAATTAAAACATGAAACAAATAAGGTGGTTGGTAGCATTGGGAAAAAATGTCGGCATTAGAGAATATGTGTCAATAAACTTAAATAAGGAGTGGTGTCGCTCAAGGTATGGCATATGCAAAATGGTGTATACGGCAAGTTCATATGAGTGTGAGTTGTTGGCTTGGCGGCATGTGTCAATTATGTTTAATTAAAAAGATTAATGAAGTTATTTGAATGTATTATTAAATTAGTATATGAAAATGATAAGGTAGTTGGTAGCATTTGGAAAAAAAGTCGGCATTATAGAATATGTGTCAAAAAACCTTTATAGGGAGTGGTGTCGCGAAAGGCATGACATATGAAATATTGTATATAAGGCATATGACTGTAGGGCATAAGTCAATTATTATACCCTTGCAGAGGGTATTATAATTTTGTCGTGAAATGTGTAACGCATAGAAGGAGACATCTCCGACCCCATAAAGTATATATTTTCTTGATCAGCATCAACAGCCGAGTCGATATAGCCATGTCCGTCTGTCCGTCTGTCCGTCTGTCTGTTTCTATGCGAACTAGTCCCTCAGTTTTAAAGCTATCTTAATGAAACTTTGCAGAAGTCCCTATATCTGTTGCACGCAGCACATATGTCAAAACCAGCTGGATCGGACCACTATATCATATAGCTGCCATAGGAACGATCGGTCGAAAATTAAGTTTTGTATGAAAAAACCTTTTGTTTGTCAAGATATCTTGACCAAACTCGGCATTTATTAGTTTTACTAAGCTCCTCATATATATGCAAAATTCTATTAAGATCGGACCACTATATCATATAGCCGCCATAGGAACGATCAGTCGAAAATTAAGTTTTTGTATGAAAAAACATTTTGTTTATCAAGATATCTTGACCAAACTCGGCATTTATTAGTTTTACTATGCTCCTCATATATATGCAAAATCCTATTAAGATCGGACCACAATATCATATAGCTGCCATAGGAACGATCGATCGAAAATTAAGTTTTTGTATGAAAAAACCTTTTGTTTATCAAGATATCTTGACCAAACTCGACATTTATTAGTTTTACTATGCTCCTCATATATATGCAAAATTCTATTAAGATCGGACCACTATATCATATAGCCGCCATAGGAACGATCAGTCGAAAATTAAGTTTTTGTATGAAAAAACATTTTGTTTGTCAAGATATCTTAACCAAACTCGGCATTTATTAGTTTTACTAAGCTCCTCATATATATGCAAAATCCTATTAAGATCGGACCACTATATCATATAGCCGCCATAGGAACGATCGGTCGAAAATTAAGTTTTTGTATGAAAAAACCTTTTGTTTATCAAGATATCTTGACCAAACTCGGCATTTATTAGTTTTACTAAGCTCCTCATATATATGCAAAATCCTATTAAGATCGGACCACTATATCATATAGCTGCCATAGGAACGATCGATCGAAAATTAAGTTTTTGTATGAAAAAACATTTTGTTTTTCAAGATATCTTAACCAAACTCGGCATTTATTAGTTTTATTATGCTATTCATATATATGCAAAATCCTATTAAGATCGGACCACTATATCATATTATTAAGTTTTTGTATGGAGAATTTTTTGTTTTTCATGATTTTGCGATTAAACACGGCATTTAAAGATTTCACTATGCTCCCTTCATTTTTGCTAAATCTTATTTACATCGGTTTTTGATTAAAAGCCTTTTTTTTTGTTTATCAATATACCTTGACCAAACTCGGCCTTAACCATTTTCTCGGCATTAAAAGGTTGGGTCTGCAAGGCTATTAGATCTTCGGCATGCCGAAGATAGCCCTTCTTTCTCGTTTTTAATTAAAAAGAATAATAAAGTTTATTGAATCTATTAATAAATTAGTACATGAAAACGATAAAGTGGTTGGTAGCATTTGGAAAAAATGTCGGCATTATAGAATATATGTCAAAAAACCTTTATTGGTAGTGGTGTCGCGAAAGGCATGACATATGAAATATTGTATATAAGGCATATGACTGTGGGGTGTTGACTTGGCGGCATAAGTCAATTATTTTTAATTGAAAAGAATAATGAAGTTTATTGAATGTATTAATAAAATAGTACATGAAATCAATAAGGTGGTTGGTAGCATTTGGAAAAAATGTCGGCATTATAGAATATATGTCAAAAAACCTTTAAAAGTAGTGGTGTCGCGCACGGCATGTCATATGAAAAATGTTATGAATGATAATGAGAATATCGACATAAGTCTATTATGTTTAACTAAAAAGAATACTGAAGCAATTTGAATTACTACAATTACTAAATTACTAAATTAAAACGTGAAACAAATAAGGTGGTTGGTAGCATTGGGAAAAATGTCGGCATTAGAGAATATGTGTCAATAAACCTTTATAGGGAGTGGTGTCGCGCAAGGCATGTCATATGAAAAAGTTTATATACGGCATATGACCATGGGAATTTGCCTTATCGACATAAGTCAATTATGTTTAACTTAAAAGAATACTGATGCTATTTGAATGTATTACTTAATTAAAACATGAAACAAATAAGGTGGTTGGTAGCATTGGGAAAAAATGTCGGCATTAGAGAATATGTGTCAATAAACCTAAATAAGGAGTGGTGTCGCTCAAGGTATGGCATATGCAAAATGGTGAATACGGCAAGTTCATATGAGTGTGAGTTGTTGGCTTGCCGGCATGTGTCAATTATGTTTAATTAAAAAGATTAATGAAGTTATTTGAATGTTTTATTAAATTAGTATATGAAAACGATAAGTTGGTTGGTAGCATTTGGAAAATGGCTGCATTATAGCATATGTGTAATAAAACCTATATATGGAGTGGTGTCGCGAAAGGCATGGCATATGAAATATTGTATATTAGGCATATGAGTGTAGGGCATAAGTCAATTATGTATAATTGAAAAGAGTAATGAAGTTTATTGAATCTATTAATAAATTAGTACATGAAAACGATAAAGTGGTTGGTAGCATTTGGAAAAAATGTCGGCATTATAGAATATATGTAAAAAACCTTTAAAAGTAGTGGTGTCGCGCACGGCATGTCATATGAAAAATGTTATGAATGATAATGATAATATGACTGTGGGTATTTTCCTTATCGACATAAGTCTATTATGTTTAACTAAAAAGAATACTGAAGCAATTTGAATGTGTTACTAAATTAAAACATTAAACAAATAAGGTGGTTGGTAGCATTGGAAAAAATGTCGGCATTAGAGAATATGTTTCAATAAACCTAAATAAGGAGTGGTGTCGCTCAAGGTATGGCATATGCAAAATGGTGTATACGGCAAGTTCATATGAGTGTAAGTTGTTGGCTTGCCGGCATGTGTCAATTATGTTTAATTAAAAAGATTAATGAAGTTATTTGAATGTTTTTATAAATTAGTATATGAAAATGATAAGGTAGTTGGTAGCATTTGAAAAAAAAGTCGGTATTATAGAATATGTGTCAAAAACCTTTATAGGGAGTGGTGTCGCGAAAGGCATGACATATGAAATATTGTATATAAGGCATATGACTGTGGGGTGTTGACTTGGCGGCATAAGTCAATTATTTTTAATAATAAGGAGTGGTGTCGCTCAAGGTATGGCATATGCAAAATGGTGTATACGGCAAGTTCATATGAGTGTGAGTTGTTGGCTTGCCGGCATTTGTCAATTATGTTTAATTAAAAAGATTAATGAAGTTATTTGAATGTTTTATTAAATTAGTATATGAAAATGATAAGGTAGTTGGTAGCATTTGAGAAAAAAAAAGTCGGCATTATAGAATATGTGTCAAAAAAACCTTTATAGGGAGTGGTGTCGCGAAAGGCATGACATATGAAATATTGTATATAAGGCATATGACTGTAGGGCATAAGTCAATTATTTTTAATAAAAAAGAATAATGAAGTTTATTGAATCTATTAATAAATTAGTACATGAAAACGATAAAGTGGTTGGTAGCATTTGAAAAAAATGTCGGCATTATAGAATATATGTAAAAAACCTTTATTGGTAGTGGTGTCGCGCACGGCATGTCATATGAAAAATGTTATGAATGATAATGATAATATGACTGTGGGTATTTGCCTTATCGACATAAGTCTATTATGTTTAACTAAAAAGAATACTGAAGCAATTTGAATGTGTTACTAAATTAAAACATGAAACAAATAAGGTGGTTGGTAGCATTTGGAAAAAATGTCGGCATTAGAGAATATGTGTCCATAAACCTAAATAAGGAGTGGTGTCGCTCAAGGTATGGCATATGCAAAATGGTGTATACGGCAAGTTCATATGAGTGTGAGTTGTTGGCTTGCCGGCATGTGTCAATTATGTTTAATTAAAAAGATTAATGAAGTTATTTGAATGTTTTATTAAATTAGTATATGAAAATGATAAGATAGTTGGTAGCATTTGAGAAAAAAAAAGTCGGCATTATAGAATATGTGTCAAAAAACCTTTATAGGGAGTGGTATCGCGAAAGGCATGACATATGAAATATTGTATATAAGGCATATGACTGTAGGGCATAAGTCAATTATTTTAAATTAAAAAGAATAATGGAGTTTATTGAATCTATTAATAAATTAGTACATGAAAACGATAAAGTGGTTGGTAGCATTTGGAAAAAATGTCGGCATTATAGAATATATGTAAAAAACCTTTAAAAGTAGTGGTGTCGCGCACGGCATGTCATATGAAAAATGTTATGAATGATAATGATAATATGACTGTGGGTATTTTCCTTATCGACATAAGTCTATTATGTTTAACTAAAAAGAATACTGAAGCAATTTGAATGTGTTACTAAATTAAAACAATTAACAAATAAGGTGGTTGGTAGCATTGGAAAAAATGTCGGCATTAGAGAATATGTGTCAATAAACCTAAATAAGGAGTGGTGTCGCTCAAGGTATGGCATATGCAAAATGGTGTATACGGCAAGTTCATATGAGTGTGAGTTGTTGGCTTGGCGGCATGTGTCATATGCAAAATGGTGTATACGGCAAGTTCATATGAGTATGAGTTGTTGGCTTGGCGGCATGTGTTAATTATGTTTAATTAAAAAGATTAATGAAGTTATTTGAATGTTTTATTAAATTAGTATATGAAAACGATAAGGTGGTTGGTAGCATTTGGAAAATGGCTGTATTATAGCATATGTGTAATAAAACCTATATATGGAGTGGTGTCGCGAAAGGCATGGCATATGAAATATTGTATATAAGGCATATGGACTGTAGGGCATAAGTCAATTACGTATAATTGAAAAGAGTAATGAAGTTTATTGAATCTATTAATAAATTAGTACATGAAAACGATAAAGTGGTTGGTAGCATTTGGAAAAAATGTCGGCATTATAGAATATATGTCAAAAAACCTTTATTGGTAGTGGTGTCGCGCACGGCATGTCATATGAAAAATGTTATGAATGATAATGATAATATGACTGTGGGTATTTGCCTTATCGACATAAGTCTATTATGTTTAACTAAAAAGAATACTGAAGCAATTTGAATGTGTTACTAAATTAAAACATTAAACAAATAAGGTGGTTGGTAGCACTGGGAAAAATGTCGGCATTAGAGAATATGTGTCAATAAATCTTTATAGGGAGTGGTGTCACGCAAGGCATGTCATATGAAAAAGTTTATATACGGCATATGACTATGGGAATTTGCCTTATCGCCATAAGTCAATTATGTTTAACTTAATAGAATACTGATGCTATTTGAATGTATTACTTAATTAAAACATGAAACAAATAAGGTGGTTGGTAGCATTGGGAAAAAATGTCGGCATTAGAGAATATGTGTCAATAAACCTAAATAAGGAGTGGTGTCGCTCAAGGTATGGCATATGCAAAAAATGGTGTATACGGCAAGTTCATATGAGTGTGAGTTGTTGGCTTGGCGGCATGTGTCATATGCAAAATGGTGTATACGGCAAGTTCATATGAGTATGAGTTGTTGGCTTGGCGGCATGTGTCAATTATGTTTAATTAAAAAGATTATTGAAGTTATTTGTGGTTTATTAAATTAGTATATGAAAACGATAAGGTGGTTGGTAGCATTTGGAAAATGGCTGCATTATAGCACATGTGTAATAAAACCTATATATGGAGTGGTGTCGCGAAAGGCATGGCATATGAAATATTGTATATAAGGCATATGACTGTAGGGCATAAGTCAATTATGTATAATTGAAAAGAGTAATGAAGTTTATTGAATCTATTAATAAATTAGTACATGAAAACAATAAAGTGGTTGGTAGC